>OX382237.1:7207378-8457378 GCA_947507525.1 Apamea epomidion | reverse complement strand
CGAATGGTCATCTAGAACATGTCGTGAAAAAGTGCCTTTCCATGGTTACAAAGAAGAGCGGAAGAGGAAGACCTCAATCCACATGGATGACGAAGGTCATGAGGGCGATGAGACTTATGGAAGATGACGCACAAGACCGAAATAAATGGTGTCGCATGGTTGGGAAAGCCACCTGCGTAACGGGAAAAGGCGAGGCCAACGAAAGAAGGACAAGGTACCTAAAATTGAATGTTTTTAGATCAATGTTGCAAAATCACACAGTAATCGTGGCCTATGCCCAGTGGACTTACGATCAGGAATATTTGATGATTCCTAATAACACCCAACCTAGTTTACAGCACAATGGCTGAAATGCAGTAGTTCGTCGTAAAACAAAGTGCGGGTAGATATCTATGTGAAACAGGTAGATAATCGGATTATACCACGTCCGCTGTTTGCAGTTCTCAGCGGCCACATCGGGAGCACGTAAAATCGTTACGTTTCATTCGGACCGAATCCTCCATCGACAAACATTTGTGCATATTCTGCGGTAACTGGATTTCATCCATTTTTGTAGACGTAATTATACACCAAGACTTTTACAGTTTTTTTCGTTCTAGTATGTTTAAGTACCCAGGCTAATACCCGTAATCTAAAGCGTTCAAAATCTAGTCGCAATCTCATCTCAGCGACAATCAATGTCAAAAAGTTGTCAAAAATGATATTAAGGATATTAGAGCTCTTTTTGACAGATTGGGACTGAGATCAGACTGAACAATCTTAAAGTTACGTCCCTCAGATATTTTCCTTCTCGGTTTTACGTTTTTTGTTGCATTTGCCTAAAGTATAGGTACTAATAAAAATAATAGCTAGAGCGGAGCGCTATGTCGAAATGGCGATAAACAAATCTGACGAAAGCAAAATTAAAGAAAAAGATAGAAACCAAAGTAGAATTAGGTCACTACGTCAAACAAAGGAGGTAGCTCAATAGAAATCGATTCATCGGTTTTCGAACAAAGGCACGAAATTAGGTGCAAAGGCTTCCAGAGTCTCAAAGAATCGGCCTATAAAATTCTACCGCTTTTGTTCAATATACATGCGAATTTCCAAAAGCTCATTAACAAATGTAGGCAGGTAGTAATCACATCATTATCATGTCAGCTACCTCTCATCAACTCTTGGACGCAGGCGTTCACCCAAATGAGAGATATTTCAGTAATGAGCTAGCGCGGCAGGGGAGTCCCAATCGCGGTAGGATGTTATTAGCACACAGGTGGATCCTGCCCACTCCCCTGGCGTAATCTCTTACGACACCCCGGGGAATCCAGGGGGTCTTGTTTCCCCAACCTTTAGGTATTTACGAACTTCCTAGTTACAAAATGTAACCAAGTTTGACACTATTACTCTGAGTTGAATGATCGATTTTGCCAATTATTTAGCAATGTTGTTATTGTGATTTAGAATATAAACTGGAAACTTAAGTTGCAGGAAAATAGTTTGCTTACGTGGAACATAGCTTGTCTGATAGTTGGACGGAAATTGTTACTTACTTTATGTTTCCAACTTAATACGTTATCAAGCTGGAGTTTTGACTATATAACTGAAAATAGACTCAGCAAATTGAAGTTACAATGTAGTCTGCAGGATAGTGAACGTAACTTTGAAATCAAAGGGGAATCCCATTGACCCCATAAGCCGTAAACATAAAACATGCTTCACGAAACTCAAGTTAAAGTTAAATTCAGAAGTGAAATATGATAATCCATCGTTTCGTGATGCACAGGTGCTGCTAACAAAGTTCCGGACAGGATAATGTTCATTGTTCGCTCACAATAAGAACAAACAAAGTACCGAGTGAAGGAGCTAATTCGCGTCGGCTTACAAACCAGCTCTTTGAGCCCCGAGTGCCACGGAAAGCTTAAAAATCAACCAACCGACTCCATTCACTCAGAGGTGTTACTTGAATGCAGCATTCGTTCCTCAGTTCGTTCATTCTCCACAATTGAAATGGTAATGTGGCTTCGCTCCAGTTCTAATTGCCATGCAAATGTTGGAGCCCCGTACACACTGATATGTTTATAGCTCGGCAAGAAGTCGAATCCTCTCAAAGAGGTGATCACGCTCCAAATGGTTCTTTCACTTGTCACTAGTGAGCGGGGAATGCAATCTAGTACTAGTTTAGTCTCAAGAACTATGTCACATGCGAAGTGCTAGTTCTATATTAAATTAATGCAGGATGAAGCTTTAGTAGTTATGCTGCAAATATTTCTTGTTGCTGTATAGTCGAGTAGAATCATAGATATAAGACTGTTTTTCACATTTCTATGGGTAGCAGTTATGTTGCTAAATAACTGAAAAAATTGAGTACGATTACTTAAATGTAAACAGTTTCGTGATAGATATTCTACAGAAGCATTTCTTTATTTATTATTTAATTGAAACTATTAAAACAGCAATCAAGCATTCATAAAATACCTCACGTTGTCCATTCAAATATGAGTATTAGCGACGCATTAATAATTACTAATCCATTCGATTTGTTTGGCCTCCATAGTAAACATTTAGTCTAATTCTCGTAAATTAAACCGATTTCATTAACAATCACAGCCATCCAATTATTGTTTCACGCTAAACCGACGCAATAATGCAATCATGGGGAGGTTCGTAAAACTATGGCGTTCGAACCGGCTCATAATGAGAACAACGTAAATGCGGAGTATTGTTTGTGATAACTATGAACAAACCGCTGCTCCGAACAACAAAAGGGATTTCAACAAATAAACTATTCCATGCGTTTAACAAAGTTAGGTTAAACGCGGCAAAACTCAACTTTGTGTAGTCCGCAGTCGTCCGACTTGTCACAACTGCTTGTACGCAATTAATAAGCTGTTTCTACGAGCCTTCTCTTAGAATATGGTGCAAACAAAGTTCAATATTTAGTCTCCCTACAAGCGTTCGTTCGGTTTTTCATTTGCTTGGCATTTCATTACTTATTCATGTATTTTATATGTAAGAGACTATGAAAGTAGATGCCTAGGTACTTTTCATACCACAACAGTCGACAGCTTAAATACTGATGTAATGGATATTATGTCGAGACGATTCCATTTTGGGGAATGTTTTTGTAAAATTTTCATATTTTTTTCTATTTTGTTTTTTTTTATTCTTGGTTTTCACTTTTATACTTTCCGACAATATACATTTTTGGAGAGCTTTGTCTGCTCCGTTTTGAGTTACATAAACAGTCATCATCATAATCTACCTGCTTTTTCCAAAACTATGTTGGGGCGGCTTCCAGACTTACCGTATGCAGCTGAATCCCGTTACTGGATAAAAAGGTACCCCTTGGTAAGACTAGTTTTCAGAGTTACATAGAATATAATAGAATAGAATAGAATACTCTTTATTGTACACCATACAAATTACAGAACATAAATATATACAATTTCACTATAGTAATACTATTTTTTTTATTTCAATTTCATATATATAAACAGTAATCACAAGAATTTAACTGAAAAAGCAGGAAGCAATAAGTATATGACATCATAAATGTATAATAAAAAGGTTTAATATAGTTAATCTAGTGAAATGTCAGGCTGTTATTCAGGTAGTGCTAAAGTTAGGTCCCAACGGCGGGGATGCTACACACGGCTATACGCCGGATGCGCCGCTATCCTCCGATACATCATATTATAATATTCCTATACGTGTGCATTCAATATGCACGTGATGCAGGAATTTCTAGTCCCTCGATATGAGCTATGCGTAATGACTTTTAGTTTAGGTGTGTATGTATGTCACGGGTTTTATAATACCTGAGGGGAAGACAGAGTAATCTCTGACAGAGTAAACTCTGTCTCTATTGTGACAATATTTTGGTAAGTGGTAATGGCAGTCGCGCTTTGTATTTTTTACTAACCGACTTCAAAAAATAGAAGAAGGTTGTCAATTCAGTTAATTTTTTTAAAAATGTTTCTTACCCAGAAATCCGTCATTAATCGATTAAAATAATTATTATTTTGTTTGAAAGGCTATACTTATAGGGTGGTCCAATATAAATTCGGTTCTGATGAGTGGTTTTTGAGTTACTCACTCAGTTGGTCACTTATCAGTGACTTCCTGTTACTGAGTGACAAGTGATAAGTGACAAACTGACAGGAAGTAACAATATTACACTAAGTGTAAAAAATACGTATTATTGATGCTAACTTATCAACTGAAGGACAAACGAATTTGTATGGGTGGGTACCACAACTAAAAGTATAAACGTTATTATAAAAAAAAAACCGGTCAAGTGCGTGTCGGGCCACGCGCAGTGTAGGGTTCCGTAGTTTTTATAACAGCCAAGTGCGGGTCGTATTCGCTGACTGATAGTTTCGTACCATGCTCTAACTAAAAGCCAAACATGACTACCTACCTAATTTGACTTCCTATACAAATCCTCACCTGATCCGACAATTTTGCACGGAAAGTTTTAATTTTTGTTTTGAGATTTGGATAAGACTTGTCATAGCCGGTGTAGCAACTGTTTTTTTTTTTATAAAACTTATTTAGAAATGAAACAATAGCGCGATACAACTGAAGCTTAGCGCCATCTATCGACATTTCTATGGAGTTGTTCGAAATTTTCGAGTCTAATACAATTGGTCGACTATTACTCGTAAACTTGTAAAGCCCACTCAAGTGTGATAGTTTTCTTTTAAGCTTCGTTATATATAGGTACTACTGACGTGATATTTGAATTTCTAACTACAACCGTTTAGTTGGTAGAGGGGGGGGACGACACTTGACTCTAACGAAAATTGGTACTTTAAAGCTTGATAAGTCACGAACGGTTTACTTAATCAAAAACCTAATATTTTTGATAGGCCTATCCAACGATATCCCACACTATTGGAAGGACGAAAAAAAAATTATCATCCCACTTTAGATGTAGGGGAGGTACCCTAAATAATTGTTTTTTTCAATATTTTATTTTACCACTTTTTTGGCGTCATTAACGTGTATACTCATGCCAAATTACAACTTTCTAGTACCAATAGTTCTTGAGCTAAACCGCAGACAGACAGACAGACAGATAGACAGACGACATGGCGAAACTATAAGGGTTCCTTGTTGACTACTGAACCCTAAAATAACTGACTTTCGATTTCGGAGGTCGATGGGAACAAAAGAAAATACAAAACCAAAGACATTGAAACCCAAAAAAAAACAAAGAAACTTCCGAAATTAAAGTTATTTTTCACTTTGTAGTGATTTTTTTTTATGTGTAAGAACAATGTCTTTTCGCTATACGATCGTTTTTTAGAAATAATGGTGCCTATTTATTAATACGTTCTGCAAAGTTCAGAAGTAGGTGCGGCCTATGCCCAGACCTTGTGATCAAAACAAAAAGAAAAATTCTCAACATTAAGATTTATTACGATCTTACTTTCGAACACAATACAATAATTTAACAGAATTGATTTGTTAAACAGTTGAATGAAATCTGAGTAGAATCAATACAAAAGAACGTTATTATAGAGAGAAGACGTCCGTGAGCCGAGAAGAAATGATCAGAGACGTGTGAATGTAGGAAGCTGGTTCTCGGCAACGTGCTGTGGCAATTCCTCTGGGGACTACGCTGTATAAGTCGACTTGAAACCCGTTAACGCATCGCTGGCAGCGCAGGAGAGCGACATGGAGGACAAGCTCGCATCACCACACGGAGACAAGATCGTTACATACAAATAATTAAAAAGCCATTGTGTCTCTCGTGGATCCTAATTCTAGTTAGTTCAGATTAGTCGCTAAATCCAAAAATCTCCGAATAGTCATAATCGAGGATGTCAGATTTTGGTATATTTTTACATTCCCCATGTAATTTCGTAGTGTCTGAAGGGCAAATCAGTGAATTGAACAAAGCTCTCGTCTTTACGGCGTGATCATCAATTAGGTTAGTCGCGTCATCTCCTAATTTTCTGCGGCCAATTTTAGTACGGCCATTTCGCCTTTTACCGATGATCGAGGCCACAATTGGGAGGCCCTGGGTCTCACCTGGATTATGTAACATAGTGAATTTAGGATATCGGCTAAGTAATCGGTACAGACCCTTCCTAAGGTCTTCAGGAATTTCCTTCCTTGGAAGAGGTTTTAATCCTAAACTTCCCCACCAGTCTTTCTTCTGGAATTTCTTCATGAGGCTGGATGCATGGCTTCCGTCGCCATATATTTGTGCAGCTGCTAGTGTGAGGATTACCAGGAGAGGTAGTGGTCGCATTGTAGGCGGTAACTGCTGGAATGGAATATAAGGTTATAGAATGTTCCTGTTTTGTGAGAAAAAATGGGCTTCCAGTACCGTATTTGACACACAGTATTCCCAAGACTGTGGATGACTACTTATTATTATAATATAGGCACGAGTGACCTGCCCTTGATTCGCACGGTTGCAAACTTATCTCTAAACATCGAGAGTTTTGTGCTTTGTCTAGGTAAGTTAAATATTAATGTATTATACACATCATCATCTGCCTAGCCTTTTCCCAACTATGTTGGGGTCGGCTTCCAGTCTAACCGGATGCAGCTGAATACCAGTATTTTACATGAAGCGACTGCCTATCTGACCTCCACAACCCAGTTACTGGGTAATACGATACCCCTTGGTAAGACTGGTTGTCAGATTTTCAGGCTACTGACGACCCGTAACGACTATCAAAGATGCACGTATGACAGCCGGGACCAACGGCTTAACGTGCTTTCCGAGGCACGGAGGGGTCTTGGTATGTGAAGATGGTCACCCATCCACGGACCAACCGCGGCAAGCGTAGCTTAACCTGATCGATCGACCCATAATACTTACTTAATAAATTCTCTAAATAATGGTGAAAACCACATCAAAATTCGTTTTGTAGTTTAGATAACTAAACTACTAACACACAGACAGACACGAAAAGCGAGTTTGTTTTGTACTATGTATTTATTTATGTCATATACAGGCTGTCCGGTAATAAATGGATAACCTCTTAATGTTGTCATCTCATTGTACTCATCATTATGAACAACTATTGCTATGGGACCAAACCTAAAATTGCGAAAAAAGAATCAGCCGATTCCTACATTTTAACGAATTATTGTGAACATAAATTTAGGGAACAGCTGTTTTTATTTCGAGATTTTATGTTTGTTCCCGTAGTAAAAGTTGTTCATAATGATAAGTACAGTCGGTGATAGCAATTAACAATTAACTGGTTCAACGTCTACGATTAATAAAATAGTTATTCGAATTTGATCTTTAACAGGCAGTGTTATGTAGGTACGATCTAAGAACGTGGTTGGTGAGGTCGAAACCAACATATTTTCTGTTACGCGTTTTGTTTTATAAAATTATTCTTTTTTAAGTTATAAATAATAGTAACAAAAAAAAAAAGCAGAACAGAAATAAAAAACGATGATGATGGTAAAAACGATTTTATTTTATAAACAAAATTATTATAAGAATAACGTAAATGATATAACATTTACCTGCTTACTAATAACGTTGTTACATACTTCACAGAGTTTAATGTAGTGAATCAACATGTTATATAATTTAGAAATATAGGTATGTATTTCTATTTCATAACAATAACATCACCACATTAAATATCATTTAACTAAATAAAGTAGCATTATACGTTGATGGTTTTTTTACCTACTATACTATATATAAATTTATTTTGTAACTAGTTATTTTTAGTTATAAATAAATGATCTCATAATGAAACACAGTTAATTTTCTATTACTCTACATTCACCGGCGTTTTTAAGCCAACTAACGAATTAAGGATCAGCTATGTATATATATAAATGAAGCATAAAAAAGAACACACTTACCCTTATATTATGTTTCCTAGCAATTGCTTTAATACCAACATTCTCCTCGTGCAAATAGATTATTTTGTATTTTAAATAATCACTCAACTGAGATATGACGATTAAACTATCAAAACTTTTTTTATTTTTTTATAACGTTGCCCCACTCTAGGAGTTTCTCCTGTGTCGTGGGTGCGTTTACAAACATTTAAACACACATACACAAACAGCCAGACCCGGAACAACTATTTGTAGGCCATACAAATATATGATCCGTGCGGGAATCGAACCCACGACACGCAGCGCAGCAGTCAATAGATTAACCACTGCGCCAACCGTGCCGTCAAAACTGATAATTAATAAAAAGGAAAAAGGCGTGGATTTTCGCAATTTAGTAAGGCAAGGTAAATATGTTCGCGCTATTCACTGCTATTTGTGCATAGAATGTCGTGTTCAATTTATTCTTCTACCCCATATTCCTAATATCATTTCAATAGCAGTTTTTGTTGAATACGCATATTGACGTCTAACTACCCACTTATTGAAAAAGGTGAAAAGTTTATCAATTTAATTGATGTGCTTGTTCTTTACAATAATGCAAGAAATACATAACGAACAATTTATATATTTAAAACAAAATGAAACATTGACCTGTCTCAATGTTTCCTTTTGAACTCGCATCTTGCACGTCTCAGGCTTAAATACGAACCACGACACTAGATTAACTTGGGTAACACAGATGAAATAAGGTACGAGTATTAGTAGAAATGACACAAATTATCATTAATAAAAATGAAAATGGCGTAACGAATAACCCATACATAGTAAATGACCTAACACCAACATCTTAAAGCTCAAGTTAGCGTATCAAAATTATTTATTGTTTCTGTTCATCGAGTAGTGTTAGTCTGATAAACTCATACATATTGAATAACCTTTAATCTTATGAGTAGAAGGTGCAAAATCGAGTAATTTTTAGTTAATTGCTATCACCGACTGTACAATGACCCCTTAAGAGGTTATCCATTTATTACCGGACACCCTGTATATGTGTTAGGTTAGCTGGCAGTACAAGATTAAATGACATCACGTATTTCATGAGGCATTCTAAGATCGCACACAAAACAAACACGAAAAGTTTATTTAACACTTTACTCAGTTCGGGAATCTTTTTACACTTGGCTCACATGCGTGCGCTGATACTATTTCTGTAGATTAGGTTTTATACTTCGTGCCAAAGATACAGCTGCCTAAGTTTATGGACTTTTTTTTTTTGTTTTAGGATGGGATATCTTCAAATGACCCCTCCCGCTCTGGGTGGAGCGGAAGGGAGTGTCAGACTCTTACTGACTAAAACCCACTAGTGTTCCTTCCTTAGCCCTTTATGTTCCAGGGCAGCGGTAACCCTTTCGGACGATCCCGCTACCCAAGTTTATGGACTGAGGCCCGTATTCTACATAGATCGACAAGTAGTCATAAATCTGATTTATAAACAACAACGTATCAGCGACGCCTGTCGTATTGCAATTGTCTGTCTAAATAGGCTGCTCCCAGCCTGTTTGCCACTCAATAACATTATAATAAGATATTTATGTATAGACGTCAGCACATCAAGCTACTACAATCGGTCAAATATCTTTAATAGATTTTCAACTTTATCGTTAAAGCATTAGGTTCAAGGTTGATTGGGAAAATTTGACAGTTTCGGGTAGCTTGATATGCTGGCGTCTGTACAACTCTTGATCCAGTCATTTAAAACATCGTAGGTCGGAAAAAATTGCACTGTACTGATTTTTTGGGATGTTGTTACGATATATACCAATAGTGTAAAACCAAGATTGCAGCATTGAAAGACCTGTGCTAACTGCGAGGTTCCTGAAAAACCTCGTTGGATTTCTTTCACTTTTTTCTTATAACTTCTAAAAAGTGCTACTACATCATTAACTTTTTGAAATATTTAAATTTGAGCGCAGCCGTAGCTTTGTAGGTCAAATAAAACCAGAGATACAGAACAACAAATACTGGCCATTTTTCACAAAAAGTTCACGGTGACTGGTCTACCTACATTTGACTCGAGATTAGTGCGAAATTTGAAATCCAGATTTATGAATAAACATTGTTCTAGACTACCAGACAACTTATGTACGGTCACCAAAGGAGATAAGTAACCAGGGCTATATTCGACGACCCTGGTTACTTATCTCATTTGGTGACTGTACTAATTAAAATAAGTAGTTAAATTCGTTTATTATTTACCTTTCTAAATACACGTCCTACGTTTAGCGACAACACTGATATACTGCGTTAGCTAGAGGAGACTGCCAATAATCGCCATTGTTTAAATAATCACACAAAATATTTATTTTTCCTGATTAGCGTTATATAAAAATTCTAAAACGGTACGTATTATATCGGTACATACGTGTCTATTTCGGGTGATTAGGATGCGGCTGTATAAATATCTAGATAAATAGCACTGGATGTAGACAAAGCATGGTGGTGGATACTTTGATTTAAAATATCATAGTCGATCAGTAAAATAATTATGTTTTTTATTTTATTTTTATTATTAGCTATTTATTTCCCACTGCTGGGCAAAGCCCTACCTACTCTATTTCCACCACTCTCTGTCCAGAGCTGCCAGGGACCAATCTTTATTAAAGTAGTCCAGCTCATCCCGCCATCTCCGTCTGGGCCCGCCGCAATATTAATTGCGATTAAGTAGGAGCCATTGATCGTCTGACATGCAGCAGATGTATCCAGCTAAATTCCATTTAAGCGTGGCTGCTTCCCGAGAAATATTTGAATATTTTGTTATTTTTAATAATAGTAATATTTATTTAGGACAACTTTAAGTCCGCATATGTGTTAGCAGTGGTTAAAAACCTATGTTAGTCCACCAATAAATTACATCAAAAGCTACCTATGACAAAGGAAATAAATTCAAATATTTCTGACACATATGTATTTGCGAAGAATAAACTATATTCCAGTGTTCGTTTTATTGAATTTACGACTTGATCGGTAGTTTACACCGTTGTCCATTGTAATCGAATATCGGGGAAATTGGACTAGGAAAAAGTAGATTTATTAGGGCGAGTATATTGCTAGTAAATTGTTATTCAAATTGATTGTGTTACTTTACCAAGAGCTTTGTAAATATTTTAACTAGATTTTGTTGAAACATTTTGTGCATGTTTGAATTAATAAAGCGGTGGGTCACGAAAACTATCAATCTGTTTCGATTCTGTGATACGAGTACGAGTACAACAGATAGAATGATAGGTACTGCTAGCAAAATATAGGTTAGCTTCGTTCAGAACCTCAGATGGTGTGCGTGTGTGATAAAAATGGAAACTATACTTACCTATCTAAACTAATATTATGAAGAGAGATAGAAGAGGATAGAAGAAGAAAAGATTTGATTTTTTGTATGTTTTTTTGTTACGCTTTCGCGGTAAAAAGGCTTAATGGATTTGGATGATATTTCGCAAAGGGGTAGACCATGACCTGGATTAGGACATAGGATAATTTTTATCTCGATATTCCCTCGGGATTGAGTTTTAACAAATACACTAAGAGGATTGTTTTCTTAATTTCGGGGTTGACACTGTCCGCTAAATTTTAAATTACAGGTTGTATTCAGGTTATTCGATTTTCACTGTAGTAAGCGAGATTCACTCAACTTGCGAATCTAACTTCTACTTGGTTAGTTATTAAGTTAGTTGTAAGTATGTATATTGCGTACGATGTTCATTGCAAATTGGACAAGTAGATTTTTATTCTTTGCGTGAAAATAACCGTGCTTCAACTTCATTTCCGACCTCATAGGAATATTTTTGCATATTTCCTGCTATCATGAAGCGTCGATTTATCGCAGTTTCTAGATTGAATTTTCGCTGACAGTATAAAATGCGTGGATTCCATGTCTCGCCCACTCGAGTGCGGCAAGCCAGCTTTCTCAGCAATATTGAAACTTAATGATGCGTTCCCCAACAGTTACGTGACTCAAGAAAGTATTATTTCGTCTTTATTCTGGCTAAAATGGGTAAATAAAATATCATTATTGAGTCGTTGCCAGATTCGAAGTGGGCCTTTATCAATAAGTACGCTGTTAGATTTTACTGATCAATTTATCGACTTACTTTTCGTTGGTATTTGTGCCTACACTTGCAACTCGATATAACTCTATACTAAACTTATCTCAATTTAATTTGAATCTGCAAAGCAGTCGTGGTTCTTACGGTCGTTTTGTGAAATTGAAAAGAAAAGTACAGTTTGCTAACTAAGCTTGGCTAGTTCGTGAGAGTTGCAGAGTTTAGCGGGCTGCTCGGGTCCGCTCGCGTCCGTCCGGCGCCTGCGCTGCCGCTAACGACACCTTGTTGCTGCGAACCTCATTCGAGACATTCGAGAGCGAAGGCTCCGCACAACTTTGCTCAGTTCATAAACGGAAAGTTTGCACCAATCGGTATAGAACCCGCCATTCAGAAATGACTTCGTCTTATAAAATTATTTTTAGAAAAGAGTCTGAGTTAACGATGTTGTCTTAGTTTATAAACTGAAATTAGCTTTTAAAGTTGAGTGCTTAGTGGAAAAATATGATGTGATTTTCGCTTGTTTTTTTACCACACGTGTAGTTAAGTGCGCGTTATTTATAAGAACAGGTAAAATTACTGCAATGCAAAACCCAATAAATAATCATACCACTTGTCATATCGATATAGATTTTAAAATATGAATGTGACTATAAGGATAATTGTAACATAGATAGATAAAAGAAGGATACATTTAGCTATTAGGTACTGCATTTATAGGTAAATAGCAATGCGCTGTAGGTATTTACCTTTAATACCTATAAATATGAATTCTCACTGTTTAATCATTGGATAAAATAAACCTATTACAACTTTAAAGTTAGACAGACCAATTCGATACTCTTTATATGCAAAACAAAACAAATAATGAAATAATCAAGCTGTAATTAAAGCTTGTTGATTCTTTCAAATTCCTGAATTCAAATTTGGAACAGACTCCGAATTTGACTCCGAAATGATGGCCAATAAGTCAGCTTCGAAACTACATAAGTACTTTTTCTGTGACTTATAATTATTTTGATATTTTAGGCCTTTAATCATAAAAATGTACGGTGGCTCGATTTAGCAGTCCGACAGTGTATTTCAGTTGACACCTGATGCGCTGAATATTGCTACAATATCAGGTCGTTTGACCCCCGCAACCCACATAATGGGAAGGATACTGTCATTCCGGAATCGTAATAAAGGGGCTACTGGCTATGTATTATATATTGCAAGTGTACACAACACCGCAATACCGCGGCGTCCACAGCGTAATGATAGAATGTCCCCGGGCGCTGCACGTGATGCGACTGCCAAGCTCACCACAACCCTGGTCACATCGCCATCCACTGCTTTATTTCGCCTCTGTATTGCCACAGATATTGATAGGTTCTTTTGTCGTGATATTGATGGGGAAAAAGTCAGTTAAACGCGGAAGCGGACGTGACCTATACTTATTTTTCGATTTCAACCATTTTTGTCCTACTGCTGGGCAAAGGTCAAAATACTTGTATAAATGTTTTTTAAAGGTTTCGGAAACTTGGTTATTTCTACCGGGAATCTAAGTAAAAACATATTGTGTAAGTTTACGGCATCAGCCAAAAGGATTAATGACAGCGTTGGCGAAGTAGCAGGCTATTGTTACTATGTGGGTAGAATAACATCAGTCATTTGATACCGCATCTACCTACACTGAGTTTCAGTCCGACCTTTCATAACAAGACGTAAAAGGTCTATCTAAAATCTAGGTATTATAAAATTAAATAGTAACGATGTCAAAACTGTACATTGAATATTAAAAAAAAAGTAATTGATACGAGGTGTGGGAACTAGTCTGATGCCGAAAATACAGTTGAATATTTGTCTGTATGTATGTTCCGGATTGACGCAATAACGGCTGAACGGATATTGACGAAATTTGACACACAGATAGTTTATTACCTGAATTAATACCTAGGCTACTTTCAATCCCGGCACTACGTACTACAGGGACATCCCCGTGAGATATTTTCCGACATCCACGCGTATGAAGTCGCTTGCAAAAGCTAGTGTTAAATAATGAAAAATAAAAGATAGAATTAAAACATCATCTTCAAGTTATTTTTATCACCCACCTTTCTTACTAACAGCTTATCAAACTCATTGGGTCTAACAGGCCCTCTTCACAACCATTTATGATCATCCCGTGAACCGAACACTCCACATGACGTCACGGTCGACACCATAACGAACTTTTCCCGGCCCAAAGCCGACAACTTCTATAAATAATTGAACAGCTAACTTCGCTGGCGACTTCAAATGATAGCTTCTGCACTATATTATCGGAAGAGGAACCGTTTAAGTGTTCCTGAATATTTGCCGGCACTCCAGAAGTTTCGTCTGTAATTTGCATTTCTATATTTTATGAGCGAATAAATTATACGAATGTGTACGTAGGCGTAGTGGATGTACTTTATTAAGCACGACTAATAGTCTACTACTAGTACCATTAACTGGACTCTTGTCCTCCAGACCGTGTTTCGGCTATGATGGCCAATCGCGAAGGAGACTAGCCTTCGGTGCGGGAGCTATTATAGTACACAAGTGTATGCGCAGCCACGGCTGCACTCTCTCTTCCCTCACTCTCATAGTACGATGGTACGGCACATAATGTGACACAACCGGAGAGAGAGGCGCAGGACCAACGGCTTAACGTGCTTTCCGAGGCACAGGGGTATCACACCGTCAACTTCCAAACTCCCCCCGAAGTTTTACCCATTAACAATTTGCCCGACCTGGGAATCGAACCCACGAGACCAACAGGGCAGTCGTACTATTTGGTTCTAGGACATGCCGGTTTCTTCACGATGTTTTCCTTCACCGTTTTGAGAGCAGTGGTGATGAAATAGTTTATAAAAAGTATAGCGCCTATGTGGGACCATAAGTCGGGGGCGATAAGTTATGTGTTATTATGGCGTAGAGCAGTTTGCAATTTAAACATTTTTATTAGCTTTAGCTTAGTTCCCAATCAGTAGTTGTAATTAGATCATAATCATTATATATATATATTATTTTAGCCGTTACTGTCCCACTGCTGGACAAAGGCCATACTCTTTCATAATAATCATACATTGATTTATTTTATTAAAACATCATTTTACGAATGTAGTACCTACTAATCTACTTGTATTTTCACATGTAAGAAAGTTCTGAGAAACAAAGATATTTACTTACCTCCAAAAAACAAACAAAGCTTCAAAAGAAAACGCCCGCGTGTTTCCGCCATTGGTATTCCCGAAAACTTGAGCAGTTTCTTTTATCAGGCTCTTTTGTAGATCCTTCGGAATGAGCTATTAAATAAATAGCTAGTAGCCCTTACCGCACCGAATAAAAGAACACGACCTTCCCTCTATCGCCAACAATGTTCGCAATTGAAAAATAAATCGGGTTCCCTTCGAATATATTTGTTCAGATATTTTGACTAAGACCCTCTTCTCATCCTTTATACTCTATAAATAGATTCACTATCCAATTTACCCACCCAACTACGATAGGTGTAAATGAAAACGCCATATTAATTTCACAGGTTCTTTATTTTAAAAGTTTTTAAGAATTATAACTAATTGGTAACTCAAATATCACAAAATGAAAATCACATATTAAAGTAAAAAATAAATATTAAAAATAATAACAAAATTGAATACACATCAATATCAAAAGTATAGGATTCAAGCTCGATGGGAATGTATTACGTAATTCCTATGTATTTATGTACTTGTATAATCGTCTAATATGTACTTTGGGATAAAATACTGGAGTTAAAAGCTCTGGGTTTATTCAATGCGTGAGAGTATTGCGTTATCACAGTGTTCGGCAAGTAAATACAGCGTGGCTAGTGAACTGTTACAATTACCCATTTTACTTATCAAAGTCTTTATTACCTACTATCTAAAATTTGGTATAAAAACGATGCTAGACCGTTTAACACATTGTCTAGTTTCACTACTGAAACTTTCATAAGTAAAATGGTCTGTGTGAAAACTTATTTGAAAACATTTAAAAGTTACACATATTAAACTACTATCCTGTATATTGTAATACTGAATATCATAAGACAGTCAAATGATTAACTATTATTATTAAAACTCAGTCTATTTGCTTTCACAAATTCATTTTAAAGTTTTTGATATGCGACTTTGTACAAAATGATATTTGCGTCCGCACAAACTTTCGGTTCAACATTGACGAAGGTATATTCCCTTTATGTAAACGTTGTTGTGGTTAAAGCCAGCAAAATACGGGTCTATTGTGAGTTTCGATGATTGATTGACATAATCAAAATGTCGGTTAGGTCCTCACCATTTGCTACGATTGAAACTGTTATTCGAGCCTCAAATAACTTTACGTTTACTACATTCTTAGAGGCCTACTTCCTATGTTGCCTACACAAAGATTGTCTCCTCTTACTTCAAATATCACCTTATTAAGATCTAGTGATACTTTTATAATGACTAGGTAAATTGTTTTTACTATAGAGTCAATACGACAGTTCCTATACTGGATCTAGTGATACAATGCTTCATTATAATTTTCTAAAACATTTTATTTATAACGTTCTGTTCAACTATCCAAAGGGTTATGACATTTTAACCAATTTTCTATTCGAATAGATTGTAGTACAATTGAATATACAAAAGGAGGATGAGGATCAAGATGAGGACAAAGGGATTTACATCTCACGAAAGGAACATGCTCTAACCAAAATAACATTTAGGGTAAAGGACACATTTAGAGCCTTGTCATACAAGCGTTGTCTGAGGACTGGCGACGCGACGACATTTTGAGTTACATTTCAGATCTGATCTTTATGATTCTAACCAGATACATCTGCATTATCTCTGGAAAGATAAATCGAAGTCTTACATTTATGACTAGGGACAGGTCTGTCCAGAATTGGCGACGTAAGTTTCGATTTCCTCGCCCAGTTCTTTGTCTTCGTTGACAGATCGCTTGAATGATAAAGCCCTGAATATAATTGACGTAAGGGTGTGTTTACACTGGCGCCTTGGTGCAGGCGTTGATGTCTCCAATGCTCTTGACGCGACGGTGTCTCTTCTGCTTCAACAGCGCGTCGTCTGCCGACTTGGCCGGCAGGGGCGAGCTCACTCGGTGAGCATGGTCCGCTTTATGTCCATACCTTTGGGGAAAAATTAGAATGAAAAAAATTAAAAAGCTTACTGATAAAGGAAGATAAATGCCTTATGGCTCTTTTACACGAGAAGAATTTCTAATGTGCTTACATTACACTCCTGGAGTAAACGACATATTAGACACAAGAGTGCGATAAATCGTCTGGTGATCCTCACCTCTCACGATCGAGAAACTGTCCTTGTGTAAACAAGACTTCATGGGAAAAACTTTAGGAATACGATATTCAGAGCTTTCTAGATAAATAAACGAATAAGTCCATATACCTAGTCTTGCCATATATATTGTTACGAAGAAAAAAAATTTTTTTGTTACAAATAATAAATATTACTTTTACAGTGTGTTACATAAATATAAAACAATTTAAAATATAAAAAGCTTATTCGAAGTGGTCTCCATTGGCTGCAATACAGTCCTTTAAACGTTGAGGCCAGTTATCAATAGAAGCACGCACTCTTTCCATGGGAAAATTCTTCACTGCCAATTGTATGGATTATTTTAGGGACTCCAAATTATCATGGCGTTTAGAGCAAGCCGTACTCTCTAAAACTGGCCATAAATCATAATCCAGTGGATTAAGATCGGGATTAGACGACGGCCAGTCTTCAGCTCTGATGAAGTCCGAAACGTTCACTTCCAACCAAGACTGCGTGGACCGAGCTTTATGACCCGGCGCCGAGTCTTGTTGGAAGGACCATACTTGGTTATTGAACATGGTGTTGTTAAGGGGCTTAACTATCTTCTCCAGAATGGTATCTTGATACACTTGTGCCGATGTTTTGATACCTTTTTCACAAAAATATGGCTCAGTCACTCCTTCATAGCTAACACCCCACCAAACCATCACTGAAGTCGGATAATGCCCACGTTGCACTCTGTCGACTAATTGGGAAGCTTCCTTAGAGCTTTGAGCATAAATACGGTCATTTTGTTTGTTAAAATGTTGCTCAATTGTAAAGATTTTCTCATCCGTAAACAAAATTTTTCTGTGACCTCCCTTTGCGTACCGCTTCAGTAGTTGTTTCGATTTTACCACCCTATTCTTTTTTAAATTATCAGTTAAAAAATGACCAGTGCGTCTCTTATAGGCTGCAAGTCCTAAGTCATCTTTTAAAATACGCGACATGGTTCTGGGTGCTATCTTCATCTCCCGAGATAAAATCTTTTGCTTTCGGACAGGATTTCTTCGAATTCTTTCCCTTACTGCTTTGACCACCTTTTTCGTACGAACACACGTGGACGGCCAGATCTATTTCTGTCACAAACAGAGGAGGTCTCATTGTACCTATTAATAGCCCGGTACATAAACATTTGACTAATACCAAGCGTAGGGAGAGTTTTAAAAATTGCATTTGGCTCCATACCAAGTTTGTGTAATGCAATCACAGCGATTCGGTTCTCTTTATCACCCCACTCCATTTTAATATCGCAAAATATTGTACAATGTATTGGCGCTAAAATTAGAAAACTTAATGAACAATCGTATAAAAGTGACAGATACCAAATTCAAATGTAATATCTTTCTTATTTTTAATTGTAACAGTATTTATGGCCAGACTGTAAATAAGACAAAACAAAATGTCGATTTTAATTTTATATGCTACCCAAAATGCAAATTTCGTGAGCCTAACAAGGTTATCCCTACAAATTGAAGTAGGCGTTAGTCAAACATCTACTCGAGCTAGTGTGCCACATTTGAAGTTAGATTACGTCGGGAAACAGCAAACCTTTGTCTCCCACTCTTGTAAACGTAATTAGGTCATCCAATTCTGTTGGCTTTAAAACACGAGCTGTATCTAAAGAATAAAACAAAAGGGAACCGTCTATTGAATTTCCGCGATTTCTTTCGCGTAAAGTTTAATGTAATCTATAGAAATGTGGACTGTTGAATAACTTCGTTTTTTGTGAATAGCGTGTAAACAAACGAAACTTTTTTCTTTGTATTCATAACAACGGTAACTCTATGGAGAAGACAAGACAAAAATCAGGTAATTTGAAATATTATGGTATTCATTAAAGGAACATTTCTGAGGGGTAATTCTCGTAATTTTAAGATCGTTCACAGTCTGATCTCAGTCTCAATCTGTCAAAAATACCTCTAATTTCCGTACATTTTGACAAGTTTTTGACATTTGTTTGTCGCCGAGATGACACTGCGACTAGATTTTGAACGTTTTAAATTACGAGAATTGGCCTCCTGTTCTTTCCTTCAATTTACCCGTCAGCAATTTAGAACTGGTAGTAGACCACATTGCGGACATTATCAATTTCATAAAGAGAGAACTAACACATTTCTTTCTGCTAATTTCTTTTTCTTTCTAGTTTGACGATGTGTTACAAATTACGGATATATTAGAGGCGTATGGGACACATCAGCTTTGTCTCTGGGATCACAAAGCAACTGCAATGTCTCTGGCACATATTGCGTCGGTGATCACTAACAAACACTTCAGCGTCACTTACCTATGAGTAATACTAGAGTTCTCCTTGATATCGTTCAGTCTCGTCAAACTATCCCTCGTCGACACACTGGACTGCGAGTACAAGCTCAGCGGCGTGTAGATGGGCTCGTACTCCTGCAGCGTCGGCGGCGGCGCGTACGTCATGCTCAGCTGGGACAGCGTGCGCACGGCTATCGGCGGCGAGTACGAGATCTGGTACGGCTGCGTCAGGCTTAACACACTCGAGCTCTCGCTAGAGCTTGACGGTGACGTCCGCTCGTGCTTCGGCTTTAGTACCCCTAGAGCTCGGGTTATTGAGCCCTGGAAATAATTTGCGGTTAGTTCTGGGAGTCATCATTTTTTATCATTTTGAATTGTTAGTTACCAGTCTTACCCTCAAACTATGCCTCCTGGAGTCCCCACTAAGATCGATGCCTGGTAATCCAGTAGCAACCGACCTTGAGAACGGTCTACCCAACATCCTGATTTGATGACCAAACAAGTTTCTGAAAACCAATTACAATTTGATTTCACTACACAACGGAAGCAGTACAAATTTGAGATCACATATAGAAGCCAGGCAGAGCGTAGTTTGCGTTAGTTATGTTCACTTTAATCTCTCAAATTTGCACTCATTTGTGTTTAATATCTGCTAACACAAAAAGCTCACATGCAAATTCTCGTAAAGTTATATTTTACTCTTTTAGTCGCCATGTTGGACCTCAATACTGCATTTTTTATTCCTAGCAGAAAAAATTACGCAAACATTTTCATATTCACAGATTTATGTTCACTGGAAGCTACGAGAGTCAGTTAATAAAAAGTGAATGTTAATTCAATAATATTTTGCATAGACATCAAAAGCATGATGCACTTTGCTGGAAATGATACGAATCATGCTGTTTGTGTACGAATATATGGATATAAATAAAAAAGAAATAACACGAGTAAATATTAATGGATTGGATGACAACGAAAAGTACTGGATCCAATATTGGAATTGGTAGCAAATGTTTTGACATATTTGTTTGAAACAGACAGTACTCTTCCTTGTACGCTTGAATTAAAATAACAACAACAATATAATCAAAATGTTATAACTAAATCCATCAAGCACGAAATGTCAACGTGTTGGAAATCTTTACAAAATAAAATGGAACGTTAAATGGAAGGAGAAAATGTGGACAGAGTCTGATTATTATGTAGTGCGGACTAATGATGATGACAGAGAGGCATTCATGATGTATCGATAAAATGATCGTTACCGTTCTGTCTCGATGCAAGGATCGCCAAGATTAGGGTGATGGATAATAAAGAAACTGACTCGATGTCCCTTAGGTTTATCTTTTTCATCAGGATTTATTCACATTTATAGTTCAATCGATATCGTTACAGGTGAACCTAATATACAATGTTGTCAACTTTACAGTATGAATGTATACAAGTCAAAAACATAGATATCTTACAGTATTAGTAAATGCTATTATTGTTATAATCCTAAAGCTACGATGATGGTTCTGTCTTTACACCTATGAATATTCAATTGTAAAGATTTTAAAATCTTCGATTATTATTACAATTATTCCAAACTGTCATTAAGTTGAAATGAATCCTTTTCAATAACGTTAGTGAATGCAAGTAATGGGATATGAGTTACCCCCTATGAATAATACGAAGCATTTCATGCTTATATCTTTATAATATCAACTAAGTTGTATACATTTACTAGTTTATCAAATTGATCAATCTCGAATTAACATTAACGTGACGAATCTAATCTACGGCAAGATCGGGACTCTAGGGGGTCACAATGTCCAACATTGAATCTAACACTGACGAAGGCGAAGTACAAAACAAAATGACTGTGAACTGTCCGATCGCTCCAACTTTTTGATATCCTTTACTTACAAACCACGATCCCTACGATAACTTATCAGTCTTCACCGCTCGTAAAGTTTTCCATCAAAAAAGTTTCAAAAAACGAGCAAGTTTTGACGGTAGGTAGATACAAAATTTTCTTTCGCAAAGAAAATATTTTGTGTAAAAATAGCGAATTTACAAACATTTTGATACAGGAAATTTTACATAGATACAGGTTTGGGCACCGAAGCGATAATTTATTTTTTAAACGAGAGTTTTTTGATTTTCGTTGGTTTATCTTTGTTTGGTGGACAACATGGATGCTCGGGCAGCCTCCACTTGCAGTTCTTCCACCTGGCAAAATATCGTATACCTGCAGGATTGCACCTCACATTATAATCAACTACAGATGCGCACGTACGGGAGGGGACTGCTCAGTGCACTGGGCTCTCGCCACTACTGAGTACTCAAACAACTGGGAGCATGCATGTGCCTCACCACCACAGCGTTGCACTCGTCGCCACTCACAGACGTCGTTGACTCATTTTAACAATGCACTTATGGGACAAACAATCTAAGAACTTGGTTATGATATATAATAATATAATATACTGTGCTCATTGTCACCAAACAAACTGCTAGATATATTCAAGTATATAATATTGTAAATGCATAATTCATTCATACCATGTAGCATAATAAGAAAATATAACATTTACATAGATATATTGTACAAGTGGTGTGAAATATTATTGGCTCGCAAGTTGATTGATGCGATGGAACACATAAATATTAACCTAATAGTTGTCTGAAGCAAATATTATATTTTCCTGTGTTTGTTTATAAATGAGTGTGTGGGTGACTCACCTCGCTGGTATGACGAGAGCATCGAATTCGGCGACCAAGTGCCTTCTGATAATGCTCTTGGAAGGAGGAATGCCGAGCGCGGTCGCCATAGTCTCGCCGGTGAACGACGGCTCTAGTACGACGAGCCCGCCGTGAACTCCACTGTCTGTTGTAATAACATTATCAACTACGTGATGGACTGTTCTGGCGCGGATATCATTAGCAAATAGACAGTATCAAGTTAGGAGAACAAACATACCTTTCAGATTATCCGCAAATTCACCTAAATCAATATTATGAGCCCATCGCATAAACCTTTGATTGGTCCAGACTAACGGGTCGGCGTCGACGTTCTCGCACTGGTGTCGCCTGACAGCCAGCGCCTGCAACAAACAAAGATATTGTAAAAACTTAACGATGATTGATCAGTTCTGGTAATTTATAATGTTGGAAATAAGACGGGAAATAATAAACGTGATGTAACAGGTTTTTAGCTAACTGTCGAGCTAGCAGGAGCGGAGTGCACGATGATTAATGGGTGTACATTACGGGGCACGGCAATGCGAGATGGAACATTTTGTTCCAGCTCATTGGATAATCGTTCATTTGCTTTTCGTTATCTCACCTCACTTATCGGAAGGGACTTGGAAACGTTTTCTCATTTCGAGCCATGCAATTTGTAAATGAGATGAAGATTGTAATTTATGTCATTGTCATCTTTAATCTATTTTTATTTCCTTTTATTTATCTTTTCTTCGGTAATACTTTTGTCACGGTAATATTATCTATACAGTATTGTAACTCGGCCGCATCTTGTAAATAAATACTTACAGCCGCGCAGTACGTAAACATGCGATAGGGCTGCCCGCCTCCAGCATTGTAATTAAATTTGCCTACTTTGTGTTTCTATTTAGTTTTGTGATTGTAAATATACTTTTTTATATAAACAAATAAAATACTTTGTGAATTGAATAGGAAGTGTTCAATAAAAAAAAATGCGTGTTGTTTTTTGATTGGTAGATTTAATTAAAAAACCATGTTTATGTTTGAATAAAAAATATTTGTATATATTTATATTTTATAACCACCGATTTGTTAAATATAAATATTTACAAATATCTTATAAATTTGCGACCGAAAAATATTTGCGCCTCGACTGAGATATACGAAATGCTTTATTATTAAATTTTAAAGAATTAAAAATCCGCATTCTAATATAAAGCTTAATTAAAAATTCATGCAACCAAAAACAGCACAATATATTCTATTAATCATATTAAATATGTACTTGAACTTATTTTTAGTGAAAAAATCGCGCGGTTATTGTTAAAAAAACAACACACCGTCCGATCGTCACTGCGGCACAGTCGCGACCACAGAACACATATACTCCTAACGGAGATCGCGACTGTCTGCATGCCGAGCACATGCCGAGATCGAGGCGCGTAGGCATAGCTCGCGCTTCGTCCGTTTGTATGAAGTTGGAATACTGTATAGATAATATTACCGTGCTTTTGTCGTGTTCAAAATTAATTAAAATAAAATCAAAACATATTTTTTTCATTTTTGCTATCCGCTTTCTAATGTCTTTCGAAATCTGGTTGCACTGTCCACTGACCTGTCGATCATACTTCATTATTCTAAGCAGATGTATGCCGTGCACGATGGAGGCCTGGTGGAACTTCCTCGTAACTCCGAGGTACTTCTCCAACTCCTTCTTGCTGATGGTGTCCAGCATGCGAGCGTCCACCAAGTTTGCCAGGAACGACTCCGCATACTGTTGTGCGAAATAAACTTGAATTAGAATTCCAGCATGGTTTCTTTTGTATATCCCACTGGATTTATCTATCTTTATTATTCCTAATAATAAAGCTGAAGAGTTAGTTTGTTTGAACGCGCTAATCTCTGAAACTACCAGTCGGATTTGATTAAATCTATTTGCTTTTGATAGCCCGATTCTTGAGAAATGCTATTTAACATAACGCCCTTAGGAGCCGAGCAAAAGAAAAAAATTCAAAAAGACCGCTGAGCAAAAATGAACAACGGTCGGGGGAGCAACAAATGTCACGCGGACAAAGTCGCAGGCAGAAGCTAGTTTTGAATTTTTTTTACAGATATTAAAGCTATTATAACAAGTGCTATAGATGAACTCAGTTCAACCAGGTCAAATAGGTATTTAACTTATTGGCACGTTAGAGTATTGCTTCATACCTGTGACAATCCCAAATCTGGCAGCCATTCAGCAGCAACCCAAGCGTGTGTCAACTGTCCTATACTGGGGTTCCTGACGAGGTCTGGTCTCCTCCGCTCCTCTATGGCGAGCCTCAGCTTCTTGCGATGCATCGGCTGCGAGATGCCCAGCCCCACCTCCAAGTCCGCGTCAGACAGCTCTAGCAGAACCTGCCCATTCAAAGCACGGATCTAGAACCAACCAGAACACAATATTTGACGCTTAATGCGCGTCTCTCGCTCTACTACATACATCCCTACCAAAAAATGTTTCTTATGAATTTATCAACCGATAACGACATGAATAACTTTAACGTTCGTGATTTCCTTTTCATGTTACAAGTCTACGCTTACTGAAAACTCTAATATTCCACATATAAATAAGCAAATTCTGCGAAGAATTTATCTGGGGGTGGTGTATCGGTCCCCGATTTCCATACAGATCTAATAAAATGAGCGCATTCCGAATAATGAATGGATTTGCGGGTAATGAAAATGGTTTTTTTATTCCACTCGTTACATACGAAAATATAATCCGCGTCGTATCCATCGAGAGTTATGACCGGCAGAAATGCAAACATCGATTTTAGCTCTCACGCTGAAAATAACCATTTCATTATTACAGTTTGAACAATGCACTTTGTTACATAAAATATATAGTTACCTATAATATTGAGGCTTTTCTACCTTTTTAAATAAATGGAGTACTAAGTGGTTAATACGATTTGTTTTAATACTGCTTGAAGCCTCATACAGTTGAATGCAATAGAGCATAAGTAACCTCGTTTTGCGAACATCTACGGACACTAGGTATATAATAGTTAGAAAGTGAGTTACTAAGTGGTTACAATGTTCTAATTTCATATTGTGCTTACCTACCTGTCGAAAAAAGTGTGTACAAACAAAGTGAAGTCCTAACTCCTGCGCTAGGTAACAACACCAGGAGCTAAATGTCTGTTTGATACCGATTTCAAGTGCTTCTCTAGATATAATCAAAACAGTAGCATAATGACGAAAAACAATGTAGGTATTTGTGGGGTGACTTCGGTGCCGTGCAAGCCGTGATACATAATTAATCAATTTTCACCGGTACTTTTGACTTCAAAATCTTATTTGCTTTTCGCGGTTGCTACCTAGTGGCAGGCGATGATAAGACGTGTTAAAATATTGAAAGCACACACTTAATAGACCAACTCCACTTTGATACCAACCAGAGCAGCAAATTGCGACACATTTAAGTGCTAGCTCAAAAACCATGCAGTGATCACGGGGCACTGACTACCATATATTATGTCATATTCAACATACCTTGCCACTCTTCACATTATCAGCAACAGCAGCAGCATACTGTGGCATGCCCAACGCGAGCTCAAGCCACGCGATAATAGCAGGCGCCCTCCATCTTGAAAGTGGCAGAGATGCCGCCTCCCGTAGCGCCGCCTCACTGCCCAAGGGCGACCAAGCACGAGTGCTACCAGTACCCGAGTAGATCGGCTCTGAACAACAAGCTATATTGAAAAACATTGAAACATATTCATTTGTGACCTGAACAGGTCGCCCGAAGGTTCCCAAAGATGTTGATATCTATAAACACAAGGAGGTTAGGAATAAACAGTAGGAAAAATTAAATTGTGGGAATCAGAATCGCCAATTCGGATTTATGGTTGGCCGATCCAACAATAAATCCATAAAGAAAACAAAAGACAAGTTAATTGGAGTGCTAAGAAATTCTTATTATAGAAACGTGTAAAGTTATCAAAGTTTTAAAAAGGTGCAGTACTTATTTTATTTCGGAAAAGGTTAAGGTACCTACTGTTTATTTTTTACGCAATGGGATTGTAAACTCACCGCTCTCATGGCCGCTGATGGCCGCACTGCCCGACTTGGTGCGGTGTCGCGAGCGCGCGAATACGCGTGATATGGAGCCCCAGGCTGAGCCTCGTCCGCGGGCTCCTTTGCTTCCTGCGCCCGAACGCCCGCGCACCCCACCTAGCAGAGCTGCCTCACACTCACCTGGGCTTGATAGCTGCTCCACTGATCTAATTGGAGCATAGGAGGCATTGAAACAGAAATTCAAGCTAAAGAAATATTCAGTTTTTTTGTTGTTGCCTGTCTTAACATTCAACGCAATGTTATTTATTTCTTGTATTATATTATATATTGTTTGATGTATATATGTTACCTATTGAATATTTTTTATAAGAACTAAGTAGGCATGCGAGTGAATTTACATTACTTTATATAATTTATTAACCTTACAGTTAATAAATAAATTTAATTTGTTAATTTTTTGATTATATTGTTATTGTTATGTAGGTGTAAATACGTTATGGGCATAGTGCGTTGGAAGTGATGGAAACTTTGAAAATGATTCTATAACCAGACAACACTATCAGAAAACCTGTAGTAGAATGTTTTCATGTTTGTCAAAAGTATGTAACTTTGCTATGATTTACAAAGCATGTAAATATGATCAAATGCTTTTCAAAGGACCTAGAAATAGCGCTACAAATAGAAAGCATTATGTAAAAATACACAGTAAATGTTCTATATTCTCTTCAAATATTCAGCAGTATACCTAGGGAGTATAAAGAAGCCATTAGTTTGCATCAGGTGTACAATCTCAATAATCACTCAAACGCCGAATTTTGATTTGACACTCAATCTGTATGCCGCCTTTCACGGAGCAGCCGTTGTTCCGGCTCTTAAAATATTGCAAGATGAAAGATATAAAAGGTAGCCTGAGCGAACAGTTGCGGAAAATGAAAAAGAATTAAGCCGGAAGAAAATGTAATTTCGAGCAACTATTGCTGACTCGTGGACCGAATCGCGTAATGCTCGGTAAATTTTACTGTCAAAATTCGATAATATCGCTTATAGAAATAAAGTAGCCCGTAAAAGTAATAGAATGCTGAATGTTATCGCTCCATTTCCTATTAACTTTTAGAGGGCTGTAATATGCATCAGGTGAACGGTCTATGATTATTACAACTTGTCAGAATTCAATTTTACATTTTGACATCTAAATTGTAGACAACGTTTTTAAACAGTATTCCAGGAGGCTTACCACCAGCTCTTATAGCAGGGCAGAACTGCACTGCTTTTTTGTTCTATGACTAAGTACAAAAAAGCAGTACAGTTCAACTTCTGCCCTGCTATAAGAGCTGGTGGTAAGCCCCCTGGATGCGGCGGCCTTTTAAATATTGCAGACTAGATGAAATATATTAAAAAGTAGCCGGAGGAAGTGGAAAAGAGTTAAGCCAGAAGAAAATGTAACTGCGAGGAACTATTGCTGAATCGCGACCTGAATCGCGTAATACTCTATTAATTTTACTGGCTAAATTCGATATTATCGCCTATAGTAATAAAGTAGGCAGTAAATGTAATATAATGTTATCGCCCAGTTTCTTTTGGCTTTTATTGCTATTAAGTCTAATAGACCGCTAGGCTATTCGTAAGATTGTGTTAATGTCAGCAAATAAAGATGTTACCTCATTTACAAGGAAACACGTTTTGGCAAGGTTTAAGTTTTAATATGATTAGGTCCCTTAGAAATAGGCCTTCGAACTCCGAGTAAAAAGAAAGTTATTTTGAAGAAACTTTTCGTGGCTATTAACAAGATTAACGCTATTTTTCCGCTATAATTAGCACCTAAAGGGATGTCTTCAAAGTATGGCTTGAGGGTGAATTGGAGATTTAGATCATGGTAATGAACATTTGCTCAGCTGAATACTAATGTTGTCTGTCCCCTTGTAACGGCTCTGTCGCTTCCTACGACGGCTTAGTATTATAGCCCACGGGCAGCAATCAAATTCATAATATGAAAAGATACTTATGTCTTCATATTTATACATTATGTTGGCATGAAATTAATGTGTGATCCAGTTAATACTGGAGATATAACAGAAAAAGTAATGAGAGAATAATGTTTTTTTTTTAATCTGCAAAATGTTTCGTAAACATAGCTTGTAACATGTTTCTCATTCCAAGTTCGTACAGGCAGAATTTGTTTCTAATTTGTGCGAGCAGAAGTTTTTAATAAACTGTCTAGTGAACTCTGTCTCTTTGGTTATGTGTTTCTAGTTTCTTCACGGAAAACTAACTGTTTGCGTGTAAACGATTAGGCATTATGCGATGGTGTAGTATTTATTTATTTTAGAAGTTAGTTACAGGTATTTTGTGCCGACCTTCTCCGTTATAATTGTAAGTGGTTATCAGCAGAATTTTGTAAATGACGTTCAATTTTTTTTTTTTTTTGATACCTTACCTACATAAGTTAGCTGTAAGTTTCCCAAATAGAATAAAATAGAACTATAGATACAAACCTTGATAATGATCCCGCGTCGATGGAGCGTGTGAAGGGCGAAGCACTGTTGTGTGGCGATAGAGTTGGACTACAGTCGCGAGGTGTGCTCACTAAGAAAACAGAAGCAATTCACGAGTTATATTCGGTTTGGTTATTTGGTTGTTCCATCCAAAGGTTGTCTTTAAATGATCGCTCTTAGCGATAAGACCACACGTTGCACATCGGGGCCTCCTAGCACGGGTATATCTTTTACTTAAAAGGACGTATCTAGGTAAGATTTACTGTAAAAGTTGTACAAGTTTCTGTAAGAAACCTACCTATATGGTGTCAATTATGTCTGTACCTGTATGGTGTAAATAATAAAGAGTATTCTATCACCACGTCCCAGACAACTATTCTTGACAAGTCTCTATGTTACATATTACAAAAGGTCTTAAGACTAACGAGGAAAACATAATGTTCGGTAAAGGTATCTAGTAAATGATAGAATAAACGGAAATCTGTAATTTATGTAGGTTTATTTTATCGTGTTTAGATATTGATACGCGTCTGCTGTGTGTAGATAACAAGCCAATTTAAAATAACCCTGTCTGTGTGTGTTCACCAACCAAAATATTGTATACAAAAGCACTTATAAATCCCATTTCCAAACTGTGTGAGGGAAAATGGAAACTGAAAAAGCGATTCACGATCCTCTCCGCATTGAACCACGCAGTATATTGTCGCCATCGAATACTTAGCCCTAATGTTACATGTATATGTAGAATAGGCGAGGCTTACAAACTACTTTATATTACTCTAGCTTTTATCCCCCGGCGGGGAAGAATGTCCCGATGCATCTATCGGAGGCTCGTGTTAGAAAAATGTGTTCAGCGCAAAGTACTGAGGCGTGAAACCCGTATTTGTATCTTTTTTTTCCGAACACCATTCTCGCAGTCCTGTAATTTGGACGTCTTTGAATGGAAACTCGACTTCCGTTCCGATTATTCGAAGCGACAACAGAAATATGCACGTTATTTTATTATTTCCTCCAAGATAAAGCTTTGAAGTAGGTATGCCAATATTATACAAGGGAATCGTTTGATACCACACAAAGCTATGTATAATATAACGGGCTTAAACATTGGAAAATAAGAAGCTGCGGAGTCGGACATCTTTTACGAGCAATATCCATTTCCTGCGGTTGGATTTTGACGGTTTACGCAAGAATAAAGGCAGTGGATGTTATTTGTGTATGCGTTATAAAATGTTAACGTCTTGTACGTTAACATTTTACTTTGATATTATGAAAATATCCTGAAAATAAACTTAAGTATGTACGGTCACCAAAGGAGATAAGTAACCAGGGTCATCGGATATAGTTGAAGTTTAGTAAGAAACCGATGGAAATTTTTTCATTAATATATTATTCACGAATAAAATTTAATTTATTAATAGAAAACAAACAGTTATTTTGTTTTGTTTTATTAGCCTAAATTGTGTCCCACTGCGGGGCGAAGGCCAGTTGTAGTTCAGTTATCAAAGTAAATTTTATTCGAAAACATTCATCGGTTTCTTACTAAACTTCAACTATATCCAACGACCCTGGTCACTTATATCTCTTGGTGTTTGTATCTATCCACGTAAGATTAGTATAGCGAAAGAAAACTGTGTTAATAATCTTCCATTTATCCTCTACTGATGTAATCGATTGTCCTAAATCCACAACCTCCCACAGACAGTTGATAAAATTACCAATTGCTTTTCCATTTGCAGATATAGAAAAGAAAATCACTTCAGTTATTACAAAAGCATATTGTGTAAAAGCGAACTCCAATATTTGTGAAATAAAAACTCAATGATTTTGTTCCGTTTATATGAAAAGAATGAAACAAAAACATGGTAAATTCAAATGGAATGAAGTTCTGAATTTCCGAACAGTCGTTTTGTAATACTAACGTAGTTGTCAGGAGTTTTATTGTTTGATGTACACTGAGCGTGTTTCATAAAACAGTACAATATTGGCTGCTGCCTCCAGCAATTTTAGTTGTTAAACTGTGCACAATTTAGAATGCAGAATGCGTTGCAAATTGTTATTTAGCATATTGTGGAGTTCCATCATTTGCATTTAACAATGTTTCAATTCGCATCCATTTTTTTGTTGAACAATTACTGACTTAATTTCATGCTGCCAGAATAAATAAAAGCTTGTGAGAATGATTCATTTTCTATGAATTTAAAAAGCTTACAGCAGAAACACACAAATTGCGAAGCTCGGGAAAATTAAAAAAAAAAATCTCTGCAGACTACTGCCTCTGCTGAACTGAATGTTCAAGTTTCACATAACGGTGATACTGAACTGTTCGTAACTCTGAATAAAATATAAATAGAAAGACTCAGTGAACTTGTGAATAAAGTATGATCTCAATCGTCATTTTTGTCAACGCTCGTTGTAGCACAACCACAGTACGAAACAATTTGATTTCCTCGTTATGAAAGTTTACTCTGTAATAAAAAAAACTCGTTTCATCCGCGGACATTTTTTGCTGTTTCAATTTTTTACGGTAAAATGCCCTTTGATAAGAATGAGATGGCAAACTTCGTAATGTTTAAATAGATGAGATTTTTTTAATATTTACTGCAAGAAACCTCTGTGTAAATGAGTCATTTCGCTGTAAAATATTGTTCAAAATGTAAAAGTTGAACGTTTCCCAAACAACGACAGATATCATTATACTTGTTTTCAACATGAGCGAGTTGCAATCCGCTTTATTTTCCAGCTGAATCATGGAAATCATATTTCACTTCATAACAACAATGCCGCGGATGTAACAACGTTAAAAGGGATTCGTTTAAGTTAAATTCATCAAAAATTAACGACGAAAATTCGACATTCGGATTAAGGAACGTGATTTTGGGTTTAATTTTAAGTATTAAGTAAATTACTGACCGAGCCGTAGCCCCAAATAATCGAAACATGAAGAGAAAATTTTATGTTGTTGTGGCGTCAGTAATCGTATTAAAATAAGAATTTTTCATGAGCATTATGTCCCGCTCCTGTCGTGTATCGGACATATTGGCACAGCAGGAGTCGAGGATAGAGACACACTTCGTAATAAATGTACTTACATTGATAGATATGGTGTGCGGATGAGACAAGCGAAGCGGCGTCCGTGTCGTACGCGTCGAGCGCGGGCGGCGCGCCCTCGGCCGTGGAGTCGGACAGGTTGCCGCCGCACACCGACGTGGCGCCGCCGTCGCTGCTACCTGTCATCGAAGCCATGTGGAGAAGGTTACCTATTTTGGCTTGAATGAATGCTAGAGAATTATGACAAATACTTTAAGGCTCAAGAGCCTGTTTCACTGTCTCCAGATAAATCAACTTATAGGAACACTAACTACATTCCAAAATTAGAAAGAAGTTTTGAAATGATCAGCCAGATTTGCTAACCGGCGTAATCCGGAGATAGTGAAACATGTTGGAAGATATTTTTTTTTCATATTTTTGCCATTTTATATATATTTTTTTTCATATTTTATTTCATTTCCGTTTATTTATTTTCAAAACACTTAGCCTATTTTTCAATTGGTTTAAGCCACTCAACGAAAAGCACTCAGGGTTTATCTGTGCGACGGCGAGCCATTGCCGGTGTCGTAAATCAACATAATAAAACGAATGCAAATAAAATAGAGAGAAATTTCTGGAAGAATAAAACATGCTAAATAAGTTAGGATGAGATACACACCTCTAACACCTGAGTCGGCACTGCAGCTTCCCCTATCGCCGATCAAGCCGGAGGGTCCCCCCAGCATCATCGGCGGCCCCATGCCGAGAGAGGCCACGCTCTCGCCTTCTGACAGACAACCCGCTGCTTGCAGCTGTCTTCGAGCCTATTTGTTTGATGGAAAGATATCGCTTATCACTCCCCTCGTTATCATGAGTGGAAATAAAATAAAAGAAAATACTTGCAACTAGATCGCGATCGACCGACGACGACGTCGTCCATTTCGATATTGATCGCCTCCAACTGTCACTTTATATTATCATAAATGTCACGATATCATCGATCGACCGCATTCCAGTTGCACCCTAATTAATTTATTAGTAGTGAGGGTACACAAATAAAATTTAATATTTTAGGAATGTATGAAATGTGTGAATGTAGGTATGTATGAAATTGCGCCAGGTGAAAACAAAGGTATAACATTTTCGCTCAATTATCAACATGGTACTGTTACCTCTGATACCTCTGTAGGTATCAACATCATTTTACGACCCTTTAAATGTTCACTGCTGAACATTCCGGCTGTTTATGGTATCTTCCAATATTTTACCAATATTCTCTAACTACAACGCTTTGCAAGCCAAAAACATAACGTTGGATGTTCGAACAGTTGGATGCCGCACATCCTCATGTAATCCCTCAATCATATTTTACAACACTCGAGGGTAACAGCACGATACAATCCACCATCACATCCCAAACACGATTATAGTTATACCTCCATCGAAACACCCTTTTAATGCTTCAATTAATTTCGATTGGGGCTTTAATTTGGACAGGATTCGTCCGCTCGAATGGGACATCCCGTCGCGATCCCGCATCAACGTAATGGTATCGAATGTTCCGCGGTCGCAGGTTAATATCCGGATTATGCGTAACGGAAAACCGTGTAAAACAAACACTAAGTCGAGGAAACAGTTGCGTTTAATTTTCCCAGCAATTTAGATCAAACGGAGCAATTTGAAATGGTAATTAACACAAGCGAGTGATGGATGGTCTTGGTTCGAGCGCACATCACGGCACCTATTCATCATAGTACTGAGCTGTCGATAAAAGTTTATTTATTTTTGGTTGAAGCACTTCATCACTGAAATTGTTCGTCAAAAACAATTTTGTATAATATCGATGTAGTTCCGCGGTAGAATGGACGGCTTTTGAATGAATTATCTCGGAAATTGTTTCGGTGATTTCGCAGTTGATAAAAGAGAATGTTATTGAATTCGAGCATTGTGTTTATTATCATTTCATTTACATAGTTTAATTAAATAAATTGTAATAATATCACAATGCAAATTTGACGAAAACTCGTTGATTGCATGCAGCACATGTAGGTGTAACAGTTTCAAAGGCACTTTCATTAGTTTAGTAAGCCTACCTCAAACAGTTGTTCTCTGGCATGTCTGAGCTGTGTATCTCTCGCACTGAGCGCGGCTGCGAGTTGTAGCGACCGCTCCGCTTCGTCACGAGCGTGGCGGAGCAGCGCCGCTCGCTCCCGCTCTCGCTCAGCTCGCTCCGCTCCTAAAGCTGACGACGCACCACCTCGAGAGCGCATCTGTACAAATGTGGTACTATACTATAACAAAAACAGTAAAGAAAGCTGCAACATCAACTTTTCGCAAACATTATCGGAAGAAGAACGAGGAAAAAGAAAGGGAGAAAAGTCATAAATAACTCACATTAAATTGTAAGTAATTTTCATTCAAGGAGAAATGTTCGGATAAAATATTAACAACGTAGTTGGACTTGATGCGTTTCTGAAGACTTTATTAAAGTCAAAACTTCATGAATAATTATTAAAAGTTAGAACTTAATATAAAAGAAAGAGGCTACCATACTCAGAAGATGAGAACAATGTTGAAGAATAACTTATGATATGAGAGCATTCGCTGAGAACTTTCTGTATGTGTAAAATTCTTTACGCTGGTAAGGGAAACAACTGGGCAAGTTATGTGTGACCTAGATCCTATCCGAGCATAATGAGCCTTGCAAACGTTGCTAGATCAAAAGATATGGCATAATAAATTGAGTGACCACAATGTTGGCTTCACACAGTAATGACTACGTTAATGATACTGGAATATTTTGGAACAAAAGGCTTACCCATCTATTTTTTAATTTTGTAACCCTGCCTCGGAGGTAACAAACCCTTTTACGTGACAACGCATTTCACTCGCACCATCTAACAACATTATTGGATTACTTGTTATGCTAATATTCGGTCTCGTAATACAAAATTATTAAATTTAACCTGTTCATAGTTCCTTATGAAGTCTCGTAGCTCTTTCTCTTTGTCTTCGAGCGTGGCGTAGAGTTGTTTCATTTGGTTTAGTAAATCAAATTTCTCTGCTTTCAACCGCTTTTTGTCTGCCTTCAAAGCTGAAACAAAATGTTTGTATTTTATACAAAGCCAATAATGAAGTAATTGTACGTGTACCCAAAAGCCTTACAAGTGAAAAGAACAAGGATTTCATGAAAGAATTTGCTGTGAACGAAGTTATTGTATAGAATAAAACGTAGGTACATTTGTTTTGAAATACATGGTATGAATCGAATGGTCTCGTAAGCGACACACAATCTTGTATGTGGAGATACACTAGCGAGAGCCATGCCTCAATCCCGAGCGATTCAAACTCTTTGAGCGAAGCTGCTCGCTTTGGGAACCTGTGTCCTTTGTCGCTCCGCTCTCTATGCAGATCCCCTCAACTCGGACATTTGTACGTTTCCAACGTTTGATAGGAAAATAAAACACATCCGAGATTGATCTACATTTTACTGTTTTTGCAAACGATTCTAGAGACTGTCGATCGTTTTGGCGATTGCCATCACGATAGAAGTTTCGAAATTGGATTTTGGTTCCAGGTTCAGATTTTATTGGCAATCATAAAGTTCATGAATTTTTGAGTTTTTGCACTTCCGGGAATTAGTCGAAGGTTCACTTTTGTATACTTTGACGTTCGATTGACGAGTTACGTAATAACAATTCAGTAGGTATGTTACTAAACTTAGTTTGTGGACTAGTGTGGTTTGTGCGTAGTCAGGCAACAGCCCTTTGATTGTGGTTTCATCGATCACAAGGAACAGTTACATAAGGTAAACAATATTAGGCATGCCTTTGTATGTAGGGACAACTCAAATATGCGGCTGTTTGTTCCCGTTATGTGTTTGTTTGCTTATGTATGCTCACTTCATATTTACTGTGTACCTTCTTTTGGTATTTAATTTAAATCCTGACTTTATAAAAGAGGCATTAAACCTATATAACAAAGAAATAATATATTATGAAGTGAAGTTATTGAGCCTTGTGGCTGTGAATGTTATAATTTTGACAGAGCAGGTACTGTAAAGGTTGTCTGCAAAAGTCGACGTTATGTAGTGCAGGCTGACATACATACACATACTACTGAACGTGGAGAAGTAACACTTTAGTAAATGTGGTCTCTATAAATGTTCTAACATTTTACGTCGTTCTAACGTCATAAATATAACTACCTACTTTCTTTACTAAAAAGAAAAACAGAAAAACTGCCATCAGAGCAAATTACTTCGTCCAAATAAAAGTTGACTCCAGTACCTATACGATAATGAAACAAGTTTGCGACCAGACCGACATCACATCCAAGGGTTCTGCTTATTTACTTGATACAACCGCTGAACGTGACTTCATTATTTTGCTTGCCTTCCATCGATCGACCACGAGTGGAGACGAGGCAGGCCCAACTGTAGCTGATGTAAACGATACTGTCTAACATGGCATAACATTTCAAATTATGATTGAACCATTCATAATTCTAACTAGCTCGCTAAAATTGTTCCGATGAAGTTACTTTGATCGAATTTGTCGTAACTTTTAATCGATATTGTTTGCGAAACCACGAACTTTTATTATATAATTTTTTACTTCATCGGTTTCACTGCCATTGCAAGCAAAGTAGGGCTAAAGATGATTGGTACAGTGACCTACTTACCTGGTAATGGCGTAGGTACGTAAAATGAGGCCAATGGAAATTCAATATGCAGAATGTAATAATACGAATAAAATTCAAAACTTTACTTTAACTTAGATAAATTGGAGAAGTTGCTGTCTAGCTCGTTAAAAACTTCTGAAATAGCTTATTTAAAGCTATTTTCAGTAAAGTAGTCTTAAACTTCACAGTCATATTGACTTTCAAAATCTTTTTAGCATACGATGCAAATAAAGACATAGTTATCTTATGTTCTATTCATGACATTAATTGGTGAATTTATATTACACCGCTATATTAAACATGATTGATGAGAAAACATCAAAGGTGCTGGAATTATTTTCACCTAATAAACACTACATAGAACGATACGATGCGAATTATTTATCCTTATTTGACACTCGAGATACGACACATATTCATGTAATTCACACTTGTCTGCCCACGGGCCACTTACACATAATGAATAACGAATCCAACACACGCTACCGTCTGCCAAAACATATACGGTCGACGCGTTTCTGACAACTTTCGTCAGCATAATGACATTAGTGAAAATGTCAGTCCAAGTAACAGGAGCACACCCTTAGAGGGACGTGACCCGTTTACTGATTTGGGTCTGTAAGGCATTGTACCTTGCGAGATATTATGAGCATAGTTTATCAAAATGTCGGCTTACTCACGCTTCTCCGGCATCGGGCGGCACTCAACAAATTGCCCACTTTTGTGGGATCGAATCGGATTATTGAGATAAAGCCACTGTAGGTGTAAGTTCTTTATTTATTAGAATGTTCCATTTAAAGGTATTCTGAATAAGACTTCTAGTTAGCTTCTATCTATGCTTCGGTAAATTTCGTAAAAGGCTACCTCCTACCTAGGTTATGTTTATTTCGTACCTATTTACAGTCAAAGAATTTCAAAGGATTTCTAGTAAAACTCTGCTGTATTAATTCGCTAGTACGGTCACTAAACTTTAGCAAATATTATGTCAGTTTTATTCACGTATGATATGTAGACTTATCGGTTTAACGTGACTGCCCCGTAAGCTTTCATGACTCGACATTTTCCACGAATAGATTTAAAAATTCAGCCCGTAAAATTGAATAGTTTCATCACTGTTATCAAATCGTATTACTTTACACTTTTAATATTCGTAATGACTTTTTAATATTGGTTATAACTAATGTGTAATACTTAATTCGATATCAAACTCTGACTATAATAGCTAAGTTTAATACTCGTATTAATGTCTTTAACAAACTAATGCCATAAAAATATAATGGGTAGGTAGTGTAATGTCGCCATTAATTTCTTTAGCAAAGTAATACCCGACATAAACCCGACCATTATGTTTTTGGGAAAGATCTAGTTTGATATATGTTTAGAAATATTTTTTGTGGGATAATGGCTGGACGTGGCAGGACACTGTATAATCTTAATAGCTTGTTTGCTAACTGCCAGAATGGCAACACTATTGTGGCATTTGTGACGATAGCAGGTTTTCGTGGGGGAAATTAACGTTTTCTACAGTTTTTGATTCGTATTTCATTTGTTTTGTATAATTGAACGAGAATTGAGAGTGAAATGTTAAGGACGCGTCACGTTTAAGGACATTTCGTTACATGAGAGAGAAGAAAGATATAACTCGCTCTCTGTCTCTCACACTGAATCTCTCTTAGTCTTTATTTTTTAAGATGTAAAAAGATGCAATTTTTTAAACGTTTAATCTTCCCATTGTCAATAGACGTACTCATGGCAGATCAGCCGGTTTATTCCGTGAAAAATTCTCCGTGAATACTTAGGTGAAGTGAGCTGTCATTCCACTTGGGATTTACACTATTGACATCTCACTTAACCTAAGTTTTCACGGTGAGATGTGTGAACAGAATAGGTCGGCAGTTTCTCTAATCAAGAATCGGTTGCATGATAGTCAGTAAACACATCACATCTTTCGTGCTCGCGGATGCTATTACAAAAACATTTTTTTTTCTTCACTCTTGTCGGTACGAACCTTGCAAAAATGCAAGATCATTCTCATCACAAGATTTTGTTGGATAGAAAATGCTGTCATAAAAAACCTATTTGTAATAAAAACCTGCAGATAAACTAAAGTATCACTTACAGTTAACAGCTTCCCTAGCTAGCAGCAGTTCCTTCTCAAGCTGTTGAGGGTCTAGTTGTAGTCCATCCTGTGTGTCAGATTTGGCTCGCTCCAGTAATGCGCTGCCGGCTTCACCTCTTTCTGCGGCTGCCACAAGGAGGCGACGCACTCGAGTTAGCTCAGCCTGGAGGAATTGAATAGTACACTGTAGCTTCCAAATAATAGTTATATAGCAAAACACATGAATAGCGAAACGATTAATGGATTAGCATAATCAGCCTATGACGTTCCCACTTGTGAGACACAGGCCTCCTCCCTTCGATAGGGGAGTAGGCTATAATCTACCACGCGCGCCAAGTGCGGGTTGGTAGATGTCACACGTCTTCGAATTTTGCCGGTTTCCTCACGATGTTTTCTTTCACCGTTTTGAGAGCAAGAAGGTAGTTAATAGGTTGTATGAACGATATATATGGTTAAAAAGTGAGCTAGTGGCTGTTGTATGAAAGAAGAAGACACGCTACACCAGACCGGGATAAGAGCAAAAGGATGATGATGTACGTAAAAAACATAAGTACTTCATTTATCTATTCATTTTATCGTTTTCTAAATGTTCTTAAGTTAAAGTAGTTTATAGGGAAGTAAGTACTCCAAGATGTTGATTAAATGCAATAAAGTTTTTATGAGGCAGGTAAACCTTAAGTTATTTTTTCTACAATGTCAGTCAAGATTAAATTGTTTGAAATGTGTGTGCAAGACATTTAATCATTGATGACCTCGCTGAAGCTTTTTTGAGAGTGGATAAATATACTATGAATAAAATTAGGAGATACACATAATCCTTTGTTTAAACAACACCCATGGAATTGAAACCAAGTGGCTCATTCGAATCTAATATGTCATTACACTAGATAACGACAACAATCGAGTACCTATCAGAAGCCCATAAAGGTAACAAAAATATGCTCTCATCTCACGTATCCTATACGGACAGTCGAATATCATGAAATAGTTATGTATTAACGTAATCGACTTCCCAAAGGTCCATCGAGAGAGTAATAAACCCCGGTATATTATTTAACATCGGCCTAAGTCCGACCGAGTGGAAAAAGGTTAAGTAAAAAAGTGATCCTTGAACGTTGGTAGAATCACTAATGATAGTTCATTGGAGAGATATACCTTAATGGGACTGCCTACCTTTTCCACCAGTAATTTGGAGTTTTAGGAACAGCACGCATCTAGATTCGGTAAAAACGCTTATACATAACATCCATATGTAACATAATTAACGCAAGACCTCATGTAATACAATGACCAAAGCTTTTTTTTTTTAAAGCTATCTACTATTACTAAGAAAATCTGGATGGCGCGAAATAAAATTTAATTTTCTTTGGCTCCATCGGCGCGCGGCGGTGAGTATGGCCAAATTATAATTTTTGAAAAACATACCGATATTAAAAAATACTGAAATCGATTCAGTAGTCAATTATGAACAAACTACTTCAGGACTTGCGTTTATTCTGTTACACCTTGTAGAGGAAAGTCAATATTGGTATGGCATATATACAATAACGGTCGACTAAAAGCTAACCGATGATTAGGCATCGGTTCTTATAAGACTACAAGCTGTGTGCCCGATGGATTTCTCAAAAGCAATAATTACGTACTTCCATACAAACTTTCATACCCTATTAAGGGGATCAACTTTCAGAAATCCATCCTTAGTCTTTCTTGTGCAAAATTCTATGCTCTCTCTTCTCTTGCATACCCTAACTAAACCACTAGGTCTAACCTAGTGGTTTAGATGAGTTGGCTGTCAGTGAATGAATTAATTTAAGATTTTTATTAAGTATATGTAGGTAAGAATTATGGTCAGACTATTTCAGCATCAATACAAAAATTCACCAGAGCTCATAATTGAACTATTGACCCTAGAAACCAAAAAGCGCAAGCTCAAAAGCCGTTCTTACGGTAAAACTAATCAAACGGCAAAATACTGATCCGGTAACCCAAAATTGGTTTGTGTATAAGCTTATTATACCTCTACCTGTAATCTTTCATTTTCCATCCGGAGTCTCCTGGCCACTTGTGCGGCGGTGAGCATCCCAGGGGAAGCGGGGACCTCCTCGTGCCGCGAGCGGTCCGAGCGCCCGCCCGGGGAGGCCGCGTCTGCACCACAATTATACCATTTTAGTGAACGTCTCCACATCTGCGCTGTGAAGGATCATGTAAGACCACTTTATAAGGAAAATAAGTGGAAAAAATGTCGTGTACCAGCCGTGTCTGTCTTAATTCATGTTAGATGTAACTTAATAATGTAGAAATAACAATTTCTCCTATTAATTACTGTAGTCTCCATCGTAATCTTTCAGCTAAATTGTATACATAGGCCCACCCATGGCCCGCCCAGAAGTGTTTGCTTTTTGCCGTCACACAATGTCAAATTTAATTACTGAAATGACATCCCTATTTAAAATGATTTCATGCCTTTTATGACAAATATATTGCTTGATACGGATTTACCGCCGGAAGCTAGTTAATTAACGCCATATTGTTTGTACCCTAGCTTATTAATTTACAAGGAACTTTTTTTTATTAGGTACCTGCATGTGGACGGTACCTACGTACGTACTTAAAGGCTTAAGAAGTTTGGGTACGATTATTAAAACAAGGATAATTTGACATTGTTGTTCTTTTTTTATTGCGTGTCAACTCGGCGTTCTAATTCAAACCTCGTTTACTTGGTATCATTGCTATGTTTATATCTCTACTTCTACAAAGTTGAATCCTTGTTTAGCGTTCAAAGGCTCACGTTGTAACCCTCATTATTAGCTGTCGTACTATAATATGAAAAGTTTTGTAAAGTACGGTGCTGCCGCAGTCATATAAACGGAATTGGTTATGGCGACGTAAACGTTGTAATAACGCGAAAGTTTACCGAGTCACGAAAGCCGCGACTCTGGCCAGTCCAGACAAATCGATTGCTCGCATGTAACACGCGTCACGGACTCACGGCACGCCGGCAGGTGTGCGCGACGCCTGCTTTATTGTGCCATCGCTCTCAAAGTGACGTATTGACTTCGGGAAAATAACGCTTTCCCGACACCATGTAATTATTTTCTTCCAGACAACCTCTAAGTCCACGAAACAAATAGAGTGAGACAGCGCCCGAGATCTACTGCCTCACATTAATAAACGTACGAGCTCCGCACTCGGATGCGAGGCAAAAGAAATAATAAGCTGAAGGATTACTAACAAATGGAGCAGTAGCAAATTGGTCGCTGAGCGCCGGCTCTATCGTGAACAAATACAGACAGATTGCAGATAAATTATGCTTGAGCGCACATTGTCCCAATGATCCTATTATCCTGCTTGCTCTGATAAGTCAATACGGTGAGGCATTGCACAATTGTCTCCGGGACCAATTGTTACGGACGAATGCGCAAGTTAGCCTGTATAACTGATTGTGTAACTGACTAAGTTATGGCGTGAGGTAGCTGTCGTAACTTAGACAGTAATAATTATAAAATAAAAAGACTCAAGTAGTAACTTAAATAACAGCTTACTAATTAAAACACTGAGAAAGGAATTAAATGACAAATTGCAACATCAGGCGGTAAGTTTCTTTCTGGCGGAGTTGGCTGGCTGTGCAGTGTGCAGTTAGTCGACAAATGAGCTTATTCCCCAAGGCTGCGCGCTCATTAGCAACGAGGATATTCTGCAGAGAACGGCCCGCTCAATATATGGATGTTTTACCAACACATAGTTCGTGTCACCTCCTCACTCGCGATGAGGAAAATATTAATTTAGTTGCACTTGCGCTTAGTAGCTTTTAATAAATTGACTCAAACGAAAAGCTTTTAGACTACAGCACAAAGAGAACGTACACAGTTGTTGTTTTCTGTTATTAAAACTAGGAGCGTGGCGTCCAATAAATTTTGTTTGTAAATTCATTTTTAAGGGAATTTTCCAACCAAATTCAAACGCAGTCGAGAACGATAACTTTTTCGTAAGTACTATTTATTTATTCTACTACTTTATAACATTTTCCTAAACTACGACGTCAACGTGAACGTGTTTTGTGTCGTCTATTATAAGGAGCCCATAATTGTATTCAGCGTGTGTAGTCTAAGACAGAGTTGAACGACGCTCATAACATTCTCAGCTTGTAGCAGTACCTATGAAGAATTTCAAACTAACTCTAACTTACTTCATCAACAAAACAAACATGCTGTCTCGACTAGTTACGAACTATTATCTTTAGGATTACAGACTCTTAAGACAAACTCTAGCTGCCAAGTTTACCTTTTCCTCAGCCCGCTTTGTTTTATTTCATAAATGATTGAGACGAATGGAGATAGACGTAAATTCGTTGTCGCTTTTATTTATACGAATTTCGGACATCGAGTGACAATGTGACAAATATCACTTCGAAAATGTTTTACAATGTAACTACGTATTATGGCTGTAAAAATTGAGTTTTGAAAAGCGAGACTAAAAAAAAAACATTGCATTGAAATCAAAATAAATGTCATACCTCCTTCCAATGTGGCAGTGATATCAGCTCTAGGTTCTGGTCCATCGCTACTCCTTCCTGGTGACGTAGCATCTGGTAGAGGCACCTCCTCCTCTGAGCTGTCGGCTGGATCCAGAATGTTCCTTTCACTGGTATGACTGTTCCCACCGTTGCCGATTTCAGCGTATGTTCCACTGTCGCTACCGTTTTGTGTTGACCATTTCACCGGGGACTCAAGCTTGCCGTTTGCTTGGTTTTCTTTATTATCATCGTCTAAGAGAGAAATGAAAATAGCTTTTTGTATGAAATAAGCCATAATTAGAGCTTTCTGAAGAAGAAGTTAGCATTAAGATGAGATGATCGCAATCGTTATAAGGAGTACATTCCGTTCCGATAAAAAGGTAGCCGCTAAGGAGGTCACGGACACAAAATTCACAACGATAAAATATATGGAATTGTCCGGTTGGGTTGACTACCTGATAACAATAAATTGTCTGTGAAACAGTGGCTGTTATACTTTGGAATTACAAGGGGTATTTTCCCTCAAACTCTATTTTTTATCTAAATTTTCCGCGTTTGATACAACATCGGCATCCGGATGATTTGGTCGGATGTCTTAATTGCTCGTTGATGCGAGGCTTTCTGGAGACTTGTTATGAATCAGGTATCATAAATACTGCCGTCTTTATCCGGGTGAAAAATTTCTCGAAATCAAACTAAGTAGTCAAATTTCGTTTTCTAGCCTTTGTTTGTCATGTCAAATCATTTAGGTACCGATTTTGTGAGTAGTTTATTTTGTAAAAACCTATTATTCAGGAGGTTGCTATCCATAACCGAGTACCGTGCCCTCCTTGACATGCTTAGCTCTGCCTGACCTGTCCAAAATCTCGACAGGATCTTTTGCGGGTTGCGAGAACCGGGTGAGCACAGGTCATTTAGGTGCCAAGCTAAGAATAGTACAACCAGATAATATTTCAATGCTTATATAAAGGAAGCAGAAAAGTTAAAGAAAAGATGGACGGATTGTGTGAGGAATAAAATGAAAGAAAAGGGAGTGAATGATAGCTTGACGGTTGACAGGAGAGAATATAAGAAGAAAACGTGTTGCGCCGACCCCAAGTAACCAGGTCATGAAGATGATGCTTACCTATAAAAGGATTATCCTTCCCATTCCGTATAGACAGCCTAGTGGTCCTGTTGAGCGTGCCCTCGCCAACGCTGAGTCCCCCGTTGCGTTTGTCCAGCGTGCCGATGAGCAGGCGTCGCTCGGGCGGCACCGGCCGGTCCAGTTCGGGTCGCTCGAGCGCCGAACTGGCTGGCGTGATCAGCGGATCCGCCGGTTCAGGCTCGGCGTCCGCGTCAACCCGAGAGCTGACTGATACTTGCTCGTCGACCATCTTGCGGAGTTTCGCCTGGATGGATTTGGTCAAGGTACATTTTATCGCCTGCGTAGAAGACCACGAATTATGATCTTGTGAATATTGACATTTATACCACTTGGCCAATTGGTAAATTTTATGAGTTGCTTATTAGCACTATACTCTATTGACTGGTAAATATTTTTTGTAGACATTATGTATAAGGTACAAAGGTTGTTGACAAGTGTCATTAATTTGAAAGGGTAATTTTAGCTTTTACATTGAAATTACGGAATATTTTCATCATGAAAAGTGTTTGTTAAAGATAACAACGAATAAAGGTTCCCTTAGCGACATCTTATACAAACAAAAGTGAGCGTATTGTACGAAGGCTATCTGTGACCTTTCCGCCACACACGTCCACATTATTGGAAAGTCCCACGTGTAGCACTCAAACACTAGTTCAAGTACTACATAACAATCTACGTGTCCATCAATTCTGTCGCTAATTGTTTTAATTAATTAATTGATGTGTGCTTCAATAATTCGACATTTACATCCCCACCACCAACTATGTACTACCATGTCATTATGCAAGTGTAGTGGCTTTCAACTTTATAATAAATGGTTGTAAAGTCCTAGTAATCCAGTTTATTTATCAACATGCTTTGAGAACAACAGCGATATATTTTGGGCATCCGACGACGCCATATCTGTAGCTATTAATCTGAGCAGACCCTCTCGCTTAGTTAATTCACCTGCTACCGTTTGATGTTATAGTCGTTTAAGTCTGCTCGTCGTGGCGTGCGGCTGGGGGAAACCGATTCATAGCAACGTCGCCATTAGTGATAATACTTCCATTTTAATGATACCGAAAACATTCTACCTTTAACTACAAAAGCCATGGCGTTGGTTCACGTCAGCGAATAGTATTAGCACAATCACAAATATCCCCATTTGTAGCTATAAACTTATTTGCCAACATGCGATAATTTCTCCTACTTAGTTCCATTCAATTTACGACACAAATAGGCAGTCGCGTGTATAGCTACGTAGTGTTGTGCGCACGCTACCCGCATGTCATGTAGCAGGATGTTGTCAAGAGTTCCCCGTTAAACGCTCTAACAATGGCTTGTCGAAGTGTGGCGTGCGCTAATCGTGCATGCGGTCCTCACCTGGGCGTCGCCTAGTATCCGGCGCACTAGCGCCATCAGGCCGCCGTGGCAGGCGCTGGCATGCTACCCCCCCGCGCCCCGCCGCCTCATTGTCTCCCGCGTGACACCTGCCACACGCTCGTTACACTTTCTATTCACCACTAAACTTTCAATACAAATTGAAACTATTCCACTTTGCCGAGCGCCGCCCTTTGTCCCAGCACTCCGATGACAGCCCGGAATGAGGACGCTCCCCGGAATTATCTGAAACAAACATATTTCATTGTTAACTTCATGATGGAGCAGGCTCACTTGTGAATTAACTTCCTCGTCTTAATAATTGTGTCGTAGTTATGTTAGGTCAGCATATTGCAAACCGGTTTCAGTTAGGTAGATACGTAAATGTATACAGTTACAGTAATATACAGTTTCATTTAGCTTATTCGAAGTCCTTCGCAGTATTTCTATTAGCGAGTTTTCACAAAGTCTGAATTAAAGTTTGCATAAAATGAAAAACATTTTTCTGCTACGGAAGCCTTTTGAATCATCGTGCGAACTAATTACAACGTCCACCAAGAAAAATACCAAAGGGCTCTTAATTGCCTGCTAAGTAGGAACCGTAATAAAGTTCCGTCAAAATACTTGTGGAACTCATTATTCAGGTTGACGCCGGCGTCTCCTGCGGTACTAACGGCCCTCGTCTTTGACATCAGCATCTGATTCTTTTTGTCAATGCCTTCTAACGACGCCCGCGCCGCCGGCACAAAATGGAAAGGGTTTCTGCTCGCTGAAATATAGTTGGGAGCGAGAAAATACTCGATGCCACAATAAAAAGCTGTTGTTTATTGAACACCGGAACAGCTGCTGTCGTTGTTACTGGCGACTGACGCAGTTACACAAACGCAGCAAGCTATTGCAAACGTGAAACATTTTTTTTATGTAATCAAGCCTGTTATGCAAATTTGAAGAACAAACTCTGTTTTTTTTAATTTAGGAGCTTTAGTCTGATGAATATAGTCCAAGCAAACGCTTTAAGGCGGTAATTTGCGAAGTGCGGCTCGTTGAGCCCGCCCGCTCCAGTTATTGGCCGCAAAATTGATTAAAATTCCGGCTGCGTAAGCGAGTCTCATCTACTTTTTTATTAGATTGCGCTTACTGAAGACTGTTTTAGTAAGTTTCCATTCGTGTTTGACCATTTGGTTCTGCCGAGTAATCAGATCGTGCTGCCGTAACCCGTCAGTCGACGATTCACGGAGTGAGATTGAGCTGCTCTGTGATGAAAATAAACATCGTAAAGTACCGCCCGCCGCTTGTATTTTTTTATGTTTTAATTTAGTACGAATAAAAGCGTACCTGAGTGCTTCCTTTAATGAACATTTTAGATTTAACGTGGGCTGTGAGTATTTATATATTTTATAACTACTTTGAGGCACCTTAGCATTATCTACACTGGCCTGCAAAACTACGTAGGTACTACACTTTTAAAATTGTTTTTTTTTTCTAAAATATAGACGTTAGAGATTCAAAATAAAAAAGTTTTATAGCAAATTTCATCAGCTTTCTTTGAAACTAGTAAACTATACATTAGTAACATTTTTAACTTGAAAAAAAAATAAAACAATAAAAATAGCCATTTTTACGTTAGTGTCAAAAAACTCAATTAACATTTTCAAAGCATGTTTTACATGTTATTTAATTTTTAATAACTGATATTGCCTACTCGGGCTCTGACTACAGCTTCAAGTCGGTTTGGCATACTGAACACGAGGTTTCGGAGCCGATGTTGGGGAATATTCTCCCATTCTTCAATCAGGGCCTGTTTTAGTGCCCTGAGGGTGGTAGGTGGTGGTCTGCGGCTTCTGACTAGCCTACCTAGCTCATCCCAGGCACGCTCAATTGGGTTGAGATCAGGACTTCTTGATGGCCAAGCCATCACGCTGACACCAACTTCCTGAATATACTCTTATATTATTACCTTAATATACTCACAACCTGAGCCGCGTGCGGCCGCGCATTATCATGCATCAGCATCGATCCATCACCCATATTTGCAAAATACGGCCCTGCATACTCGTTGAGAATCTCTTGGGCATATCTTTCTCCAGTCAGAGTGCCATTTTCTATGGCCACTAACTCCTTGCGACCTTCTGAAGATATGCCAGCCCGTACATGTACACTGCCTACAACGTAGTTGACTCTTTCTGAGAATCAGTCTTGAAGGTATCGCTCACCAGGTTGCCTGTAGACACTTCACCTTCCATCAGAAGTGTAAAGTGAAAATCGAGACTCATCTGTGAACAAAATTCTTGACCACTCTTCTTCATCCCATTGTATGTGTTCACGGGCGTATTGCAGTCGCGCCACTCGATGCTCTCCCTCGAGTTTTAGGCCACTCGCTGGTCTTCGGGGTTTCAGATTTGCTTCAGCAAGTCTTCTTCTCACTGTACTGTTACTAATGTAGTCCCTTCGGGTCTGAAGAAGCTGTTGCTGGAATTCAACTGCATTAAGATGGCGATTTCTCAACACAGTGGAAACAATATAACGGTCTTCCTAACACCTGAGTCTGCCATTACAAGGTCTCCTCAGATGGTTTCCAGTCTCTTCGTACTTTCGCTTCACTTTCTGGACCGTTCGTAACGTCACATCCACCATTCTTGCAGTACGACGCATACTGATGCCTAGTTCCAGAAAAGTCATGATCCTAGCACATTCTTCAGGTGACAGAGGCATGATAAATAAAATTGATGTGCTGTTGTCTAACATAGCTATTGTAACAAGACTCATCGATCAAGAAAAAAATTGTAAAATTGTAATTCAAAAAAGATTATTTTTGTTTTTAAAGATTTTTTCAGCCATTTCTTAAAAGAAGGTTCTCGACTATGAAGTTTTTATTGCATGCAAAATTAAACTCTTTTTCGCGTCCTTTTTATTTCGAAAGTATATCTTGTGTACTTAAAAAGACATTCCAATTTTAAGTGTGATACTTAGTTTTGCAGGCCAGTGTATGTTATAAATATGTCGAGATTTATTTTAATAAATTTGTCATGTCATCTTCACATAATAATCTGTATTTTGTCAACATGATCAGTCAAATTAGACTTTGTTTAGTCAGTAGTTGAAAAAAAAAAAACACTAACACGAATCGTAATTCAACTCGCAGCAGCCTTTGTTTAAACGATTCGATGTTTCTCTAATTTAAATCAATATAGATACCTGGCATTTAATACCGTTCCCCCATTCTCGCAAGGGTCGTCACGTCACGAGTGCAGTATTCATCAAAGTAATTGCGCTGTTTCATTAAAAGTCCCGGCACATCCTTCAAGATTTGCATAAAAAGGTCTCCAGGCCTCCCAGGCTTCCCAGGGAGGCCTCCCCTCGACTTTACATTAAACCAATTTTTAAATGTCACTTACTTCTAAAAAATGTCACGTTTGAAGAGCATCGTTCGTAAACGGAAAGATGGGCAAAGAATTTGTAGTGACAGTTTAGAATTACGTGAAAGCTTGACGGTTCCTACATAAATTGCGTTGGTCATTCAGAATATTTGAATTGATCTTCTTTCAGTAAATAAATTGAAATTACATTTTCAGTAAAATTCATTCCATTTGAACAAGTTTAATAAACTTTTTACTCTTTCATCGAAAAGTCTTTGCTCAGTGCTTATTTACCTACCAAGTATTATTTTAGAGAAAATCGATTTGTGCGAAGTTCCATAACATTAATTTGTAACGTTAACATTTGATAAACCAGAACTCATGTTATGTTTAATTCGATAAACAACGCACTCGTCGAAACAATCCGTGGGAGGATGCGGGCGCGGGCTCAAAGAACTCGAGTTATACAAAAGTTGTACGTGCTGCTACGGAAACACGTAATCCTATGTATGTTCTAAACTTTTGTTTTGCGTTTTTCGTTTGTAATGTTTTAGGAATAGGTTAATTAAAATAATTCAGAAAGATACTTTGAAGTTCCTAATTCACGGTGTTGCTCGCAATTCAGTTTGGGGAAAATTTTCTAATATTACTTTTTTAAAATCTTATTGATTTAAGAGAATTTTTGTACACGTATGCGACGATCTTAATTCCATAGAAAGAACCAAAAATTCGAAGACATAAGACATCCACCAACCCGCGTTGGGCCCGCGTGGTGGATTATGGCCCAGAGTCTCTTACAGAGAGGAGGCCTGTATCCCAGCAGTGGGAGCATTATAGGCTGAATATGCTTGTGCTAAGCAATCACACACACATGAAAAGCGACTCTCTTTTATACATAGATGTTGTGCAAATAAGGTTTTAACTTGGAAAACCTATTATAAAAATAGTTTCCCAAGCTTCCGAGCTCAAGCCACGAAACTGGCGCGGTCTGAACTGCTCGCTAGGCGCCGCATATCCAGCCTAACCGTTATTCAACCTAAGCTTCAGCCTAGCTATAATACAACAAAGTGGAGCACTGAGCCTCGTTATTACAGCCTTTGAATACTTCATACTTTAATTAAAACGTAGTCGGGGGATTTTGTTTATATACACATTTATGCAAACAATAATTATGAGATTACTGATACGTGTTTACTTGTAGTCTTATTATTTCATTGAGATTAAAAGATGGTTGTGTTAATTGAAGAGCACCTACTTTTAATATTATTCACAGAAGTTTACATTGCGGGGAAAGTGCCAGGGTAGACGGCGAAATTCAAATTTTCTTACGTTTTTTGCAATTTGCAGGTCAGTGTCATATTGTATATTATGAACAAGATATGATTCGCAATCGTAACACTCATGTATTTACGGAGCCATAATCATTAACATCATCAATACAACCCTCTAAGTTCTTAAAATCCTATTGAATGACTATTTCCATAAAATATCAACTTGTCAGGTTGCGAATCATTATTTTGGTGACGGTTGACCGTTAACCTTATCCACTATACAGATACTGGAGTCGATCTTTTTCATATTCCATTACCTATTAAATCCAGATCTACAAAAGATACCAAACAATATTTATTGTAGTGTAAACACCATTGGTTACAAATATGTATTTTCTTGCTTACCAACATTATGAGTAATTTCCATTGCTAGTGATAAAATTAAACTGTTTACCCTTTCACCCATCACCCATTGATTTTACCGCCTACCATTGACATACGTTGAAAAATATTTTTTTTATGAAAAGGTAATCTTCGTACAGCCTAATGTTTTGGTTTTACTATAAGAAAGTTAAATTGTTATTGATATTATTTAGTAGGTAATCAAGTTTGTGGATAATAATAAAAAAACAATTATGGTTTTCATTATATTTGCTTTCGTTTAAATAATATTTAAGAGAAAAAATAATTTATGAATATTGCTTTTTTTTGAAGCAGACGGCCCTAGCACAGGTGACGGGAATCATCCAAAATGGCGGGGGCCGCGCCGAGACTATATTTACGGCGAAACTTGCACGACGTGCCTCCAACTGTTCCATTATAATAGACCCATAAATAGCTGAAGTTTAAATCTCAACACTAAACTATTTCATTATAATCTCACTTTATTGCGTGATCGTCCCTTTAGTATCAATTAACGTTTTCAGTTTAGAAGCCTTTGATCATATATTATTATACATAATAGTTATCATTCATGTATAAGTTCTTACTGACTTTTGGTATACAGCCTCTTTTAAATAAATATATAAGTAAATATATATATTTGCTGGCTGATTCTTGTGAAAAAAACGAAGATGCCATAAAAAATAATCTTTTTTTTTTACAAACAGAACCTAATGACATTCGCAGTTTTTTTTCCACATTTATGTGCCAGTGTTTGTTATGTCAATTTAACTAAATACTTTTTATTCATTTCGATGTAGGATTTTGGATTTTAGGAAGGTACAAACTAATTCCATGGATTTTGCCATGATTATATTGCATATCAGCCGACCCGACGGAATGTTGCGAATTACGTCATGAAATTCATAAATTTACATCTATTAAGGAAAATATGTTACCGTAGCTATTTAATACAATACGTTTATAGCAAGTATCTTTAATTATATCTTGGTCGAACCGCATTTCATAATTCCCGCCGAATTTTTCTAGGCCTACCTAAAGAATGTTTACTGGGCATTCTGCATCAAACTTTTAGAGAGTGTACCTAAAAAATAAAATTTGCAAAAAATTATCCAATAATTCAAATAATTTTGAACAGCGAGCGTAACATTCCAAACTAAAATTTTGAAAAAGGAAACAATTCGGCGCGAAATTCAATCAATTATTTCCGTCAAGTACCTACTGTCTGTTGAGTTGGTTTTAGTAAATATAATGTCCGAAACACTAATAATATTACATTAGAAAATCATCAATAATTAGGTATTATAAATAATGCTCATTGCATCTATTATATTTATACATTGGTGAGATTACTGAATTTATAAATCAAATTGAATTTGATTTGTGCCCATTAAAACTCCTCACTCAAGCAAACCAAATATTGTTATTCCCCCTAATGCAGTAAGTATTATAGAAACATTACCGGTTGATCTACAGGTGCTCACCAAGAATAGGACAACATTATGTACAGGCATGCCATTCAATTCAAAATTTTCGAAGCCGCATAAAGCTTTAAAGGCCCCGCCCAATTACGCGAACCGCCCTAAGGCTTCGTCCAACAAAGCGAACAGCATTAAACAACCCATTAATAATACAATCTAGTTATGTATTAAATAAACTCTTTAGTACGTATAATATGGCCGTTTATATATTCATTTTGTGGAATAACGCGGCATGTGTCGACCTCCTCCATTGTTTCTGTAATAAAGAGATGTGCGTATTGCGTGCGACGTCGGAATACTAATATATGTTAGCAAATAAACACAAGAGACAAGCTGGTCACATAAACAATAAAAGAAAATAATTATAATTTGCGCTGCGGTATGCGCGTCCTTGTGTCCGAGGTCGGCGCGAATGGAGCATCTTTATTTACACCTCTCTCAACACTCAACGTTTATGTGAACGGAAAATGTTTTTATTAAGACAGTCTATTCTGGGATAAAACTATTTCGGCATCAAAGAAAATGGAAGTAATGGAATGTGCCAGAAGGCAGCATTACTGAGCTGACTGCAAACATTAAAGCAGTCTGTGTTTTACGCAAAGAATACAGGGAAACAAGTTGCGCGTCGATGACCCTGGCAGGGTCCATTGATTCAGTACCTATATGATTCTGAACCCCCTGGGATGAAAACGTTCGTCGATTATTAAAAAAATTTGCTTTTCCATACATTTTGACTGCGTAGGTCTCTTTTTACATTTGAGGGTAACTTTTCTATGAAACAGCCGTTTTATTTTTTGATAACCGACGAAAAATTTCTACGCTAGGGGTTTTAGGATCATGTGCTGAATTCATGGTTCGACCGCCCTGCCCTGCGCCATTAATTTAACATTCAAGATATCTAATCTACATAAAATAGGCACCACATTTCTGAACCGAAGCTAATCACTTAAAGCTTTCCTAGAGACATTTGCGAGGCACTACTAGCATGTAGTGCTAAGCTAGCGAAAGCCAAAGTCGCCAACTTAATCCGTTTGGCGGTCGCTAACCGGGCGTATCTCGCGTACGGATAGCCTGACGGGCGGGGAGACCAAGTGGCGACCGCGAGCCACGTACCCTACGAATACATTTACTTGAATCTCCTGACTGCCTAGTACATTTGCTTCCTCCTCTGACTTATGGTTGAATCATACAAACAGTTTGCAGTTTAGTTTAATAGACAAGCTGAAGCAATTTGAGTTTGCTGCTTCAATTTATGATGTCCCAGTGTCATGAAAAATGGAGATATTTTAAATTAATTTGGAGGTTCTCATATTATACCTACAGTCTAGCAGTAGCAGGAACCTAAAATATACTTAGTTTAAAATGTATATTATATAGTACGCAAAACCCATAAACTGCCATATGGTTTCAACATTGAATAAACTATCCACCCTTGGGAGTCGCAAAACGCGACTAAGGAGGCAGTGGCTTCCCCCGTGCGTTACAAACTACGATTCTAGGATGTATAGCAGTATCCACCAGTTGGTTATTAATATAAATAAACTATCATGATACGACTTGCATGATATAGAGGCATTAAAGAAGTACAGGCGTTATGATTGCATTATTATTATTATAAACTTGTTCCTTTGCCTCAAAAAGAGTAAAGATTAGATTTTTTGTATGTTTGTTCGTTACGTTTTCATGCTAAAACGGCTAAATGGATTTAGATGAAATTTCGCACATGGGTAGACCATGACATGGATTAGGACATACAATATTTTTTATACCGATATTCCTACAGGATCGAGACTTATGCTGGGCGCAGCTGTATCCAATAACTTGTATTTGTCACCCATCTCAATAAATAAAAATGTAGATTGAATAAAACTATGATACCTCTCTATTTCAATTCTTTTGAATATCGATACTTCATACGATAGATAGTAGAAGGATATCAATATAAAAATGTTGCCATCATAAAAAAGGAAAAAAGCTACCCATTCCCGTCGAATAGTGTAACCAACTTCATCTCAGAATGTCGCGTGGCGTGGTTTGCACAAGCCTACGTAAAATGTTTTCGTTTTAATCGGCGAGCACGCTCGACGCACATCGCTGGGTTTTCCGATGCCGATTCGACTTTTCTTGTTGGTTTTAAATTGGAGAACTGTATAAACAACGCCACAATGCTGTGTAGTGTACGGTAAAGAGAACTTTTGTCTTGTTATAAATGTATTTTTTCTGTTTCAAGAGCAGGGAAACCAACTATCAAACGGTGGTTGTGTTGGGATTGCCAACCTATTTTCTATGATAAATGATTTTATTTCTGTAAGTAGGTTTGTACAAACACTTTTACACGTCAATCATATTTTAAAAACTAAATGAGGTCGGTGTTTTCGATCTGGCTGGTCTGAGAAGAAAGCCCGAAACAAACTCAGAGGTCACAGTCTCTTTTAAAGTATGCGCTCTATACCTCCTACTTACTCAACTAAATATATCTAAACAAAAGCCTATCTCAGCAATGGACCTATACCAACATACCTATGATATAAGAACATGAATGCTTTCAGCCTTTATGGCAATGAAGTGCAGAAACTGCCTTTCCTTTCCAATAACGAAAACTTTCACTTACGAACACACTTGAACCCTGAATTATAAATACCTACCTTCAGGTGCTTTAGCCTACGAGAAATAACTTTCTTGTCAGTTTAACGCAAGAATGTAAGTATAAAGTATGCCAGTCAGCGTGGTTGTGCCTGTAATAATGCGCGGTTCTGTCGCTTCAGCGGGAAAAGTTGGTGCAAGTTCCCTTAGGAGCCAACGTCGACAGACCTGCAAGTTCCACTCCACACAAACTCGCTAACTAGATAGGGGCTTGTCTCGAAGTCCCTCCTAGTTAATTATAAATAAATATGACGTATTTCGTGGATCGCGCTTGATTTGTTGGACAAACTGTCTATGTCAACTATCGGGATTGGAGAATTGGGAATAACTTAACTAAACTACGCCTGGACGAGTATCGGAGGGCTGTTACGTACTGTTACAGTTACGACGTAATCCATTGTAATAAATATGCCTATTAATGCCAAAATCGGCCCTTAGTATATACTACTACGCTCAATTTTCTTATTCCGTGATATAAAAATTGATAATAATATATATATTATATATAATGTCTGCCGTAATTTCGTGACAACGTAACGTAGCTATCACGGACTAAATTAAGAAAGAAAACTATTTACAATAAAACAGCCCCTTTATTCATAAGCGTTGCTTAAAGTTAGTGACTGTTTAACCATTGATTTTTGACGTTTAAACGTCACTTAACTTTAATCATCGTTTGTAAATAAACCGCATCACTTCAAGTGTATTTGTCTAAGTTATCATGACGATGGATAAAATTATGTACAAAAGTCTGATTTAAGTCCCTAATGAAAATAAAAAGTTTTTCTAATATGTTAACAGTATATTTTATTTCTTAATGTGTTTTTCACGTAATTAGATAAGGTCGCCCTAACCCCATATTGCAGGCATTATAACGGATTACTGTAATGAAAGCATTTCTAATTTAGACAAACATTCGGAAATAGTAATTTATCTGGATGGGCTGGCCACGTGAGTCGCGCTTACCGCGCTCATGTATAGTTTAGTCGACTATCATTTCAAACACAAAGGTCGCACGTTGAATAGTAATATATACTGGTATTTACTGGCAATTTCACCAATGCAACTGAACGCGATCGCATCTAAACCGCATTCAAGAGCTGTCACTGTCAGTGTCAATGTTCCACGTCAGTCAATATTCCACGTTAGTGTCAATCCGCTCTTAGTCAGTAACAACAGGACATGGTTGATATTAATACACCTTCTTCAGCATAAACGTTTCGTTAAAAATCAGTACTTTTATGGTAACTGTCAAATGAGATATTTTTAAACTTCATGACTACACTGATACAAAAATCATTTGAGCCAAATCATAAAAAAAAGAAGTTTCTTTATTAACTTCAGTTGTACCCAAAAGACTTATCTATACATTATGCAGCGTTACAACAAAGGAAAAGTGATTTCGATGAACTCTGGCACCCAAAGTAAGATTTAACTTGTGTTCAGGGTGCCAGCGTCCTCGCCTATAATTTGAAACATAGTATCAGTAGTTGTAGGACGAGCACAGTATATTATTGTTATGATAACTACTTACTAGTAAATGCATAGATGTGACCTATTAAAGTACCTATGTATATGTATTGAGAAAGAGATAAATATAGTGAAAAACTTGCGTTTAAAAATAATTATAAATATATGACTTTATTACCTGCATTAGGTTAAGCGATTGATACGTGTAGTAAATCTTCAGTCTTATCGTAACTCAGTGTCAATAGCCACTTTATGACCTTGGTCTTACATTCATTAAGGCACATGGGAGCGATGGTGCGTAGGTTAATTTATTTTGTTATATAAATGATTAGACAGGATATCATAATGACGCTGAGCATGGGCCGTTCTACATCCGCGACTTGAGCATACGCTACGCTATATAGCAGCATTCGGATTGTATACCACAGAGGGATGTTTGCGCAAAATAGTGCCAAGAACAAAGAGCTGTTTCACAGTGAGGACCTGACATTCGGTATAGAGAGCCGAGGTGGGATATCTAAACGGCTTCGAGGTCATCACCTTGAGGACAGCTCTCGTTCTAGAGGGAGGAGGGTTGTCTTGGGAGTCCCACCCCATACTGTGGTGCAGTAGTTAATTATGCTTTGACAGAGGGCATAATAAACAGTTTTAATGGTAAAATAATCCGCAGAGTGCCTTAGTTTCTTAAAAATAAATATACACTGGCGGACTCGCGATATGAGATTGCTAAGGTGAGGTTTCCAGCTCATAAAACTATCTACAGACTCACACCTTGTGAGTTGCGAACAGCCGCATTGTGAAGAGGATAGACCGAGTGAGCAAGTATGAGCTCTAAGCGCTATTGAATCCGGTGGAGGGAGGTTGGTGGATAGTAAGGAGAAAAGTAAGTATACTGTTTTCTTAAGATTTAAGGTTAGGATGTTATTTGATAGCCATTTCATTACTGAGTTTAGAGCCATTTCCGCGTATTTTACTGTTTCAGGCCAGTTGCTAACGTGAATAAGCAAGGCCGTATCATCTGCGTAAGTATAAATTGAACAGTTCGTTAGAGACATTTTACATAAGTTATTGATATAAATAATAAACAGGGTAGGACCCAATATTGAGCCCTGAGGAACGCCGAAACTAAAAAAAATTGTGTCACTAATAACGTCATTTATTTTGACGCATTGGCTTCTATCACACAGGTAGTCCTGGAACATTTTTAAAGTATGTCCACGAATGCCAGTAGCTTCCAACTAGGATAGGAGGTGGGGAACAGACACAGTGTCGAATGCCTTGGAAAGATCGAGGAAAATAGCCAAGCATTTCATTTTGATATATAATTATATACTTTCAATACATACTCGTACATACTTTTTATTTTATTTTGATTGAAGATTTTGTAGTGACAAATCTTATTAGTATTTGGAAATCTTGAAAGTGTAGAGAAGGCGGATAAAAAAAGTTGTGTAAAGAATACTATTGGTAGGTACTCGTAGTTATGTAAAGAATACTAGAATACTGGTACGTACCTATTTACCATTCATAAATCATTCAAGTCCAATATTTTACAGCTGCAATAATTTTCAGCAAACAAAAACAACTGACAGTTGCGTAAAACAATACAGTATTTCATGAAACACTAACAATTCTCGTCGTTTGGCACGACAAAAAATAATATTTATGTAGTACCTAACAAATATCGTCGGTTGTAATACGTAGTTGCCTCGTTGGGCTCGTGGTTGCAAGCGGTACTGCTGAGTATGAGGTCATGGGTTCGAATCCCGGGTTGGGCAAAGGGTTATTGGGTTTTACCCTTGATTTGTGGCCCGTAGATGGAAATTTACATGGGACTGAAACATAACTGGTGAAATGTGGGTTTACTATTGGCGCACCTCTGCCGAACCCTTTGGGGAATACAGGCGTGATGGTATGTTATGTTTATGTAAAACACTAGCTGCGCCCCGCGGTTTCACCCGCATAAGTTTCGATCCCATGGGAATATCAGGTTAAAAAGTCCATCCTATGTGTTAATCCTGGTTATAAACTATCTCTGTACCAAATTTCATCCAAATCCGTTCAGTAGTTTTTGCGTGAAAGAGTAACAAACATCCATCCATCCATCCAAACAAACTTTCGCATTTATAATATTAGTAGGATAGGATGAACGAGAAAGTCGTACACACGTGCCTACGTTCATTTACACCTTCATAAATTGGGGTCTCTTTTTCTTACACTTTGTCAACAGTAGGTAACTCTTTACTAACTCTATATCTATACAAATAATAAAGCTGAAGAGTTTCTTTGTGATCGCGCTAATCTCTGGTACAATCAGTCGAAATAAAAAAATATGCGTTTGATAGGCCAATTCACGAGGAAGGCCATAGACTATTTAATATCACGCTATAACCCATACGAGCCGAGCAAGAAGAACAAAAGGCAGAAAGAACACTAAGCAAAACCGAAGTAATAGAGTGGGCGGGCGATGCGATGCGAAGCGGCAGGTCGGGGATCATGACATTTCGCGCGGACGAGGTTGCTGGCAGAAGCTACTTATGAATACGACGTGTCTTAAGGAAAATACCCATTACAAGCAAAAGGATGGGGTCCTTTTAACTTTGTTTATACGAGTAATCACCATGAAACATGGTTATAATGAAGGAATCTACTATAACCATTTGTTAGTTAGTACTGTGGGGAAACCCTTTTATGGGGATGTTGATTATTATGCGTCTTAGAGATCTTATGTACTATTAATATTTAATGTATTTTTTAAGAGCCAAACTGAGAGAAAGCCATTGCATCATTGCTGTATAGTAAAATTGTGGAGGGCTAGGCCAGTAAACGTACTACTGTAGGTAAATTTTCAACTATTTTGCAAATATACACTGTGAGAAGTTGTCCTTACACTGTTTGTTTGCAAAATAGGGGATGCCTGTTCGTTTCTGAGTGCCGGACGGAAGGCGGTGGCACGTTAGACCACGTTATTGTTGAAGGGATAAGGTTTTTGAAGTGAAAACTTCTTAAGCGGCTTTGTGCACTTTTTTGTGATGGGTAAAAAATGTTAAACTCGCGTCAGGACACGTGACCTGATCGAAAATTCGTAAGACGGAGCTCGCGTCAGGACACGTGACCTGATCGAAAATTTGTAAGACGGAGGGAGAGTTTTTTGTGATGGGTAAAAAATGTTAAACTCTCGTCAGGACACGTGACCTGATCGAAAATTCGTAAGACGGAGCTCGCGTCAGGACACGTGACCTGATCGAAAATTCGTAAAACGGAGGGAGAGTAGACCGCATTCCAAAATATCAAAAATGCACAACGTTAATATTCAAGTTTTCACTTCTGCCGGCACTCCCGGAGTGCAACCCGTTTTTTTTCTAATTGATTGTGCGGATGTGTGTGCGACTTCGTATCTATTCTTTTAATGAGCTGCATGTGTAGTTGTGGCGAGTGGTAGGGACAAATTGGAGACATTGGGCTCAGATACATTTCCAAGTACCGGGCATATCTCCTTCTTTCTTATATCTATGCCTATAGGCAATTGCCGTTCCGCGTGAATGAACGCGTCAGCCGTCACGCAAGCTGATTCAGTTCGGCGGCCATTGTTTTACAATTGTCTTTATATTGTAACAGTTGAAGATTTAATTTAATCTTCAATAGATCCTCATATAACAATGAACATTAGAATTCGAAGCTACATCTTATTCTGAACTTCCGCAATAAAAATAACAAGTGAACAAACTCTGCCACGCAACAAATCCTTTCACATTCGACTGAGCCGCCATCATTATAAGCATCTAATAAGGCCCGCCGCACATAAGCATGAAATAAGCCCTCTTACACGCGAATAACTGTAATGGAATCGTTCATATACAGTCACAAGCATAAGTATGTAGCACGCATGATTCAAAAGCGATTTTCTCCTAAAATATTGATAGTTTATGGAGATAGTGTGAACATAGCGGGCATGGACATTATCGCACAACCTGTTACCATGGATTCAGTAAAAAAAATTGTTTATCAATACATTTTGACCGCGTGGGTATTACACTTTTTTTAGGAAACTCATGGTTTTTTTTAAAATGTGGGTGTTGGTCCAGAATCATGTACTGAATCCATGGTAATGGGTTGCGCGTCAATGTTCCTGCCAGCCTGTATACGGACTTTGTAAAACATGATATAGCTAGTAAGGGGGTCAATACTCAGATGACCACAATTACGGAAGAAAAAGCATGTTGCACCAACCCCATACAAATTGGAGTAAGGGCAAGGGAATGATGATGACGGACATATTATTTTCGAAACGTTATGAAACAAGCGACCTGTTCTCAAAACAGTGAAGGAAAACATCACGAGGATACCGGCATGTCCTAGAACTAAAATACAAATACATGTGAAGTCTACCAACCCGCACTGGGCCCGCGTGGAGGATTACGGCCCACTCCCTCTCACCGAGAGGAGGCCTGTGTCCCACCAGTGGGAAAAATATAAGCTGATGATGTATGAACATTTCTCAACGATTTAATCGTTATTTCATGAGAAAATCGCTTTTTAATTCTGCGTAAGTGGTAGGCATTTATGCTTGTGAGTGTACATCCCAGTGGCTCGTGTGTGTATAATTGAATTGTCAGGTGGATCTCGCAGTAATCCAATAAAGTCGCGCGCGTGATCGCATCATCCTCACTACTCCTACGTATTTTTATTTAGACGAGATTTTTTGTGAAATCCCCGTGTTGGTATTTAATTTAGTTTATGGAAAACATTTTCGTAAAATGTTGTCAAAGTTTTTTTGGCCACTCTCAAATATTGCAGTACTAAAATAAAATATTCTACCTACATCATATTCCAATATAAATTCACTATACGGGATGGATATTTGAGATTCTGACAACAATGTTCAGTCAGCAGGAAACTGGGCAGTTTTCGCCAAAATTGTATCCTTATGAGAAACAGTATTATACAATCAATACTGTTTCTCATAAGGATAAAATGGGCTGTTTTCACAAACGCCTTTTTTTTTTAAATAGGTTTTGTGAAAACAGCCCATTTTCTTCTTGACTGTAATATTTTTCAGAATTAGTGAATGCAGATCAAAATTTGTCAAAAAGTTAAGGACAGTCTCCTAAGACCGTTTTCCTGTAGCTACAGCACAGGAACAGGTAGCTGTAGCTATTTTCGAGATGGGGCTGTAAGGGCAGGTCTTACTGCCTGCCCTTACAGCCCCATCTCGAAAATCCACTCTATATAAACTCCACACATGATGAAGAGTTTAATTTCCTCCAGTAGATATACGAGTACTCTCAACTTAATCCATTAGTTTTACTTAATCAAAACGATAACTTAAAGTGGCCATTTCCCTAATCCCGCATACTTTGTAGCTCGCAATATGTAACGGATTGAAATTAATATCCGCAGAGGCTTATGACAGGAACAACCTTTGATATATTAATTCACTTAAGTTTGAACATTCCCTTAAAACGATATTAAATACGCCATAGTCGTGTGACGTAATGCCAGTTTATATAAAACCGCGCTTAGTTTAGCTGTATAAAGCAAGGGTACTGGAGTAGATGAAGATGTTAATTTCCTATGCAAACCTCGCTGAAAGCGCTTTGAGCTCAGGTGCTCGACGCAGATATTGCACTGGACGCCGTGGCAACACAATTATGTGAAGGTACAGACAATCACAACAATGTTGCTTTTCATTACTTAGCTTAGCTTTTGAATTTAATTATGAAATGAAATGAAATTGTTTATTCTGTAAATAGGACATCGGAATCACTTTTACAAATCATATTATAGAAAAAAAAAAATTATATAAAAGCTGCATCCGGTTAGACTGGAAGCCGACCCCAATACAGTCGGGAAAAGGCTAGGCAAATGATGATTATAAAAAAAAATAAGCTAGATGAGGTCGGCGTTTCCTATCTGACTACTCTAAGAAGAAAGGCCGAAACAAACTCGGAGGTCAGTCTCTTTTAAAGTCCAGACATAATCTTAGTCAAAAGTCAAAGTCAAAGTCATGTGTAAGACCATGTAGATTGATGTCTGAAATATGGTTTGGTACAGCACGTTATTGTTTAATGACTACACTCATATCGTAGCCAACATGAGGTAGGTATAAGAAGAGTAGTTGGCATAACTTTGCATGAGAACCTTTTCATGATGTAGGTAATAACGTCATTTTTAAGGACTAACATTAGCCGTTTGGCAAAGGCTTCCGTTCCTTCCTTCCACTTATCCCTATCTAGGTACTGCTGTATATGGCCAATCTTATAAAAATGAGTCGAGACAAATATAGTTATAGAATGCCTGTCGTTTGTTGAGAAGGGCTGATAATAATAAACATGACTAAATGTTATAATTAGTAAAAGACACATTATAAAACTTGCTACCAATGTACAATGGAAAATCTTACAATAAACCTGTAAAATTATGCTTTATTAATCAATTCATAATTACTTTGTTAAAATTAAACAAAATACAGTTACAATAGAGCAATAATAACCATCAGACAGGGACTTTACTTTGTGTAAATTACTTCATCACCACTGCTCTCAATACGGTGAAGAAAAACATCGTGAGGAAACCGGCATGTAGAACCAAAAATTCTAAGAAATGTGACATCTACCAACCCGCATTGGGCCCGCGTGATGGATTAAGGCCCACTCCCTCTACCAGAGAGGAGGCCTGTGTCCCAGCACTGGGAACATTATACGCTGATTTATGTTATGTAAACATCGAAAGATAAACCAAAATTAAAAAAATTCAATGGAATCAAACATAAAAATGGAGTTTTAAGGTTTCTAATTTTAAAATAACTGAATTTTCGTGTTTATTGAATAAAGCGTTATTAATGAGAGGTATTACGTAAAGTTTGAGCTATGGAATAATTTCTGTTAATGATTCTTGTTTGAATGTTATCGACAAAACATTTACAGTGAATAATAATTTAATAAATGAAAGGTAGCTGAAAACTTATAATTTTATAATAATTATTCTGAATCCTATTAAATTTTGAGATCATTTTTGCTTAGCTATTTATTTATATATACGAGTACTTTATTAGCTGCGCCCCACGGTTTTACCCGCATAAGTTTCGATCCCTTAGGAATATCGGGATAAAAAGTACCCTATATGTTAATCCTGGTTATGAACCATCTGTGTGCCAAATTTCATCCAAATCCGTTAAATAGTTTTTGCATGAAAGAGTAACAAACATCCATCCATCTACACAAACTTTCACGTTTATAATATTAATAGGATTGTACACCAGGAAATATATAACAAAACAAAAAATTGAATTTTTAATACAAAACATACAGTGCATGAACATATGTATATACTTGCGCCTGAATTATAATTATAGAAATTGTTTTAAATTAACGGATTAAATATCTAAAAAAACTCCTTCCCCACTTCATATTTTAAAAGAAATGCGAGAAACGTGTTTCCTAGTAGACATTTTTATTTATTTTTTACTACTCGAATAAAGAGAACTATAAAATATGGTAAAAGTACTATCTGGCAACCAGTCTTACCAAGGGGTATCATGTTACCCAATAACTGGGTTGTGGAGGTCAGATAGACAGTCGCTCCATGTAAAATACTGGTATTCAGCCGCATCCGGTAAGACTGGAAGCCGACACCAACGAAAAAAGGCAAGGCAAAGGAAAAAGGCTAGGCATATGATTGAATATAAGGTAAAAGTACCTCAAAAAGTACGCGTTACTCCATTCCATTAAACAAACGCCTACTCCATAATAACAGATTTAATCAAATAAAATAAAATTCATCAAAATTGTTAATCCCTAACTAAAATAACGTTCACCTGAAAAACACGCCGTTTCACTTATTTTGTAACCTTTAACATTATCGTAAAGGCTTAAAATAATCCTGAATCCTTTTTTAAGTGGCAACACTGTGTGGACCTCTTTATAAAGTAATAGCTTGCTAACCACCCGACGAATGGCCACTAATATGGTTGAGCGGTTAGGTAATTAAAATGTTGCATGTCGTTTAGTAATATCTAGAATTTAAATGGGTGATTGTTTTATAGTGAGGTGTTTTATTGTAACAATAAATTGACATGAATTGTGCTTGTTAGATGTAGTTGCACGATTTTTTTGTAACTATGAAAGTATGCATTAGGGTCGAGTTTTTCGTTGGTCGCAGGTGCGCTTATAAGTATTTAAAATCTTGTAAAGTTATCAACTAGGATCTTGAAAAAAAACATCCGATGGCGGAAAGGATTGAATCGGTTTTCGCCAATGTTTCGTTCGTAACCATCTAAGCGTATTTCTGGTCTACTAATAAAACGGATTTATTATTAACATGTAAGTAGGTAAATTTAAGGTGAAAAATAAAGCTTATTATTTAAGTAGGCACTCAATAGACAGCAATGAATTTTTTTTTTATGAGTAAAATAATTTTCTTTTTGATACAACTGACTTCGTTGTTTATCTATTAATGTTGACAGCATCATAATTCAGTTTTAAGTTTTGCACACAATTTTTTTTGATAACCATTTAATATGCATAGGCAGAAATAGTTTCATAATCCAGTTCATGGTCTATTTAATTCAAGGTGCATTCACATCAATAGGATCATTTATACGACACATTGAATTTTAAAATAAACGGTTACTGAAGATCCGTTACTTTTGATACTGAAAATATGTACCGACATAATTTCTGTGTTGCTACAGGTTCTTTTAAAGTTTCCAACTTGTAAATAAGAAATCCAGCAGCAAAAAAATATAACCCTATAAAACTTACTGCCAAAATTATACCGTGTAACACAAAGTTAAGACGGCGTATGACGGGTTAAAATTTAAAGAAATCCTGAGTGTATGCTTAGCGGAGCGATAACCTCAGAATGATGATGTCAAAATGTTAATTGCATATGTAAAACGGTCCCGGTGCGGGGTTCACGACCTGGGGTAGTCGACCTGGGGTAGTGTACCCTACCCCTACCTTACCTACCCTATATTGAGAGATGTTGCACAGATAAGATGGTGGAAACATGACGTTGATAATGAGCTGAATGGATGGATATTATGTTATGTGCTAGTAGTGATGTAGGTTCATTCAGTATATAAACGTGTTCATTTGTTGTGTATAAAATTAACTTTTTACTTATTGGGGTACATCTACCAACCCGCACTGGGCTCGCGTGGTGCCCTCTCACCCAGAGGAGGCCTGTGTCCCAGCAGTGGGAACATTATAGGCTGATTATGCTACTTGTTGGTAAATAGAGGTTTTTAAGGGCTTGGTGAAATCCTGAAAGAAATCCTGAAGAATACTGAAAGTCTGTTTTTAAATAGGTATCCTACCTATTTAAAAACAGACTTTCAGTATTCTATAGTTTCATAGAAGGTCAAATAAGAAGTCCTCGATAATAATATATGACCTTCCATTTAAAAAGCCGTTAAACAAAATCCTCTACATTTTTAACAGACTTCGTTCAAAAAGAGTTTATAATCTAGTGTAGAATATTCAGAACGCAATTAAGTATACAGGACCCTCCAAGAGTATATTGACATTCTTCCACTTCAGCTGTGATGCCTCATAATGATTTAAAAAAAAATCAGGTACTCCTAAGGGATAACTTGATTATTTTTTATGATGAGTCAAAGGTAGTTGAATTAGTTAATACAAATGTTATAGCAGTTCAGACATTTGGATCACTAGAATTTAAATCGTAATGTGTGGTGTGTCAAAACAGAAGTGGATAAATGTCAACAAAATTTTGGAGGCCACTAAAAACTAACACATTAAAACTAATTTACCTTCTAATAAAATAAAGTAACAAAGAAAGTCTGCAATAATGACACAACAGGTAGATCACCATATTACTGTAAGCTCAGGTGATAAAGTTTATTTTAACGAGCGCTACCCTCTCTGCCTGATGTTACTAACCTTTTAATATACCACAATGTATGTTTCATTTCACACAAATGTAAATTTCGTCCTTTTTAGCTAAAACAAAACACACACCACGCCTGTTTTCCCCGAAGGGTAAGGCAGAGGGGTACCTGTAGTACTGGGTGTACTACAGTTACCTCTCTGCCTTACCCATTTCGCCAGTTATGTAATAGTGGGCAAGCTTATTGCCATCAACCGGGCGGAAATCCAGACTCTGGGCTGTTACTGAGAAATTCCAGCTGGGAAAACCCAATAACACTTTGCCCGATCCGGGAATCGAAGCCAGGATCTCATTCTCAGTAGTAGCTTTTGCCACCACTACGCCAACGAGGCAGTCGAGGAAAAGACACATATTATGTTCTGAAACACATTTTTATTTTATTTTACAATATCGTTTTAAAAATACGCTGAACTTTATGAAGTACTTGCCCATTTAAATCCTCAGTGGGTGTCGTGAAGTGGGTACGTCGAGGAGAATCTGTATTCTCCCTTATGCTACATATTTCCCCCGTGATAAAAATAGCGTCCTTACTTCCCGAGAATTAATTCAAGTATGTATAATTAATGTATTAAGTAGACCTTTGCTTTCCGCCATAGAAAGAAAAGAAAGAAAAAACGTTTATTTGCGGTAAACATGACGCAAAAAAGAACATAAAAACAAAATAAAGAAAAAAAACAATAAGAAATGGTTGACATGCGTCACATCCACGCAAAACGGCTATCGCTCAGCATTATGCTGCGACCCAATGCAAGACAGAGCCCCAGCGCTGGTTTTCAGCGACAGCCGGCGCCGACGTAATGACGTCGTCCGGTGCAGCAAACAATTATTCATCAACAAGTATAAAACGATTATTTACCATACCATACATTATCTATTGTTTAAACAATCTATTTGCTGGGCAATGGACTTGCGTTTTATTCCCTGGTTTCTGAAAACCTGCACTCTCATTGCGTAACACACCATCAATTACAATCTGATTAATTTTTAAGGATATTGCTAATCCATTACTTCATATGTTCGAAAACTTTGTCTGCTGAACAACGCGAATAGCGCAATGAATGTTGTTAAACATTAAACTATCAGAATGAAAACTGTTCATCCTGCTGATCAGTAAAACGGCTATCAAATATGTTCAAGTTGTGATTGTTTGACCAAAATGACAATAACCACTCATGTATGTTAACAGTATAAAAACAGAAGAAATTAGAGGTCAGATAGACAATCGCTCTATGTAAAATACTATTCTTTTGCACCTAGTTAGACTGGGCTAGATAGATGATGAACAACTGAATAAATTGAATATGATTTCAGGACACGAGGGATGGCATCTATTTTCTCGAAGACATTTTAACGTATTTGCTGTAAATCCACTACTTAATTAATCCCACAAACACTTAAGAAGTAGATTGGCGAAGAGCTTACGAAATAAACTGTGGAAATACAGTGTTCTGATTCAACAAAGTAAATAATCTCTTAGTAATGGAGTTGTTACCTTCTTAGAGAACATTGTTAATGCGGCTTTGCCGTTCGTTACTCCCTACGTTCTACATTTATGTACTAAGTTAGGTTGAGATAAAAATCCAATATATTTATTCTAAAGGTAGAGCTTTCTTTACCTGCTTACAACAGCATATTTACAGTATATTTATATACAGGGTGATTTTTTAAAGACCAGCCAAATTTAAGGATGTCGTACAGACCATCAAACTGAACAACTTTCTCCATGGGATAAATAGCGTATTACAAGGTGGCAAGGACATCGACGCACAATCTGTTACGAAGGATTCAGTACATGATTCATGATGATTTATGTGATTCTAGACCCACCCTAGCGTAGAAATTTTTCGTCAGTTATCAAAAAAAAAAAATGCTGTTCCATATATTTTGACCACGTAGGTATTACACTTTTCTATGACGACGATGATGACATCAGAATCGTGTACTGAATCGATGGTCTCAGTTTGCGCCTCAATTTCCCTGCCAGCCTGTATACACCGTTAAATTTTGATCGTTTTAATCCTTAAAAGGGCTCATTGTACTCATCATTATGAACAACTTTTACTACGGGACCAACCCTGAAATCGTGAAAAAAGTTATGCGAACATAAATCTATGGATCAACTGATTTTTTTACCAATGTTCGTTATTGCACCTACCCCTGCTTGCCTCTGCATCACCCAAAGGTTGACTGGTAGAAAATGTCTATAGTCCGCCTTTGTACAGGTGTGTGCTTAAAGCAATAAATAAATTAATAAACAGCACCATTAGTTTAATAACATTCATGAGTAGGCAATACTCTGTCTGTAAATCAAATATGTATTTTCATATATTTGAGGCCTCGAAGGCCTCATTACTTACAAAATATCTTAGCAAAAGAACTTAGACAAATATAAGTATCTTGACTTACACATATGTTATGAAAAAACAATAAGCAAAAACTTCGTATTTCAATTTTACCTTTACTTTCGAAGAAAAAGCTGGAAGTAAAAAGCTGGTATGCCGGAAGAGATTTCTTTACAAATAAGCATCACCTTTGTACCTATTTATCTGTTCTCTCTTCTTGTCTCTTTATATATATGTGTACATAAATGGTTAAATAAATAGAATGTTATTTATTCAAGTATTCATATGCACTTATAAACAATTGTTTCTTTTAAGATACCGCTTTCAGGGACAGAAGTGTCGTAGCCAAAGTGCTACGCCGCTCGTAGCGATGGCTACGTCTGCTACGAGAATTTACTCGGAAAAAATAGTTCATAATGATAGCTGACTTCTCATAAATGTTTGTGTTATATGACTATATCTATCATGTTAGAGCAGAAAAGTATATGATATTATCAAGCGCTACTGCTGAGCATGCGGTCCAGGGTTCGATTCCCAGGTCAGCCAAAGTGTTACTGGGTTTTACAATCTGGATTTTTGCAGTAACAGCCCGGAGTCTGGATTTATGCCCGTTTAATGGTAATATCACCCCCTATTAGATGGGACTTAAACATAACTAGCGAAACGTGGGTGTACTATATAATAGGTACACCTCTGCCAAAACCTTTGTGGAAACAAGGCGTGATGTTATGTATGAATTATTTGTAGTTACTGTAGGTGGTTAACAAATAAAGTTGGTCAAAATTTAAAATAAAAAGTATCTATACAACATTCCTTTAGGGTGTACATTAATAAGAAAATAAATAAAATATCCTAACATGTTTATGATAAACATAAAACTAAACTATGTACAATAACTATTGGAAAGATATAAGTATAAGATTGGATAAGGCCGCCCATTGTATATTTTGTAGTGTTTCATGTTTTTTTTTTGTGCTATGTATTTTTGTGGTGTACAATAAAGTATATATAAATAAATAAATAGGTACAAAGAGATTTAGTAAAAAAGAAAGTCGGTAAAAGTCTAGGAAGTCTATTCTATTCTGTTGTAGCCAGTATTTCATTTACTGTGTTAGGTAATTAGAGGGGCTCGTGGCGAAATGATAACAGCCGCATGGGTTGATCGAAAGTTCCATGCAAAATACTGGTATTCAGCTGCATCCGGTTAGACTGGAAGCCGACCCAAAATAAGAAAAAAGTAAGTACAGTAATTGGTTTGGTAATTAGTTACCCACTCCTTACCTAAAGCCGACCACTGGTGGCCCAGGTGGCCCAGGCACTTACGACTTGCAGGTCATGGGTTCGAACCCAGGCCAGCGCTTTACTTTGTGTAAATAATTTTTTTACCACTACTCTCAAAACGGTAAAGGAAAACATCGAGAGGAAACCGGCATGTCCTAGAATCAAAAATTCAAAGACATGTGACATCTACCAACCCGCATTGGATCCGCGTGGTAGATTACAGCCTACTTCCTCTCGAAGAAAGAAGGCCTCTGTCCCAGCAGTGGAAACATTAAAGACAAATTATGTCTTTACCTAAATGCGACAAAAAACTAAACTGAACTTATAACCCAAGGTACTGGAATGTTGCGGATAGGCAGACAGTTCAATTAAAACTTTAATTACATGTATAAAGTAAACCTTTTATTACGTTACACCACATACGTAATTATATTTTAATAGTCAAAGTTTATAAATGTTACAATTACTTGGACAATAAACATTTACGGCCCATCTTGGCTGCCTGGTGGGACACAAATGCGGCTGCCAAACGATAAGTGCAGGATTCAATTCCCAGCTCGGGTTAAGCGGTAATGAGCTTTCCTATTAGGAAACTTTTTCAACTTGTTTTTATATACGTCTTCCGTTATTGGCAAAATATGAAGGTACAATTTTCCGTTTGAATTAATTTGTTTCAGTTTATTTGAAACTGTATTTGGATCCAGATACACATTACAAACTTACTACCCCTTTGAAGAATACAAACAGTATTCGTGAAAAGTTTAGTAAGTTTAGTTAAATTGGTTTATTTATATTGTTTAATAGCTATGTCCGCGACTTCGTTCGTGTGCATATTGAATATCATAGGTTTTAATTTGTTTGCGCGGAACCCTTATTCTTTTTCTAAAATAAAAGTAAGTTTCTCCTAAGTTATTCCTTATAACATCGGCTATCTGCCAATAAAAGTTGTCAAAATCGGTCCAGCCGTTTCGGAGATTAGCCGGAACAAACAGACAGACACACAAGTCTTTTAAAATTTGTTTTTGTTATAAGTACCGTATATACTTTCATATGCATTTAATAAAAAGCAGTTATTTTGACATTACAAACAGACACTTTTATTAATTATTTGTATATGTATACAGGTATAAATAAAACATTTCTACAGTACAAAATCACAAACGAGCAACAAAGGTGACATATCATAAAAAGGTTGTCACACATATTTTAATACATTGTCGCGTTCGCAATAAAGTTTTATTGTGATACAAAACATTAATTTCCTTGGGGACGACACCCAGGTGACTGTAATTTACGTACACACACACACACACACACACACACGTGCACACTCGGGTAACCCTTGCGCCTCAAACCCACATCAATATTGAATTAAGTTTATGTGGCGTTTCAGGTGTAACTGATGTATTAACACATGGTTTTAGAATTTAGTTCAGAAATGTGTGAAGTTATCTATAATGCGGTTTATGTAGAAATATCTATTTATCGTTTTTGGAGGGTTCAACATCAAAGAGACAAGGACATAAAAGAGAAGAAGCAGCTGAGGCATAATTATACATTTTTCACAACATTAATATTGAAATTATAAATGAAAATTACAAATAAATGCATGCATTTTGATGAACAAAGCTTTGCAAAATGGCTCTAACAAGCTATTTTTTGTAAAATCTTAATCAATTTGACTTTTAATGAATACAGAGCAATTTAAAATGAGGGGTTAAATAATAACAGCTACACAGGTAAATCGATCAGGTTAAGCTACGCTTGCCGCGGTTGGTCTGTAGATAGGTGACCATCATTACATTCCGAAACCCCTCCGTGCCTCGGAAAGTACGTTAACCCGTTGGCCCCGGCTGTCATTCGTGGATTTTACAGTCGTTACGGGTCGTCACTAGCCCGAAAGTCTGACAACCTGTCTTACCAAGGAGTATCGTGTTACCCAGTAACTGGGTTGTGGAGGTCAGATAGGCAGTCGCTCCATATAAAATACTGGTATTCAGCTGCATCCGGTTAGACTGGAAGCCGACCCCAACATAGTTGGGAAAAGGCTCGGTAGATGATATTTAAAATAATCTAAAACAACAAGCTAACTTGTTATGAATGGCATCGCCCACATCAATTAATCTTAGTCAGTTAATAATTGCGTTACAAAGAACACAAAACTGTTTATAAACCAAACAAATTAAATAATTAAACCACCCTTCTACCCACTAAAAATAAACCTCCCCGAACACAATTTTCCTTGTAAGAATATAAACTTAACGAAACTGCCGATAAACACCGAATATCACTCGAATAGCGACTCCAGTATCTCCTGTATCGTGCATCGAGCTCGTTAAAGAGTAGGGGGCCGGAATAAACACACTGCTCGTGATAGTGAACCCACGGGTGGGGGAAATGGGGTAAATGGGGGAAAATCATCTCTCTAACAAGCGCCATTGGAAAACAATTGGAATGGGAGACATGGTTCTTTGCACGTTAAAACTTGATTTACGATTTGTAACGTACTGAATGTATCTACCGTTGGCAAAAGTAGGTGGTAATTGTATATCGTTTTTAGGGTTCCGTACCCAAAGCGTGCCAACGGGACCCTATTAAGCCTCCGTCCGTCCGTTTCTCTGTCAGCGGGTGTATCTCATGAACCGTAATAGGTAGACATTATCACAGAGTGTCTATTTCTTTTGCTGCGATAACGACAAATATAGGTAGTTAAAATAAAATAAAGTTGAAAATTATATGGGGTTCCATACAAGAAACATTTATTATATCGGCGTGTATTGCCTTGTGGTACGGAACCCTTGGTGTGAAAGTCCAACTCACACCTAGCCGCTTTTTATGTACAACATAATATTGACGACACGGTTGGCGCAGTGGCTGAGCGATCGACTGCTGCGCTGCGTGTCGCGGGTTCGATTCCCGCACGGAACAAATATTTGTATTGCCTACAGGTAGTTGTTCCGGGTCTGGCTGTTTGTGTATGTGAGTTTAAATGATTGTAAACGCACCCACGATACAGGAGTAGTTCCTCGTGTGGGGCAACGTTTTACTAAAAAAAAAAAAATTGTTTATCAGAAATTGTGCTTTTTATTGTTTTGTGACTGCACTTGCGAATGACTGCAGGCTGTCCTATGTATGCAATGATCAGCGTAAATAGAGGTGTCCAATAACAGTTTCAAGAACATCAGTATTTCTATTTCATAAGTTGCTCAGTAAGGTTTCAGTAATTGTGTTGTGGAGGTCGTATAGGCAGTTATTCACCCCATGTAAACGACTGACATTCAGCTGCATCCGGTTTCACTGGAAGCTGACCGCAACATAGTTGGGAAAAGGCCAACCAGACGATAATGGAGTTGCGAAGTATTCCTCAATCTTCAGTGTTGCTGTGGTGTATACACAATATGGTATTATGCTATGAAAAACTCATAAGAATGTATAGTAATATGGTAGCCTAAAAACATGTTTCCGATTTGGTATAAAAAAAACTAGTATCAGCTGAAACGATATTGCGTCGAACCTTGCAGTAACCGTAAGTTTTTCCTATTGGCATATCGAGTAGGCCGTTCCTACGGATATTTCATAAATAAAAGCCATATAGTTTATTGTAGTCACAATTTTTTTTTTCGAATGTTATTTCTACATCCTAAGGCCCGTTGTACACACACGTTTTTTTCGCCGTTCCTTGTCAGGGCCTTAGTACACTACTGACGCGAAAACGCTTAAAGAGTTCCGCTAAGAAAAATGACTACATTATGTCGCGCTTCAACTGCTTCAATTAGCAGAACATCATGAGAGTCAGTTGAATTATAGCAATCGGAGCAAAATTTCGTCGCTTACGACTTAGTAAATACAGTATAGGTCTACTTCGAACCTCTTAGATTATTTCTGCCGGAAAATCAACATCCATTTTACATGGCTTGGTCCATGATGGCATGCGGTTCATACGCGCATACATTCGTGGTCATGGGTCACTATATAAGCTTGTTGACAGACACGGTGGTACGGTACCGTATGCGTATGGTGATTTGCCGTGTCATTTAGAAGCTCACACGATTATTCTAAGGTGCTGCTAGCGCGCCGTACCGCAAAGAAACCGTGCCGTGTAAAACGGGCCTAAAAGTGCTTCAATTATCCTTATTATATTCGGACATTATATTTTTAATATCCTTTATTATAAGGGACTGAGAAATACGACTGCCTCATACGGAAAAGTCATACATTTGATCTTTTTTACGACGGATCATTTTAGTACGCGATATTTTGTTTATTTTTGTGATAATATAAAACAAACCATTTTAAGTAGGTAGTAAAATAGAGTTTTTAAGACTTCTTTAGTGTAGGGTAGTTTGCCAACATTGTAATAATTAGGTTAACAATGTATTGTAGGTAAAAAAAAATATTCTATGTGAGTGGGCCATTATTCACCACGCAGACCCAGTGCGGGTTAGCGGAAAAAAACTATTTGAAGTAGTAAAATAAATCTTGATTACTTTATTATTATATTGGGTAGTTTATCGACATAATTCTAATCATTTCAACGCCGTAGAGTTGTTAGAAAAGTACAAAAACAAAATACGTTTTATTTTTTTTAATAATTTGATTCTGTGTATACTTTGTGTATTAGATTACTTATAATGACGCTAACAATATATTGTTGTTAACTATTTGACCACAAAATATTCAAGCCTGTACCCAAACGGTCAAAGGAAAAATAAAAATAATGAATTCAGGATCGAAAATTCTTGTGCCAATTAAGGGCCTAAATATTGAGAGCCACTTCTAATATTTCCTTTCAATTAGTATAACAAAATATTTATCAATAGACTTTGTATTGTTTGAAATATAAAGCTTCTAGTCTATTTATAGAATAAATTGTGAAAATATCTTTAGTAAAATGTAGTGTTATTATAAAAAATAAACCGCATTTGTAAGCTATAACGTTTTTTAATTTTTTTATTAATACTAAATGGGACTGCTCGTGACCTCGATCACGCCTGATGGAAAGCGATGGATGAGTTCTATGATGGAACGAGCGTGCCCAGAAGATGCCTGTTCACTCTTGCTTTGAAGGCAGACGGGTTAAATGGTATTTTTATTGTTTTATTATATATTATATAATGTTTATATTTTAAAAACATATTTTTGGTTGTTCTAGTACTCTAATTGACAGTGCCGTGTTTCGTATGATTTCTAAACATGCAATATCTATGTGTATGTGTTTAGTTGGTAAACTTTTATATAAATAAACTAGCGGACCTGGCATACGTCGTCCTGCCCGGTTGAGTCATCATATACAGACAGCAGCGCCACCTACCGGGTCCAATTGTGTTTTCAAACCATCCAGGAACCCATTGAAGTACATATAGACACAAAATTTTATCCAAATCGGTTCATCCGTTTAGGAGTTCGGTGACAAACACAATTTCAGAAGAATTATATATATTAAGATAAATAAAACTGAACTTTGGGATAAACTCCTCGAAGCAACACCCACAGTCGTTAACGCCAACGCGTTCACCCACATTGCAGCCTTTCAGTTGTTCATTTATGTCAATATTATGTGGCACTCCCACGAAGTAACAATATTACGTCGCAAAACCATTTAATGAACATTTTATTTTTAAACAGCGAATTATTTACACAACAGACGTGATGACGTGATGTTACATCTTTAATCCCCGAAGGGTTTGGCAGAGGCGTATCTACAGTACACCTATATTAGGTCTAAGTCCCATGTAATAGGGAGTGAGCACATTGCCAAGAGAAAGGCAGAGGTCAACACTTGGCAACATTCAATTGCGATTTTTTCGTGAAATAACGAATGCAACGTTGAAATATGACACATTACATAAACCTATGGGTTCGAAAATGCTATGTTCGTAACAACATAAAATTTTATTAAAAATTAAAGGAGTAAATCTCTTCTGAATAAACCCGAGTGTATACATACTTTTGCTCGTGACTGTACCTTTAGTACACCCACATTCCACCGGTAATGTTTAAGTCCCATGTAAGAGGGGTCGAGCCTATTTCCATAAACTGGGCGCGGATCCAGGCTCCGGACTGCTATTGAGAAATTCCAGCCGGAAAAACTCAATAACACTATGCCCGACCTGGGAATCGACCCCAGGACCTCATGATCAGCAAAAGCGCATGCGGCCACTAGACTAACGAGGCAAATTATTATTAATTAATATGATTTAAAATGGTACTACTATTTGGTACATGGTACTTTAAAGACAAGTGGGCAAATAATTGTACTAAACCCCTCTGGGAACCCCAACGAGGTGGGCAAAAGTGTTTATTAGGTTTAGGTGGCATATAGGACTGCGACTGTCTGTCCCATATCACTTAGCTTTGAGCTCAAAGAAAAGATTTACCTAACTACAATCCAAAGTGAGTTGGATCAAATCCGAAATGACAAGATATAAACTGAACCGAAAATGGGATAAGCTTGAGTCTTGATACCTAAGGCATCAGCTCTTTCGACTGACCTTCATTAAAAAGACAGGAATGAGGGCCACATAAAGATGCTTTTTTACATACTAGCTGAAAATAAACAGTTAAAACAGCCAAAATGCACGTACCATATCTATACATAAATACATACATAATATCACGGCTTCTTCCCACGGGGGTATGCAGAAACTACAGAACCTCAACTGCTACGATTCTTACATACACCTTTTGCCGCGTTTACGTTCATGGATCTGGTCATACACGCACGCTGGTTCTGAGCACTATGCACCTGACCTTTCTTAATACATGATCTATATGTCGTGGATAGATGGCACCACAGTACAGCGGCCAGTGAAGAAGTCCTGATGGTTCCCATCTCGGCCACCCAATTATGCGACATATAGCTAATATAAAATTAAATAACTTTTCGTGTCTGTCTTCTTCACTTAGCAACAGATTTTGAGGCAGTTATCACCATAATTTAGAGAATTTATTCCGGAAGGTTTATGTGTATAATACATTAATATTAAACTTAGATATATAGCAGAGAAGCCTCGATCATTGTAAATTGCACCAGTAAGAAGTATTGGCGGGTCGGTAGTCTGAAATATTTTTTTGTCATTATATCCAAAAAACAAGCAATGGTAGACGCATAAATGTAAATGTTACCCAATATATCGGGTGGGGTTAGTCGTCAATATATGTGGAAAAGTTGAGCAGAACCGTTCAAGATGAAAGAGAAGCCGGTCAAGTGTGAGATACGCTTTGGTTCATCCGAAGATTATGCGTAAGTATGTTTTCTGAAAAGGTTGAATTTGACCTGCGTGACACAGAGGAATCTAAAGAACTTTTGCTTTACGTACGTCAGTGTCAAAAACAAATCGTTTTTTTTATCAAAGGTAGCATTTTTTCTAGACCACAAAAAAGTCTTTAGTAATTTTCGCCTGTAGACAGGCTTGTGGCTAAGTAATAACAGCCACACGGATCGGTCGATCAGGTAAAGCTGCGTTTGCCGCGGTTGGTTCTTGGAAGGATGACCATCTTTACATACCAAGAACCCTCCGTGCTTCGGCAAGAGCGTTACGCTGCTGGTCCCGGCTGTCATTCGTGAATCTTTGTGGAGGTCAGATAGGCAGTCGCTCCATGTAAAATACTGATACTGAGCTGCATCCAGTTAGACTGGAAACCAACCCCAACATAGTTGGGAAAGGGCTAAGCAGAGGATGATGATGAGTTATTTTCTGCTGTCTCCAACCAATAACGTAGGAGAAGATTTAGATACTTTACAAAACTAGATTCTGCACAGTTAGTGAAAAATACACACGACCTTAAATTAAATAAGCATTTGGCAATCTTTATAATAAGAAATTGCCTAAGTTATTTCACGCCTCACAATTTCCAGTAGGTTTGGCACCATCAATTGTAACTTCAGACCAAAGAACCCTTCAGGGAGACATAAGACAAGATTTATTATAGCAGGTAGATAAGTACTCATTAACATAATTTCTAATAATTACTTCATTTTCCGATGCGTAGACCGGTTCGTAGTACTTCCGTAGCACTTTCGTAGCGCTTCCGTAGCACGTCTGTAGCAATACGCTACGCAGTATTTTCGTAGCAGTGAATGTTCGTTTACTTTGTTGTTGTAGATCACATAATTACTTGAACTATGTACATGTTTTGCATGAGTATTATTCATAAATTCTTACAATTTAGAAATAAGAAGTTTGCTTCTACTTTTACTTGCTTATATATGAACCTACACGGTTTCGTCATCTTTAAAAAAGTATTCTAAGACCTTGGTTTAGTAACGTAAAAATACGTAGTCAGAAACCAATTGATAATAATAAGGCTCAAGTACAGACGCAACTTCAGCATATTTTCTTCACAGGATTGCTAAAATACTAGGTTTATTTTTCAAAGTATGTACCTGTTATCTATACTAATATTATAAAGAGGTAACATTTGTTTGTTTTTGTGTATGTAGGGGGTAATCTCCGGAGTTAATGATCTAATTCTAAAAATATTTAAGCTGGTAGAAATCTACATTATGTGTGAGTGATAAAGGCTATAAATTATGTTTACATCATGCATTTTAGCTGAGCTATCATAACTTTTGTCTAGCAAGTCGGAAAGAAATACCTCTTAAAACAGAATTATTTGCATGCGCTGCCTAAACAGTTGTATATAACTAAAAACAATGTATGGCATTCTGGTCAACCTTAAATAGTTCTACAAAAAAGCGGGCCACACCATATTTCTATCTTTTATATTTCATTTTTTAATATCACTTTTATGTTTTAAAAAAGTATTTTTTTGACATGCTTACATTTGAATGAAAATCTAATTTTTAAACATGAATCCTTATCAAAATAAATTATTCTTACGATATTATTGTGCATATCAACTTATATACAGTGGCTTTCAAAAGTTAGTTGACATTTTTTTACTTCAGCTGAGATGCCATATTAATATTTAAAATTTAAAAAATAATCAGGTACTTTATTTGATTATTTTTTACGATAAGTCAAAGATATTTGAATTAATCATTAAAAACCTAATAGCAGTTTAAACATTTGGATCACTAGAATTTTAAATCATAATGTGTTGTGTCACAGCTGAAACGGAAAAATGTCAACTAAATTTTGGAGGCCACTGTATGTATTTTCACATTTTCAGTGCAAATACTAGATTGATTTGTCCCTATCTATTCAAATTGTTCTTCATGACATATTCGGAATTTCTAATGCTGAAATACAATTTATTGCAGCTAACAGACCCGATACATTAATAACGCCTATCCGATACTGCAGCCCCGATATGATAGCAATACTATCGCATCTGCAATAGAGTATCTAGACTCTAGAGCAATAGCGGTTAGCATAGTTATCGGAATATATTGCTATACCTATGAATAACTAACTACTGAGAGGTAACGCTTATAATGAGAGCAGTGGTGGCCCCGTGGTAAAGGCTGCGACTGAGTTGTACGTCGTAGGTTTGAAACCAGATAGGCGTTTTACTTATTTCAATTTTGTGTTAATTATTTCATCACCACTGCTCTCAAAACTGTGAAGGAATACATCGTGAATCCGCCATGTCCTAGAATCAAAATTCGAAGACATGCGACATCTAAGAACCCGCATTGGGTCTGCGTAGTGGATTAGGGCTCACTCCCTCACACAGAGAGGAGGCCTGTGTCCCAGCAGTGGGATCATTATAGGCTTATTATGCTCTTTGCCCAAAAACATACCAGTTCGTACGTATGTCTTTAATACGATTAAAAACAGCGTTATTATTATTTTTTTAAATAATCTTCATACTATACTTTCTCATTCTCATACTTTTTCATATCCCGTTTACTGAAAACTTAAAAAATATTTATTAAAAAAATTCTCGTTATTTTAGGGATCTGTTTAGCTCATATTGTGTAGGGTTTCTGCATCTGGAATTTCTCAGTAGCATCGCGGAGTCGGGATTTGTGCACGGTTGATGGCATAACGATACTTGTTCCTTATTAGGTACACTTAAACTTGTCTGGCGAAATGTGAGGTACACCTCTGACTAAACCTTCGGGGAAACTGGAGTCAATTATGTAATTTAATAAAATATGTTCTGATAAAAAGGCGAGCCAAGGTAAAAAAAAATCCCGATCTTTTATGCGTCTATTTAGATGAAATTGTGTAAGTACAGATATCTATCTACTCATAATTTAATTGAAACAAATAGACATTCCATTTCAATAAGACTGTACAGGAATTGACTAAAGAAGTAGAAGAGGGAAACGAACATGAATAACATTTTGATATAAGTATCACCAAAGTTTAGAGGCTAAAGGAAGCCGATTTCACTATGTTACAACATGATATTACTAACCAACGTTAATATCTACTAAAACCGTACCTCCCGCACACATCACAAGATAAGAATTAATTGCAGAACGCACAAACAATCGTGTTCCCCGTTTTAACCATAGAGATTAATTAAAAAGCTCAACGTTCAAGTGGCTGGTAATAGGGCATCACAACACCGCCCGCCCCCACGTACTGGCAGCTAGTACTCGAGTCGAGTACTCGCTTACTTGCCTACGGTACTGTTGTGTTAAGGGGAGTAATCTGTATCTGAAGCATGACTTGCAAGCAGGGTAAAGCAAACGAGAATATAATAAATTGCACCGTAGCACAGACTGTGAGCGACGAAAATAAAGGTACAAATACATAATGTACGTTTTTAATGGGTGTAGGTACGTCGTTCTGTAGTTATGAATGTGACTACAAACGCTTTTGATTAAAATAAATGATGTACCTGTAGGCAAGACGGAGAAATTCTCCCCTAAACTGACTACAGTTTCAGGGAGGACTTTTGTGTCTTTACCTTTTTTCTCATCTTTGTTGGGAAGTTTAGCCGGCTTCCAGTCTAACCACATGCAGCTGAATACAGTATTTTACATGGAGTGACCCAGTAACTGGGTCGTCAAGGTGGCATATGACCACTGGGTTACACGACAAACCTTTGTTCAGACTGGTTGATAGAATTTTGGGTTTCTTATCATCCTTAACCACTGTCAAAGAATTACGAATGACTTGTTGTGTGTGATTGAGTGAATGATGTGTTGACAATGTGTTTATGCGAAAATAGAGTTCCCTTTTGATGTTAAAAACTTTTACATAGAAACATACCCAGCTAAAAATAGTCTTTGTTAAAACGGGGTCGAATTTCGGCAAAAATCAAAATCAAACAAAACTCTTTAATGTTTCAGAATAACGGATGGTAAATTCAATTTATTCCCCTATTGAATAGAGGCACAGTGATGCGAGGCTTCCACACAAAAACGCTTTTAGCACCGCCGCCGCGCCACCACGGTAACACTCAGTTCGAACATTCTTTGTGACCATAAAACGAGACAGGAGCAACGTGCGAATACATCTAATATCGCGGAAGTTATGTTCAAGTAAAATTATTTGCTCCAGAATTTATGTAATCGCACCTCGGAATGTGAAGGCTTCTTACGAAATTAGTAATTTTAGAGAGATGTGTAAAATTATGTACCAGGAATATTTTTAAATGGATTGCTTCAGTTATGTGGAGCATGGAGAAACATTATAATATTTTTTTAACCCAGTTCGACTTGACGTAAAGTGAAAACAATCTAACCCCGAAGGAATGACAAAGTGACAAATTAAATTTTTAATGCCCAGTTTCTTCGGAAGAAGAGGCATAAAAAGAAAGCTATACTTTAATTAGCTCGACGTTAATTGGTCACAAAAACAGGGGCGTGACGTAATTTCTTTAATACTTCGCAAAGGCAACGGGAACATTTCCTTTTTAATCAGTGGGTCCTTCGCCGCGCAGGATTTAATTAACGCTCCTAAACATTTTACATTGGTAATAATTGTGCCCGAGGAAATTACAAATCTGTTTGTATCAATTAACACCAAGTGCTACTTGTTATAAGCATCTGGCGACAGTCACATCTGAACGCAGATTTTGTATTTATTTTAAACATAATTGTTGTTGGTCTGCAAAATATTTTCCCGTACAAAATTATACCAATTCACGAGACATGTGAAAATGTATAACGAATAAAATACATGCTCGAATTTGTATAAATTATAAATTTTTTGTTTACGAAATACTCATGTCACACTAATATATTTGGTATTTGAACAATTTATGCAACCAAATGTGAAATGTACAAACATTGTTTCATTCATCAATTAAAAGGTATTTTTGTTCAAAGCACAAACAGTTTTCATTTGGATGATTATCATTAAACCTTTTTAGTAAAACAAATAGATGGAATGTTTCCAAAAACACGAGACATTCGCGGAATTAATGAGATCAAAAAAGGTCGAATAAACAAGCCACAATTGCTCTGGGAATACCTTATTTTTCGTTGAAAGAAAATTATATTCATAAAAACAATAGTATAAGTACTAAAGCCTGAAGTCCTTGGTGGCGAGAGAGTGGAGCTAAAGCCCGGAACCCACATGCCTGAAACTTACACACAAAAATAAGCAAGTAGCTTGCGTGCCTTTATGGTATTGACCAATCAGGATTTGTTATGGCACACGGTGTACAAGCTACTTGCATGCTTTTGTGCAAGTTACAGGCATGTGTACTCTGGGCTATAAATTAAATAAAATGCCGTTAATTCCACATACGCCCGGGCATGTACACTTTGTACTCCGTGCCGTGCCTCGGAAAGCACGTTAAGCCCTAGTTCCTGGCTATCATTCGTGGATCAAAAGCCCGAAAGTTTGACAACCAGTCTTACAAAGTGGTGTCGTATTACTCAGTAGCAGAGTTGTGGAGGTCAGATAGGCAGTCGCTCCATGTAAAATACTGGTATTCAGCTGCATCCGGTTAGACTGGAAGCTGAGCCCAATATATTTGGGAAAAGGGCAGATGAGGTCCTTATTAGTACTCATTCGTAACTTGAAATAACCACTAGAGGATCTCAACCATGCGAATATATACCGTTCTCAATAACCAATAGGTACCGCTTGAATAAATTACCGCTAAGTAACTTGCTTTCTATATTTGTAACAGCACCGTCCATTTATCTGGAAATGTAGGTATGCGCCCTAATTCAATTGTTTCAGCTGCGATAAGTTCGTTTCAACCCGCTTAAGCTTTGTCACTGCTGAAAATTAGATAGATTAATTATCACTTCGCTCTTTCTCGTTCTTATTTGAACAGAACCCTCAGCTAATATCCATAAAATTCAATGCTACATTTAAGTTGCAGTATTAAGAAGTTATTAATTCTTTATGGAATTGGGCTGGACACATCTGCCGCTTGTCAGACGATCAATGGGCCAAACTTACAATAAACCCCGGTCCCGCTTAATGGTAAACGACATTGCGGCAGGCCCAGACGGAGATGGCGGGATGAGCTGGACACCGTTGATAAAGATTGGTCCTTGGCAGCTCTGAACGGGGAAAGGTGGAAAGAGAGTAGGGGGGCCTTTGCCCAGCGGTGGGACATCAACGGAAAAAAAAAATCTTTACGGGTAGTCAGAAGCTCAAAAGTCTTACCTGACAACCAGTCTTACCAAGAGAATCTTGTTACCCGGTAACTGAGCTGTGGAGGTCAGATATGCAGTCGCTCCGTTTAAAATACTGATATTCAGTTCCATCCGGTTAGACTAGAAGGCGACCCCAACATAGTTGGGAAAAAGCTAGGTACCTTTATTAAGAAATTATAATATAATTCTAGCAATGACTTCCAGGTTACGTTCAACTTCTTTCAAAACTATGTTTATTTTACATAAAAAATTTAACAAAACATTCCAATGCATATTGCATACATTTTAAAGCTACCTTTCTTCAGTCAACTCCACACAATTTTCCAGCCAGCTCTCAAAAAAGTCTTGCTGCACACTAATCCTACAAAAACCGGTCACTTTTAAGCGCAGCATTAAAGCGGTTAGCCCTGGCCCCGGTTAACCCGTGTGTGCCACAACAAACACTCGACTATTCACTGCGAGGCCTTCAGGAGATAAATTAAGATGGAAACGGCACCCGGGTGCAGTCGGCGTCGCCTGCCACACAGATTTATCACTTCACCTCCTGACCTTTTGAATAAGAACGGGCTTTGTTTTATGATGATGTAGGCGAGAAATATATTGGTATTGGAGATTGTGTTTGTATAGTAATGTGATGTTGTTCTAGCGCTGTTTCGCTATATGGCCGCATAAGGTCGATCGATCAGGTTAAGCCACGCTTCCCGCGGTTGGTCCGTGGATGGGTGACCGTCTTTGCATACCAAGACCCCCCGTGCCTCGCAAAGCACGTTAAGCGGTTGGTGCCGGCTGTCATTCGTGGATCTTTGACAGTCGCTACGGGTTGTCAGAAGCCCGAACGTATGACAACCAGTCTTTTCAATTACCCAGTAACTGGGTTGTGGAGGTCCGATAGGCAGTCGCTCCATGTTAAATACTGGTATTCAGGTGCATCTAGTCAGACCGGAAGCTGATCCTTAGTTGGGAAATGGCTAGGCAGATGATGATGATGTTACGCTTCATGTAGGCGTCCTAAATCGTAAAACAATAGTCCAAAAAGTAGATCAAATTGTATCATACACTTTTGTAATGTAACCCTGCCACAATAATCCACATTACTCCTGTTTTATTTCGAGCCATTCTTTATAAAATACTCCTCTCATTGATATTATCATCGAAACGGTAACTGATCTCAAAATTTAATAATCTGTAACTAATTACATAATGGAGATTTTCCATAAATACTTGACGTATTAAACGATCTAATTTAATAAAGTCCTCAGAATTGCTGAGCCCATCAATATATTTCATAAGATTAACGTTTTTCGATTAACTTCGAAACGAACCGAGCGGATCTTTCGGACAAATTATATTTATATTGCAATAACATTCGGAGGGGTGCTTTAAGAGCACCTAAGGGGAAACATTTGAAACGCACCTTTTTTATGCCGGCAATTTTCGCTGATGTTGTTTTCGTTTGTAAATCTACATTTATGCAATTTTTTATATCAATGAGGGAGAGTATATAGCTGCTGAATGAATATCAATCTCTGAAAAAATAAACAGATTTCAAGAATCTTTTACCGTAATAATTGATAAATGATTTCATTTCTGTAAGTAGGTTTGTATAGGCACTTTTACACGTCAATCATATTTTAAAAACTAGATGAGGTAGGCGTTTCCGATTTGACTACTATGACAAGAAAGGTCGAAACAAACTCAGAGGTCTCTTCTCTCTTTTTCCAGACATAATCTTGGTCAGATCATGTGAAGACCATGTAGATTAAGATAAGACATAAGATAATGATTTTATTTCTCACCACAATAATTATATTAGTACCTACATCAAAAGATCAAGAACAATACATACTAGTTTAAATTATACTGTGGGAGACTGGTGCCTAAGCTAGGCGTAAGGCCTGTATTTCAGGACACCAGGTCTCCACCCGTTCAGAAGCAGTTACATTTAAATCGGATTAAGCACTCGCACACAAATGCGGCAAGTTACAAAAACAAAGAGAAAAAAAAAAATACAGAATACACTATTGATTAAAACTTATTCTAGGGTTAGTATAGATTGATGCCTGATATGGTCTTTTGAGGAAAGAACCACACAGATTGAGTGGACCAGTTCAGTCAGTGCACGTATTTGTCAGTAATCTAGCTACTCTGAGAAAAAAAGGCCAAACTCATAGGTCACAGTCTCTATTAAAGTCCAATTTACTTTAACCCTACGTATTCCACTCTCTTTTAAAACAAACGTTACTTAAAAATATACATACATGCCGAGACTTCAGAGTATATTTGCATAAAAGATGTTTGGCTATGTCTGTCTGCATCTTTCTCCTAATGTAGAAACCTTTTTTTATTTTATTACGAGCAACGTCTTCAGTGTGGTATACTGCATGAAGTATTTTTCTAGAAAATTTCTTTAGTTTTAATTTTACCCGTCAAGCTACTGGCGCTGTGTGCTCTGACAACTGCTGGCAGACTGCCAGGCTTGTATAGCGTACCATGATTGAATAAAATTCTATGGTAAAGCTAAAGGTAATCGCTTTAAACAAAAGAAAGTCTACACAACATGTTTTGTTTATATTCAGTTGTTTACTCAATTTTTTTTTTTAAATAACGCTGTATATTTTTTTGAACGGATTGGTGATCAGTGATCTCAGTCAGTATCAGTTTATTACTATCGCGTAAGAGAATACCCATCCGTTTATCATAATGGAACTTAAAGTTATCACTGAAGATTGGTTAACATCAGGACAGAAAATATAATAGGTATATTATACTCCAATAGCTTCCGCCCGCGACTTCGTCCGCGTAAAATTTCTTGTTCCCACGACCCACCCCATCGCATTGCATCGCCTGTCCGCGCTATTACATCGTTTTCGCTAGTGTAGTCTATAGCCTTCTTCAAGAATTGGGCTATCAAATACAAAAAGCATGTGCGATTAGCGCGTTCAAACAAACGAACTCTTCATCTTTATTGTTAGTATATAGATAGTTCACATGCACATAAAAGGAACTGTGAGCTCTTAATAAATTCAAAGCAGAATAAAGCTTAACATAAACTATGCCACAGTTGTCACAAAAATTCAATCCAGTTGAATCCGAACAGAAACCAAAAAAAAAAGACTACTAAAGAAATATTTTCAATAGAATGTTCTAGAAACACAGCAACACCAATATTTTAAGTTGTCATTTGTTTTCTGTGTGCTGACAACTAGAAAATATAGTAGCCAAGCCATAGTTCGTAAGTTCTAGGCAACATCTGCGATTTATGGGTTAAAAGCGGTTATGTAAGCGATCATAACTATAAAAAAGGTTTATGAAACTGCGTAGGTACTGACATCTGCGTTGGAAACAATTTTTTGTTCCGAATTTTATAAAATTTTACGTACTAGTACGTTTTTGGGCAAAGAGTAAAATCAGCCTATAATGTTCCCACTGCTAAGAGACAGGCCGCCTCTCTATGAGAGGTAATGGGCCGTAATCCACCACTCGGGCCCAATGCGGGTTACTAGATTTTTGGTTCTATGGGACGTGCCAGATTGCTCACGATGTTTTCCTTCACCGTTTTGAAAGCAGTGCTGATGAAACAATTTACACAGCTCCTGGGTTCGAACCTATGACCTACAACTCTTAAGTCGCGGCTGTCGCCACTGGGCCACCACTGCACTCCAATAAAAAAAGAAAAGAATAGAAATAGAAATAAATGTTCGAACATACTTATAGAATCGTTCGTTATTGTTCAAGGCTCCCTAAATAATCACATTGGAGCGTGTGAGCTATTAGAATATGCATTTTTTTTTTAATAAAATGCTGCCCCACACTAGGAATTTCTCCTGTATCGTGGGTGCGTTTACAAACATTTAAACGCACATACACAAACAGCCAGACCCGGAACAACTGCTTGTAGGTCATACAAATATTTGTTCCGTGCGGGAATCGAACCCGCGACACGCAGCGCAGCAGTCAATCGCTTAACCATTGCGCCGACCGTGCCGTCAACAATCAATAATGTTGTACTTATGCATACAAAATAGTCTAAATATCTTAACGACGCAGTTTCTAGGTGACCTCGCAGTCATAATGGTCCAAACACTTTGGGGTCACCAACTTCCCGCATTGTCGAGGTGGGGGGGCTCAGTATCCGTGGCTTGGAGAACCACGGTGAAGCCAAGAGGAACCCGAGGAGCGGCCGGCAGGTAGGTTGCGGTGCCGCTTGGGCGACATCGCAACCTACCTGAGGCGGGCCGCGATGTCCCCCGTGTGGGAGACATCGCGACTGAGGATTGGAGGCCGCGGCAGGAGAGGAGTGCCGGTATTGCGATGCGCCGCTCTCTCTACCTTCCGCGGCCTTGACGGGGCCGCCATCGTTTGATGGCGGACGCAGTGGGGCCGCAGGGGAAGAAGAGTGTTGGTGTGACGTTGCCGCTCTCGCTATCCTCTGCGGCCGTAGCCCCCCCAACGTGGGGGGCATGTGGGGCCTGCCAATTAGGCGGGCGTGGAGGCCAGCAGGCAACGGGTGCGGGGGCACCGTTGCCTGTATAGGACAGGCCTCCACCAGTGTGAGACGGGAATGGCCAGGTGTTCACGGCCATTCCCGTAGCCCCCCATCCTGGGGGGCATGCGGGGCCCGCCATGCCATCTAGGCGGGCATGCGCCGGGAGGGCTGTGGAAGTAAAGGCTATGCCGGTTTCCCATGGCCCTCCCATCACGGCGATGTGGGAACACCGCTGAGTTTTAGTGGGTATACTGTCATTCCGACAGGCAGTCCCACATACCCCGTCTCGTCCCCCGCGAGATGGGGATGCATAAAAAAAAAGGCTATCCGGATGCAGCTGAATACCAGTATTTTACATGGAGCGACTGCCTATCTGACCTCCCTTCTATCTATCTCCATTCTATCTGATACCCCTTGGTAAGACTGGTTGTCAGACTTTCGGGCTTCTGACTACCCGTAACGAGTGTCAAAGATCCACGAATGACAGCCGGGACCAACGGTTTAACGTGATTTCCGAGGCACGGAGGGGTCTCGGTGTGTAAAGATGGTCACCCATCCACGGACCAACTGCGGCAAGCGTAGCTTAACCTCCCATATCCATTTAAATGCATTGTAATGACATTTTAATTCTAACTGCAAGCACAATAACATGTTCGCTCTGTAATACTGCGCACACTGCAGCATCTACAAACATATACATTACATATTCAAGCTAATAGAATATTCATTTGATTTCAAGTTTAGCCCATTAGTGTACTCGCGGATCGACAAAGTTGTTTCACAAAACCTTTTAATATAAATTATAACGTTGCTTTAGATACATATGCATTTCGTGGTTGCAGAAAAAGCTTTTCTGCTTAGGTAGTTTCGTTTGTAAATGTACATATTCAAATGGATAAATAAACCCTCAAAAGTATTTTCCAAATCTACCATCCTTTGCATTTTTTATAAACTTGAGTCGTTTTAAAACTTTAGTTAGGATTTTCATATTTTTCTCTCTATAAAAAATATGAAAAATCTCGAACGAGGTTAAAATGGATTGTTGCACGTCTCCCAGGGTAATTAATTATTATCGGATGATTAAGCATCTACCTATCCTATACCCTTATATTTAGGTAGGTAATTAGTGTCGGTGTCCTGTTACCTGTAGGCGTATCTACTAGTCTTTCTTTAAGGCTACCAATTCCAAACTTGTCCTACAACCGAAAAGTCACACGTCCACTTTAAAAAAAAATTGCGGTTTCGTGTTATTTAAACCTTACATATATTCCGGGGTTTCATTCCATGTTCATTTCCGGACCCAAGTAGGAAGGTATAACTCCAACTTGGTAAAGTGGGGTTACCTCGATGGAACGGTGGTAATGTGTGAATGTGGAGCTGTCCCAAAGTCGCAAACCATGCTGCACCTCCTGTCCTGCCCAAAACATGCAGTCAATGTGGCCTCTGCACTGTCACCGTCGAAGTTTTTGGTCTGCAATATATGAAACACTGTGGTACCAGCGACACGAAGTAGAAGATTAAAAAAATAACGATATTATATATGTCCTTTTAATGTTTAACCCTTTTCAGCGGTCCCCACTACTTTAAACTATCTACGAACCACAGTGAAACGAATTTTCCAAAACGTTTAATAACTTTTCAGGCCCCAAAATGACACGACCACATACAATATTGTTGTAACTGCAAAAGGTCCAAATTGCCGTAAAATAAAACACAACATAACATCACACCTGTATTCCCCGAAGGGCTAGTCAGTGGTGCACCTATAGTACACTCACATTTCGCCAGTTATGTTTAAGTCCCATGTAACAGGGGGCTAGACTATTGCCATCAACGGGGCACACATCCAGGCTCCGAGTCTTTATTATTAAAAGGCACCCCTAAATGTAACCTGTAACTCCAAAATGGAGAATCCAACTGTACCACGGATTCATTACTATAATCCGAGCAACTATAAACCTGTCGGTCGCTAAGACAATGGAACCGAATGGAGCAGAAGGTCCCACTTCTCCACCTCGTAAAGGAATTTTCTTACAATTGGATTAACTAGCTTTATTGGCAATGTTGTGATACTTTTCACTGAGATTGGTGTTCGAATTAAACATACTTACTTGCTAGATAAAAAATACTTTATATTTTTAATTATATTTATTAGGGTAAAGGAGCTCGTAGTTACGCTTGCTGCGGTCTGTTTGTGGATGGGTGACCAAAACCCATCCATTACATATCGGGACCCCGCCGTGCCTCGGAAAGCACGTTAAGTCGTTGGTCCCGGCTGTCACTCGTAGGTCTTTGACGGGTAGTCAGAAGTCTAAAAGTCTGATAACCAGTCTGGCTAAGATGTATCGTTACCAGTAACTGGGTTGTGTACGTTAGATAGGCAGTCGCTTCATGTAAAATACTGATATTCAGCTGCATCCGAATAGACTGCAAAGCTGACCCCAACATAGTTGGGAAAATGCTAGGCCGATGAAAGTTTGAAACGAGGTGGTGAGGGCGCAATCTCTGCGCCCTCACGCTACTAGCTGCCGCAGGAGACGCCCTGGACGGGAGACAACAGCCGACTCCCGGCCATCGTAGGCGCGGGCTTGCGGGCGGCGAGCAATGGGCAGCTCGCCGCCCGGTAAGGACCAGGCCCGGGGCGACGGCGCGTTGTGTTCCACGCGCGCCTCAAAGAGATGTCAGCAGGAACTGACGGGGTCCGCTAGGGCCGATGCCTGCCAGGGCTACGGGTTGTTCGAAAGAGATACCGTGGCCCCTGGCACAGGCAACTGAAGGAACACGGGTGGGTTTTAGTCAGTAAAAGTGTGACACGCCCTTTCGCTCAGCCCAGAGCGGGAGAGGTCATTTCATGATTTCCCAACCAACGAAAAAAAAAAAAAAGGTGGTTAGGGCGGCTACCTAAAGATTCTCAGGATATCCACTGGAGATTTTCACCCTAACATTGTGATAATGTGTCTAAGACTTTAGTAAGAAGACAGAGGGTAATCCGCAAGAACATTTTATTTAAATTACAGGCTGTTCACAGTTATTTTACGTCTGATTTTGCATCACTGTCCAAATCACGGTGATCTTTTCAGCACATGAGTTTAAAAAAAATTCTTCTGTTTCATAGAAAAGTGCAATACCTACGCGGTCAAAATGTATGGAACAGATTTTTTTTTTTTTAATAACCGACGATAAATTTCGACGCTATGGGGTCTAAACTCATGTGCTGAATCCATGGTTACAGTTAGCGCGTTGATGTCCCTGCCAGCCTGTATAATGATGCGCCTCTTTTTGTAAACCTCAAATAATTCCTACTTAGGGTCCTAAAAATAATAAATAGCTAAGTAACTGCGACCAACTTGGATGTAGTTGGTTACAGTTCTAACGTAACCCGGTCGGTCAGGTCGGGGTACCCTAGCTTAGTTACTGAGGCCAACTATGAGAAAAGGCCCGGAAATAAAAAAGAGTCTCAATTGTTTTTTAAAGTGGGCAGCATTAGAAGCGCAAAAACATTTTAGAGGTTCATTAATTAATAAAAAACCGGTCAACTGCGAGTTAGACTCGTGCATCGAGGGTTCCGCACTAATTTGTAGGTATGTAGTTACATACCTACAAATTAGTGCAGAACCCTCGAAAGAAAAAAATCCGATAATCGGAAAGTAGTTACTTTCCGATTATCGGATTTTTTTCTTTACTTGTGCTAAATGACATCTTGCCAAATTTCATGATTCTAGGTCATCGGGAAGTACCCTATAGGTTTTGATTCCCTTGCGAGTATCAAAATATGTGGCATAAACGGGACATAGACGCCAGTATAGTTTGACTTTTTCACTGCTTCAAGGGATTGCAGCCCTGAGTATTTGATATTAATTTCAACTTGATAACTCCAGCCGTTCCTGAGAAAAAGGGACAGAAAGGGCAAAAGGGTCAGATGGACAACGAAGTGATCTTATAAGGGTTCCGCATTTCCTTTTGAGGTACATTAAGAGGTTCAGTTAATTATTTGCATTGGAATAGCAGGGTCAAGGTCTGCCAACGAGCAATGGAGCGCAGTATACTAGACGTTAAGTTAACGGATCGTGTTCGAAACACAATACTGCGCACCAAAACAAAGATATCCGACGTGACTCAAAAGGCTGCCCAACTTAAATGGGACTGGGCAGGACATGTCTGCCGCATGCTGGATAAACTGTGGGCCCAAATAACATAGAATTGGTGCCCTGAGACAGCGAGGCGAGGTCGCGGCAGACCACGTAGGAGATGGCGGGACGAGCTGGATAGGTTCCGTCAAAACTGGAAGGAGGACGCGCGGGCTCGCGAAAGATGGAAGGGGTGGAGGGAGGCCTTTGCCCAGGAGTGGGACAGCGTAGGCCAACACAAAAAAAAAAAGCAAATATTTCATAACAGCGGCCACAATGAAGCTTGTGACGCAGTCATTATTTGTGTTGGCAGTAATTATAGGGATAATTAACGGTAACAATATTTACTGCGGAATATTTGCTACATCAATGGACGTGTCTGAAAGTTAAAGCACCTGAATTAATCAATCGAATATTTAAATGAGCGCAATACGATTTCACGCATTGATAATAGATATGTACTTACATACCTACATGCATATATATTTATATGGCAAGACCTGTATTGTGGCAACACTAAGACTCAAAATGATAACATTATATAACAAGGTGTAGGCGTAACACAACAGAGGTGTACCTGCATATACAGGGTGACTGGTAATTTGACAGTACGACCCATTTGCAATAATTAAGCACCCCATAATGCCTAGGCAAAAATTCATGGGATTCGAGAAAAACCAATTTTAATAGTTTTTTTGGAAATTTCCTAGAATTTGTCACTAAATACCACTTTCCTCTAAATTCTCTAATTAAATGTGTCTATTCTAGTCACCCTATACAGGGTGGCAGGGACATCGACGCGCAACTTATTACCATGGATTCAGCACATGATTCTAAACACCCTCACGTCGATAGATTTCATCGGTTATTAAATAAAAATTATAGGTTAAGCTATTCTATACATTTTGACCGCGTAGGTATTGCACTTTCCTATGAAACAGCAGATTTTTGTTTTGATAATCGACAAAAAAATTCTACACTAAGGGGACTAAAATCATGTGCTGAATTCATGGTTACAGGTTGCGCGTCGATGTCCCTGCCTGGTATAGTACACCTACATTTCTGAGACAACTGTCAAAAAACGGTTAACCTAATGGACAGGGTAAAGGGTGGGTGCAGGTATGAGTGACAGATGACGCTCTACAAAGCCTAACTTTTCCAAGACTCGATGTGTTATCTATATGTATATACTGTAACCGTGTGTGGCCGTGCACTGTAATTGGAACAAATTGGCACCTCGTACTTCTTAACACCTTTAATGTAATTCGAACACGAAAAAAGTAGATACTTAAGAGAAGTTTTTTTCGAGTTCCAGCGCCATCTGGTGCGAATTGGGAGATCTGCCAAAACAAACTAACAGTTAAGTTGCGAGAAAATCGGATAGCAACTTGAGGAACGTACTTAAAGGAAGCCGGCTTAGATACTATACCTACGTTCATGAAATTAAATCCAGAACTAGGAGCCAACTACATAATTTCTAACAAAATTTGTGCAGTACAGGGCAAAGGCCACAAAATAAAAATAATTCACAAGCAAGCTCAAGCGGCAATGGGCCGGCCATATTAGCCGTAGAACCGATGCGATGATCGTTGGAATAGGACGCCAGCCTAGGTGGAGCGACAATCTTCGTAGGGTAACTGGTAGCAGCTGGATGAGAGTTGCCAAGAATCGAACTGAATGGCGTGCAATTGGAGAGGCCTATGTCCAGCAGTGGACTGTTGTGGGCTGATGACGGGGCAATAGCCTATCCTCTCATGTTTTCTCAATACGTATTGGTAATTTCAGGCCATTAAGTCCAGGTTCACTCAGAATCTCCAACAATCCAACTTAAGAAGGCACACTGCTGGGACACAGGTCTCCTCTCTTCGAGAGGGAGTGGACAGTAATCTACCACGCGGGCCCACTGCGGTTGGTAGATGTCACATGTCTTCGAATTTTTGTTTCTAGGACATGCCGGTTTCCTCACGATATTTTCCTTCGCCGTTTTTGAGAGCAGTGGTGATGAAATTATTTACACAAAGTAAAGCACTTGGCTAGCTGGGTTCAACCCACGACCTAAAACTCGCCGTTACGACTGGGCCAAAACTGCTCTCTCATTTTTGGTTGGTTTGCTCAGAATCTGCAACATTCTTCTCTAAAAAAGGAGGTACTACGATACTGAAATTGAAAAACGCACATTGTAAGTCTGCCAGGGTTTACACCGCATAAGATACAAAACGTATTTCCCCTGCCTTGATATCAAAGAAAACTGTAATCTATAAAGCTCTCGTCAAACCAACAAGAGCGAAGTTTTTATATCCACTGTCTGTAAAACACTTCCGGGAGGATCTACGAAGAGAAAAACGGATATAGTTCGACGGAAAACTTGTATTATAAATCTAAGATTTCTACCATCTACCTGTCGACTTGAACATTTCTCAGATGAACTTTATAGAATTTCTGTTTTTACTTATGATACCAAAGGGCATAGATAAATAAAATAGAAAACAAAAAGACTTATTTTGGCTCTAAACGGCTGGTTGACACTTCCCGTGACCCAAGGCAATGCTTAGCCTGGCCTAGGTAAAAGCCGGGCTGGCTTTTACCTAGGCCAGAGGCTAAGCATTGTCATACAACGTGGCAATGCGGCCAGTCTCTTGGGTGCATTACCAATCGACAGCGATGCGGAGGAATATGTCGACGCAATATTTTAGTTTTTTTAATAGTTTTAGTTAGTTTAAAAACATTTAGTTATTATATAGGTTACGTAATATCGAGGTGAAAAGGGAGGACATAGTTTATATGAACAATCTTATTCCTTTAATTTATAAACTTGAAGCTTTTTTGAATTAATTATTTTGGCTCTCACGAAAACTTGAGGTATGTCGCCATAGAAATATAAATACCTCTTATATCTATGTATGTCGCCCTTACGTCATTTTATATTTCCACTGTCGATGACTCATAGAGTATGGTATAGATTAGCTGTCGGCAGTTATGAGATAGCGATAATCTTTGACAGGCAGTTGTAAACTGGTACTAGAGTGCGCGCAAGTTAGGTCTGCGCGCGTGTTTGGACTTCAAGACTACATATATCCCTGAGAGGACTTGTAATCACATTCGGCATAATGATGGTGAATATTTACTTTGTAAAACACGGAACACAGCACACTCTCTTGACACTTGATAACAACGTCGAAATAGCGGCAAACGATTATTTCCGATTTTGACAGCGCGCAGACTTACTTTGCGCGGACTCTATCTAATGTCAGGTAATACTTAGCTTTCGGAGTTCCGTACATCACGATTATGAACATTCTCAATTAAATAAGTCGTCATAGCTTACCTTTTAACTCTCGTATATCGTACTTTTAAACTTTATGAATACAGTACATAGTTACATCGGTATTTGAATCTTCAAAGTTCAGTATGGCAGTCAAAACATCAGACTCCATTATAAAACAGGCAGGTATTATAGTTACACAAAATTTTCTTAAATACCTTATGTAACTACATAAAAACCTAACCTTCTATAAACTAAATGTACCTCTGCAGCCGTACTCCTACACAAAAAAATGTATATTTTTGTTTCAAAAGGCACGTAAAAAGTCCTTTATTAAATAAAAAGTCAGGTGAAGCTACGTGCTCGTATTTTTCCAACTTCTAACGCCCACATTTAACTTTTTCCCCTTTCTTGTTAATACAAATTTGAATTCGTCGTACTTAAGTACGACGATACAACTTTTGCTCGCAGAAATCAACAAGAAAACTCGGCGACCCAAAAGTTATATTACACCTATATCAAGTTCCGGAGAACAATACAGCTTTTTGGGAATTTGTGTCAATCAAGAACGCGCCTTTCATGAGCGCTTACATTAGTGTAGAGTGGGCGTTTCTTGAAATAACACTTTAGTCTACGATATCATAAACAAACACGTATATTGTGACATAATATTTCATTACTTTACAAAGGATCGGTTTGTGTATCGGTATGTATCGGTATATGTACACAACTAACAACTAGTCTACTCTAGTTGTAGACTAGTCTAGTTCAGCATAGTTCATACTATTCCATCCGAAGGTTGTCTCGAATAAATTGCTATGGTAGATGAGACCAGACAATTAACATTTTAAGACGGAAAATTCATTGTTTTACATGTTTTTAGGGTTCCTTACCCAAAGGGACCCAGCGGAACCCGATTAAAATCCATTCGGGTAGTTTACTATGTTAATTAATGTTATTAATGTAAATTAATTGTGTTATGATCTAATAAACCATGTCAATAATGAACTCTTGGCTCAAGTATTGATATGTAGCTCCTTACTCATGTTCGCAAATTAGTTCAGTGTCTGTCTAGACGGCAAATTAATTTTCAATCAAATCATTAATTCCAAATAATTGCTATGGTTAACATTCCCACTGTCCCAGCCCATCGCATCGCATCACTTGCCCATGCTATTCGTTTTCGCTTAGCGTTCTTTCTATTTTTTTTTTCTTTTTCATCGGCTCCTAAGGTTCATAGATAGCGTTGTTACATAGCTTTCCTCAAGAATTGGGATCAAATGCAAAGATTATTTTTAAACGCGACCGGTAGTCTAGAGATAAGCGCGCTCAAACAAACAAACTATTCAGCATTATTATTGGCATAGATATAGATAATATGAAAAGCTTCGAGGTAAAATATAAATTGAGTTATATGTGCAAGTGGTAAAAAAAAATTTTCAGTGATTTCATTGTAGCATAGAATATAGTATTCAAAGACATGTGACATCCACCAACCCGCACTGGGCCCGCGTGGTGGATTAAGACCCACTACCTCTTACAGAGAAGAGGCCTGTGTCCCAGCAGTGGGAACGTTATAGACTGATTATGGTACAGAATATAGTGGGCAAACTTGGGTGAGGGCTATGTCCAGCATTGGACATAAATTTTCTGTCCTCGAAATTTATTATTATTATTATTAAATTTGTTATTTTATTTTATTTTTTTTACCTGGGAACCAATTATTTTTGTGCAACCTTATTTAGTTTGATGTACAGAATGCGTAGCTGAGGGCAATTGATGTATTTTTTTACAACCTGTATACTATCCGCAACCCCGCTAGCACTCTATTTCATTTATTAAAAAATGCGTCCTCGCAAGACAAGTAATCATTACGGACTACGGTTCCTAATAACATAAAAAACCTTTTTAAATTACGAGAATTCTTTTCTGAAATGAGGAAAAATGGTCTCTGGAGTTATAATAATGCCAGTGAATTAGGTGCGTGGGTAAGGAATTCTTGATTCAAGATACAAACGAACTTAAATTGGAAGCATACTTAACCTAACATTTACGTTCTACGCAAATTATTCAATCTAAGTTGCTCCGTGATTTCAACCTGATGACATCTACATTCATATGTATAGAGCGTAGGTAGTATTTGAGTACAAAAGCACGCTTGAACGGTGCTATTGACTTTTCATAATCAGCCTATAATGTTCCCACTGCTGGGACACAGACCTCCTCTCTGTGAGAAGGAGTGGGCCGTCATCTAGCACGCAAGCCCAGTCGGGTTGATAGATATCACATGTCTTCGAATTTTTGGTTCTAGGAATGTCGGTTTCCTCTCGTTTCCTATGACTATCCTATACTCCTATGACTCTAACCAAATTAAAAACTAGGCATTGTTGTTTGTTACAAAAGTAGATCATTTCCACTCTGCAATCGGGATTATGTTTTATTTTATTTGATTGTTGTCATTAGCCTGTGACGCAACACATTACGCAATGTGTATTGTCTTTGGTCAAGCAATAGACAACATTGTCAAACTTAAGGTTTTGAATACGAGGCATTTCGCTACGTACGACGTAATATAGGTCTTATTTTTGCGGAATAAACAATTTGTCTTTCCTCTTTCTCATCAACCGTGGATCCTCATTGATCAAGTCTAGATATTGGTCAAGGTTTAGAAGCCCTTATCGCACCTCATTTGTCTTCCTGCGCTTGGCCGCTGGATCCTCGAAACCGAGACCATTTCGTCGGTCAAAGAAAAGGAGTTCATCTTTATTTGGCTAAAACCTAGCCTCTTTCTAATCACTTTGACCTGTAAATTTGTAATTTATCTAAGCTAGTCTAACTTTAAAATATAAACAGTCATCAATCTCTGAAGAAATATGAACGCAACCTTCTGTAATGTTGACGAACGCGACGACCTAAGTGTCAAAATTAATTTTGTATTTTATCTGCCTACCATCTGCTTTGGAATACACGTCTTGCAACGATAGCTCAGTTTTATTATTTTAATTTAACTCTTGCTTAATCTAGTCACGTAAGTTTACACATAAGTTTTCAGCAATCTCAACTGTAAAACGATTTTAAGTTTACTAAAACAACATTAGACAGAAAGAAAATTAATAAGCAACGGACTAGACTAACAAGACTAAACAAAGCTTCATCAGCGTTCAATATTGCCTGTCTGGGTTGTATTAAACCAATACCAATCTGTTTACTCGAAGCAGTGCAAGAGCACCAGCTAAATAATAGCAGACATTCTCTCTAAATAATTAAAGGGGAATTAAATCGGGTGCGCGCCCTCTCGCGGCAATCTGGGTGGATATGGTTTCACGACATCAATAATCCGTCGACAGTATAAGATACGGCTCCTCGCGTATCGTGGCTAAATGAGATTTCTGAGGCTGTAGCCTACAATTTCATAAGACAAACGTATAGCATTTTGTGTCGTATTCGTGTACAAGGTGGTGTATTGTGGTTGTTGACTACTTTGTTGGTAGTTAACTTGGAAACAGTTTTTGACCTGAGAGGCAATTCTCGTAATTTTAAGAACGTTCACAGTCTCATCTGTCAAAAATACCTCTAATTACCCTATATATTTGACAAGTTTTTGACATTGATTGTCGCTGAGATGAGATCGCGACTCGATTTTGAATGTTTTTAATTGGCCTACAGATGGTTCGCTGAGAAGTAGGTAATAGGTACGATATAAAAATTAAATTTTAAAAAACCAGCCAAGGGTGAGTCGGACTCACACTGGAAGGGTTCTATACCAAAAGGCAAAAGACGCCGAAAAAAACACGTCTCTTGTATGGAGATTGGAGACCCTTTAATTTTTAACTTTATTTAATTATTGTTATTTATGGTTACTTATAGCGGCAATAGAAATACACACTGTGTGGAAATTTCAACTATCTACCTATTACAGTTCATGAGATACAGCCCGCTGACAGTCAGAAGGACGGACAGACAGCCGAGGCTTAGTAATAGGGTTCCATTGACACCCTTTGGATAACGAACCCTTAAAAAATACTAGTTCATTAAGCACTTTTTGTACAAAAAAATTCTGCAATTCTAAATTCATGAACACGAAAAATTTAAGATCAACGAATTTCAGGCCTTTTCAAATTATCTCTTCTTAAAATATTCCGCTCGCAAAACTTTATCCGAAGTCTGAGCGCATACTATGTTAACTTGTCTCTCAAATTCAGATCTGACAGTTATCTGAAAGCTACGCGTCACGTAAATTTTAAATGAAAGCAATATGTTTAAGTACGCCGACCCTTCAGGTTCAAGAGTACATAAAACATTCATTAACACCTACACAAACTGAATTTATAATTGATGTAACAATAAGTATAAAGGAGAACAAGTCTCGAACTCTGGTTGTGTTTCCAAGAATTTTCATTTTCATTATTTTCCTGTCTAACAGACATTTTGTTTGTCGAAATAGATCAAAATAAATACTTAGAACAAAATGGTTGACCGTTTCAAGTTTCATTAGGTAAATTAAATAAGTAATTGCCATCAAAGTTGTCATTATCGATCAGTCATAAAAATTCAAAGGGGAATGAAGATTTTTATATGGAGCTTTATGCCAAGCTCCATATAAAAATCTTCATTCCCCTACTGCCGCGCCATTTTGTTTTTTTTTTTTTTTTAAATGGCATCCTCGCATGAAATCTAAATAAATCGATAGCTGTCATCAATGCAAACCGAAAACATAATAACACGCAATAAGATGCAACAAGATGTACGCAAGTACAAGCAATTTTGAAAAAATAAAAATGGCGTACAGGTGGGTCTGTCACGGACCTTCAATATGTAATATCACAAACAAAACCTATCATGAGCTTCCCAAATACTTTCCAGTAACCAATGCCAGCAAGTTAGAGAATTTCCTCTCAGTTTCATGTAATAAATAACTAATGTAACGGAGTAAACAATATTCACCATTTATCCATGTCATTATGTTAACTGGGGCTGTTTTGTGAACTCAAGTTTCCTCAGATACCTTCCTCTTCTTCACAACAGATTTAATTCAAAAATCTACGACAAAAGCCCCTTTCTATTAACTCTTATTGCTTCGGACATAAGAATCAAGTTCGCTCAGCTCGTTCAATGTCGTTTTTAATCAAAGACCTCCGAACTGTTTTGTTTTCTTGTTTGTTTTAAGTTAATAGAAAAGTTTTTAATTGATACCACTCTTTGTTTGTTCTTGGTGTAGATCGATAGGCTACCTGAATTCTGAGGCTTGAGGGGTACCTTTAGCTAACTATTTTAAGGAAAAAGCACAACACAATTTTGGCTCGTTTGAAAGTTGAGTTTTTCATCTCGTTTTGCCTAACAACATGGCATGAACTTCAAAGAGGCGGTAACAAAAAATACAATAAAGAATGACTCAATATCAAAGTAAACAGAAGTACCGACTATAATAATAATACCAGCCTATTATTGTCCCACTACAGGGCAAGGGCCTCTTCTCATACAGAGATGGTACGAGCCTTGATCACCACTCTTTCTCAAGACGCTCATATTGCAAAACAAAGTCCCCCCGCCGCGTCTGCCTATCTGATCGCGATAAACGCAAAAACTGCCGAACGGATCTTCTATTCTATAACTATAAGTCCGGGTTTCCTCAGATCTTTTCCTTCACCGATGCCAGTAACCTCCAAGACAAACTCACAAAGTACGTATGAAATGAAAAAGTCACATTTATACTAACTACCTATAGGTATCTACCTATATTTTTCACATATAAATACAAATAGTACCCAGGTACTTAACATACAGAATGCTTTTGAATTCATAATTTATTATATTCCCAACACAGACAACTATCAACCATCTAAAACAAATCACTAGCTCGCAACCGTTTACAGCGAATGTTTTTATCTCGCCAGGCCAAGGAGCAACCCATTTCAAAACAACCGAACAAAAAACGGTACTCCCAAATAGCCCAACTCACCCTTTTCAGTATTCAACAAGCACTTTAAAAGTTTTGGTGGAAATATTCAATGAGGCCCAGTCTCCTCAGTTCATATGTGGGCGTATACGTGCCAACAACATGCGGAGCCCGGGGCTGCGAACTGCGACGCTGGGTGTACTCGTTATGCTCTGTTTACATACGACTTGCTTATCGATGGCACGTTTCTTGGATTTAAAGGGAGCTTATGAGAAAATGCGAAGGTTCGTTCCCTGTTATTGTTCGCGGATTGGTAATGATTTGGGAATCTAAAAAGGCTATAATTTTTACAGAAATAGGTTAAAAAATGTTAAATGCCAAATCAAATAACATTAATTAATTGGAAAGAGGTTGAGTAGGTTCAGCAATTAGCCCTTTAAGGTAAGTGACTGAACAACAAAAGTCAACAGTTCTTATGTTTCAGAACTCGCTCTACTGTTCGAATCAACAACACAGCTACGTAATAAGGTAGATTGTTCATTTAGGTATTGATTTTGATTTATTACATAAACTACGTTAATTAAGGGCATCGGCACACCTGTTTTCTTTCCGCAAGCTTCAAAGTTTACCTAAAGCTAATTATGTTTTCAGTGTTTGAGTAATGATCAATTTTGAGGTATTTACCTAAATGGTGCGCAACTCTCTGTTGGTAATTTGTACTCTGCAGTACTCATATTGTTAGTAATTTCAAGGAATTTTCACTAACTAAATAATATTATGATATAGGCAACTAAATAGGTTGTAAGTACACAAAATAAGCCACTCTAAGCTTTAGTTAATGAAGAGGATATAAGCATAAAGTTGAACTTTACATCCCCGCTGAGTACCGCTACGTTACAACATGCTTATTTATCAAAAGCATAAAACTAATGTTGCCGTACAATTTCTAATACAGTTTGTTCGCGACTGTACACAGAGTTGTGCCGACACAGACATACATGTTTGCATGGAGTTTGTGCGCGAGAGCGGGGCAGGTACATGTAGTCACACAACTCAAACTACAAAATCTCATCGCTCACTGAACGACTTCGCTGTTGGGACATAATATTTCTGTGAACTGTTTAGTGACGCGTTCAACTATCGTATACGGCGACGAAAATAGGGATGGCAGGACTCAATATCAGAAATTGGGGTGGAGATAATCTTAAATTAATGCATGAAATGGATTACGTTTTATATTCTCTAGCAGCTTTGTTAAGGTCCTTTTAATTGCTTTACAGTATGTATCAGGAATATAGGGTCATATTTAATCGTGTGGTAAAGCCCATTAAACTGAACAACTTTCTCCATGGGCCCCATACAAAACTTCAATATGTACTCGACTCAAATACAAACAAACTCAAACTCAAAGTATTTATTTTAATTAAACCAATTACAGGCACTTTTGAATTGTCAAGGGGTCGGTCCGTCAGAAAAATGAAGCTAGTTGCCCATTCCAAAGCGTAGTAAGGTACCTATGGAAAAGAACGGGAAAGAAACTCCATGGACACTTTTAAACTAAAAAAAAAATGTATGGGATATCTGTTTTTTTTTTCTTCGCGATTACGGTGTTTGTTCCATGAAGAAAGTTGTTCACTTTAATGGTCTATATTCGTACCATACCCAAAAATATGACCTCTCCTTTCTGATACAGTATTTTTAACTCACGAAGCGACGCGCGCTTTACTTGTAGTAACCAACTGTACAGACACGATGTGAATGTGTGCCACATGACACATACACGCCCACTTCCAGCTTCGACATTGTCTCGGACAGTACCAAGCGCTCCTGCGCTTACACACACATTCACAACGTTTTCGTACACTTGGTAACCACAAGTAAAGCGCGTGTCACTTCGTGAGATAAAAATACTATACATGCTGTAAAGACTGCCTTGTTTTGTCTTGAATCTACGAAATTTTATTCAATGAAGATATTAAGAGCCAAAATGCCCTAAACTGGACACCTTCTGGTTTCAACGCTCCCGACAAAAACTGAAAAATGCTCGATGAAAGCTCTATTTTCCGTGTGACTACGGACGTGCTAACCCTTGTCATGTGTAGAAGCTTGAATTTTGTTGCGAAATTTTTAAAATGCTGAAAAGGATTTTCATTTTGGTCACGTTATGCTAAGCCTTGTATGCTAATATGTTGGAGATAAACGTAGCTGACCGACAGCTTTCAACGGAAGATCGAAAAACAGAAGACTGAGAAGAACTATCGGATAATGATAGCGATATCGGAAAACGAGTTATGGAACTCAAATAGAGTTGGGCAGAACACCTGGCATGGCGCAGTGATGGCTGGTGGAGTAAGCCAGTGACCAAGTAGCGTCCAAGGACTGGAAGACGAAGTGTCGGTCGTCCGGCGGCAAGATGGACGGACGATGTTGTTGCGATCGCGGGTTTCTACCCGATCAATCCCAATCTCTACGCTCCTGTGCCAGCCTCCTCCAGGTTCTCCTGGATGAGGCTGGTACAGGAGCATGGAGATTGGCACAACAAAAGAAAGGCCTATGCTCAGCAGTAAGTGAAGTCGGGCTGTGAATGATGAGAAGAACTTACGTGCACAAACGATGAAGAAGTAATTCTGGGTACTACGCTCACATACTGCTCTCCTCTTTCGTACTGTGATACTCACCTGAAAAGAAAACTTTAATTTAATTACAATGTAAATTGGAAATTAATATGCTCGTCAATCATGCATTAGCAAACATTTCTTGAAATCGCAAATTCGAATGATACATAAACCACAAATTAAATTATCGGCCAATTCTGGTTTTGCAATTAACTAGTTAGAAAAAATTGAAAGGGGGGTCAGCAAAAGCCCACACAACTTTGCCCAAACATGTACCTCGAGGTACACGTGCACCAAATCGTAGAGAAAAAATAGAGGAATTCGAAAATAATTATGTTTTTATCCATAAATAATTTAAAACTATTTAATATATTATTTAAAGTTTTAATAACCTGTAACACAATTAAATCATGTGGCAACTTTGCATGTACGGGTTGAAATTAGAAGTATATGTGTTCTGTGGACATTATTTCGTGGGTAAATGTCATTCACATGTCATTCCGTTCGTTTCTGCGTTTCGGGGTACTCGTCTGTTGTTCGTTTGTGCTATGTAATTTATTTAATAACTTGGCAATTCTTTCTGGTATTCTGTTTGTCACCTCACGATATGGTTCTTGACGATACTATAAAAATATTTGAATGAAACAAAAACAACAGCAGCTGCAGCTGACAGCAGACAACTGTCAACTTGACCGGTTTTTTTTTAATAGGTAATGTAATGGACCAAGGTAGTATAATTGTGCCCGAAATGGAGAGCTTTATATTACGTTAAAAGTTATTTTATTCTCGTCCCCGGGTGACCATAAGAAAAATATATAAATGCAAATATATTATTCAGTGTAATCTAGTGTATTTTATGCCACTAAGTGTACCTCGGTACTTCGTTTGGGCAGATTTTGGTGACATCCTTTGATAGAAATCTGGAAATATAATACAATGGAAATTCATAATTTTAATAATCCATCATTATATAGGGTGGCAGGGATATCGACGCGCAAACTGTAACCATGAATTCAGCACATGATTCTAGACTCCGTAGAAATTCTTCATCGGTGATCAATAAAAAAACAGCTTTTCCGTAGAAAAGTGCTCACTACGCGGTCAAAATGTACTGAACAGCATTTTTTTTAATACCGACGAAATATTTATTTAACGGAACCCCTGGGTTCAGAATCATGTACTAAATCCATAGTAACAGGTTGTGCATCGAAGTCTCTGCCACCCTGTATAGATCACATACATTATTTAAATTCCAACCAATCAACATGTCACACAATAGCCAAATTATAGCCTAAAAATAAGCCAATTTAGTTTCATGACAGCATTACACATACACAATCTACCTTCGTCCACATTATAATAATCCAAAACCCTAACATTGATCTAAACATACACACAAAGTTCAATGCCCTCTGTCAGTACATAAAACACATAGGTACATATGTGACAAAGGTGACAGGAGTCCATTGGCTAGTCGGGCCAGTGAAGCGACGGAGTCGAGCTCGCTCCAAGAATGTTGTCGATGGAACTGTAGCATTACTAACGAAACTGTTGACTTATACAGCATACATATATACCTAGGTTATATGAATACGGCAACTAGTGACAAATATTTGTGTTTCCCCTAAATCTACATATATCTAAAGCTGAAGAGTTTGTTTGAACGCGCTAATCTCTGGAACTGCCAGTCGGATTCGATTTTTTTTTTTACATTTGATAGCCCTATTCTTTGGAAAGGCTATAGGCTATTTAACATCACCACCACTATCAGGAAAAAGAAAAAAAATAAGAAAAAATGATACGCGAAAGCGAAGTAATATCGTGGACAGGCGGACAGAAACTAGTAGTAGGTATCAAACAAATTCGTTGTGACCGTCTTGTATTTTGATGCGGATTTCACCATAATTTAGACAATTTATTCTGGAATTGGAATGTATGTAGGGTCACCAAAGGAGATAAGAAACCAGGGACGTTGGATATAGTTGAAGTTTAGTAAGAAACCGATGGATGTTTTCGAATTAAATTTAATTTAATTAATAGAAAACAAACAGTACATTTATCAAATTAACTTTCATTCGAAGACATCCATTGGTTTCTTACTAAACCTCAACTATATCCGACGACCCTGGTTACTTATCTCCTTTGGTGACTGTACATACCATATACATACACAAACATAAATTCACACCTTTTTTCAAGTGGGTAGTCAGAAACTATAGTACTGCCCGCCTGATTTATTTATGTAAATCTCAATGATTTGGCAAGGCATCAAAACTACGCGAAGCAGGGGCTAGTGTTATATAAGAATGAGACATGTAAAATTATTATTATGACAGAAACTTTGGTTCAAAAACTTAAGCTTTAAATTTTATAAATGGTGATAAGTTTAGGTACTACAACTGCCAAGGATCTATATTAAAGGAGTCCAGCACATCCCGCCATCACCGTCTGGGCCGCCGCGATGCCGTTTGCCATTAAAAGCCAACCCACTGGATTTTATCCACGTTTAAAAACCTATCTATAACTCCCTATCTTCTTATATCTCCCTATATTCTAAATCCGGATACACAGCAGCCCGTGATCTGTTAACATCATTTTATACAAGGGATGAGGTATAGTAGCGGTCATAAGCAATACAAGCGGTAGTATCAATTTCAAAACGCAATAAATTGACACTTTTGTTTAACTTACGACCTTCTTTTAATGAGTAATTTCTATACTATAGACATACACACTCGCATTCGTTGGCAACTGATTGTATTTCATAAATTCAACCATTAGGGTATATATGCATATATGTTTACAAACATAGCAAAAACCATTAATTAATTCATCGTATAGAGGTTCAACATTGCTTTGTAGTGGTTCCATTTATAGCTGAATACATTGTTGAATAACATTACTAAAATATGAAGCAATGATTGCTCAAAACACAAACGTAATTAGTTTTGCCTGTATCCCATCCTAAATTATTAAATTCGTGCATTTAACCGTTTGGTAGTACATTTTCATCTATTATTATTTCACTGCATATGCTCGCAATCCTACTAATATTATTAACGTGAAAGTTTGTATGGATGGATGGATGGATGGATATTTATTACTCTTTCACGCAAAAAACTACTGAACGGATTTGGATGAAAATGGGAAAGGATTGGCACACAGATGGTTTATAGCCAGGATTAACATATAGGATACTTTGTAGCCCGATATTCCCACGGGATCGAAATTTATGCGGGTGAAACCGTGGGGCGCAGCTAGTAGCTCATATATTCTCAAATACAGCAATTTAGCCATTAGTAAAATGGGAGAGTTCGTTTCAAATTACATCATCAAAATGAAAACGAATGTTAATCAATAATATAAACAAACAGGAAAACTCAAGCTCAAAGAAAGTGGATTTTCTTAAGTAATTCCATCCACTTTTCTCAATAAAGAAACAGGAAAATGCAGCAAGAACAACTTAATTTTTATGATAAAGACAAAGTAACGCCAGCCGATAATAATAAAATGAGGTAACATCTAAAAAGCTTACCTTATTATATTTGGACACAAAAATCTAATCTCCGCGGACTATACCTACATTCATATATCAACATTTACCATGCAAACAGTTCCGGAGTAGCCCTTAAACAAATTAAGCAATTGCTTAGGGCATCATGTCTCAAGGGCACAACAAAGTCATAAATACCACTGAAAAAATATTTGCTTGCACATGAAAGGCAAGGCTGTTTATTAGCAAGATATTACAAGACCCAGAAGTCACTCTGGAGATGTGCGCCAATCTTTACAAATCGCTCTTCGATTTTTTTGAAAAAAACACTAGGCGACTAGTGACAGGCGTGGATTGCTTAGGGCATCAAGTAGTCTTATTCCGGCACTGCGTGCAAACAATTGTCCAAATTGTATGAGGTTCATTACAAAGAAGATTTAACAATTGGCTAAACACATATTTATAGTCTAGACTCGTCGACGAGGCCTACATTATAGCGGGCTTCACGGGTTCACCTTAGCACGCAATCCTCTCATTTCTGGCTACACTATAAATATTTGTTTGTTTAGACGGGACGGCGTGATATGCAGTTTTTAATTATTAAGTCCAAACTACAAAAATGTTTGGCGCTTTTTTAATTTTAATAAATAGTTTGCTGACAAGAAGTAAATTATTAAAGTTGCCGACAGGCGACAGCGAAATATTATGTTTTAGTAAAACGAATACATGTAAGAATGTAGACATTTCATGTGGTTTGAAATAAATATTACTCTTGTTCACACTTTTAATTGCATAACCTTGCACAATCTTAGCGAGAGCAGTAGGAACCCAGTGGTAAAGGAACTGACTTACGAGTCGCAGGCGCTATACTTTGTGTAATTAATTTTATCACCAATGCTCTCAAAACGGTGAAGGAAAACATCGTGAGGCTTAAGCGGCATGTCCTAGAAACCAAATTTTTAAGACGTGACATCTACCAGCCCGCACTGGGCCTGCGTGGTGGATTACGGCCCACTCCCTCTCACAAAGAAGAGGCCTTTGTCCAAGCAGTGGGAACGTTATAGGCTGATTATACAGAATCAACTGAATAACTCTTGTCTTTTATAAATAGTTAAAGAGCTTTGCTCCCCTTTACCCTTGCTCAAACCCCAGTTTCTTTAAGTAACATAAAAAGTATTATTCCAAAGACCAGCTCAAAATAAAACTAAAGACTGAAGAAAAAACCTAAGATGTATCAGCTTTTAAATTGTACCTAAATCCGGAGAGGGAAAAACTGATTTTCTATTAAACTTTTAAGTAGAAGATACTTTAGAAAGAACGGGAGCACAAATTAGATTAATACAAAAATTTTCAATTAAGAATCCTTTTAACCTACTTAGTTAATTGTTTCGAAAGCACCTAATTTGAGGGAAGTAGGTTGAGTGGTGTAATGCTAAGGAAATATCGAATCTTACGGGGATTGTCAGTCATTTGTGTTGACAACGTTTACTTGAGCAGTAGCGACCTTGTGACTATATCAAATTATGATTAGAGGTTTCGTTTGTGTGCCAAACACGTCGGACCATCCTGAAACTATGCGGGCTGTGACGTAACTTAAACTCGTAAATATATAGGGATTTATTTTTAAACATTGTTTAAAAACAAGTGAAGTAATGACTAACGACTGTTTAACCATATTTTTTTGATGTTTAATCGTCTTTGAAAATTTAGCAACGTTTATAAATAAAGGGGATAATTGCTTGAGCATGAAAACTTAAGTACCTATCCCTCTAGCATGTAATCTTTAAACTCGAAAAGACTGATTCCCACTGAAATCAAAGAACGAGTCTAAATAATCTCACGCCTTCTCCCATGGGGGTAGGCAGGCAAAAACTACAGAACGCTGCCATCTACTATCCTTACCCACTACTTTTGCTTCATTTACAATTATACACGCACGCGACTTATATTTACTTAAGTACCACGCATCTGACCTTTCTAAAGAACATCACATTTCACAATAACAACACAAACATTCAAAAACAACATTCAACATTTCATTTCTTTATGTAGGTATGTGTGTAAATCTAAAAATAAAATCAGGTATTTATCAAAGTAAAAGAATCATATCATCATAAAATAAAATAAACCCTCGCTTTTTATCATACATTTAACGAAGTGCAAAAGGAAAAATGTCAAGTAGCGGATAATTGGAAACGCGAAAATGCAAAATGTCGTGCGCGATAGAAATCGTGCGCTGCCTTCAAATATGTGTTACGGATGGTCACGTACCCGGTTCAATTTTATACCTGTGACTGTGAAACTGTCTCATTCTCAACTAATGTCGAAAGACCATGAGCTTCTTTGTTATCTTGCGCCATTTATTCTAAAATGTTACCGACATCTACGCAGAATTTTGAAACTTATACCTATGTGACAGAGAATACTATAGTTTGCAGTGAAGCCAATGTTATGTAAGTAAGCGTGATGAAAAATTCCCGTCCTTTCTGTAATAGTAGTGATATTTAGTCAATATGTTGCCAATATTGCTAGCAACATATTAACTCTCGACGATACGGTTGGCGCAGTGGCTGAGCGATCGGCTGCTGCGCTGTGTATCGCGGGTTCGATTCCCGCACGGAACAAATATTTGTATTGCTTACAGGTTGTTGTTCCGGGTCTGGCTGTTTGTGTATGTGAGTTTAAATGTTTGTAAACGCACCCACGCTACAGGAGTAATCCCTAGTATGGAGCAACGTTTTAAAAAAAAAATCTTAAGTATTTGATGTTTTTCTAGATGGCTCACAAACACCAAAAATTGCCAAAGTCCAAAGGCTTACAAGGAAATGGATGACCTTAGACTTCAGAGACAAAAAGCGTCATCATTCATTCATAACTGATAGCAATGAGACCATCCTTTATCTTTTTTTTTTTCATAAAACTGGGTAGAATTTCGTATCTTCAGTATAGAAAAAGTATCATACCATCCATTAAGGGAATTATATAAAACTCAATATAAATAAATGCAATTACCTACTTTTACTTGACTACTGTCTCATACGCTCATAGAGCGGTGGTGTCCCATGATAACGGCTGTGACTTACGACCTATAGGTCGTAGGTTCGAACCCAAGCAGGCGTTTTCATTTGTGTAAATTATTTCATCAACACTGCTCTCAAAACGGTGAAGGAAAACATCGTGAGGAAACCGGCATATCCTCGAACCAAAATTTCGAAGACATGTGACATCTACCAACTCGCACTGGGCCCGCGGCCGCGTGGTGGATTAGGTACAGCCCACTCCCTCTCACCGAGAAGAGGCGTGTGTCCCAGCAGTGGGAACATTATAGGCTGATTATGTACTGTCTCATACTGAACTAATGTCAAAAGACCATGAGTTTCTGTGTTATCTTGGGCCATTTACTCTCTAATGTTACCTACATCTATGTACAATTTTGAATCTTATACCTATGTGAGAGAAAATAATATGGTTGAAGTCAGTAAACGCGATGAACAATGTTCACTATCGTTTATGTAACAGAGCGATAGTCTTTTTTCTATGCCTGCCTAACCTGACCTATTCCTAAACATTAACACCAAGTCCAAAGACAAGAGCTGTACAAGGTAGACAGCAGAGCAGACATCAAAGACAAAAAGTGTCATCATTCATTCATAGACTGATTGCGATAAAGCTAGTCGTTCTTTCAGCACTTTTTTTTTAAACTGAGTTGAATTCCCTTCCTTCAGTATACAACCAAAGAGTATTACACCTATGTATTTGTCCACTTCTGTTAATGAAAATACTTAATAGAAATAAATGAAATAACTTCACCGTGGCATCTTAAACGATGTGGTAGAGATCACACAATATCAAACTTATATTCAAAAGCATCTAGTTACACTTGAAACCAACTCCAATAAAGTTCAGAAATCTAGGCAAACGATGATACTAACTAGGCCAGCAGAACTCTAAAACAAAGTAGAGGATAAATTAACGCAATTTGAGTTCTAACTCTAATTAGCTGGAAGTTTGCATATCAAAGAGATTTACTGCAACATCTTGAAAGTTTGCTAGATTTATCTACCACTTAGGTACTAACTTACAATTTTGTGTATACTGCTATAAGATCTGTGTCATATCATAAGGCTTGCTTGTCTCTGGTTTCAAGATGATTGTTGGCTTTAAGTAGTTTGTAAAGTTACTGTTTTTTCTTTTCTTATTATGTCACATTAGTCTGTGCAAACATTTTTCAATTAAATAACTTGTTTTTATAAAAAAAAATCAACGGGTTGCATTCCGGGAGTGCCGGCAGAAGTGAAAACTTGAATATTAACGTTGCGCATTTTTGATATTTTGGAATGGTTAGGGAATAATTTTGCACGAATTGCTTTAATTATCAGTATAAAAGTACTATCATTTATGTGGTAAAATACACTATTCATTTGTACTCTCCCTCCGTATTACGAATTTTCGATCAGGTCACGTGTCCTGACGCAAGTTTAACATTTTTTATCCATCACAACAAAAGTGCACAAAAAGAAAAATATTGTTGGACTAATGGGCACTTGGGACCAGCGGTGGTCTGGTGGTAACGGGCGAGAATACCAAGGATTCGAACCCAAGCAGGCACTTTACTTTGTGTAAATTATTTAATCACCACTCCTCTCAAAACCGTGAAAGAAAACATCGTGAAAACATGTCCTAAAACCTACAATTCGATATCCACCAACCCGCACTGGGCCAGCGGGGTGAATTATGGTCCACTCACAGAAACAGGAGGCCTGGGTCCCAGCAGTGGGAATATTCTAAGCTGATTATGCTAATGGGCACTCGAAAATACAATAAGTTATTCAAATAAGACGTACTAAAAGACGAGACCTAGTTTTATTATGCTTTTCAAGTACCTATATAGAATCTAGATGGCCAAAGATTCATAATAAACTTCTTCATTAGAAAAAACTTTTCCATTATAAACTCTCGACTATTTAATATTTGTATCAATCTCAATTTTGTAAAGTTTTTGACATCGTCATTAACAGTTTCAAGGCGAGAGACACTTGAATATTGAAATTACGGACTTTATTTTAAGTACCCTCAATCACGAAGTTTTTCATCATATTATTTTCAGACAGTTACCAACATAATTTATTATTGTGACACAGGTACCTACTGTATTTATCTCAAGATGTTCTAAATACTCTCTCGTTGGTCTCGTGGTCGCAATACTGCTAAACATGGGGTCTTGGTGTCGATTTCCGGGTCGGGAAAAGTGTTATTGGGTTGTTCCACCTGGAATTTCTCAATAGCAGCCAAGAGTCTGGATTTGTGCCCGGCTGATGACAGTAGGCTCGACTCCTGATAAATGTGACTTAAATATGACTGGCGAAATGAGAGTGTAATAGGTGCACCTCTGCCTAACCCTTTCAGGACGACAGGCACGATGTCATGTTATGTAATTTTCGATGTCATGTTATGTAGTTTAAGACCTCGAACAAACATGAAAAAAAAAAGTGACTTTCACTCATATAACAACAATGTATCATGAAAGTTACAATGTAATAAGAACCTGTCAATTTCAAGCAATCGTTTTCCAACAATTGACTGCGTTTAAAAACATCAGCGCACCCTGAAAAGGCGTGTTCTGTTCAATATAGTACAGGCAAGGCGCGGGGAGCGGCCATGAGTCCCGGGGTCCCGGACTCCCGTTACATTTTATGTGCCCATCAAACACCACCGTGCAGTCAACCGGAACTTAGGAAATATTATGTAATAGCTTACTGACTCACTTATTAAATATGTGAGAAGAATTGGTTAACATCAAAGTTTTTTGCGGTTATTGGTTTTTGTTGGGAATTTTTTACATGAAACATATTTGCTTATACTTGTTATGTACCTAAGCATTGTGAATGAAAATGTTTTTGAATAACCTCGTTGTCCAGTATTGGACATATAGCTTAGGATGTCCACACAACAAAAAATAGAGAGAAAACGGGCGACTCCAACTCGGAGAGGAAACTCACAATAAACCTTGACGGAATTCCTGTCTTGAACTCCAATTACATCAAAAACATATATCTCAAAATTTTTGTTCTCTTTCTTAATGGTATTGCTTAACTGAGTCCCTCCCCTTTACAGACGACGCTCAAGTAAATATTGCTTGTAAATATTTCATAACATTCAATACCACGAAATGTAATAATGCTTAAACAGGCAGTTCCGCACTCGGTACTATGAGATAAATCTTAAAAGCCTCATCGCGTCGTGGAATTTTCCCATTAGATTTTATGGATTTCTCTCTTGTCCGCACATTAAATTATAACCGGAGGGTAAACTGTACTAGGGAATAGGGATTGAATTTTAATTTCACCGTTCTGAAGAAAAACATTATTCTTAGTAAAATGAAACTTGTAGGACTTTGACAATCGTTACGGGTAGTCAGAAGCCCGAAAGTTTGACAAGCTGGTCTTGCCAAGGGGTAACGTTTTACCCAGTAACTGGGCTGTGGAGGTCAGATAGGCAGTCGTTCTATGTAAACTACTGGTATTCAATTCAGCTGCATCCGGTTAGACTGGAAGCCGATGCGAACATAGTTGGGAAAAGGCTATGCAGATGATGATAGTTAAATAAAACTTGTCAGAGATACTGATTTCTATTCACCAGAACAGTATGTAAATTAACTAGACCTAAAACACGCCTAAATCCATTAGGAGACAATGTAAACATTGTGAACACAATTGAACAATACGCAGCGCAAACAGATCTCGGTCACGCGAAGCTCCGCAAGTATTTTCGCGAAACAAAAGACTTTATTTATTTAAGGAAGCACTCAGCGGTAATTATGTTATGAGGTTGTACAAGGTCAGGTCGGGTAACGAGCGACGACGCGGGGCAAAGCACTGCTGCTCCGGGCCGGGATTACTAAATGAGAGCCGATGGTTGCATCTCTTTAGACGGGATTATAACAGTGTTACTGAAAGACTTTTAAGTTAACGAAGATTTTAAAGTGTCTTTAATTTAAAAGGTTAGGACTCGGGTAAGAAAGCACTTAAGGCACCGTCTACTTACGCTTTTAAAACTTGAGTTACTTTTATATCTTTATTCTTATTAAAGATCGTAACTCATTTGTATTTTTTTTACTGCTTTTGAACAAATATTCAGAATAATAGTCTTCAGTAAAAATAATTCAAAGCAATGTTAGCACGCTACGGTAGGGATGCCAGGGGAGGGTGCGATGTTTGAAAACGGCCACTTTTTCTCGTCTCAGAAATGCAGTCGACAAACAAATTCCAAAAGTAAATGAAAATTTTCTATGCAGCCGTATTTACAGAAATTTAATTAGAGTCGCCCTCTAGAGGTGCCTTCGGCATGATGCCACGCATTTCGTTGATGCTTCCTCGCATATTTCCCCCTTTTCATTACTTTCTGAGTATTTTTTGTTTTTGCAGAAATAAAATATTCAGCTTCAAGAGAAGACTGGAATAGTAAAATAAGTTCTGTAGAACTATTACGGCATAATAGGGGTTAACTTTATTTAAATTGGAAAGTCGGGTAAGTAAGTAGAATAGTAATGTATTTAAGTTGGAACATTGGGTAGGATCCGCCAGTCCCTGTAATGACGTAATTCTTCTAGACAAATTACATTTCTATTCCATTCAATTTCGTCTTCGGTCTAAAGCTTGCAGATCAATGGCGTTGGAGCTTGGGATATAACAATTCCTAATACCCCAGAGAGTTGGTCAGGGTTTGGTCCTTTGTTAATATTGGCTGGTCGGTGGAGTCCCATGGGTGTACGTAAGACTCTTGCCTTAGTGTGGGGGTCAGCGGTGCATAAGCTATAGGCTTGGGGTTAACAATACCCAGTACCGTTCAAACATGGCAATACATTCCCGGTGTTGAAGACGCGCTTTGTAAAGCCCCTCGTCATTGTATATCGTAGACCAGCTACATTGATGTTAGTGCCTACGGCCTGTACCTACCTAGTAATAATTACTAATCATAACTTAATTAATTATTAATTAAGTTATGATTGCTCTCGAAATGAGGGAAGTCTCTTCTGGAGTATTTAGTATTGAACTACAAAGGAGGTTGGGAAAATCACGCAGGTAATATTATCTCGATTATACAGCCTACATTTTGATACAAGACCATGGAGATGAAAACGTATTACCTATCCGAGATACTTTTGACATAGTTCACACAATATTGTATCTGCAATGTTATTGTATCTGCAAAGTTATTGTGAGTAGCTCGCCCGATCTTTAGTACTAGGAAAGTTCTTTATTGTTTCTCAAAGTATCCTTGTGTTCTTCCTATTTGACACTTGACATACGCCATTACATAGAAAAAAAGTTAAAGCAAATTAGCAATTTTTTTTTTAGTACTTATAGATAAATAAATGTTATTGGGTCAACCCTATCTTTACAGTGATTATTTTTTCGTGAGCTTTTAAACGAGGTCAACAGTGCATTTTCAAGGAAACGGTTATGACGTAGAACAATTAAAACCGATGAGTTTTACAAGTCATCGGAAAGAGTGATTAACCCAAATATTTCTGTACACGACGATACAAGGCACAGGGGTTGATACAGGGTGTGTTAAATTAGCAGCCTTGGCGGTATTGTAATAAATTAATAATTAATGGGGTTTCCAACCTTCCCGTATCATTGAGCAAGGTTAATGATGTTGTGTTCACATGTTAAAATGTTTGATTTGACCATGAGATAAGGGACTCGACCTGTCAAATTGATTCGTGTTTTTTCGGACTTCATTTTACAAAAGCTACACATGTGTAACTTATTAGTAAATAGCCGTTGGTCCTGCGCGTGTACTCTCTCCGTCGAATTGCCGTGCCGTCGGACTATGAGAGTGACGGAAGAGAGTGCACCTGTTTCTGCGTATACTCTTGTGTACTATAACATCTCGCGCGCTGAAGGCTAGTGTCCGTTGAGTTTGGCCGTAATGACCGAAATACGTACGTACGTACGTATACGTACAAAATATTACATATTTTCCCACACACATTTTTTTTTTGTGTTTGTGTTCTTTCTCTGCGTCAATGTTGCCACATTTTTTTTTTTTTTTCAATTGTACTGCTTTTTTTTTTTAAATGATGCCCCACACTAAGGTGATGTCACATTAAACGTACTTACTTTCTTTCTTTCTATTAGTAAATAGCCCGGACACGTGCTATCCGCAAAAGGGTTATGCGGGGATAGTTAACCTCGGTTCACTGACGACGGTATTATCTCTTTGGCCAAAGGGCGAGATATTTTTGGTAACTTTATTACCAAAAATGTGGAAAATATCTGAACTTGATTGCCATCTTAAAGTTTTTATTAAAATTTTCGTCTGAGATTTATAAATTGAATTTGAAACTAACTTTTTAGTTTAAGTTTCTGTGAATCCACTTTGGTTTACTATTCATTCATTATCATTTTATACCTTACTAGCTTATGCCCCTGACTTCGTTCGCGTGAAATTTTGTTTTAACATAAAATATACAGGGTGGCAGGGACATCGACGCGCAACCGGTTACTGATAATTATATGCAGATTTCATGGTTTCAGTTTGCGCATCGATGACCCTGCCACTCTATATACTATGACACTCGCCAATACTGTAGCTTCCCAGTAGTGAATGAATTTTCGCAATCGGATCAGTAGTTCCGATGATTACCCCCTACATACAAACTCACATACCTCAAACTCAAAGCATGTATTTAAAATAAACCAATTACAGGCACTTTTGAATTGTCAAGGGGTCGGTCAAATCGTAGTAGGTACCTATGGAGAAGAACGGACAAGAAACTCCACGGACACTTTTAAATCATAAAATAATATAGTTGATAGTTCCCTGGGTAAAAAAATTATTACAATATTTAGTCCGTCAGTTAGATTATCGAAAAATAATGGACACGTATTTTTTCTTTTGTCAATCAAACAAAAAATTACAAAGATAAAGCGCGTCAAAATTTGGGACTGGACTAAACTAATATTTATCTTCTATCCTTTTCTCAATGAAATAGAAAGAAAAAGATGCACTGAACTTAAATTTAGTTTAGTTTGTAAACAAGGGAATCGGCGCCACTATTTACCAATTAAACTTCAAAAGAAGTATCGCAATAAAAATACGTAAAATCACAAGCCTGCAATCTCTTAGAAGACTGTTTGTACCCATCTTCCATTTATTTATACTAGCCTCAGTAAATGGCACAAACGAGACTAATTAAATTATTTATCATCGCCAACATTGCACAGTTTTAATAAAAGTCACCATGCCACGTCCACCGCTATAATAATTAATTAGTGAACATTATATCGTCCTCCATTAAAGTGTGCCATCTGGAGCGAGATGTCAGTGTTTAAAGAAAAATGTTAACTTTTATATTTATGTTTACTAACAGGTAAGTGGGGCCCGTGGCTAAATAATAACAGCCGTACAGGTCGATCGATCAGGTTAAGCTACGCTTGCCGCGGTTGGACAGTGGATGGGTGACCATCTTTACATACCGAGACCCCTCCGTGCCTCGGAAAGCACGTTAAGCCGTTGGCCCCGGCTGTCATTCGTGGACCTTTGACAGTCGTTACGAGTCCGAAAGTCTGAGAACCAGTCTTACCAAGGGATATCGTATTACCCAGTAACTGCGTTGTGGAGCTTAGATAGGTAGTCGCTCCATGTAAAATACTGGTATTCAGCTGCATCCGGTTAGACTGGAAGCCAACCCCAACATAGTTGGGAAAAGGCTAGGAAGATGAACAAAAAGTAAGTCGTATAATAATAATTATAAGTCGGCATTACTTAATGCCGACTTATAATTATTATTATACGACTTACTTTTTACACTTGTAGGTATTAAATTAAATGACTAACTAACTAATAATACAATTAAATACAAAAAACAAAAGGAAACTTAGGTAGCATTCTAACCAAAAGCAACCGTCGCGTTCAAATATCACTTTGTTTAAATAAAAAATGACATACAATTGCGACGATCGCTTTACACGACACGCTTTACGCTTTACTCGACAACAATAGGAATGGCTTTGATTTTGGCAGTTCAACAACATTCATTGCGTTATTTACGCTGTTGAGAAGACAAATTTTCCGAACATATGACGCAATGGATTAGGAATATCCTTCCAAATTATTCAGATTATAATTTATAACGTGTTACGCAATTAGGGTGCCGAACCTATACCTACTCGACACGTGTTCCGCTGCTCCACGGGGCATGCTCACTTACAAACAACATTTAAACTATGTGAACCCATTATTCTGCGTTCGAAGTCTACAGACTAATAAGACATAATACCACCCAATTGAGTTTCACCCCAACTTACATCCTTACATAATATTCCACACGCAAGGGTTGAGAGCTCTGGTACCTAATCATTTTGTTAATTACTTCTCGTTTCAAGAGCCGGAGGTGGCTCTTCAATATCTCATTATTATTTTATGCACGAGAGCCCATTTAAATGGAGACACGGTGAACTTTCAGTTACCTTTACAAAGTGCGCAGTACTTGATATTTGACTGTCTGATGTATTTTATTAAAGAAACTGTCCATAGGATACTTAATTCAAAGAAAAAAGATCTATGCGATTGCGTTTGCTTATGGTTTTCTGATCATCATCAACCTACCATTTTTCCCAACTGTGTTGGGGTCGGCTTCCAGTCTAACCGGATGCAGCTGAAAACCAGTAGTTTACATGGAGCGACTGCCTATCTGACATCCATAACCCAGTTACTGGATATTACGATACCCCTTGGTAAGACTGGTTGTCAGATTTTCGAGCTTCTGACGTCCCGTAACGACTGTCCGAAGATCCACGAATGACAGCCGGAACCAACGGCTTAACGTGCTAATATGGTTTGCTTATTTATGTGTATTTATAGATTTGTCCACATATTTAAACACACATTATTAAATCTGTTGGATTTTCAGGTTGGGCAAAGTGTGAAATAAATATGCGTTCCTTTATTTCCGGTAACCATGACGCAGAAAAAGAAACAAACACAAAAAAGAACAAGTGGGCAGTAAATATGCGTCACATCCACGCAAAACGGCCATCGCTCAGCAACAAAAAAAAAATACAAAAATGTATATTTCATAACTATTAGTTGTTTAGATTTGGTTGGTGAATGGCGCCTCCTTCTAAGCAGATAATGCCTGTGTTAGAAGACGCCGCTCTTTCTTGGGCAGACTAAAGATGTTATGAAAACTATCTATGACATTTACAAAAGATATTTATACTACGTGTGTTCGCATATAAAGTAGGAGGGGTGGGGGGTGTAAGTGTGAGAGTTGGATGTGATGTGAGTGTTGTGATGTGAGTGGTGTGGCTGTGTGTGGTGTGTGTGTGTGGGGTGTGCGTATGTGTGTATGTTAGTAACGCTACGAATGTATAATGCTACGGGTTTTTCCATCAGAAATTTCTTAGTACCAGGCCGGAGCTTGGATTTGTGCTCCGTTGATGGCAATAGTCTAGCCCCCTGTTACATGGGACTTAAACATAACGTGCGTAATGTGGGTGTACTACAGGTATACCTCTGCCTACTGCCCGATTACAGGCGTGATGTTATGCTAAATATCGGTTAATGCAATTGACCTAAAAAGTATTTCAAATTTTAGTCTAGTAAAATACTTTTCAGCGTTAACGTTTTAACTCGAAGAAAATCTTTCAAACACTTTCAACAAATAAAGTTAAAATAAGTAAAATATTCTCCATTTTCTTTGTCTAAACCTCAACACACAACGGAAAATCAAATATTTCAGAATATTGCCCGGAAAAATATGATGAAGTGATATTTCTTCGTAGAATGTGTCGAGATACGCCGATACCTTCCGAAGGTTTTCTGCCGTGGTGGATATATTGCTAATATTTAGGAACCGACGGCACGCGATGTTATGAGTGTGCCGTGATGGATGGACCACATAACCCGACTATATTCCACCCAAGCATGGTTTATTGGTGAAAGTCTATGTGACTGGGGAGCCGATTGACTAGGCCCGCAAGATCGATCGGTTGTCTGAATGAATATTATATCGGTTTGCGATAAGAGAAATGGATCACTACCGCTCTCACACTATTTACGAATACTAGACATCTTTAGCGAAATGTGATCATATTTTTTTTTATACCAATCTTCAATGTTAAACTACGTACGTATTCTCTGTTCCAAAAGTGTCGGCTGAAAATGTAAATAAATGGATAGGGCCCTAATTCACTATAACCACTTAACGATTCCTTATTTTGACACCACGTCAATTCCTTAGCTATGTAATTACACCAATTCCGCGTTCACTTCGCGCGGTTTCGTCCACTGTGTCATAAAGAATAAGGCTCCTGACTACATACCCGTGGATAACAATTTGTAGTACCACTTACATACTGTGTTGATTTGATTAAGTATTTGAAATTCTAATTTGAAAACACTTTAAAGATGTTTTTTTCTTTCTTTTCTTAGTGCATAAGAGATCTGAGTGTCAGCTGGTCTAGTAAGTAATAGGGCAGTCCAAATATAAAGTATGTCAAAGCTGTAAAAAAGTGTACCTAAGTATAAAAAAGTCATTTCATACCGCGCCAAAACATTCTAGGACGGTTTTTAAGACCATCTTCTACCAAAAAAATATAGTCAGCTACGTGGAAGTGGGGGAAATTATGTCCCTACTAGTAGTAGAAACATTCCAGATTGTCACACAAAGAATTGCTTTTACTCAGAATTCCGAAAAGCCATTACATACAAGCACAAATCACATGGACAACTAAACTTAAAACAAACAAAAATCTGATCCGTATGAATGTTTGAGCTGACACGAGGATCGAATCCATTTCCCGTAGCGGAGAAGGCAAACGTTTCGATGCCAATTGGAACCTGGATTAATGGCCGCATGTATAAGCGCAGAACATTTTGTGTAAGTATGCAGAATCATTTTTTAACCAGTTCTCAAACTGTAGCCATGAATTCAGCACATGATTAATTCTACCTCAAGCGTAGAAATTTTTCGTCGATTATCAAAAAAAAAGAGCTCTTTCATAGAAAAGTTAATAGCTACGCGGTCAAAATGTATGACAGAGCAAGTTTATTTTTTAATAATTGACAAAAAATTTCAACGCAGGGAATCATGTACTGAATTCATGGTTACAGTTTGCGCACTGGTTAGTATCCTATAGATATAGTATATACATATACAATAATCTATACTACCAAAAAAAAATTGAATAACTATAATTGTAAATAACCTTTTTGACTTTGAAATAAGTAAAACCATTAATGGTGCATGTTGTGTTAGCCTGTAAGTAATTGTTGCACTTATAAATGTATCAGGAAATGATTTGTTAAATGTATTGTGTAAACAATGGTTGGCTAATCTAAATAAATAAATACTAATAATAAAGCTGAAGAGTTAGTTTGTTTGTTTGAACGCGCTAATCTCTGGAACTACCAGTCGGATTTGAAAAATCTTTTTATATTTGATAGTCCAATTCTTGAGGAAGGATACAAACTATTCGACATCACGCTAGAACCCTTAGGAGTGGAGCAAAAAGAAAAAAGTCAGAAAGAACGTTATGCGTAAAGGAAGTAATAGAGCGGGCAGACGATGCGATGCGACGGAGTGGGGGTCGGGGGAACAAAGAAATTCACGCAGACAAAGACTGGCAGAAGTTTGTATAGGATTATTCTCGAATGATGGAACATTAATATGTACAGGTAGCTATTCATAACCCCGCAAATATTTCAAACACGCGAGACAGAGGCTTCTAATTGACACGTTGCCCCAAAATCAATACTGCCCGTGGTCACTCTGTGAACGTGATACGAAATAATGATCGCATTCAATACCCGGGTACCTAACTACCCAGGTACCTAACTATTAGGCTGTGGTCGGCATACGTGGCTCGGTGGAACACCGCCCTTGTCTACACACCGCCCCGCTAATTGCGCATTGATCGCATTGTAAATTATATAGCGGTGCCTCACGATGGCACTTGGACATGAATAGGGAATTTAAAAAAGTAAAGGCGTCAATAGATGATCTACCTACCTATCATTAAAGGTACCAGCGTATTATGTTTTTATATTATTAATCCGTAAAACCCTGGCTTAATCATACGAGCCAAAGAGAATAAATGAATTTACCTTTCGTCGAATTGCACAAATATTATCACAACCATTTTCCAACTGAATTTTTGTATAACTTAAATTTTCAGTTTTCTGTTTTAATAACTTCACGTTAAATTCCGTATAAACGGTTTATTTTTCACTCACGAACGCGGATCAATTTATTATTATTTTTATATTCATGAAAAATAATAAAAATTGTTTATTGCAATACCAATTGAAAACGAACAAAACCTTTTGGAAAACTCTTGTGGAAAATAAATTGTACCAATGAACGGTGTATTAAATGTACTTTTGTAAGTACAGACGCCAGCACATTAAGCTACTACAATCTGTCAAATTTCTTTAATACATTTTCAACTTCATCGTTAAAGCAACTGAACAGTTTTCAACTTTATGGTTCAAGGTTGATTGGCAAAATTTTACAGTTTCGGGTAGCTTGACCTGCTGGCGTCTGTACATTTAATACACCGTTTTAAAATAACATATCACCACGCCTGTATTCCTCGAAGGGTTCGGCAGAGTTGTACAGTCACGAGCAAGTATGTATACAGTCGGCTTTAATCAAAAGCGATTTACTCCTTTATTTTTTAAATTAAATTTCATGTTGTTACGCACATAGCATTTTCGAACCCATACGTTTATGTAATGCATCTTATTTCAACGTTGCATTCGTTATTTCACGAAAAACTCGCAATTGAAAGTAGCCAAGTGTTGACATATTGGTGCTCGTGACTGTACATGTGTAAAAGAATACCCACATTTCACCATACATAGCCTTTTGTAGAGTTCCGTATCCAAAGGGTGCTAACGGGACCCTATTAATAAGCCTTGGCTGTCCGTCATTCTGTATGTCTGTCAGCGGACTGCATCTCATGAACCGTAATAGGTAGACAGTTGTTTTTACAGAGTGTGTATTTCTGTTGCCGCTATAACACCAAATGATAAAAATAAAATAAAATTGAAGGGTGAAATTAAATTAAAGGGTGCTCCATACAAGAAACGTGTTTTTGTTTAGCGTTTTTGCCTTCTGGTACGGAACCCCGGCCTCTTTTTTCTTATTATTCCTTATTCGGGTTCCCATCATATAATCATATGAAATATTCGACCCAGAGTCGTTGCTGACCGTAATTATATAGGGGAGGCTGTGGCTACGGTCGATCTATAGAAACGTTATTGGCTCTCCACTCTTTGATGGCGTATTCCGATCGGCACAGTTCGGGAAGGCTATAAATAGCCATACTATATTCCAACATGGGAAAGCTTTCCCTTCCCGTCTTTATAAGACACGTAAACTTGGTATTTGAGTGGAATATTAATTCTGAACCGTACTTCTGTTGACCGATATGTCTGATCGATAATTTTGTACCTTTGTCAAGAAATAATTTACTCAGAACTGTACCAATTTCAAGATAACTACGTCGATTTGATTAAAAGACTTTACATAATTTGAGTAGCAGTTGTAGTCCATTGGTAACGGCCCCACAACTTACGAGTTGTAGGTCGTGGGTTCGAACCCAGACAGCACTTTACTTTGTGTAAATAATTTTATCACGAAGTACTCTTAAAACGGTGAAGGAAAACAGCGTGAGGAAACCGGAACTTTCTAGAACCAAAAATTCATTGATTTGAAAATGTTTAAATTGTAATTGTGAATGTAGTGGCGGTGCTGAAAAGTAAAAGAATAGTGTCAAATTATCTTGAAATCTGGACAAAAATAAGTTATGATAAAAATAAACTAAATAATGGTGACTTTTCACAAAACAATTCATTCTTAGATGCAAACTAAAGTTATTCATTAATTAACTTCTAAACTAACCTCAAATGTAACCTGAAGTGTAAAATAATAAGAATTTAAAACCAAGTTAAATAGTATGTGTTAATGTGATCCGCTTAAAGTCAACACCAGAGCTAATCGGCTTAAGTATAACAATGAACAAGTTCGAACGACCCCTAAAGCTTTTTAGTTGTTAACATTAAACCTAAACTATTGCAAAGCCCTACAAGTTTTTATGTAATACTTGTTAGAGTTATTGGACAACTATTTGACATAGATGGAAACAAAAACATACAAAGTCTATCGAAACAAGTTATAAATAATATATACTAATAACAAAGCTGAACAGTTTGTTTGTATGTTTGAACGTGCTAATGTCTGAAACTAAACGGTGGAATTTCAAAAAATATTTTTGCTTTTGATAGCCCTATTCTTGGAGACATGGACTATAAGGAAGGCTATGAGCTATTTAGCATCACGCTATGACCCTTAGGAGCTGAGCAAAAACAAAAAAGTCGAATAGAACGCTAAGCGAAAACGAAATGATAGTGGGTCGAGGGAACAAAAACTAGTATACTATAAAAGAGAAAAAAAACATCAAGTCAGTGCCTTCCATTTGCCTTTATTTCAAACTCTAAAAGGCATGGCAACTACATCGATAACTAACTTCCTATGTAGGTTAGTCATACGATGAAACTTATTACTATTCTGAAATCAATATTTATTTTAGCAGTTTATTTTTAGAAGAGATTCTGCTTTGTGAATGCAATAACGGTTGATATTGAACGATTTGTGTACGACCAGGGTAAGCCAAGACCAGCAAGTTACAAATAAAAGGTATTTTCTTTAACAAGAACCTTATTAAATGGAATACCTAAACTTCCGGTAATGCCGGTATCAACCTACTTAGTTATTATAGAGTTAACCAACCAGTAATTACAGAGCTACGCCATACAACCTAATAGGTTTATTTGTCAAAGGAACAAGGGCTTACAAAAAGATAAGTAAAACAAATAAAACAGTATCGAATTCTAAAATTTACAAAATCAACCCTAATAAAATAACTGCGTTGTCTGTCAAAAAAAATATAAGAGCTCAGAACACAATAGTCGGCAGCTGACACATGACTGCGACAAGAATCCTCCCACGCATCATGTAGCGCTGATTTTCAGTGGTCACCCGCAATAATGACTTCAATAATATATTGTGACTCTTATACGTTACGCCGAAACTTGAAATCCCGAATGAACGCTATCCCGAATAGTATCCTATGGATTCGGGATTTCGAGTTTTAGGCTAAAGTATGAGAGTCAAATATTGTAGGTACTTATCATTTTTATTACAATACCTACTTATTGATGGTACCAGAGCCAGAGATCTAGAAAACTCTTTTTCTTATAACAATTCACCTTACTTAACACTTCACAGTTAGTATAAGTTTACATGTTTGTACCTTATAGTCCTAAGCAGTCTATTGGATTTTTTGTACTCCTTCTGTGGAAACCTGGGCTGGCGAACCTTAATACAGGTTACCATGTAACCTAGCTAGGACGCCAGATTTAATTCGTCTTTATGATTTTTCCCTAAATAGTCAAATTATATTTATAGTAACAGACTGTATGTACCACACTTTTTTGAAAAATAATTAAATTATTATTATTATATTTCAAAAAAGCATCCCATTACCTACATTTAAAACCAAAATTCTTAAAGAAATCGTGTTTACAAAGCTTTTATATAAACTTTTCAGACATTATTGTACTAGGTATATATAGGTATAGATAAGTTTTAGGCACGAGTTACTTAGAGATTCAAGGGCGAGCCTAAAGCGTACATATTTTAACAGCAAGCCGAATGAAACATGTCGAGATTTCCTTTTTTCAGATGAAAATGAAATCGTTATAAGTAAGTTACTTTGTATCCCTATAATGTCTTATAGCCGTTGTTATGTTGTTTAAAACTCATATCCCATCGAGTAAAAGCTTTTTGCATGGGATTTTTACGAGCACATTCGAAATACTGAAGAGGATTTCGTAAAAAAATTCTATATGACTCAATATTGTTATTAAAATGTCGTTTGCTAAAACGTTTCATACATTTTCGAGAGGTTTGCACAAACATTAATAAGATATGTTTAGTAAGATAAGTTTTAGAGTATACACGGTCAAAATAAGTTAGCTAGCGAGACTCTGCAGACGTGATGAGTAGATATCTAAAGACGATAAAATGGAAATAAAAAAGATTTGATGACTTTATTAGGAGTCAACGACCGCTTGTGGTTTCGTTACTTGAAGTATGAGTTGATTAAATTATTTTAATATTAATTAAATTCACTACAAAGTGAAAAATAACTTTAATTTCGAAAGTCGGTGTCGTTGGTTCCGCGTAGGTGTATCTACCCCACACAAATTCATATAAACATTATTTGCTATGTAAATATCAGTGACCGGAAGTTATTAAAACTAAATGGAAAAAATTCATATTATTAAAGTTAATCAAATTTATAAGAGACCACCCCTGAAGCATAACTTTTTTTTTTTTGGGTGGGTGCTGAGCGGAGGGCGTGTCAGACTTTTAATGACTACCCACCCGTGTTCCTTCAGTTGCCTGTGCCAGGGGCCACGGTATCTCTTTCGAACAACCCGCGGCCCTGGCAGGCATCGGTCCTAGCAGACCCCGTCAATTCGTGCTGACATATCTTTGAGGCGTGTGTGGAACACAACGCGCCGTCAACCTGGGCCTGGTCCTTACCGGGCGTCGAGCTGTCCATTGCTCGCTGCCCGCGCCTACGGTGGCCGGGAGTCGGCTATTGACTCCCGTCCAGAGCGTCTCCTGCGGTGACTAGGGGCGTGAGGGCGCAGAGATGCAGAGATTGCCTCTCCCTCACGCGCTCCGCCTCCTCGTTTGCGAGCATTATTGCTTCGCAGAAGGAGGTGACGGCCTCCCATGCACTCTCGTTCCGTACCATGGCCTGGACCAGGGCTGGACGCGAGAGCCGTGGCGCCTCTCTGGCCACTCCTCAAAGAGGGGACTTATCGCCGCAAACCCCTGAAGCATACCTTATCTATTAAAATTTATTTTTTTCAAATCCGTTTATATATGACGGAGTTATGCCGAAAGATACATAAAAAAATAAGCATCCAAATTGAGAACCTCCTCCTTTTTTGAAGTCGGTTAAAAAAAGACTGGATGTCAAAAATTGGCAGTTTTAAATGACGTCCGTTGAAAACATGACGGAAACAGTCTGCTCGGAAACCGTAGTTTTAGTCACATTTTGAATAACACCGTCACAAAACTACTTTTAAAATATTCCTTAAAAAGTATCCACATAGAAAGTCGTGCAAAAATAGGTATAATCGATAACAAATTGCTAAAGTTAACCCATTGGATGCATGTGTACTAAAGTACGACGGATTCCTGTAAGCGGAGCAAGTTGCAATTTTCGCGCCCACTCAAGCTTGAGTGAGGCGGGGCAGGCGGCATTAGCGGGGAAAAATTAGATTTAACCCCGACACCGCGCACCGACGTCGCCGGAGAGGGTTTACTTACACATCTATGTCCCTTTTAGCTAGTAGCCCCTGCCCAACAGTTTATCCATTTTATATTTTCTCTCGGCCGCACAGAATGAAGATGCTATATTTCTTAATTTGAAACAGGGAAAGCGGACTGTGATAAGTTGGCTTGTTTTCCATTTTGTTGTTCTTTTGTTCGTAAGTAGCCCCCGGTTGCGACGCGAACAACTGTTTATGTTCATTTCGGCTTGTAATACTTCCTATTGATTTCACGACATAAATGAGGGCTGTTTTTTATAAGCCTTGTATTGTTGTGGAAATTGAAAGTGGCTACATATTTTATAGGCAGACTTTATCGCTTGAATATCATTGTTATTTTTTATGAATACGCCAAATAATTTACATTACAACGCCAGCCTTATATCGTGTGTAATATAAAAGCATGATTAAAAAAGTTATGAGAGTAGCGACTACCGAAAAAAATAATCCCCAAATTATATGAGTCTGCGTCCGTACATCGCAATTTATTTTACTTAAACTCCTAGCCGGACTGCATAATTGAATTTGTAGGTGCAAAGAAAACAATTTTGGTGGCAAATTAACATTTACGCAATAATAGGTTGACGGGTGGATGAAACGGGGTGTTTACGACCCACCCTTTGTTTTCCAACGAAAAGGGTTAAGTTTAAACATCGCAGCTCTTAACCCTGCCTCGCGTACGTGTGAACATATGTTGAACAATATTTTCCCTGCTCTCGGTACGACGCGTTGTTTTATAAAAACGATCGTGTTTTTTTTTCCTTTGGAGTATTAACGCTAGGATATTGCGTGTGACTATTTTCGTATGAATGTGATGTTTTTGTATGGAAATGCTGGTAATTGTATACGTGTGTGAATGGATTAACGTCTGCGTATATAGAATTGTACGTAGACAGAGGTGTATGGATTAAGTTATAAACGAGGACGCGTTTCTTGTGTCGCTTTTCTTTTGTTTTAAAGCTGTTATTTGTTTTCAGGTCTTTCTGGTGTAAATTATTATTCACGTTGACAGAGATTTAACAAAATAAATTTTAACAAAATACATGAAAAATACACGAACGTGAAAAACACACGAGCACAAAGCTCTATACTCCTTCCGTCTCATTTTCTTTTCTCTTGTTAGTGAAAGAAAGCAATAGTTTTAGTTTAGTTAAGTCGGCATTGAACAGAATAAGCACCACTGGCTCTAAAGTTTGCCCATTGTAAATATAGCAGTCGTCCATTTCTTTCATTCAGTCTAATAGCTTTTATACTCAATGACTTCGTCCTGGCACGCGGAGACGGCTATTGAAAGATTATACTTATGTACAATAATAATATTGCTTTTGTATGAGCGTTTAAAGGATTAGTTAGGTATTGTGAAGAGAGGATAGGCCATTTCATAATATCCTTCTTTGCTGATAATAAAGCTGCACTCGTCAATTCGTTGTTAAGTGGTGATATTCGCAAGATTTCATGAACAGTACCGATCATTAAACCTGACTTGGTTTCCAAGTATGTAACTTTTTGGGGTAACTACTAAAAATCAGCACAGTGCTGTGGGGCCCCCTCTAGCAAGTCTTCTTGTCACAGTCATGACGTGCTGCTGTCGACTGTTTCTGTTTTGTGCTCGTGATTATAGATCTATTTTGTTTTTATTTTTCTTTATTATTCGAGTTAATTATCATTTTGTATTCACGTGTTTCTGTGATAAATAAAGCTATTTATCATTCAATATTAATAATTGACGAGCCTATTAAGAAATCAACTATGGGCCTTTTTTCGACTGAGATAATAATTATGCCATGTAGGTCGTTAATAGCTGATACAGATTCTGCTCGAAATCAATCTAGAATGTAGACATTACATTGAACAAGCCCAAAAAGACCGATCACGTGAATATAGGCATTGCCTATCAAAGTCAAAGTCAAAGTCAAAGTCAAATCATTTATTTCAAATAGGCACATAAAAGGCACTTTTGAACGTCAAAAATAAAATTAGAATAAAATTGATTCTAGTCGCCCCTTCCAAAAGGTAGTTTCCGTATGGAGAAGAATGGGCAAGAAACTCCACCGTTACTCTTTGAAAATGTTTTACAATATATTGCATACATTATTTATATAATTATATGTGAAGACGATGCACCCAAAAATAAACTTACTATACCACAATAGGTAAAAGAATTAAAATGGATAAATGTAACCATGACATATAGATCAACTATGTGATAGATACATGGTGCTCACATATTCACAAACATTCCAAACGTAGACGATTTTCATAAATAAATAAGAAGTAATAAGTCCGGGTGTGACCCCAAGTAATTACAGAATGTAAATCAATGTCATCGATACAGAAGATCGCAAATCGATAAGCCAGCAATCCAGCACACACAATTACGCAGACAATTCAAAGTCCTTTATCCTTAACGAATCTATCGGCGGCATAGTACACGCTAAGTTCATTGTTTTGTATTAAACAGCCTATCGCCTCTGCCGGCTAAGGCAGGGATTAGTCGCTCGCTTCATTTTACGGGTCAACGCTCAACAGACAAGACGGGCGCTCAGTAAGGGTTAAATTACATTCGAATTGTAAGATATTGTTCTGTGACATCGAGAATTTGATACGTCTTTTGTAAACGAGTGATAATAGGCACCACTGCTGGGTGTGGCTTAGGTCAATATGGAAACAGTTTAAATGACTACAATACATTTCTCGTTTTTCTTAGAAACCGCACAACGGATTTTGGTGCGGTTTTCATCATCATTTATAGAATTTACTAGCGGCACCACGCGGTTTTACCCGCATAACTTTCGATCCCGTAAGAATATCGGAATAAAATGTATCTTATGTTTTAATACTGGTTATAAACTGTGTCTGTGCCAAATTTCATTCAAATCCATTCAGTAGGTTTTGCGTGAAAGAGTAACAAACTTCCATCCATACAAACTTTCACGTTTATAATATTAGTAGGAAGTAGTATAGGATTCTGGAAGGTTTATGTGTATAATATTTTGATATTTAACTTACCTATAGGTAATAAAGAAATCCTCATGTTTTATCAACTCGTAACCGTGTGAAGCAGGCGTGGGTCGCTAGTATTTGATTATGAAAGTTAGTTAGTCTAGTAGGCGTGTAAGCTTGGGATCCCGATTGCAGAAAGCCGCATCCGTGAATTTGTTTTTAACAATTTAAGTTTAGCCATTTATAAGGACTTAAAGAAAAACTACAGCCAATTATATCCTACTAATATTATAAACGTGAAAGTTTGTATGGATAAATGGATGGATGGAGTGATATTTGTTACTCTTTTACACAAAAACTACTGAACGGATTTGGATGAAATTTGCCACACAGCTGGTTTATAACTAGGATTAACATATAGGATAATTTTTATCCCGATATTCCTACGGGATCGAAACTTATGTGGGTGAAACCGCGGGGCGCAGATAGTACTTAATACGTTTACAAGAAAATTTATAACCGGTTAAATTGAATATGGGCCCTCCAAAACTAGGGCAAACTCTTTAACTAACTTTTAGTACCAACGAATCGAAAAGCAACCGATTTCTTGATATTTCTCATCCCGGAAAATTGAAAATCTTTCACGTAATAGCAGACGCGGCCTCTGGTAGTACTTACGGCTTCCTTTTCAGAACCGTGCCAAGTACAATGATGGAGGAGGCTTTGAGTTAAAACACCTACCCTCAAGCGTAGGTATAGGTCACCAGTATCCCTCTTTTAATAATAAAATATATACACTGGATAAACTTCATATACAAAATTAAGTAACAAACTATTAAAACAAAAATATAATAACCTATCCTAACTAACACTATTAACAAAATAAAATATGGCGTCGATCGTCGACTGGTGATGTACCCAAAAGTCTGGCGGCATTGCCATGTTTTATATAGATATATATATATTATATGAGTTTAATGTTAAATTCTATTGTAAGTTAATTCATTTACAATAGAATTTAACATTAAACTCATATAGGCGTTAGAATGTCTATCAAAGTCATAATGCCTACTAGTACGTAGACATTATTAATGTTATTGACTAGGCACCCATCACTTAAACTTAAGTGCGGAACCTATGCCTTGAGTTAAGTGCCTAATGTCTGATACAATGCGAAATCAGCTAAAACTGGAAACGCATAGCTTGATATGTACGTTGATATGTATGTATGTCGTCGGGTGTACATAATATATCGGCCTATTAACCTTAGTTTACGAATTCTAACATTATGTATATATATATATACCTATATATATATATATATATTTCAGATATTTCAGTTACTGTATATATATATATATATATATATATATATACAGTAACTGAAATATCTGAGAAGAACGCACTTGAACAAAACAGAAAGTGTTTCAAGAATTGGTAACATTCCAAGAGACTGCTACTGTTTTTGTGGTTGTTGTTACATCAAAATGCGTGTCATAAATTCATGTGAAAACAAACTTATCTTCCTACAATATTAAAGCCGTTGCAGCCTCCCACTTACTAAAAGTAATGCGTACAAAGATCCTAATCAAACGGTCGCGGGAGCTCAGCATACCCTAGAGACCTCCATAAAACTGCTCACTATTCCATGGACCTCAAATATTAACCCTAAGAATAAGGCTAGCTTCTTAGAAGCAGTATTCAATTATCGGAACCCTCCGAGAGATAATATTGTTTAGTTTACCTACCTAGTCGTGTTTACCTGAGCTTGGTAAGGCACTGCCTACATGTCGGTATTGACATGGGTGCGCCGGGGAACCGACTATTTATAACACGGAGGCCGGACTTAATGGAAAAAATAACGGAAGAATACATGCACGGAAGAATAAAATAACGGAAGCACACTTATGTAGTTATGAGCGAACGGCTTATTGGCTTTACCCGCTTACTATATGAGTAATCGAATCGTTATTTGAATAGACGTAGTCCTTTGTTAAACTGCTAAGTTCTGGAGTGGCGACAACGTACAAGAGAGCGTTGGAAGACCTCCCACAAGGTGGATCGATGACCGAAGGCTGCAGGAATCCGCTGGATGCGGAAAGCACAGAAATGGTAGAAGTGGCGGTGCTTGCGGGTCTTTCGGCTGAAATGATGATGATGGTGAAGCCAAAGTATGCTGATGTTACAAATGTGTGTTCTTATTATCCCGGTAGTACAGTATAGGCACTGATTTAATGATAAATGATTTAAATGCTGTAAGTAGGTTTGTACAAACAGTTTTACACGTCAATCATATTTTTAAAGCTAGACGAGGTCGTTGTTTCCTATCTGACTATTCTGAGAAGAAAGATAATTTTAGTGGTTGGCCAAGTCAAGACCATGCAGATTGGTGTCTAAAATGGTATTTTGAGGAAAGACAGATTGAGACACACGTCGCACACAGATTGAGTGGACCAGTCCAGTCCAGTCAGCGCACGCATTTGCCGCATTGATCGTGTAGCTCAACTCAAAAATTTAAGAAGATCAACGATTCGACGAACAATTAGTATATATTACCTTACTACATAAGGAAACGCTACGCAGCTTTATAAAGACTTCTACCGAAGGAATGTTTCTATGAATTGAGGCAAAACGTGTGTATTGCCCGATGGGCTTTTACTGAAATTACTGAAGGCCCTGCACGTACTACTATTCGATGTTACGTGTCTTCAATTGTTTTCAGCCAAAACTGTGCGAGTATTGTGGTTAGGTACCTAAAACTATTAAACTTTAACGCATATTGTTTGTGTTTGCCTGAAAATGACTCGGTATGTAGTACCGAAGCGGTTTTACTATAGCTGTTGTATCTGTTTTGCTGTTTATTTGCCCCGTTGGTCTCGTGGTTGCAAGCGCGACTGCCGAGTGTGGGGTCCTGGTTTTGATTCCCGGGTCGGAAAAAGTGCTATCGGGTTTTTCATTAGGATTTTTTTAGTAACAGTCCGGAGTTGGGAAGTTGGCGGTTTAATAACCCTGTGACTCGGAAAGTACGCAAAGCCTTTAGTCCTGCGCCTGATCTCTCCTCGCTCGTGTCGGATTGCCATCCCATCGGACTATGAGAGTAAAGGAACAGAGAGTGCACCTTTGTTTGCGCACACTCTCGTGCACTATAATATCTTCTACGCACCTGGCTAATCTTCTTTGGGATTGACCACCATGACCGAAATCGATCGGGAGGCTATAAATTGAATCATAGCTCGAAAATACTTTAGAATTATGACAGTGGTATACATTTTTAAACGATATTCTTTTGACTATAACTATGTAACACAATTTGATGGGTTTTACTGTAAGTGCCTTTAACATCAATAAATTGGAAACGTATCAACATTTATATAAATATTCCACGAACACTTTAGTAAGTACCTACCCATCTACTTATTGGAAAACGTAAAGCTATCGTATCCATTTTCAATAAATACTCGTATGTATTATAATCCAAGTGAAAGCATCACTTTGGTAATATACTATAATAATAGTTAATTATTTTGTAAATACATAATTTACAGACACATATTAAAACTCACCATACCTACTTATTTTCCTTTAGGGATTATGTACATTCGAATGATATGAAAATTTATAATACTCGATTTGCACTTACAGTCATTTCATAGTAATTTTACCTCTGACAGCAGCAACTTAACAGCAACCTTATTATAACAAAAAGAAAGATCACTGTGATTTGGACAGTGATGCCGTATCAGAGCGAAAGTTTGTTTGTGCTAGGGTCTCTGGTTACAATTTTGCTGAAAATATTAATTATGAAAACGAATTTTCCATTAATGATGACGGAGTCTAGTTTCACTATTATTGAGAGGTTGTCAACTTATCTGGGGATATGGTTGGTGGTGGTGACGTTTCAACGCTGGGTGCAGCCGGTGCGATTCCCGTACGGAACAAATTGAAATTAGGCATATGACCTACAGCTGATAGTTGTTCTGGGTTGGTGTTTTTGACCTTGTGGGATTTGTGTGTCTTAACGCACTGTAGGAAAACATTCGAGAGAGCTGCAGTAATAGCTTACAAAAGTGGATGCCTGAATATTATACCTACTAGGTTCATTTAAATGATTATGCTAATTTGTAGATGTTTGAACAACCCATAAAATTACAGAGTACTTTCATACCCCGAAAATTTTAAATAAAAATATGAAAAGGTGCATTACGAATTTGTTCCCAAAATGGTGATAGAAAACATCTTGAGGAAACCCGCATGTCCTAGGACCAAACATTCAAAGACTTTTGACGTCCACCAACCCACACTGGGCCCGCGTGGTCGATTTTGGCTCACTCTGTCTCGCCGAGAGGACGCCTAGGTCTCAGCAGGCATCTATATATATATATATGTATATTATATATTATATTATTATTTATTATTATATATATATATATATATATATATATATAATATAATATATGTCTGTGTCGGAGAAGGTATGTCTGTCTCTCGTTAACATCAGGCATATTTTAATTACTGTGGGCGTACTATGGGTAGTATTGGTTATAGCACAATAGAAAATTGGTTTGCAGTTCAAATCAGATTACAATTTACGAACAAGTTAGTCACACTAGCGAATCACACACTAAGTACACAACTCATACGGAACACAGACAGTTTCTCAGGACATGTTGTTCGTACGATGTCCAATGTTTCGATGATCCCGAGAGCTCTGCTCAGACCGTTCTTGTAGCTGTCGCTCTCTTCCACCTCCACGAACTCAGGCTAGACTCTGTCTAGCGCCACGAGATGGCGCTAGCGTTCCGAATAGTCAAACGAATGACTCCGACATATATATCATAATCAGCCTGTAACGTGGCACGTGTATGATGTCATGCTAGTATAGGTAGGAACTTTTGTAAAACCTTTCCATTCCCAATTTTTTTTACTCATAGTGACATTATTTTACATACTTAATTAAAACACGACCATGTCCACTGCCACTGCAATGTTCCTACTGATATTGCATGCAAATGTCAACGTACACCTACTTATAGGTACGTCCCGATAATGTCGGGCCATTTTAAGCCTGAAATCAATAATGTTTTCATTCTGTCACATATGTGACAACACTGGTGTCAATCAATTAACGTTAAAGTGTTCATGAATTTCCTCTGGTTTTAATTAAAATGTAGTTGAAGTACAAAAACAATGGTTTTCAAGTTAATGAAGCTAAAAGTCTGGTTTACCATCGATATAGGTGTAGCATACTCTGTAAATAACAGTAATGACACGTTCTATTTATGACTGCCTTCTGCCCGCGACATCGTCTGCGTGAAGTTTCTTGTAACCTCGACCGACCCCATCGCATCGCATCGCCTGCCTGCGCATTGCACTTTGTTTTCGCTTAGCGTTCTTTCTGATTTCTTTTATTTTTACTCGTCTCCTTAGGGTTCTAGCGTGATGTTAAAATAGTCTGTTTCCTTTCTCAAGAAATGGACTATTAAATATAAAAAAATATAAAAAATCGACTCGTAGTTCCAGAGATATAAGCGCCTTCAAACAAACTCTTCAGCTTCATTGAGTCATCTGTAGATTTGAATGAAAATTGGTATACAAATTTCAATCACATTTCGAATTCATAGAAGGTTTTTAATCAATAATAATAAGTATACCCATAGGCTCTCTTGATCTGTGAGCGAAAAATAGAAGAACGAATCACGGTGCATTCCACAACACTTGGCAGCTGGAATTCAACTCCAAACCCATCAAAATACCATGCCGTACAAGTTTACGCTCCCCACGGTTCAAATATTCACAAAAAAAAATATTTATTCCTTATCGCCCCTCTCTACATTTGTGGAAACAATAAAAATGCCCCCAATTTCAATTTTTACAGGCTTTGTTTGTGCAGCGTGTACGGACAGTCAACTGCACGTCCATGGTAACAACTTAACACCGACAGCACCTTTATGTCGTAGCAGCAAGGGCGGTTTTCGTAGGTCACTGTTACAAACTTGCGGTTAACCGTCTTTTGACGCGAGCCGCACGTGGTGCAGACATCCCTTGCTTGAACTACCCCTGCTTGGGAATATTTAGCGTGAAGACGCAATTTGCCGTGACGTCAGACTTCATTTGTTTTCTATAATATTGGTATGGTAATATTTTGCACGCAAAGAGGTGTAGCCATCAAAGAAAGACTTATTACACAACCGATAAAATCGGTCACTGATAAAATCGGTAACCCCCAAAAATAGGTCAACTGAATGATTTTTCTTTGAAATTTTCCAAGCGATTTCGGTCAAATGAATCATATTTTTACAGCGTAAATGCCACTAGAAATTACTCTCTGTTAATTTTCACCATTTTCAATTATCATTTATTTATAGTTATCATTTACCATTATCATTTATCATATCCGTGCCGAGATCGCGAGACACCTCGTGATCGCGGCATGTGCGTGCGTGTCTATTAGGATGCATTTGTTTAACATGGAGGTGACATTGAGGAAGCTAGCTGAGCCTTGACCGCGAGGTATCGCAGTGAGGCATCTTTGACATGTAATTACCCTAAAACTTGTCACAATCAACTTGATTCATTGTCTGGTAGAATGATTAGATTATTAATCTTATACTTACCTACTTTACTAAAATACGTCCAATTTCATTCCTTAAGCAATTTTCCTGTCAAGTATATTTCACTTTCACAAGTTTCAATAATTTCGGTTACTATCCTATGCCGAAATTAGATGCAACTCGTACTGTTTTTTCTTTTAATAGATATAATTTCACTTGCAAGCGGAGTTTTTTCATTTTATAACGGCAAGTAACTTGTTTATCCATGAGTACTAAAAGGCAAAGAAAGCCTTGCATATATTAAAATATCTATCAACAGTTTCCTAGTCAAGCCACTACATACACACGATACAACATTAAGTAAGTAGAAAATCATGTACTAGAACTGCCTACGTAGAATGTTCCTAAAATTCGTCGACATTTCTAAGGCATATTCACTCAAAGAACCAACGAAATGTAAGAATCATATTGTACTACAAACTATTGCAGTAAAAGTAACAAACTTAAATCCTTTTATTGGACTATAAATCTTTTCAGAAGCTAAGCAAATACTATACTAGTAGGAGTTGAGGCAATGAATAGCTTCGAAAAACGAATAAACACGTCATTATTTCTGAATCGTATTAATTCATTCTCTGCACAAATAACGATTCTAATAGCACTACAATAAAATCGAATAGGTACAATAGAGCAATAATCGAGTAGAAAATGTATCGATAACGTGACTGCTCTAACTTAGAAAAATAATACTAGAACCTGCTTCTTTAAAAAGGAATCAAACGAGGAAAAAGCTGGGTGAATATCACCATCTTTTTCCACAATTGAAGGCCGATCTGTTGTGGTTGTTTTTCTCCCGTTTATCCAACAACACAGGAATATTAAAAATCAAATCGATTTAGCACCTCCTTATCCATACCTAATTCAATTCACACAAGTAAGCAATCGAACGGAAGTGACACGAGAGTGAAGTGAAGTGTTATCACTTCTTATGTCTGTTAGGGTCCTAGTAACTAGGTTGTGGAGGTCAGGTAGGCAGTTACTCCGTGTAAAATACTGGTATTCAGTTGCGTCTGGTTAGACTGGAAGCCTTGGAAAAGAAGTTGGGAAAAGATTAGGCAGGTTATGACGTTTATAATTTTCCCTTTATGAACATGGTGTTACGGAGTTACCTAGTATTTTGGTTCATAAGACCACGAAATACACGAGAACAATGTGATGTAAACATTGAAAATTAGTTTTCATACACCAAAATAAAGTTCCCTTTGTTATAGAACCACGAAGTGAAATTTCATATAGTCGGAGGAACTGAGTAAACAATTCCACTTAGTTTGAAAGGGAGATTGTTTTCCGAATATTGAAAATGACGCGATATGAAGTTAGGAAATGTAGAACTTAGATGATTGAGAGCCGATTTATAGGAGACGCTATCATGCATGAAATGCCACTAACAATATAAATATGAAAGTCTCGGTGTTTGTGAGTAGTTAAAATTCCATATATTAGTGAATCACGTGAGGGGGTGGTTAAAAAATAACAGCCGCAAGGGGCTATCGAAGGTTAAGCTACGCTTGCCGAGGTTAGTCCGTAGATGGGTGACCATCTTCACATACCAAGACCCCTCCGTGCCTCGGAAAGCACGTGCTGGATCTGTCATTCGTAGATATTTGACAGCCGCGACGGAGCACTTTTGTATGGAACCGCGCTGGCGTTCAGCCCTTATTCCACCAAAAATTAAACTGAAAATTGAAACTGCTAATTGAATCAAAGTAATTATCACTTCTTATGTCTATTATGGTCCCAGTAACCGGGTTGTGGAGGTCAGATAGGCTGTAGCCCTCCATGTAAAATACTGGTATTCAGCTGCATTCGGTTAGACTAGAAGCCGACTCCAAGATAGTTGGGAACAGACTAGGTAGAAATAGTCTGCCTTTGTACCTTTTTTAGGTGCGAAAAGTTTAAATAAATAAATAATAATAATCAATCGGTTGGGCATACGGGTAGACTTGTCTTAGGACATAGGATACTTTAAATCCCGATAGTGTGCTTTCCCATTTTTTAGGGTTCCGTACCAAAATCGTAAAAAAGAACCCTTGCTGAGCGACTCAGTCTGTCTGTCTGTCTGTCCATCTGTCACAGCTGGATATCTCAAGAACTACTAATGCTATCAACATGAAATTTGGAATAGTTTGCCCAACTATTTTGCAAATAAGAAAGGAATAAAAATATACATTTTTATTTTGCATCAGGGACTGAAAGAATTTTTAAAAAATTAGAAGTAGGGCTTCTAGGGCATGTGGGGTATCATATGAAAGAGCGCTCTTTGCACATTCTTAAATATTTTTTCTTTTTTTTTTTTAGGCCGCATAGTTTTGTAAAATGTAAAAAAAATACCGTTCCCCTTATCTCCGAAGTTTGCATAGAGAAAAATCTGAAATTATTCTATGTGATAGAAGTATATGTAAAGATTACAGGAAAAATAAAACGATGTCTCTAAATAGCACACTTTTTCAGAAATCATCAGAATGGTACCCTCGGTGCGCGAGACCCACTCGCTCCTCACCGGTTTTTTTCGAATTGATGTTGTTTTCAACCTCCACGAAAACTAGTTACACTTAAGGTACCGGCCATAGTCCACAAACAAAGAGCACATTTTGGCTAACCAATCCAGTCCATGAAATAACATTAGAACATTAGAATAGAGAATCAATCAACGATATAACGGACAAACAGTCGGTTGTTACCGTATCTGTGGTGGCACGAAACACATAATTAAATTAAATGTCAACGCTGAATTAGCTACAAATGACATTCATTTAAGTGCAACCAATTATCTGTGCCATAATGTTTGGATGGACCATTGAAATATTTGATGTGGTTAAAATACGTGAATTGAAATACACAGAAATACATAATTTCCTGTGAATTATTCATAATTAGCTCGCCGCGGATTCGTCCGCGTGGGGGTCGGGAATTATTCCACGGGATCGTACTACTGGAATATAAAGTATTTTGTGTCTTAACCCAGGTCATGGACTACCCGTGTGCCAAATTTCGCGAAATCCGCAAAGGCATCATAAGATAGTCTTAAGAGACACAGTTACTTTTGCATTTATAATATACTAGCAGCGCCCCGCGATTTCACCCGCGTAAGTTTCGATCCCGTAGAAATATCGGGATAGATAGATAGATAGATAGAATACTCTTTATTGTACACCATACAAATTACAGAAACATAAATATATAACATTTTACAAAGGGTGACACAATGGGCGGTCTTATCGGATAAAAATTATCCTATGTGTTAATCCGTGTTATAAACTATCTTTGTGCATAATTTCATCCAAATCCGTTCCGTAGTTTTTGCGTGAAAGAGTGACAAACATCCACCCATCCATCCATACAAACTTTCACATTTATAATATTAGTAGGATTAGTAGAACTAGCCTCTTCCCGCGACTTTGTCTGCATGAAATTTCTTGGTCCCCCAACCCACTCCGTCGCATCGCATCGCCTGCCCGCATTATTACTTCGTTTTCGCCTTGTCTCCTAAGGGTCCTACCGTGATGTTAAATAGCCTATAGCCTTCCTCAAGAGTTTGCCTATCAAATGCAAAAAAAAAATTGTCAAATCCGACTGGTAGTTCCAGAGATTAGCGCGTGCTAACAAACTCTTCAAGCTTTATTATTAGTATAGATATTAATAGTTAAGAATAGATAGTATGGATGTTAGGTATTCCATTCCATTAGCCATTGCGTATTTCCGATAGGATAAAAATACATTAAAAATTAAAAAATTTAAATAGTTTATTTCTGTAACTTTCTTGTACAATATTATTCTGTGGCTAGAACCTCCCAGGAAGCATGTAGTAATGCTTGTATTGGGTGGTTCTGCTCCTCCCTCATACATGTATGGTCAATAATGTTGAGCATATAAACGATCTTTATCTACGAGTAGCAGCAGAATGCCACTATATACGATTTGATAATAAATCCATTGAAGGCAATTTAATTATCTCAAAAATGCTTATAATACCATCAGAGCATGGCCTGTTAAATATCACCATCTGTTCTAGGAGCCATTATTTTCATTCCGACACAGATTCTCGTTCGTTCCGACTGAGATTCAAAGAAAAAACCTTTGTAACTGACAATTAACTGCAGGGACGAGGAATTAATTCCTTCCAGGGCCCGGGCCGAACGAAGATTCTTAATATTTCTTTTGTGAGAACATAAAAAAACATATACTAAATTAAACTCTGTACTGAGGACAAGGTAAGGTCGATATTACTGTAATTCTCTTTGCGGTCGACGCATTTCACGCCGCGGCATGAACGCATCAGTATGAAAATAAGGATTATCTCAGTTACTTCACACCGGGTAACACCTAATTTGCGAATGAATTCCTCATTTTGCGGAATATATTTTACTTTGGCTTCAACGAAGTATTTCATAAAATTCTGAGTAAATATGTAAATAAAACGTAATAAGGTACCAATACAATGTTAAGTTCCATTATCTTTATTTTTCTAATATTGCATCTAAAGAATAATTTCTCTCAAAAAAGTCGTTCACAATTCCGTTTACTCTTTCAACGAACATTGAATTATCTTTGCTCTCATCTTCGTAAACCTCTTCATCATAATGTTCATATTTCATTTCAGTCATTTTGAGGGCGTCCTCATATGGGGCCGTTATTATCATCATCGAGACGAGAGCCTCTATCAACCCAAGTACTGAATATTCTCTTAGATGTTTTTGAAAAATACTCTTTGAGTATATTTTTTCAACGTCCAAATTACAATATCGTAGGACTGCTGTTAATGTTCCGTAGTAAATGTCCAGGACTTGATCATAGTGTTTGTAGAGGAACTCTGCGTCGGTGGACATATACAAGAAGTAGGCTATGTCGGTAACCGGTGAGGCCAGCCGCACCAGCTGGTGGTCAATAAATATCACATCCACTGGCTTGCAGCCCTGCAAGCAACGAATGTTTTTTAATTTAATATTCTATCTAGTAGTATCTCTCCGCGAATATTGAAATTTCTACAATTTACACGTATTTTCAAAAGTTTCAACACTTTAACATATTTATAACAGTTCGGTTCAGGCCATTTTGAAATTCTTACCTTAACTTTGTAAAGTATGTTGTTGTTCCAGCAGTCACCGTGACAAATAGTACTATAGGAACCTGGTCGAGTGCATTTATACAAAACTGTCAGTATGTCTGGAGTGAGTCGGTTCAACTTATCTCTAGCGACAGCATCTATCACTACATTCACAGACGCTTCGTAATACGAGCTCATGCTCTTCGGTGCAGGCCCCGGTTTACAATACTGCACATCGTCATGGCACAAACGAGCTATCTCCTCAAATTCTCTCGGATTCGTTTTCTCCAGCACAAAGGACAGCGCATGCAATTTTGCTAAATTTTTCATCACGAGTGAAACGTAATCCAAGTTCGCCTTGCAAAGTCTGTCGCGTAGTTTGAATCCTTCTTCTTTTAAGTCCTGCGTGACGATGGTTTCTTTGTCATATTCGGCACTTGCTAAAATGCAGTTTGGAAATTTGATTTTCAAGCCTTCGCCGTTTTTAATTTTATTTTGAACTTCCAGCAATTTCGGCACGATCTGTTGGTAAAAGATGAATTCTCGTTTGTACGATTCCCTGAAACATGCACGCATTTTTGATTCCGGATGCCACTTTATCATGAAATTCTTTCTAATCTTCTGCCCATCAATAATTCCTCTTAGCTGCACTTTGAACATACCAGTCAGAAAACTGTCGACCTCTTCACAACCTAGCTCAACAATATAGTCATTTAGTTTCATATTACTTAGTTCAGCCGATTTGTAAATTAAGTGAACAAGTTCTTGCTGACAACATGATATTTTCTTTGGAGGCATAGTACACTGATTTCACTTTAAATCGATTTTTATAACCACTGTCTTGAACTGACTGTTAAGATTTCGCGGTTAGATGAAGACTGACTTATCACGAGTTATCTTACATCTACACTATCAATAGTAAAACTGTCAAATTTCGGTATCTGTAAGATAAATTACAAGAACTAGATGAACAAAACATCATCTTATTGTTCGCTTCCACTGATAATATAGGGACTTACCTAATTCAACATATCTTATTATCACGGAATGGAAACCTACAATCAGAACGGCATTCCTTCAATAATAATTTGTACTTATTCGCATCGACTCAGGACTCGTGCCAATGCATAAAACTATGATAATCAGACGAGATTGGCGTTTAGTTGTTTACGAACGCGTTATCAGTGATGCGCCGAGTACAAATGACAGGCGTTTTGAGCGTTATCAGGGCGGAACAGTCTCAGCGAATGGCCGCGAGATAAACTAGTCCCTGCGCACACAATACCTTTTGTAATGTCACTCAATGGGCGTCCTGCCTGCAGAGTCGCCGATGTGTGTGTGAGTCATACAACTGGTTTTATGCATTCAATGTCGTATTGTGCGCTATTGTCGGGCTCCTGACCACGGGTCTTGGAATACGCACAGTGAAATGTGCATGAAATGGACCAACCGCTATTCTGTCTTTCTGCGAAAATAGTTTGTCGTATTCCATATTCATTTTTCGAACCGATCGCTTCGAATATTGTTGGTTGTAATAAATAAAATAGTCTTAATTTATCTGTTAAGTTTATTGTGTCTATCTATACCTACGACATAGTTTTCTTTATTATAAATATCGATATTGAGGTTTCTTCCGCAATATGTTCACACAAAATAAAACAAATCTCACGTGATAAACATAAAACAGTTTAGGACGCCAAATGAAACAAACAATTTGAGTACCTACCTGCTATAGCGTGCTCTAAGTGAAAACAAAACTATTGGTATTTACGAAAACTAACTCATTACACATTTCCTAGTCATAATTACACAGCCGACAGACGAGCTACGTCATATTGTTTACTCGTATTTGGTCAATTTTCGGTTCAGCCATTTTGAATTATTTAACGATAAATACAAACTAATAACTACATTTAGGAGGCTCTAACAATTCTGTTTGATGCCGAATAGTTATTAATGTTGCTTTCAAATTGAAAACGATTCTATTCACTGCCTCATTTGGAGTTTCTATTATTATCTTTATTATGTATTACTATAGTCGTTGAGCTCCTCAAGATTTGAGTTGAGCTACACGATTACTGACAAATGCTGGCGCTGACTGGACAGGTCCACTCAAATCTGTGTGGTTCTTTCCTCAAAAGACCATTGCAGGCACTAATCTACACTGTCTTCACATGATCTAACCAAGCTTAAGTTTGTCTGGATTTTAGAAGAAACTTTGACCCTTGAGTTTGTTTTGCCATTACTTCTCAGGGGTAGTCAGATAGGAAATGACTGTATCTAGTGTATTTTTTTTTATAATATGACGTGTAAAAGTGGCTCCGATACCCCATTTATAGAATAAACAATTTCATTTCATTTCTATTTACTTCAAATATATAATCATGTTTGACGGCATTTTAGATGTGATGTGAATAGAATAATTAAAGCCTAAATCAGCGGGGTAATTGCGTAACACATTTACAATGGCCGTGCTTGCCGTTTGGATAATTCAACAACATTCATTTCGACATTTACGTTATCGAGCAGACGAATTTGCCAAACATTTCAAGCAATAGATTCGGATACTTCAGATCCGGTCGAATTGTGATAGAAAGTGTGTTACGTAATTAGGATGCAGGGGGTCTACTCCCTGAGCACGTAATCGAAGCTTCGCCCGAAGTTACGGGCGCTTCCTTCTCCGTATCACTTACGGTCATATGATTAGTTTATGGCCCGAACTAAGAATGAATGACACCACGATTAGACAGCTGTCCCTACTCTCGATAAGTGTCCCTACTGCTCGTGCGCAACATTGAATTTGACACTTGTTTTGACGGATCAATTACTTTCGGACGCCCATATCTTCATTGATGGCCCTAGAAAGTAGACTTCCAGTTTAGAGGATCATGAAAATTCTAATTTACGGTTGGCAATTTTATGTTGTTTAACACCAAATTGTCAAACGGATAATGAACAAACATTGATCATATTGCTTGCTCACTGCATGTAACCCTAATTTGTGGCAATCACAGACAATAATTACAGACATGTTTTCTCACGGGTTTTACTTCATGGTAAGTTATTGGTGTCTAGGGAATTTATTTATTAAAGAGGGTAAAAATATAAACAGTGGATAAACTTCTTATACTAAATTAACTAGTAATATAAATATAATAGCCTAACCTAACTTAAACTATTAACAAACTATGGGGTCTTAGCGAATGCACCTTTAGTTTTAAACGTAGTTCCGTAAACTTACGCACCACCGCTAAATTCACACTATATTATACCATGTTTTAAACATTCTCGTTGATTTCAGTAAATGTTACATTTAAAAACAATATGATCTACACCCTGCAACATAATTCAGCATGGGGGACGTGTCTAGACGTGCAGGAAATCAGTTTTCCGAGGAAATCGACGTTGACGCCGATTGCCTGCTTCAATTCACTCACTTTTTTATTTTTATTTTATTGGCAACACTTCGATTTTGACATGTTCTTATGTACGTGTGTGTTGCAAAGGTCAAGTCGCAGTGCTCCTTTTAAAATAAAGATACTAAAATTCAGGAACATAGATGGATTTATTTATTATTATTTAGGTATAATTTTAAGATCTTAATAAGTAATTGTTTAATCGACACATTTTCTCAATTATCAAATGATAAACATTTCCGATGATTTAAAATTACAAGTCATGTATTCCAAAAATGAAATCAATGCATTACCAATTGGCCTCCACAGGGACTTTTTCTGATCCATTTGTTTACATTTATATCAGACACTTTTGAATTATAGAAATGCATTATGCATTTATAGCTGGGGCATCTTTCAGCTTCACTCTTAACCACGTCATCTGAAACTCAGCTCTTTGGCACTAAATATACGAAATTAATCAAACAAAACAATATTTCTTTAAGGGTTAATTTTTCAATAGTTAGAAGGCTAATTCCGATAATTAAAAACGTTCAAAATCTATTAGTTCATCTTAGCGACAATCGATGTCAAAAACTTGTTTTAAATGTAGGGAAATGTGATATATTTTTGACAGATTAAGACTGAGATCAGACTGTGAACGCTCTTAAAATTACGAGAATTGCCCTTTATATAACTTTTACGGAAGAATCAATATGACAATTTTGACAAATTTTCTACACGTAAGTACATACAAAAGCTGTCAAACCGCAACATTTATACTTCAGTTAAAAGTTTTCAGACTATGTAATAGTCAGCCCTTACTCCCAAAGTATACGTATAAAACTGTAGCATAATCAGCCTATAAACGTTCCCACCGCTGGGACACAGGTCTCCTCTCTGTGATAGGGAGTGGGCCGTAATCCACCACGCGGGCTTAGTGCGGTTTGTTTGATGCCACATGTCTTAGAATTTTCAGTTCTATGACATGCCGTTTTACCCACAATATTTTCCTTCACCGTTTTGAGAGCAGTGGTGATGAAATATTTTACAATAAGTCAAGCGCCTGACTGGGTTCGAACATACGACTAAAACAAATATAAAAGTGTGATATCGGATATATCATAACAAATGGAATCAGTGCCTGCTATTGAGGCAGTCGAGGAGAACACTCCCAACGTAATAAGAGCTGCTACTTATTTAATTGTACTCTCATGTAGAAGGCGCTCGTATCGTCGAATACTAGTGTATTTATTTACTAAACTAGCTTTTGCCGCGACTTCGTGGAAGTCGTAAGACACCACAATTGACTTAAAATAAGAGCCACATTTTTATAAAACTGTCCTGTATTTCGTTCACAGTTTACGTACGTTCACAGTTTTGGTCTCAGCAAAGATGCCAAAATATGAAAAGAGTCAGGACTGGCGAAACGGGAGCAAGCGATGTACAGTTGTCTGTGACAAGCAGCTTGTCCTGAGGTCGACACCTAAGTACAATCTTCAGTAGTAATTTCCCATGGCTTGAGAAGTTTTTTAGTTTTTAGTAAAACTTAATTAACTATAAATAATCTTAATGTAACGTAGTCGGGTATTGTAATTAACTCCTACAATAAATTAATAACTGCATTTAGTTTTTCCTAGCTGTAATTCTTAACAAGTTACTGCCCTGTACGTTTTAATTACACAGGCGTCGTGTACGACTGAGCCTTTCAGTTAGTTATTATCGTTTATTAGCAGCACACGCGACCATTATAAGCAAGTATATAGTTTAAAAATCACATTAGTGAGGCGGAACACATCGCTACCGAGACTTTAATAGATTATAACAGCGGCCGCTTCACCGCTTTTATTGTAGGGAAGGCGATCACTATCACCCTCAATAGAACACAATGCCTTTGAAACAACCAATCGTCTCCCGGGATCATATTAAGGGGGATGCGCTAAGGAAGCCCGCGAAATTTCACTTCTTCTTTTGTCAGCTCAGCACGTCAAGCATTAGGCACGAGCATCTTGTACACTTTGCAACATTCTTAGCGATAGGTATTTAACGTTCTCATTGTCCGTTACAATAAACGAACCGCATATACCACAAGATTGCCGTTACATGAGCGCATGTGCCAAGAGTTCTTGCTCCAGCTTTGCAAGTACAGTAATACCCAAAGATGCTACCCACAAATAAAAAATCGCAGCATTTTAGAACCTAGATGCGACCTTTATTGTAATGAATAATAATAATATATAATTATACATAATTATGTAATAAACATTTTTACAGAAATCCGAAATAATTTAACCGTGTTCAAATAGACTTTCAATACAAGATTACAGATTAAAATTATTTTCCAAAAGTTTCAGCAAACGGCCGGACGACTTGTCTATTATGCGAAATGAGTGTAATACAACTCTGCCTACCCCTTCAAGGTATACAGACAAAGATTTAATATCAATTGGAACTTGTTGTTATTGCTTTTTGTTTATTTTTTTGGAGTAACTATAACATAAAAATCATCTTCCTGACTTGAACATAAAAATAGCTGTATCTCTAAAACTGTCCATTATTTTTTTTTTGCGCCCATAGTATCTTTCAATCAGCATGTTACTGGCTATATTGTACCAAAATTTCAGCCAAATTCACCGAACGGCTTTTTCTATACATTTCGTGCGGGGTCCTTTTTCGGCGACTGGGAAAAACACTTTAACGGGGAAGTAATGAAAGAAAAATGAGGAATGTTTTAATAACTGCTTCTTCGTGTTACAACATTTATTTTTAATGTGCATAAGAACTGTTCCAATACCAACCCCTTTGTGTTGTGAAAGTAGAAAGTCTGCTGCCTTAACAATTCCGGAATTTGTTTTCAGGTCAGTGGAAACAGAAGTCTTTGGAGAGAATTTAAATTGAGTCCATTTGTACCGAGTGCTCTTTGTGTAGATAAGGATATACTATGATAGTACAAACATAAAAAATACCCTTTTTTTTGTTTTGGAAATTCACATGGACTTCCTCCATCATGGGGGTGACAGAAGGGTTTGCCGGACTCTTACCGGCAAAAACCATCGCGGTGCTCTACCTCTGCCTATGGCCGGGGTTGCGGAATTCGCATAAGTATTCAAAACTACCCTACGGCTTCATAGTAAAACTGACATCGTAAAAACCAAAATAACAAACATTTTATTTCAAAATATTTCAACAACCCTTAAAATAGCACCGACATGCCTATCCCACAGAAATATGGACCTAAAAATATTTTCGCCTACATTTTTTACAAATAAAAATAAATCCTGAAAATCGAATGTAAAAAATATGAATGCAATTTTCTAACTGGGCGAAATTGGAATACATTTTATCCGGGCAAAACCGGCGTATCAACTAGATATTTTATATAACCGTTTTATAAAATATAAATCAATTCAGAGGCAGAGTAGCGGGCTGGCGCGACAGGCACCGCACGGGGACGTCTCCAACGCAATAGTGGCTTATTTTACATTCAAAGCTTTGGGAGGCGGTTTTAAGAGGTTAGTTAATATTTAAACATTTTTTTACCACACAAACTGTTTCTCTGCGTGTGTTTTTAAACAAAGTAGCCTGGAGTCTGCTGGCTGACTATGCAAATGACCCGGTTTTAAGCTGGGAACTCATAGTGTATAGTTTCCATGCCGTTGCGTTGCTGCGAACTATGTATAGTGTGTACCGCCGTGTTAGGGGTGCATTAGGCCGGGCAGAACAGGGGTGCGTATCGATTGGCGACCCCCACCCGGCGCCCTCGACACTACAAAATATTACTCTCTGCACTCCGAAACCCACCCTTTCGCTACATTTGCAACGTTTACTTGCTGGCCGAGATCATTGTTTTAAAAGATTTTACTCTAAATATTGTTTTGTCTACATATTATAATAGACTTACGTTTGGGCTGAATTATAAAATTTAACACACCAACGTAACGTTTTTTTAAGATAATCTAATAGGTATGTTTTAGTAGAGAATAAAGCTGGTTTATTATGTTAGTGGCCTATGCAATTTATTTATGATTATTTATGATAACACTAAAATAACAAAATAATATCCTAAATTAACTAAAACTATTTACAAACTAAAATATAGCGTCGAAAAATTCATCCACATCGCTGTCGACTGGTAATGTACCCAAGACACTGGCGGCATTGCCACGTTGTATGGCAATGCTTAGCCTCTGGCCAAGGTAAAAGCCAGCGCTTAGGGTCAATGGGAAGTGTCAACCAGTCTTTTCGAAATTTCCTTAAAAAGACCATGCGCACTCGGACCCCACGGCCCGAGGGTGTCAACCCCAAACGGCTCGAAAATATAATTATTAATAAGGTTATTATATTTACGCCGCTTGAGGTTTTCTGCAGCCGTAGCAGCAGCACCAGCGCAACATGCCGAACCCTGGAAGATGGGATGACGCAAGAGTATCGACACAAGTTGCCTCCCACACTAAAGGCCTACCCACCTTCCATGGAAATAAAGACATGCCGTCCGGTCTCTTGCCATCGTCACGTGCCAATCCATTGGGTTCTAATACAGCTGGAACGCCGACGGTGACAAGAGCTCGTCGAATGAAGTGTTTTTTTTTTTTTTTGTTTAGTGGCCTCTTAGGTTAGACCAATATAATTTTAAACGACGGTAGAATACTTAAAGCTCATTTAAAAGAACACAAAAAGGAAAGATTGCAACAACACAATTTTATTACAATAAAGACCCCTAAATTCATTGCAGCTCGCCTGTCAGGCGCACGCGCTGAATGGCAATAACCGCGGTGATTGCATGTAGACATCTATACAACTAGGGGGCATCGAGAGCACTTTGATATCACGCAGCTCAAATTGTTTTATCTCATGGCGCAAGAGGGTTAGCTACGACACTTCTTTTTTCTTTTTTGTTCTCTATGAACGGGAATTAAGTGCGTTTTTTTTGTCCTACTAATGTTTGGCAAAAATTATGAGTATTTTTTTTCTTACCAAAAAGCTTAGTTACTTTTATGTTCTGGTTAAAAGTATCTGATGTAAGGGTGTGTCAATCTTCATTTTAATGCATTTGATGTTCATGTTTTGATTAAATGACGTTTTGACGGATTGCATTATGCATGCTCTGCAAAACTATGTACGACTTGTGTGTCATTTTTAAAGTGACGTTGCTTTTTATTTTCTTGCAATTTTATTAGAATCACGAACAATCACGGCTATGGACGGCGATTGGTGAACAGTAAAATGCTATTTGAAATACGTCTTTATTTTATTAATTAAAGTAAGTGTGCTGCTATCTTTTTCTATGGAAATTTTCCTTAATCAATCACCTCTAACGACACCCAAGGGAGATAAGGAATTTCCTTACTACCCAGGGTTTTTTTAAATTAGATTTTATAATAACATCACACCTATAAGTAAAAAAGGTAGGCAGAGGTGCACAGCGCTGCATTTTTATTTAAGTCCCTTGGGACTTAAACATCTGGAAAAAACACTATGTAGAGCAATCTTTAGTTAGTTTAGAGCAATCTTTAACCGGACACAAATCACGATTCCAGGCCTGTCATGCCGTGCCTTATGGAAACACCCAATAACACTTAGCCTGATTTCGGAATCAAACCCAGGACCACGAGACGGATGACGCCATCATTATTATTTAAACATTTAACGTTACAAAATATTGTGTACGTTCTGTCTGGCCATAAATAAACAGATAAGCCAGGCAAATCAGGTGCGTCAATCAAAGCGAGTAGCGCCGCGGACGTTCAACGAGCGTATCGTCCGCCGCCACCGGTACAGTTAGCCTCAAAAAGATTGACAAGAATTCATTTGATTGTGTACAATTTGTGTTTCATAATACTGTATCTATGTGCAGCCAAAATTAAGTAACAAATGTGTAATTTGTTTTTGGTTATACATTGATGCGAAATTATGGAACAAATAATAATAATAAAGATACATTGTGGCAGGGACATCGACCTGCAACCCGTTACTATGGATTCAGTACACGATTCTGGAACCGCCGTGCGTTGAAATTTTACGTCGGCAATATGAAAAAAAAATTGTTGTTTCGTACATTTTGACCGCGTAGGTACTTTTGTAAGAATCAGCTTGTAGGAGTAATTTTTTGATCATGTACTGAATCCAAGGTGACAAAAGGATGTGCATCGATGTATATTATTATTCAAAATCAAAATTTACAAAATACATGTATGAATCTGTTAAATGCCTGCACCTACTAGAAATAATTACTCTATACCACAGGCAGTACGAGCTCTAAAAATATGCTACGTGAAGGTAAACAGTATTTTTTAACAATATTTAACAAAATACTAATTTACTTTCACATTATTAACATGTACCTAACTAATAACAGGTCAGAAATATACCCATAATTTCTTATTTAAATTACACAAAATAGTTTCTTGCACTTAATAACACACTTATCGAATGGAAGTAAACTCGATTGGACAAAGATTGTAGACAATTAAATGATTTCTTATCGATGTGTACTTGTGTATGTGTGTTACATCTTTCTGAGGCTGACTGTACCTACAGTTGTCGCACAATTGCGTCAACTGCCCGCCGCCGCCGGTTCTAATGAATCAAACGACAACTATATTGGAGCTAGGGATGGGTTACAAGTGCAATCGATGGAATATTTTATGTATGTTAGTATAGTGTTATAGACACAGTATAAATATATATCTATAAAAATAAATTAAGTCGAAGTGTCTGTTTGTAATGCCAAAATAACAACTTTTTACTTAAATCATATAAAAGTAGGTATATGAGACACTTATAACAAAAAAACATTTTTTTTTAATGTCTGGCTGTCTGTTTATTCCGGCTAATCTCAGAAACGACTAAACCGATTTTGATTGCATACCAACGGCGCCACCAAGGGCGAAGTCGCGGGCGGAAGCTAGTGTATAAATAATAAAAATCGTAACGACAACTATAATACCTACCCAAGATAGGCTACGGGTCTGCCTTGTTTCATCAAAAAGAAATTGGCAAATTAACACTTCCCAAAAAAATTTCCGCATAATTTAATTTGCCAAATTATTACTTAGCAAAAAATCTATTCACAAATAATCGTAACGCAATCCTAATGTTTGGAACGTCAACGTTCAAACAATGACTTGTTTACCAACTAGTACTTTTACCAATGTTTATGTAGTCAAATATTTCAGTTGGAATAACTTATTTTACGCAAAATAAAATTTGCCAAATATTTAGTATCGTCAGTTTTCAATTTACCATTTCTATTCAGTCAATTTTCTATTCTATCCTGTTAAGTCTCGGGTAGCCTGTTTTTTTCCATATTTTTTTTCTATATAATCTAGTCGTTTCTGGCACTCGGCGGCCGCTGCCGCGGCATCGCTCGCTTCGCTCGCTCGGCTCGTGCGTAGGAGTTCACAGTTTTGATCTAACCTAACCTTAACATTTTTTTTTTAATTAACCTCGTCTAACTAGTTTGGTTCTTGATAGCCTGCTAACAATAATCTCTTTTGTCCTTATTTGTATTAAATTATATTAATATAAAATTGCATTTTTTTATTATTTAATTCCCAAAAAATCTTACTTATATTTTTTGCCATTACAAATCATTGGACAAAACGTTTATTGTCTAAAGATTGTTTGCTGTAATAAATCATTTGATTAAAGACTTTCGTCATTAATCAAATGATGTATTACAGCAAACAATCAATAATACAAACAATTGATATTAACAACAATAACAATTGATTTATTACAGCTTGGTGCCGAAATGACATTATCCTTGATAATATTCTGCCAAGTAAAAATTTGACCAAATGAAAATGTGCGTACAAAAATATTATTCCAAACATTGCATTGGTACAAAAAAGGTTGCTAAAATTTGTTTGGGTAGTGAAATTTTGGCAAAATCTTTTCGGCAAAACGGCAGGATCCCATAGGCTACACCGCCATGACCAAGAAAATGCTATCTTCATCGCATTTGAAAAACGAATACCTAGGTATCACAGAAGATCATTACTGCTTACCCTCTAGACGTTATTCCTGGAGTTCTACTTCAACACCCACACGTTTAGGGGAGGGTGAATAAGGGAACGTATTCGGTGTGTTCGTAGCTTATAACACCGAGCAAGTTTGAAAACTTTACGGAAACAGGGAACTTTTAATAGTGCTTCTAAGCGATGAATCAGCAAACTGTCGATATTTTCTACCACCTTGCGATCTTCCGACGTACCTAAATCAGCCTTTAGTTTGAGGTTTGTGAATTGTGTTCGGAATAGCTCGTGTTTTGAATTAGATTTTTATATTGAGCCAAATGTTTTTATATTGGGCCAAATGTTTTTATATTGGGCCAAATGTTTTTGGATTTCTAACCACAGAATCAGATAAAATAGAAAGTTTTAGTTGATAATTCCGTAGTTGTAAATGAAGAAAAAGAAGATGAAACATCACACCTGTAATCCCTGAAGGGTTAAGCAGAGGTGTAAGTCCACTTATATTTCGCCTATGTTTAAGTCCCCTAGAGGGTGCGAGCCTATTGCCATCAAAAGGGTACAAATTAAGACTCCGGGCTGCTATTGAAAAAATCCCGAAAAAACAGATTCCATAGATTATCCCATAATGTACCTATATTCAAACTTTATTTGTTTCAAATTGACGTAATTTCAAGTTAAACAAATATCAACTTTATTTTAATGGTCATTAAGTTGATTTCAGAGTGACGAGCACTATTGAAAAAGTTATGAAAATGTTTGAAGTTGTAGCGTAAACTGAACTTTATTTTGTAGGAATAAAAGTTATTTTTCCTTAAACTCATATTTGTTTTTGGTGAATATGTCGTGATATTTGATTATATGGAACAATTTCATCCCCTTTTTCTTCACCCGTATCTAGCCAATGCTGAGTGTCGGCCATCATTTTTCCCGATCTTAGGCTGAACATCCAACTCTTTTCTGCCATCTTGAACAGGTCACCATTCAACCTGGCTCGAGGTCTGCCTGCATATGATGTATGTCTCTCTCACTCTTTTTTCTTAATTATTTAGGAAAGTTAAGCGTGACAGTTGTATCTTCACCAATATTAATTACATAATTCTCTGTGATTATGAGTTTCATAAATAACGAATTGATGAAACGGGGATGAGAATCACCTAAGGCTAGTTCACATTGTCAGAAAGCGAGGGATTTTTCTATATCAAATTCAGTTGTAATACAGTCCTTCTCATTACAAATAAACCTGCATTATAGCAGTTGTATTCTGTCACAAACGTGACGTCACTGTTTGCGGTCACAGTAAAATGTGGTCTGACTCGCCGCGCAAGCGACGCATTTAAAATCACTCAGGATTTGTAGCACTTCATACTGCTTTGTATACAATAAGCGAGATAATTAATAGTTGTATTTTATGCTATAACATGATACGTAACATCATTGCTGAGCTGCTGTTGACTATTTTTATTCGTCTTCTTCTATTTTCGTATTTTAAATCTTATTTTCCTAAAACTTTGCCACTTCCAAGGCGTTGTTGGTGGCAGCGCAGAGGTCACTTTGACTGCATGTTTTGGAACACAGGGCAGGATAGAAGGTGGAGCATAGGTTGTGACATAGCTCCATAATCACACCCTACTTCGTCCGCTAGGATTTCGTACCTTCACCTATTTTTTTTTAAATCCCTTCCACTCCCTTTAATCAAGATTTTGAAAAAACTGTGTCCTCCCTTTTTGCCTCGATAAAAAATCGTTTGATACGTTTCAATTATTTGTACCCATTTTCGCAGTAAAATCCGTTCCCTTATACTGTATTACGCGCTTCCTGACCGCTGTTGATTTTTGAAAACCCGGAAACATTTCTTCATTTTTTATTTAAATATTAGAACCGAGTTTCGAGGTCTTCTTAGCGTGTCGACATCAAAAATAACACGAAAAAAAAAATGTATCGCTTTTCCATTTGTACGTTTGACAGCACATGACTTCACTATACGTAGTAGAACCTACCTAATCTTATTTTGCTACAAGTAAGTAGTTAACATTGAGGTTACCAACCTGCTTTAATGATTTCCACATATATACCTCCCTTTAAGTAAAACATCTATGTACAGCTAACCTAACCTATGTAGGTATGTTCAATACAACAGATACCTTCCGTAATCTAATACAATCCCTGTGTATGTGCTTAATTGGTTTGTATACTATAGAGCAGATCCACCTATCCGCAGTAGGTATACGTATTCAACATTTGCGTTGATTGCGTTAATCCTATTTGTTGACAGTCGTCACGTCGCCGGGTGCGGTCTCAAAACGTGCTGCAGGTTCAAATACAGTCTCATTTAATAAAATTTTCTAACACTGTGTAGTATTTTCCTGCCCCGTTGGTTGAGCGGGTTCCCGGGTTCGATTCCCGAGTCGGGCAGCGGTATTGGTTTTTTCCATTGGGTCATTTTTAGTAACCGCCCGAAGTTTAGAAGTTGGCGGTGTGATATTCCCGTGACGCGGAAAGCATGTTAAGCAGTTGGTCCTGCGCCTAATTTTTCTCCCGTCGTGTTGGATTGTAGTTTGTTGTTACATTGCACAAGTCGGTGCACCTGTGGCTGTGCACACACTTGTGCACTTGAATATCTCCCGCGCTGAAGGCTGGGGTCTACTCCGAAGTAGTATCGGCCGAATGTTCGGCCGTTTCCTGCTACGAAGTTACTATTTGGTACGGTCAGTTATGATCCTACACTCCTACACTCTTACAAATATTGACTATGGTCCCGACCCAACTGAGCCGATCCGAACTTTTTTCGGATTTTTCAATAATATTCGGTTCGGCCATGTGTCGGTCCGATCCGAACACTCGCACTTTGCACTTCGGAGTAGGCCCCCTGGTCTCTGCTGAGATTGGTCACCGTGGCCCCATTCCATTGAGAGCAGTTGTGGCTCTGTGTAACTTACGAGTTGCAGGTCTTGGGTTCGAATTCTAACCCAGGAAGGCAATTTACTTTGAGTCATTTATTTTATCATCACCAATTCACAGCTCACAAAACGGCGAAGGAAAACATCGTAAGGAAACCGGTATGTCCCAGAACCAAAACTTCAAAGACATGTGACTTCTACCAAGCCGCACTGGGCCGGCGTGGTAGATCATAGGTCACTCCCTTTCAAAGAGTGGGAAGTAGCCGGTGTCCGAGCAGTGGGAACGTTGCAGGCCTCCTTTCCATTCAATACTCCTACTATAAGAACCTACTAGAAATTAACTGAGGTGTTATTACAAGCCTTCGTTTACCTATTTAATGTACAATCGCAGCTGCGCAGCGGGAAAACGAATCCCAGGTCAGGCAAAATACCCTTTCTTTTGTACCGGTACTGATAATTCATTTAATTGTTGATCAAAATATTATATCAGCTTTTTGTTAACTGTACTTTAACTTCTTTTTTCTTGTGGTCCCAAAATACTACTCAAAACTAATTATTGCATTTCTAGGTGGTATCTGGGACCGCGGTCCCGGTCCCAAAAGCCCCCCGACCCAATGTAACTCCATCAGGAATTTACCTGTCAACTCAGAGACTGGATTTAAAAAGTTAAAGTTTGAAGCCCGGTTAAACCGTCTATCTTATCACATGAGACTCAAAAGGTGAAATGTGGGTGTAAAATACACCTCTGCCTATCTCTTCGGGAAATACAGGCAGGATTGTATGTTGCAGTGATTTTTTGGTTTGGTATACCAACATATAGTTTATTGTATGTGTATTGTCTCATATTAAATCGCCAAAACGCACCGCGCAGTTGAGGTTTTCCTTCATCCGTCATACAACTCCCAGCGAAATAAAATATTTAAGTATTTCCATTTATTAATTCATCCATGTGTCACGGTAGCCCTGTTCGCTGACATATGTCACGTCGTGACGTCACTGGGTGCGGTTGCAGCTTGATCCAAAATGCGGTGCACCGTTCATCGCGTGTGGAACGTTGCCGAATTCATTCTCGATGTTCGATCGTTAACGAACAATGTATCTACAAGTTTATAGGACAATAGTCGTGAAGTCTTTACGGTAGCACGACTGTAAAAGGATTTGTCTACTGTGTATAGTACAGTCACGAGCAAAAGTATGTATACACTCGGCTTTATTCAAAAGCGATTTACTCCTTTATTTTTGAATGAAACTTTATGTTGTTACGAACATAGCATTTTCAAACCCATAGGTTAATGTTATGTGTCGTGTTTCAACGTTGCATTCGTTATTTCACGAAAAAATCGCAATTGAAAGTTGCCAAATGTTGACCTATTGGTGCTCGTGACTGTACATAGCTTCTTATTTTGTCGCATTCTAAAATGTAGCTAAACGCACACAACATAGTCTGCCTATATTGTTCGCACTGCCTCCTCTCTGTGAGAGGGAGTGGGCTGTAATCTACCACGCGGGCCCAGTGCGGGTTGGTAGATGTCATATTCATATGTCTTGGAATTTTTGGTTCTCGGATGGTGCCGGTTTCCTCACGATGTTTCCGTTCACCGTTTAAGAGCAGTGGTGATGAAATAAATAACGCAAAGTAAAGCGCCTGCCTGGGTTCGAATCCATGACCTACAACTCCTAAGTCGGGGCCGATATCACTGGGTCACCACTGCACTTACGCACACACACAAATTAAAAAAAAAAAAAAACTTTTTCTGTTCGACAAGCGATTAAAAACAGGACGCATAAAATTATCGCGGGGAATAAAAAAGAATGTAACGATAAATAAGATATAGAAAACAAATATATTTCCTCTAACTATGTCTGTAATTTGTTAAGTTTGGTTTTTTTTTTTTAAATTGCCCCACACTAGGAATTTCTGCTGTATCGTGGGTGCGCTTACAAACATTTAACCTCATATTACACAAACAGCCAGACCCGGAACAACTACTTGTAGGTCATACAAATATTTGTTCCGTGCGGGAATCGAACCCGCGACACGCAGCGCAGCAGTCAATCGTTTAACCACTGCGCCAACCGTGCAAATTTATATGGTGTACATAATAAGGATTATTCTATTCTTTTCTATTTTACAGTTGCCTACAAAATATGACAACTCATGGAAGAAAAAAACAAATGAAAGTATCCTACTCCATAATGGCCATAAATAAAGAAACAAGCTCTTAGTTAGATACCTCTCAAAGATACGCGATATAACAACATAGGTACCGTTAACAAGATCCCTTTTTAACAGGTGTATCGGTAATTACTTTCCTCGTTCTGCGGCAGAAACCTTTGTTTTCTTTCCTACCTCCTTTCCTTCCATCTATCTCTAAAGCAACATTATATAAAACGGTTTTAAATGTTAAAACAATAAATCTCACAATTTTGTACGCCATTTATCAAAAGATTCCCCTGATTTTAAGTACCGTTTCGATCCCTGTTATTTATGTAAAAGATAACATTCCGAACAAATTAGCGGACTAATTAACCGTTGGAATTTCATGTTATCGAGTATTTCTCAAGTAAATCCTACGCAAAGACGCCTCGCGCTGCCCCTATAATTATAAATTATTTGTTAAATACAAGTTGTTCCTCTAATTTAGGAGCGAATTATATAAAACCAATTTGGCAACTTCAATGTAAATTGCCTGTGATCACTCACTCGGATGTGCTATAATTGGCAATATTGGTATTGAGTGCCAGCACTTCACCCCAAAACGTATTTTGTATATTGTTGATTTTAATTTGAAAGCCCTCAAACAACCTTCTCGTGACGACGATATGAAACTCAAGTGTCTACCTTAATTTGATATTCATGTTCCCATTTCCAATAAAAGGGACAAATAAAGTATGTAAATACTGAACTGTGTGAAGATCAAGACTTCAAACCTTCCTTATATGTCACGTATCGTATCTTCCGTGTATATATATGGCGGAAGGCGTACCCGCCATACACTCGCACAATATACCAATTACGAATTTCCGACCGAAAAAACTGTTTCCACAAAATTTACAATGGCGAGTGCACCGCTTGCCGCGGCACGTCTGCGGAACAAATAAAAAGTTCGCCCTTCCGACGAAACGCGAAACGCGACGAAATGTATTATGGAACCTTTTCCACGTCGATAAGTAAACGTTACCCTTGTCCCTTCGAGTTATGAACCCTCAACAGAAGGGTACATAAGCGTATTTTTCCGGAGGCTCTTCAATTCCTACTCTCCTCTGTAGACGGATTACAGGCAACGGTCGAGTGACAGAGCTGGCAACTTTAAGAGGCTATTAGGATAATAGGATTGAATCACATTGTATCGTTGCCAGATTATCTATCTTTCTGATTGGGGCTTCCCACGAAACTATCAACAGGTAGCAGCAAGTTGTCGTCGCCAAAGTAATTGCTTGTCGATATTGGGCGCACCGAATTGACCTATTTGGGACAATTACTTAATAGATTTTTCTTTTAAGCCGTTGCCCCACACTAGGAATTCCTCCTGTATCGTGGGTGCGTTTACAAACATTTAAACTCACATACACAAACAGCCAGACCCGGAACAACTACTTGTAGGTCATACAAATATTTGTTCCGTGCGAGAATCGAACCCGCGACACGCAGCGCAGCAGTCAATGGCTTAACCACTGCGCCAACCGTGCCGTCAAAAATTACTTCAGCTGACAAGAAATGTACGTATACAGGGTGCACAGTATACAGTTCAAAAAGAAAACGTACAAAATCTGTTTTTGTTCTCAGTACATCGATCTGGATTGACTTATTTAGGTAAGCATTCACGTTACACGGGAACGTACCAGGGGCGCATAATTGAAAAGGCAGAGTGTCGCGTCTAAGCATTCGTCCGTCTGTTTGCTAGGCCTCCCCTCGGCCGCGGCGCCCGGAAATATCGATTGTACCTGTTGTGCTCTTAAACCGAAGAGCACCCCCGCGTGCCCCGTCTGTGTCCAAATAATGGAAATTATTATTTAATTGAAAAAGGACGAGCTCTGTGGGTTTTAGAATTTGTCGGTGTCAAAAACGATGGAACTTGTTGTATATTATAGCTTTGATAACTGAGAATTAAATCCTTATTGATATCGACAAGGAAATGTTTGTAAATACGAGATGCTATTGATGGAAAAATAACACAAGATCATTTTATTTCACTTTTACAATATTGTGTTTGCCTCGATGTCGGTTATTCTGTCAGTATCTACCATAATACAGAATATGTATTTTTCATACAACTAGAATAACTAGGTATAAGTATTATATTAAGGGTGCAAATAAAGACAGGCTCGTGGCTACGCATTAACAGCCACACGGGAAGATCAATCAGGTTAAGCTACGTTAGCCGCGGTTAATCCGTGGATGGGCGACCATCTTTACACACCGAGATCCTTCCGTGCCTCGGAAAGCACGTTAAGCCGTAGGTCTCGGCTGTCATTCTTGGATCTTTGACAGTCGTTCCGGGTCGTCAGAGCCCCTGAAGTCTGACAACCAGTCTTACCAAGGGGTATCATGTTACCCAGTAATTGGGTGGTGGAGGTCAGATAGGCAGTCGCTCCATGTAAAATACTGGTACTCAGCTGCATCCGGTTAGACTCGAAGCGGACCCCAACATAAGTATATGAGCAGATTGAAGAAGATGGAAAAAATCTCACCCGTCTTTGCACACCCCCCATTTAACAGCAAAACAGCTACTTATGCCCATGGTATATCATACATAGGAATTATAAAACCAAAAACGGACTAACTAGACAATCTTTCAAGTAATTTATCACAATATGCAACAAACATCCACCTTTCATATTCCGGAACAGACAAATCTTTGAATTCGTTTAAAACGGTTGTTTTGTCCACCAAGGGATAAAAGTTTTTCAATTTCCATTCAAATCTCGAGTTGACGACTTTTACTCACCAAAATATTGCTCAGAATCTTACTTGTATATTAAGTCCTGCTATTCATTGAGTGGTTGTTTATTTTTACATTTTATTTTCCAGGTTTTTTTTTCTCCTTTTACCGCTTCATGAATTTCATTCACAAATTGTCTTTTACTCTCTTTCTCTGCCTCTTTAAAGATAAAGAGATAAAGATAGAGATAAAGATAAATTTATTCGCAAATATGGGTATAATACAGGCGATACAGATACATTTTAATGGTTCAGCCATATTTTGCCATGAGGGCATGCAAATTTTTATCATAAGTAGGACCTACACAGAAATTTACTAAAACTATTAAAAATAATAAAAATTAACAAAATAAACTAAAAAAAATAAAAACAGATAATTACTTAAGTCTTTCAATATTCTTATTATCAATCCTATTTAAAATACTCTATATAATAAAATCTTTTTCATTGAGGTATTCACTTATACTATAGTAAGTTTTATCCAATAGAAATTTTCGTAGCTTCTTTTTAAATTTCAATAGGGGTAATTATTTCCACTGTTTGGGTATTTTATTATAAATCACCGGAGTCATGCAGTAGACACTTTTGCGCATAAGTGCTGTTTTAGCTGTTTGTAGACACAGTAAACTATTGTTGCGCCTATTCCGTGGGAAATTATCGGAAAGGAGTCGAAATTTATTCGGGTTTGATTTGATAAATAAAGCTACTTCTAGGATGTACAGACAGGGTAGGTTTAATATGTTATATTCTTTGAAATATGGCATGCAGCTATCGGTGGTTTGCAACTTAAAGATAGCTCTTATACATCTTTTTTGTGCTTTGAATGCTGTTTCTCTTCCCGAAGAGTTACCCCAAAATATAATGCCGTACCGTAGGTGCGATTCCACTAGGCCATAATAAGCCGTGAGAAGCGCATCCATATGTACTATTGAGGAGAGTGTATGCAAAGCGTATGCGGACTTACTAATTTTTTTACATAAAGTGTCAATGTGAGATTCCCAGTTTAGTTTTTGATCTATCATGAGTCCTAGAAATTTTGTATTTACCACTTCTTCTATTATATTATTACCGTGCTGAATGTTAATGTTAATGCTAGGAGTCCGCTGTCTAAAATGAATAGTTTTTGTTTTGGTCAAATTAATTTTTAAATTATTAGAGTCTAACCAGTTCACAACCTGTTCTAAGCTATTATTGATGTCACTTCTATATGTTTCTATACTTTCACAAGGTATTGTTATGGTGCTATCGTCTGCAAACAATGTCAATGGTTGTTTAATACATTTTGGTAAGTCATTTATGTACAAAATAAATATGAAAGGGCCCAATACACTCCCCTGCGGTACTCCAAATAAAACTTCACGTTCGGTGGACCTAAATATTTCTTCGCGCTTATTATGTATGTTGATTTTAGTTATCTCAGTTTTTTGTTTTCTATTTTTTAAGTAAGATTCGAGCAGATTAAGTACATTGCCTCTAATGCCGTAGGCTTCTAGTTTCGTTATTATGGTGGGATAATGTACATAATCGAACGCCTGGGTCATATCGCAAAATATGCTGCACACAGGATTTCGTTTATCGACATTACTAAGGACATCATATAGAAAATCAAACTTCAAATTTAAATTCAAACTTATATAATACTAGCTTCTGCCCGTGACTTAGTCTGCGTGAAATTCCTTATTTTAACATAATATATATGATCTTAAGACTAGACAATACTGTAGCTTCCCATTAGTGAAATAATTTTCGGAATCGGATCGGGCGTTCTGAAGATTATCTCCTACATATAAACTTACAAATTTTACCCATTTATAATACCAGCTGCGCCCCGCGGTTTCACCCGCATAAGTCTCGTGGGAATATCGGGATAATAAGTATCCTATGTGTTAATCTTGGTTATAAACTATATATGTGCCAAATTTCATCCAAATCTGTTCAGTAGTTTTTGCGTGGAAGAGTAACAAACATCCATCAATCCATCCTTCCCACAAACTTTCGCGTTTATAACATTATCATAGGATTATAGATAAGTTTTATTTATAATTATATAATAACGCAATACCACAATAATTATCACGTTATTATAACTGTTATTAAAATGTTTCGAAACGTCTAGGAGCGTCAATAAACTATATAAACCGAATTCCTTTGCCTTCTGACTCGTAATTTATTATGATTTGATTGCTTTTCTATATTACATTAACATCGCTTGAAAGTATTTTCTACAAAATGTCCCAACCTATCTAAGGGGTGGTAATGTATCAACTCCTATGATTTTCTCAACCATTTAGATGGGTATTGCTCAAACCTTTAGCCTGAAGTCAACATGTGATGTGAGTGACCCTTCGAGCTTATCTGCAGAATTGAATTGGCCTTTATGAAGGGTTCATCTGCATTCTCAGATCCCATACCAAGAGCAGCTCTATGTCTATGTACCTAAAGGAAACTTTCCACTATAGAAACAGCTACCTTGTCTAGAAGAACTACCATTTCATTTCTAAAAAAAAAAATATATATATATATATATATATATATATATATATATATATATATATATATATATATATATATATAAAATAAATATTAATCCAAAATATTTTTTATACAGTACAAGAATTATTTGATTATAAGAGTAAATACATAATAGATTTATTTATTTTTATAATATACTTAAATGTTGATATTGATTATGTTTTTATTTTATATTGTAGAATACAGTAGAAATGTATATATATGTCAAAGTCTAAGTGTTTTGTATTGTTTATTAAAGTTAGAGTTTAAGTAGTATATAATTTAGGTTTTATACCCGCTTGTAATATTATAAATATTCGTCTATCTTTTAGCCGCGGATGTGTCCTGAACATAACTATAAGTACTAACTAACTTTGTACCTACAATATCCGACGAATAAATGTATTTGTCTTTGAAATCTACTCTGTATGTGTAGTCAATGTTCAACTATCTAGTAAATAACAAGCTGAAGGCACAAGTTTGAAATATCAAAAAATATTTAAGGAATGAAGCCTGATGCCATAGGCAGTAAGTTCGTCTTTGTACTTTATTGTGTGCGAGAAGTTTAAATAAATAAATAATAAATAAATGAAAATTTGTTAAGAGAACAACAATTTTTAACACTTCTGTAACTCTTTTAGATCAGCCGCTTAAACAACTTTCCAACCAAACCCAATTTATCCCTACCCAAAACGAATAACCAAATCGGTTTTCACGAAACATTGCCAATATCTTAATGCCCTAAATCGAGAATGTTCAAAGCTACGTCGGACGCCCGCTGGTACTCTCAGACCTACTCCCCGGAGTGCCCTGAGCAGTAAAGTGTCTCTTGATTCGAACCTCCTCGACTCGTAAAAGTCTGCTCAGCTCAGGAATACCTTAGGAAAATATAAAACTACCTAGGTGAATGGAAATACTCGGCTTTATTGACTGAGTGTTAAGTAGGGAGGTACTTGTGGGGGGAAATTATTTTATGATGCCGACGTTCAATTCAAATAATACTATGCTTATAGGCCAGGAATATGAGACAATTTTCAAATTATGGAACAACAAACTGAATGTATACTTAACAAAGTTCAAATTCCATTGCAACCAAAAACACCTTTTTGTTACAAATGGTCACTCAAAAATTAACCTAGAATACATGTCGCTAAAGTAGATAACTGATTAAGTGGTGATGGAGTGTAAATTATCTGAGATTACGAACACTGGTATACCTTTGTTTACCTTGATGAAAAACCTGGCAACACAAATAAATCTAGAGATACCACAGCAACTAAACACAAAACTTCGATCGATAGAAAACAAATTGGACTTTTAAATCTGGCTGAAAAGGGTTTGTCATGAAGTACAGTTTTTTATTCTCTCTCGAGTATTTGTGTCCTAAAAACCCAATGTCAGGATCTAAGTCAGTATTTATTAAAGCGTCCCTATGTGATAGGCATGTGTTTTGAAACATAACATTACTGAAGTAAATTGTACCCACAAACCCTATCACAAAACATAACTATGCATAATAAGTTTATTTGATGTCATCTCTGGTTCCAAAACCATTCAATACACAACTGTGGGCTTTGAAATGTTCCCAAATTGTATCTCATGACGCGCCTGCCATGTGCACAAAGGCTAATACCGAGCTAGCGGAACAACCCCCTATTTGCCGAGCGTGTCACCCCGTGACAACGCACCCTATCTCCTGCACACCGCCTTACTTTCAACCCATCGGTTATGGTAATGCATTACGGCTTTTTATTCAAACTTATTGCATATGCATATCCTTCAAATGCAAACCTTACGTAAAACTCATAAAGTTTGAAGTTCAATGTGGGGAGTTAATAGGGAAATGTAAGGTCTCTGTAATAATATTAGTGTTGTGATTTAGTTGAAACTGAGAGGGGTAAAGGTCATGTCTAGGTTAATAAGGTCGGTCTATATTGAGATGAGGACGTTTGTGCTACATGACGTAGGGTTATGATATTGATTGCGGAGAAACGGGATAGACGGGAACCTTTGTGTGTTAGGCAAGCCAAAATACCTTATTTAATTGGTTATTTCTCAGTACCAGTCTGCACGCCAATCGCGTAACATACTATTAATCTAAATCTGAATAATTTTGAAGGATATTGCTAAACCATTGCTTCATATGTTCGAAAACAAATTCTGCTCAAAAACGTAAATAACGCAATGAATGTTATTGAACTGTCAAAATAAAAGCCATTGCTACTGATAGTTTGTTACGCAATTACCCCGCTAGAGTCTGGATTTGTGCCCGGTTGATAGCAATAGGCTCACTCCCTATTTTTTTTTTATTAGCCTTTAATGTCCCACTTCTGGGCAAAGGCTTCCCTACTCTACTTCCACATATCTGGACCAATCTTTATTAAAGGTGCCCAGCTCATCCCTGCGTCTCCGTCTGGGCCTGCCTCGATGTAGTTTGCCATTAAGTGGGAGCCACTGGGTCGTAAGTTTGGCCCACTGATCGTCTGACATGCGGCAGATGTGTTCAGCCCAATTCTATTTAAGCTTGGCAGCTTTCCGAGTGACATCAGTTATTTTAGTGATGAAATGGATTGTTGTATTCTTAACCATGTCCACAAGCCTCCCCCTATTACATAAATGACAAATGATATATGATTTTATTTTTGTAAGTAGGTTTGTACAAACACTTTTACACGTCAATTATATTTTAAAACTAGATGAGGTCGTGTTTCCTATCTGACTAGTCTGAGAAGAAAGGCCGAAACAAACTCAGAGGTCACAGTCTCTTTTAAAGTCCAGACATAATCTTGGTCAGATCATATGAAGACCATGTAGGTCGATTTCTGGGATGGTCATAGGACTTAAACATGCCTGACGAAATGTGGGTGTATATTATGTAATGTGATTAGTACAGGAGAGAAACCCATAAAATTAATTGATTAATCGTGAGTAACCTCATAAATAATAACGATATTAATATGTTTAATCAAAAATTCTCTTGCACAACAGTGACTCCATTGCGAAAACTTTGAGAAGAGACAATATTCCGATTTATTAATTTATTAAGATAAGTTCTATTACAGCTACTTTAACTTCGATACTTATTCTTTATACTGAAACTATTGACTATGACAATGAACCTATAAACATAAATAACAGTGTCGGGGATAAAAAAATATCTTAGTGTCTTCTCAGGTATTGGAAAATAAGATCTAAGTATCCCAATTTATGGGACCTATTATTTCTTTTCGTGTGTATTTTTTTATAAGGCGAAATCGTAACATTTCACTGACGAATCTATTGGTCGTTTTACAAGAGTAGGTAACACCTGGATGAGAGACGCAAGTAACCGGGAGTATGGCAGAAAAAAGGGGAGGGTCTATACCCAGCAGTGTTTGATTCCGGGCTGAAATATGATGATGACGATGACGAAGACAAGAGCAGACTGAGAAATACAAAAATACTGTTTTTAAAAAGGTGTTTTTTTTCTATGGGAAAGTCATTTCAGAGTGAAACGCACGGGTCGATCAAAGATTAAGCTACGTTTGCCTTGGTCGGTTCGTGGATGAGTGACCATCCATTATGTATCGAGGCCTCGGAACGCACGTAAAGCCTTTGGTCCCTGCTGTCATTTATAGATCTTTGACAGTCGTTACGGGTAGTCAGGAGCCCAAAGTCTGACAACCAGTCTTACTAAGGGTTATCGCGTTACCGAGTAACTGGGTTATGGAGGTCAGATTGGGTAGTCGGTCCATGTAAAACACTGGCATTCAGCTGCAGCTTCCATTCGACTGCAAGCTTGAGCTTGCGTTGGGGTCAACGTATTACGGCAAGAAATAACGGATCGCACGCAGTCATCAGAAATAACAAACTATATATAAATGGACAATTATTTAAAATAAATAACAACATAAAGGAATACGCACATAACACCCAAAAAGAAGAAATAACATATAACAACATGACGCAGCCCTGCACTATAAACGACACTGATGAAACTGAGAACCAGACATTTCGTAAACAACGAACAACCATTTAAACTATTGTTCCAAAACATACAAAGTCTAAATAATAAACAAGACATACTTGAAGCGTTTATAGACGAACATCCATCTTACAAAGCTATATGCCTTTCAGAAACATGGCTAACTCAAGAAAGACTAGACCTCATACAATTTAGTGGATATAAATTTGCTTCATCATATTGTCGCAGTACTAGAACCGGAGGCGGCGTATGTATACTCCTACAAGACTATATTGAAAGCATACAGAAGGACGACATCACCGATATGTCTGCAGAATATATAATAGAAATATGTGCCACAGAATTACCAAAAGAAAACTTATTAATTATAATTATATACTGGAATAGGAGAGAGGAGGAAGTTTTTTATGAAAAATTAAAGCAACTATTAAAATACATAAATAAAAAATACTATAAATTAAATATAATAATAGGAGGCGATTTCAATATAAATATACTACAGGATAATCTAAAAACTAATAAATTTATAAACCTCATGCAAGAAAATAACTTTACTCAACACATAAAAAGCGCTACGCGTATCACACCAAACACCGCAACATGTTTAGATCTAATATTCACGAACTTTAACCACAAAGACATGCACGTAACAATAGACGACTTAGGCTTCTCTGACCATCATAGCACAGTCCTACATTTAAAATTACCAGAACAACCCAGTACAAGTAATTGGTACACAAAAAAAAGGTTATATAACAATACAAACATATTAAAATTTAAAGAGGAATTACAAAAAATTAATTGGAATAATATACTTAAAACTGATAATAATATTAACACAAATTATAAAACATTTAACGATAAACTTACCTTAATCCTAAATAAGTGTATCCCACTACTTAAAATTAAACTTAAAACTAAATATAAGAAATATTGGCTCACTGTTGGTATAAAAAAATCCAGTATTAATAAAAGATTGTTAAAAATATTAATTACAAAAACAAAAGATCCTACATTAATAACATATTACAAAAAATATGAAAAAATACTGAAAAAGGCGGTTACAACAGCTAAAAAACTGCACTACAAAAATAAAATGACTAAATCAAATAATAAAGTTAAAACAATGTGGGGAATCATAAATGAACGCTCAAACAAAAAGCGTAAAACCGAGAAACACAACATAACATTACAAGTAGATAATAGCTTAACGGCGAAACCGCAAGAAGTAGCCAACATATTTAATAATTTCTTTGTCTCCATTGGTGGGAAAACTACAACACCAACCGGCAGCAAACCAAAGGGGCTACCGGCAACCTTAACTACACAAAATACATTATACCTTAACCCAGTTGATCCTTATGAAATAAACATAATTATTAAAAACCTAAAGAACAAGAACAGCCACGGAATCGACGAACTCCCACCCAGTCTGATAAAACAGTGCGCTGATGAACTTACCTTGCCATTTTATATACTCATTAACCAATCCTTCGAAGAAGGTGTTTTTCCTGACTTACTCAAAAAGGCCCTCATTAAACCTATTTTCAAAAAAAACGATAAAACTGACCCGAACAATTACCGTCCCATTGCTCTACTACCAACAGCCTCAAAAATATTCGAAAAAGTCATGTGTAACCGCGTTTACGCGTTCTGTGCATTTTCAATGATGGCCAAAATGGATTTCGCAAGAACCGATCCACTGTTTTGGCCGTCTACAAGTACATACAAGAAGCACTCAAAATTATTGATAATAAAAAATACGCTATTGGACTGTTATTAGACATGACCAAAGCGTATGATAAAGTACAATTCGATATACTATTGAATAAACTTTACAACATAGGTATCCGAGGAAAAAGTCATGACTGGTTTACATCTTATTTAAAAAACAGAGAACAAGTCGTAGAAATAGAACACTACAATACACAAACACAACACATTGAACTAATTAGATCACAAAACATACCTGTAAACGCCTCCATACCACAGGGAAGTGTCATAGGATGCCTATTGTTCTTAGTCTACATAAATGATCTCCCTAACCACATAAATGAAACGTGCGTATTGTTTGCCGATGACGTCTCTATTTTAACATCATGTAAAAATAACCAAAACCTGAACCAAACACTAACATCTATACTTGATACCACAACATACTGGATGAACGAACATAACCTTGAAATTAACTTTAGTAAGACAAAAATAGTCACTTTCCACCCGCGACAAAAAACCCCAATAAATATAAATTTTAAATACAAAGGATCCAAGTTAGAAATAATTAATAAATTCACCCTTTTAGGCCTAGACATAGATACACACATAGACTGGAAACCACACATACAGAAAGTAAAAACAAAGCTATCTAAATTTGCATATGCCCTCAGAGAAATAAAGAAAACTACAGATCTCAAAACAGCAATAGTAACATACTATGCGTACGCGTTCGCTTGGCTTAAATACGGAATAATATTATGGGGTAACAGTATAGACGCACCTTCGCTATTTACAATACAGAAGAAACTTATAAGAACATTGGTTATCATAGAAGACACCGACTCATGTAAACCACACTTCAAAGAACTAAACATCCTAACACTACCCTGTCTCTATATATTTGAAATTTGCAAATTTGTAAGGAAGTAACCACAATTCTACAGCAAAAGAGAAGACATACAAACAGAAATCAAACTTAGACATGGAAATAGACTCAACCTGCCAACTTCACGATTAAAAATGCACTCCTCTAGTGCGTTTGTCACGTCAATAAAAATCTACAATAAATTACCTGAACACATAAAAAACACAAAAACACACAATATATTTATAAATAAACTAAAACGATTTCTCTTAGATAAAACCTACTACACAATTGACGAATACTTTTTTTTTTTTTTTTTTTTTTTCAGGATGGGAAATCATCAAATGACTCCTCCCGCTCTGGGTGGAGCAGAAGGGAGTGTCAGACTCTTACTGACTAAAACCCACCCGTGTTCCTTCCTTAGCCCTTTACGTACCAGGTACCGTTCAAAAGTGCCTTTTATGTGCCTATTTGAAATAAATGATTTGACTTTGACTTTGACTTTGAGGGCAGCGGTAACCCTTTCGGACGATCCCGCTACCCCGGCAGGCTTCGACCCTGTCGGGCCCCGTCAACTACGCTGACATCTCTTTGAGGCGCGCGTGGAACACATACACGCCGTCCGGCACGGGCCTGGTCCTGATCGGACGGAGAGCTACCCATTGCTCTCCGCCCGCAGGCCCGCGCCTACGGTGGCCGGGAGTCGTCACGCGGCTCCCGACGCCCGGAGCGTCTCCCTCGGCGGCTGAGGCGTGAGGATCTTTCCCTCGCCCATCCCGCCACCTCCTTCGCTAGCATGACTGCTTCGCAGAAGGAGGTGACCGCCTCCCACTCCCTCTCGCCCCGGACCATGGCTTGCACCAGGGCCGGGCGCGAGAGGTCGCCGCCGCTGCCGATCGCCTCTACGAGGACACGGCGGTGCTCTGCCCAAGCGGGGCAGACCTCCACCGTATGCTCCACCGTGTCCTCTGGGCGATCCTCGCAGTGGTGACACCCGGGCGTCTCCTCCCGCCTGATGATGTGCAGGAACCTCCCGAAACATCCGTGTCCGGAGAGGACCTGCGTCAGGCGGTAGGTGAGAGCGCCGTGACGCCTCTCTAGCCACTCCTCAAAGAGGGGTCTTATCGCCGCTATCGTGGCGTGCCCTGCGCTGGGTTGCGATAGTCGCGCCTTCCATTCCACCATGAGACCGCGCCGGAGGTCCGTCCGCTCCGCAGCGATTTGCCGCGGGTGCAGAGTTTCCCCCCGACGTAGTGCCTCCGCGCGCCAGTCATACAGGCGCGCGAGGACTATCGCCTCCAGATCCCATGGTGGCAGTCCGGCAAGGAGGCTTGCTGCCTCGCGCGAGATCGTGCGGTACCCCCGGATCAGCCTTACGGCTACCACCTTTTGGGGCGCGTTCAGGTAGTGTGCGGCTCGAAGCCGCAGTGAACGCGCCCATACCGGGGCCCCATATAGGGCCATGGACCGCACGACCCCCGCGTAAAGCCGAATTTGAAAATTGACGAATACTTCAAAGATAAATTCCTCCTAGAGAAACGAAGATAATTAGAATAACCAAGTAGTACCTAATACATCTATTTACCTTATCTACCGTGCAATATCTTTAATTACTATTTAGTTAATAATAAATTACAGCTAATATATAAATAAATATATAAAATAATTACCTAATTTATAATTTTGAAAATATCTATTAATAATAAATAAATAAATATATAAATAAATAAATAAATATAGAAATATTAATAATAAACAAAATTAATATAAATCTACTCATAAATAATATCTACTTAAATATCTAAAAATAAGATTTACTCCTTAATTTCAATATTATTATGTTTTTAAACAAAAAGCGCTTCATCCTCTCCTCTAAAAACTAACTTGCTGTGCCCGACAGGGTCCATAATTGTTTCTCTATAATTTACCTACCAGCCTTGTATACATTATGGAATGCAATAAAGAATTGAGTATTGAGTAATTGGGAAAAGCCTCTGCAGGTGATGATCAAATGCTATCATACGCATGAAAAACATCACAAATTCATAGGATACTGTTTTGACTAGTAACTCTAGTATTTAAAACACACTCGTATAAACAAATACAAAATGTTACATACATTTTGTATTTGTTTATACGAGTGTGTTTTTGTCAAATAATACAATTGTCGAACAGTGTTTCCTAAAACGTTCACGTCCGACTATCGAACACAATGGAAAGCAAACAAAACGCAAAACGTTTTAATTAAGTACAAAATAAAAACATTTTTCAATCGTTTTAGCCAAATATGAATATTGAATATTGGAAAAACCATTGTATTTATCCATATTCGTAGAAAAACAGAGCGATTTTCAATTATCTTCGTAGAAACGATTGTGTACCTTGTTTGTTTTATGACGAAGGTACCACTTATTACGGAGGTATACATTTTCGCTATTTGAATTAATAGCAATATGTATTCGTGGAAAAAACTTTTTTTTTTCTGAACATACAACAACACTCTTTATTTCTTACCTACAGATTTTCCGTCGTATTCACAAAGCTTTATTAGTGTAAATGACCCATTTACTAGACTGCTATGGGTCTGTGTATATGACCCATTAACAGTGACTACTATGGGTCTGTATTTTTATTTATGCAATGCTTTAAAACATAGAACGTTACAATATATTATAACGTTCTATTCATTTTACATTTTCTACCAGTTGATCTTTAGGTGATGCAGAGACAAATCATAGTACGGTGCATTAACAAAATAGCTTACTTAGGGCGAATTTCACCAAACTTCAATTCAAATTCATTTATTGTTTGCTACAGATGGAAAAGCAGTTCTTACCTTTTCTTAAATTTTGCAGTTCTTAACTTTTATAGGTACCTAAAATAAGTTTTTCCTTACTAGAACGGTCAGACGTCAATTTTATTCCACGGGTAAAAGATGGCTTTGGTAAAATCAGCCCTTAGTTGCATACCAGTATGGCATTCAACTTAAATTTTAAATACCATCATTTGGTGGAATTTTTGAATTATTTATATTGTGTATTGTATTTGACACACCGTATTTTACACACCACCATAACCACCACCGCCACCTTTTGGTGGCTGGGACAGACTGGACGCGGAAGGTGGAGGACAGGGTGTGGTGGAGCAGCCTGGGAGAGGCCTATGTCCAGCAGTGGACTGCGATAGGCTGAGTTGATTGTCGTACTGTATTTAAATTTGTAGCTCACTATATTTACGATAGTTAATCTTTCGTTAAACTTCTATGTACCGTGTGATATAGGTACGACATTAAAATATCATAAGACGTCCAAGTAAGTGGGTTGGTGTGACGAAAATATGCTCACATATCACGTTAAGTGATCCCAAAATAGCTGTCAGTGTTACTATTACTACAAACGTATTATATATATCGAAAGGACACCAATCACGATATTTATTACCGTTATCAACATTTTTACGGGCGACCCCATTCTGACGCTAATGGATTCTTCCTTTTATATGTTTCGTATACACAATAACAACAAGAATATGAACTTGATTATATCTTGATAAATACGCAGAAAAAATATAGGTACAACGCTGTGTATATAAGAGTAACATGAAAAGCTATAGGTAAGTACACTTTTTGAATAAATTATTTCTTGGTAGAAAAGATAATCAGGAATATGTAGAAAATTGTTGATGTAGAATGAAAATAGAACGAATGAATGCTCAATAATTCACGGAAGTGTCACATATCATTGCAATTGCCATACAGAGAGGAATACACTAAGAAAATTCTTAGAAATGTTTCAGGGAAAAGTAGATAAAATTAGTTTTTTTTAGGCGGAGAGCTTTAAATTGGAATATAACACAGAAAAATGTTGTGAGTATCCATGATTTTTTTTTTCGACGCTATATTTTAGTTTGTAAATAGTTTTAGTTAATTTAGGGTATAATTTTGGTATTTTAGTGTTTTCCATGAAATTGGTTTTATTTGACAGATAATTTTATGAAACTAATGTTTGAATATTATTGTTTGATTTGGGCTTCATATTCTCAACAACAAAAAAAACGGGCTGTCAACATTTAAAATAGAAACATTTTTATCGCAGCAACAACTTTCATTTAAAATGTCTTAATTTCGTTTTTGTTTTATAATTGGTATCAGGTATTATGAATTCACTAATTTAAAAGCGTTGTCTACTTTTCTTAAGTATGTTTAAATTTTCTTCTCGCATGTCTGTAGGAAGAGATTTCTAACATTATCTCATCAGTATACTTGAAGTTTAATGAACTATTAATTCGTGCACTTAATACTGAAACGTCTAAATTTTTATTTTATTTATAGGGGATAATAAACAACTACAACATATATATTACATAAGATTAACAAATCTTTAAGTAGTAATGTTTCAGTCCACTGCATTATGAAATGAGACTTTATAGCCACTATTTCATACTTAAGAAAAGATATTTATGAGAAGAGAAATCTCAAGGGATAACATTATAAAGCTATCGGTCATCATACTTCGCCCATAAACCACATTACATCTACGAAGGAAAAATAACATTCTGATAATAATCTATCTTATGTAAGGAAAACCAGACCATTAAGCAATTAGGCAAAAAGTTTTACTGATAAAAACTGTAACGAAACACGTTTACGTTTGCGTAACGAAACGTACATTTTCATAGAACTTTTTTTCAATTCGTTGAATTTTTAGAGATACCTAGTATATTTATTTTTGGACGAGATATTACTTGCGTAAGTTCTGAAATATTTTTATCGTTCCATAATTAACGTTGTGTAGTCTATAAAAAGAGATAAATTAAGCATGCAGACAGACCGTACAAATAATTTTATTAATATTATACTTATTGTGCATTCTGCTCATTCAAGTTTAAATATGAAATCGTTCATCAGAGTGTGTATTAAACTATAGCTAGATATGTCAACTTCATTCGACCTACTACTTAAATTGATAAAACGCTTTTCTCTAAATAGGTTTCCGGTCTAATTATTTTTTCAGTTTGTACAGAATTTGTACTTTGAGTATTTAGACGAACAAACGAAACAATGTCACCCGAGTCTCGAGGCTAGTAGGGCGGATACTGCATTCGGGCGACACTGTAATGTGCACTCTGCCTAACGACTTGTTCTCTCGGCAACAGCTGTAAAATATACTTTAAACTATTTTAAAAGCATATTACTATCATCTAGTTTTCGGGTTTTGAGCAGGCTCGCTAAGTTCGACTGAATATCGCTACTATACCTCGAGTTACTGAGCTTTCGAATCAAATTCCTCTTAACATGATGCACGGATGTACGGTTCAATAAATATAAAGATTATATAACTTTTATAGTCAGCTCTATCTAGTTTTCTCATGTAAAATGGTATCACCTAACCACGTAACTTCGGGTCTATGGACTGTTCTTAACTTTGCAGACCAATAAATCAGTCTGCAGTCCTGCACAATAGTTTTTTTAAACAAGCCAGGTTTTACCCTGACAATAAGACTTACTTACTTAACATTTTATCCTCGTAGATACATAATAAAGTTATAAAATCTTTAAGGAAACAACAAGCCTGTTGCTCGAATACGTAGACAATGAAGCCTTGCTCTTGGGGCCACTAGGGCGTGCAAGTACTAGGGCAGCTCCGTAATGTGCACTCAGCCTAACGACTTGCATTCACGTCCCGACATCTGTATACATCCTACAACGTAGTTGTTACAGTAGACGTCATAATTAAACGAGTAATGCTGGCAGAAAACGAAATAAAAATATTTGAATTTGGATTTTTGAGTAAGTTATGTTTTGTTTCCAATTAAAATGAAGTAAGCTTCGGCTTTGAAGGTATTATAATTCAGCGTAGGAAGAGAAGGTTTAATTTACATATTTGAATGCTAAGTTTAATCCCTAATTCGCATTATATTATTCCTTAAAATCCCTCAATGTACAAAACCGTTTACGTGATACATATGCAATCGTCATGGTAAGAAAAAGGTCCAGATAAAATCCTTCCGACTTCCTTCAATGGAAAAGCTGTGTTTTTATCTTTTTACCTCGGGCATTTCTCGTGAAGCCTTTGGAGTACGTAAGTTCAGGTTCTTTTCGAAGAAGAAATAAAAAGAAATGTTATTAAATACAGTTAATTCATGTACGTTTTGTTACAAAGAGATTATATAACCAACCATATAATGTATTATATAATGATGGTGTAGTTTATAATTGAATATTTTAACGAACAAGATTTTGCTAAAGATTGTGTGGCCTATATACTTTAGCCTGAAATGCAAGCTTTGGGTCAAGTCGGCGGTAATCTAGATTTTTTAAAGGTTCTTAGAAAGGCTGGCATCAAGCCTAGCGAGCTACGGCTATATATTATTCATTATAACGCAAAAACAAACTTACTGGGTATCGTGTTACTCAGTTACTTGTGCAAGTTGCCGAAAATCAAGTTGAATGGCGTGCAATAGGACAGGCCTATGTCCAGCAGTGGACTTCTAAAGGCTGATGATGATGATGATGGTTGTGGAGGTAAGATAGGCAGTCGATCCGTCTAAAATACTGGTATTCGGTTCGACTGGAAGCCGACCCCAACATAGTTGGGAAAAAGCTAGGCACATTGATAACGCAAAAAGAAACAGTATATTTTCACATTTTAATAAATTGATTTCACAGTGGGAGTTAACAATGCAAGCCCTATGTCATCCGTTAAATATTAACTAATCTATACCTGTCAGCAAAGCCTTCTAAAAAAGATCAAACTTTGAATAAACAAAGAGAACAAAGCTTGTTATTTATCTCCGAAAAAATCCACGTAAGGAAAGCAAAGGCTCACAGATTACCTATTCACTTTGTATCGAAAAATCTTTCTTAAACGTAGCTCAATTCTGAAATTGATACCCACAATTTTTCTTAAGGTTCGTGGTATTAGAAAATTCAGGAATAAAGTGGAGGCGAGGTGTATAGTCGTAACAATAATTCACTGAATGAAATATTGCTCAACACCCACGGGGGAGCGTTGCGGCGTTTCCATCAGAACTCAGAATATGCTTAATAGGTGTCCAGTAATTTATGATCTAGTAAAGTATTTTAATGTTGCTGCTCATATTTTGTGTTGGATAATGTTGCACGGTTATTACGTATTAAGGAATGGTACAGGAAATAAGCTTTTTTGGTATTAATGGGCCTATTCCACATTTATTAATTTTTGAGTGGTTATGTTAGATTGTTTTCTTTTGTGTTTTTTTCCTATTCTATTTTGTAGTCATAACTGTTCAACTTTCGGTAATGACTGCATACCTACTAAATGGAACTTGCTTACTAATGCTCGGTTCCTATAAATAAAACGAATCGTTTTACTGTTTCTATTGCCAAACTAGGCAAATAAATAGATTCGTAAGCTAATTTTACCTGTGATAGCTACTTCAATATGGGAAGGTCTACTATGCAAAGCTAGAAGGTATTTGCTTCATTATTGGTAAAGATACAATTTTAACCAATAACAGTCTGTAAATTATAGGAATTGACCATGAATGAATCATTACAATAAAAAGAATAGCTTTTTTACTTCGTAACTTACGTATTCCTGCTATTTTCTTCATCAGGAAATTCTCCAACCAAGTGGAGACTTACAGTATATAAGTTGTCTTGAAGCGGTATGCAAATGTGACATCATGCAGATCGACCGCCGATGCATGGCCGGGGCTACCTCGCCGCTACATTTCCTTTACAAGCACTATATAGGTACGTACAGAATGGTGTAGATATATTAAAGGGTGTCGTACAGACTATGAAACTGAACAACTTTCTCCATGGGACCAATATCGTAATCGTGCATAAAAATTCAGCTGTCTCATACATTTGGATCGAGCAGAGGGGCAATTCTCGTAAGTTTCGATCTGTCAAAAATACCTCTAATTTCCCTACATATTCGACAAGTTTTTGACATTGATTGTCGCTGAGATGAGATTGTGACTAGATTTTGAATGTTTATTATGGGAATCGGCCTTCCGGTATTGAAGTTTTTTATGGGACAAATTGATATTTTTCGCGAGTACGATGTTGGTTCCATGAAGAAAGTTGTTCAGTTTAATGTTCTGTACCACACCCTAAATTGTTACCACACCTTTCCGATACACGCTCTATATAGTAGTAGTACCTACTAAGCTTAACTGGCGAACAAGAGAGACTCTGGACTCTGGTCGTGAGATTGGACCTTTATCTAGTGCAGGCAAGCTAACTGAGTCGTGCTATCGAAGTAAGATAACGTTGTGTTAAGAGAGATTTATCTTGGTCGATCTGTCGAGAAGCATGATTCACGTGTCTATTTTTTTCAGAAACTAACTGAATTTTCTTTAAGATATTTCAGTAAAAACAAAATTCACAAAACACTAAATTTAGTACCTAGTGTAGTTAGTTAAGAGACTATGAAAATATATCAATTATAAATAAAAATATATAGGACATCTAATCGAAATAAAATTACTTAATTACCTCCATTTTATGTATTTAATTGGAGAAAGACAAAGACCCTGATACTATGTAAATCTCATCATGAAATTATAATAACAGTTTTTGTTTGTTTATCCAAACTACTTTTCTTAAATAATATTGTAAATTAACGACGAGACCAGCCCGTCATTATCCATTGATGGATGGTCGTACCAGAGCCCCGGAGCACAACAAAGATTTCAATTTAATGAGACGACAACAAGATGAATTTCTTCGAGATTTATCTATTATATCTTTATTATGAAAATCACGAGCTCTGGCGAACAGGAAAACGCAATGCCTAAAACAAAATTCTTATGACAATTTAGAACAGGTTTTTATTTGTTATCAATCAATCAATAAACATATAAAGTAATAATGAAACACAACCAGCGTACGTATATGACCAAATGTATGAACGTGAACGAAGCAAGAGTATCGTAGCAGGTAGAGTACTGTAGTTTCTGCCCACCCCCATTGGAAGAAGGCGTGAGCTTATGTATGTAGGTAATAGTGAAAATTGGGCTGTATTTTGTAAGCAATAGGCAGTGTTTCCGTGTAACATACTGGTATTCAGCTGCATACGGTTAGAATGGAAGCCGACTCCAACATAGTTCGAAAAAGGCTTGGCAGACTTTAACAAACATATGAATATATAGATCAAAACTTATGAATAGAACGAACGACAAGCAAACAATGTGTAGACAGATATTGCTATCGGAGATCGTGATATGAAAGCTTATTGTATCTTAATTTATTTCAATTTCCACCCGCTTTGTACGTTTGAGAACACAATAGGGATATTCGATTCACTACGTCACCCAATAAAGTCCAAAATTCAATTAACATAAAAGAAGCGTAACAAAGAAACCGATATTAACTTATTCGTTGTAAAATACGACCTTATGGAGCTCCAAAACTTTGTTCAACCGCTAAACCGAGAAGTTTGAACTGTGCCTTTATTAACATAGGAACGTCAATATAATAAAGGTTTATTGAAACTTATTATTTCCAGGAGCGAGTTCAATTACCTGTATTAATACCTAAATGTATCCATCATGTCCCTGACAAAAGCCAACGACCCTCTATAATAAATTACCTAAAGGTCAGAACTAATGTCCAATAGATTACTTACCTTCTAGTCATCAACTTCTTTTTATAAAATAAATAAAACGTGTAACATCTTTATAAGTAGTCTCAACATTTCTAATTCATGGAACTTGTAACGCAAGGTGGCACCTATCCTTATAAATTATTCTCGACCCCACTCCGGATCCCATCCCTTTGTTGCATATTACTTCTAACGACCTTTTCATAGACTGATCCATGTATAAGCCGTGAACTCTTTTTTGTTCTTTAAAACATAACTTCATATAAATAAACTCTATTGGTTAAGTAAACGCTGAAAGAGACAAATGTGCAACAAACGTGTTCGTTGGTAAATACGTCGGTAAAACCAACACTGACAGTAAACAAAGTAGTCTTAGCATCTGGTACTTGATCAATATCCGTGTCCTTGACATTACCTAGAGCAAACCACTCGCATCCGAGCTCTCAATACCTATTCATATCTCGTTATTCAATATTCACCCACCTTTTAGCCGACCGCAGAATAATGCAGCACTGCTATTTCAGTAACAGAGGTAGCACACCACTGGCTTGCACTAAATAATTCCGTTTTAATACAATATCCTCACGAGTCACTAGCAGATAATTTTCGGGTTGGCGTAGCGGCGTAGTTGCGAGTGCTACGTGTCGTAGCGCGTAGCACGCGTCGTAGCAGCGCGCGCGAGCGAGTCGACTGGCCGTCCGCCTGTGTCGCGGACACGGATTGCCGTACACAGGGTACTTACGGTGTAGAGATAAATTTTCCTTTGCCGTACGGCAGTATGGTAGGTTAGTTTGGTAGTTTGATGGCGGGGTTGAAATAAGTTTTGCTTTTAATAGACGAAATATGAATTCTGTTTTATATCATGCAATCTATTTTATTTATTCTTGTTAAGTATCGAGTTGTATGAATAATTATGGAAGATGATTTGCAAGAAAGAAGTAATATTTCATTTTTTTTAGGCATTACAATATTAATTCTTTGTCCCTTCCAATAGGTAGGAAATCAATATTATACTTACCATTATATGATTGCTTATACGGTTCATCATATCTGATGAATAGACCTGAATGAATATTTTTCTCATGAACAATGGATACTACTTACTGCTGTATCCATTCCCAAATACATAACAATATTTAAAAAATACAATCCTACTGTATTGTTCTATTTTTACTCCATAATCATAACCGCGGGCGCGATAAAATATTTCACGTTCGCCGACCGCCGAATAATTTAACAACTCTGCGAGCATCTGTGTTGGTTCACTACTCTGTGCATCAAGGAGTCGCGTGTTGCGCAGGCGCGCGTGACGTCAGCGCGTCCCCCCGCCCGCGCGCCGCACTCCCCGCGCCGCCCACACCGAGTTGGACCGCGGCGTGAACCACCAGCTCCATACATCACTGCCCGACACACGACCAACGTGATAGAATGCTACTGAAGAAAAAATGCATTGGAAAATGTAATGACAGAATGAATTATTTCATACATAAACAAATGCTTCTTCTAGGATGATGATTATAAATGGAACGTTTCAGTTTGCCCAGTTCAATGAATTGTATTGTTCAGTAGCATGAATACGATTAAACAATGTTTTTGTTGACTTACATCCACAGTTTGTTTATTTCGTTCAGTTGACAGGCTCTCAGAAACTTGATCTTACTTGACTTGGATGTCAAAGTTCTATGTAACCTTGTTAAGAACTTGTAAGTTCTTTGAATATTCTGATATACCTCCCCTGTGTAAGGTACATAACATTTCTAGAGAGTATATTAAATTAAAAGTTGTTAAAGCAATCTGAAATGAGGAAAATCGTAGATCACATTTCCACGCCAAGAAATATACCCGTATTTAGATCGCTGGGTGCAATCGTTCATGTTGAGTGACTTGAATCTAAATACAACACTTTACCAGGGTTATTTTCCTAGTAGTGAACTTCCATACTGCAATGTTTTAACGTCTTTTCTCTTGTACTCAACATCAAATTCTTGAGTTTGTCCAGCGGTTCAGACGTTCACTTTAATTTAGGGGATAGTGTGCGAAGATACACTACAAAGTATGGTCACGCTGTCTACAACCGATTAAAAAAAAAATGTGAAAAAAGAGTTAAATTTACAAAACAATACGCATCTAAATAAAGCTGAAGAGTTTGTTAGTTAATTTGAACGCGCTAATCTCGGGAAATACCAGTCAGATATGAAAAAAAATGCAATTAAGTAGCCTATTGTCTTTATTCAAAAATTGGGCTATCAACCCAATTTTTGAATAAGCACAATAGGCTACTTAACATCACACTAGTACCCTTAGAATCCGAGCAAAAACCAAAAATGACAGAAAGAACGCTAAGCGAAAACGAAGTAATAGCGCGGGCAAGCGATGCGATGCGATGCGAAGGGGTCGGAGGAACAAGATATTTCATGCGGACGAAGTCGCGGGCAAAGTGCAGGTGATAAGGAACAATTGCATTTATCCTGTCAGTCACACACGCTCGTTCTCACGGTCGCCGCAGAGGCAAGAGGTGCGATGTCTGACATATCCGACATTATTGTGTTGTTGGATACTTTAATAAACATTTTTTATAGTATAGAGTTTGTTTGATGTCCGTAAGATAGATATCTCTTACGATTCATTCAAGTTTGGTCTTAATAAATGTATGATCGGTGAATATCAACCCAAAAATCCTGTTCTCAAGTTCAAATTAAGATTGATAAAAAAATCTTTGAGATCAATTTATTCGACCAAACTCGTATACCTAGTTTAAATGCAAATACATTTTGATTTTTTGGCAGTTTTTCCATACTTAAACTATCATACGTCAATTTTATTCCACGGATAGAATTATTGATAAGAGCGCATTTCACTAAACTTTGGTACCTAGAATAAGTCCGGTATGTGCGCATACTGATGATTTTTACGCCATAATGCGCAAAAAAACAATTTGTTTTTTTTTTTCTAACAGCATCCTAAGTTTGTTGATGGAAATGTACGACGCACCTTGATTGTCGCACGCTGTGAAGTTGCTGGTCAGAAGACCAGCTAACCTTACAATTTTCTGTTTGTTTTTGTCTCTGTGTTTTTGTTAACTAACAATAGTTCTTAAGAACAGCGTTACTAACAATTGGGCCTAGTTGCCATAAATAAACAAAGATTGAATTGAATATGTCTTGAAATTATTTTTTGATTTTTTGACAGCGTTTCTATACTGCCCGACGTCAATTTCATTCCGCATAAAAGATACCTGACTTTGGAAAAATCAGCCAAACATGCAGTTTTATTATTCAGAAGGTTCGTCTACATTTAACTGAAACAAAATGTTTTGTTATCTGCTTTCTACGTATACTAAACCATGAGTAATGCCATATTGTGGCCCACCAATTCTAAGAGACCTTTAGAACGTCGCTTCCTCGTAAACATGTCGACACACAAAAGCATATCTTAGTACGGCTAATAAACTAACACAATAATAGCATCACTCCTCAGCAGACACACAAATCTTGCTTTTACAAACCTCATACAACTTCAATAAGATCTTTCATCCGTTTAATGGCCAAACTGGGCTGTATTTTCAGAAACAAGAGAAAATAAAGTAACTGAAGCAAAATGTGGAGCTGCGAGTGTTAGCGAAGCAATGTATGGTGTTGAGACGCATCCAAGCGGAATTCTATGATGGCGATATAAAAGGGACCAAAGTTTTCTGTGAGAGCCCTTTCTATTTGGGGTTGTCGTCGGACCCCCGCTGTTACTCTGACCCTCCGAGGGGCGCGCGGTGCAAGGGAACTACTTACGTCATAAAATGATTTTGTTTTTTTTTCTAGTTTTATTATTGGGCGTTCTTTTGTTTTGTTTTTTATTGTTTGAGTGTCACGTTTGCTAAAGAAAAAGTTTTGTGTACTTGGATATGTTATGAATTAATTTAGAATCATAGAGCATCAAAAAATTCGTCCGCATCGTTAACAACAGGAGAAGTGCCCAAAAGGCTGGAAGCATACTTGTACATATTATTATTATTATTTTAAGACTGTTAGCTTTTATATTATGAAAACATTTTAGGACAATCAAATAATTAGAAAAATAAAATAAAACAATTAGAAATGAAATAGGGTTAGTTCTTATGAAAAGGTTTTCATTTCCATTTAGATATTATTTTTCTAATTGCTTGTACTCGAAAAGCCCTCTACAATATTAAATTTCTCTGCATAAACATCTAAAAGTGGTTCCAAGAAAGGACGATCATATGATTATTGAAAAAGATATTCAAGACTATTACGCAACGTTAGTACGAATCAGTCTAACAAAAAATAAAGAAGTATTAGCTGCTTTGTTTACCAGTCTATCCAAATTCTATTAAGAACGACATTATTTTTCACGTCGGAATATTTTTTCACGGTAGTACTTATAACAGAAATGGAGCGTAACATTATATCTGATGTTTCTCGTTAAAGAAATAAAATTCGATGAAGAAATTAATTATTTATTACGGTCCTTGTGGCACGACTTAGGCACAGTATAAAAAAGTAAACAGTATTACGTCTTCGTACAAATTGGCCGAAACGACTGTGACTAAGGGACTATTCATTGTTTGGGCTGACTACGCAGACGCTTCTTTTGTTACACGACTCATTTATTTTCCTCCACGCTTTCTTCATAATATTATGTATGCCTATTACAAATATCTGCATAAGAACAGTTGTTGTTAAAAATGCAATGTGAATTCAATCACATTTAAGTGCTTGGGTTCGAACCCACGCCCTACAACCCGCTCGACTTACGAGTTTGTAGGTCATGGGTCCGAACCCAGACAGACGCTTTACTTTGTGTAAATTATTTCATCACCACTGCTCTCAAAACGGTGAAGAAAAACATCGTGAGGAAACCGACATGTCCTAGAACCAAAAACTCGAAGACATGTGACATCTACCAACCCGCACTGGACCCTCCCTAATAGAGGAGGCTTGTGTGAGCAGTGGGAACATTAAAGGGTGATTATGTAAGTGTCTTCTCAGATTTTTATAATACATTTACATAAGTACATACATATATACATAAACTCACACGTTATTCTCATGGGGGTGCGCAGAAACTACAGAACACCACCTACTACGATTCTTCATTTTTCATTTCATTCCATACTCCTTTTGCTTCATTTACGTTCATGCATATGGTCATAGGCACACGCACACCGGTTGCGAGCAAACCTCGCAACTGACCTTTCTGAAGAACATCACCAATAAGGTCACTATATGTCCTTCTACGGCAATATTACGAACACGTTTACCTGTTCAAAAACCCATTCACAATCAATAACATCTAAAATGACTTATAAAAAATACATCACAAACCTATTAATCATGACTAATCCCCCTGTCCGCTAGCTCTTACGTTGGGGACCTCGTAAGCATTGGGGACTATTAACAGAAATGCGCTAGTGATCGCGTGATATCGTCCCCCGAACTTGCCTCGTCACCGGCGCATTGTATCAACTGTTGTCACCCTTATTAATGCGTAAGTCTCGTCAACTGGTACAATGAAACAGATTTTGAGAAGATTAGAAATAGAATAGAAAGCATAATATGGCGTAACGTTTTGTGTAGAGTCCAAATGATTCTGTTATCAAGTCGCATTTGAGGAAAGCTGATAATAGGCTCAAATGGTCTGTTTATTAGGGGCAATATACAGACGACAGCAAATCAAGCTACCTGAAATTGTTAGCGATAAAATTGAAAATCTATTAAGGAAATTTGACAGATGCTGTACGTTATGGGTTCGATCATTATCTACTAGCATAATTTATTTCAGTGCGTCCTGCCTGTTATGACATAAGGAGCGGAAACGTGAATACTTACGGTACGGCTAGTCCTTAGTTCAAGGTCGTTGAGCGAGCTTTGGAACGAGCTATACTTGGAGTCTCTCAGAGGAATAAAATCCGGAATGAGGTGAACCTGCAGAAAACCAAAGCTGTCAACATACCTCACAGAATAAGCATGCTAAAGTGGCAATGGGCCGGCCATATTAGCCGTAGAACAGGTGACCGTTGAGGTAGATGTGTTCTTGAGTGGAGACCGCGAATCAGCAAACGTAAGGTAGGACGCCCTCAGGGTAGGTGGAGCGCCGATCTGTCTACTAGAATGTATACTATAGCTGTAAAGTCAACAAATTCTCAATTAACTCTCACGTTTTTATAACTTTTTACAACCTCTGACACTTACGTACTCCTACCTACATAAATTGTCAATCGTACATGATTCTATACTCCGATTAACATTACCCGAGTTTGGCTAACTACCCGTCTATCAACACGTACACATATGCATATTATGCACAGTTGCATGCATTTAATCCTAATGGCTCCTGCAGACACTCGAAGATTAATTATATCATTGATGGATTACTTAATAATGAATGGAAATCTTGTATGCAAACGGAGTACATACGGTAAAGTGTAGCTTATGTGGGAGCCATTAAATTGTATGGTAGCAACTATCTGGCACACGCTCCAAGCTTGATTACTTTGTCAGGGTAAAGAAAAACCTTAGCTTTATCGTTAACTAGCGACCCTTTACTACTTCGCACGGTTTAAACGACTTGACAAAACATCAACATTTATTTTTAATATAAGTTTAATATAAATGTATTATACACATAACCCCTTCGGAATAAACTCTCTAAATGATGTGGAAAAACGCATCCAATCTATTGCTTAGTTTAAAAAAACGGTTCACTAAAGTTTCACCAAAACTCCATTGACAAATTTTCATTTTAAAACCAACGTTTCGTATACTATTTATTTCGAAAACAACTTATTCCGCAAATGTTTTATTTTATAAACACTCGTTTTACAAACATTTATTTGGCAAACAATTATGTTAACAAATGCATCAGATGATATTTAATCATTTATACATTTTTCATTTCTCATTTAGATTCATTAGGATAAATCACGTTTCTACTAAATATCAAAAATATATAATACAATTTCTGTCTGAAGGGTTTAAAGGAACCTAACTAACCGAACCTCGGGGTGCCCCTGATGTCGACCGTCTAGGGATAGGGTTTCCGTCAGCAGGTCGACGGAGCCCCGCTGCGCGGGGCTTCTATTTCTGTCTGCAGGGTTTAAAGGATCCTAACCAACCGAACCTCGGGGTGCCCCTGACGTCGACCGTCCAGTGTTAGGGTTTCTGTCAGCATCTATGTTTTTGTGTAAGGTCTTTATTCCAAACGTTGTTTATGAAATGAAATGAAAAAAATTATGAATTGTTTGTCAAATAATACGTCATTAAATAAAAGTTTATCGGATAATTATTTTGCTAAGTGAAATATTTGGTAAACTTGTTGTTGTAAAATGATGAAATGACAAATAATGTTTTTGCCAAACGTTGCTTGTCAAGTAAAAATGTTTGAATTAATGTTTGGTGAACTGACTGATCACTTAAAAGAACAACGTGGTCACATAGACAGACAGTAAATTAAATGCTTTTCGCATTTAATTTACAATATGTTGTGTGTGTCAAATATCTTTAAGTTGACAGCCAATTTGATAAGTAATTAATTTCCCTGATTCCCTGATGGAGGTACAGATCTATCTGTACCTATAGTAAGATACAGATAGATCTGTACCTCCATCATCTGCCTAGCCTTTTCCCAACTATGTTGGAGTCGGCTTCCAGTCTAACCGGATGCAGCTGAATACCAGTATTTTACATGGAGCGACTGCCTATCTGACCTCCACAGCCCAGTCACTGGGTAATACGATACCCCTTGGTAAGACTGGTTGTCAGACTTTCGGGCTTCTGACACCCGTAACGACTGTCAAAGATCAACGAATGACAGCCGGGACCAACGGCTTAACGTGCTATCCGAGGCACGGAGGGGTCTCAGTATGTAAAGATGGTCACCCAACTACAGACCAACCGCGGCAAGCGTACATAGCTTAGCCTGATCGATCGACCTGTGCGACTGTTATTATTTAGCCACGGGCCCCCACAGATAGATCTGTACATATAGTAAATAGTTAACTATTTCTCTGAGAATGTTTATTATTATTGCATCGAAGCTTCAGTTCATCCAATTTAACAGCTTAATTTCTATTTTTACCTGAAAGTCGAAGATAGAATTATATTTAGTTTAGTTGGAAACCAACATGCAAACTTTCATGGAATGCTCCAAAACTTTTCTATATGATAACAGTTTCAAACATATTCAGTTTCAGTAATATTTTGTTCTACTAGCAATTTTAGTAAAGGAGACGGGTGAAAGTTCATAGAAAGTTGGGCCTGACGTTACAGTAACGATTACTGCATTATTTTATTTAGATACAAAGACCATTTGAAAAAAACTAAAATGTTTACGACTGCTCCATGGTAGAAAAAAAATATAGGGTGTTATTGGTTACACAAAAATAACGTTGTGGTAAGAAATGCGTGGGTCGTTCGTCTAAGTAATAACCGTCAGAATCCTTTATATGTAGCCTAAGTCGTTAAAGAGTACTAATTGAATAATAATTACTACAGCACACGAAAACACAATAGAAAATAAAATAGCCGCTACCGCTGCAAGCTCAGAGCCAAACGAACGAAGCAAACGATTTGTTTGATTGACGTTTGAATTTGACCTAACATTGACATGAGTTCCAATTTGTTGCCTGAATATTAAAACATGATGATCGATTGTGAAATCGATTTACAATTTATTTTTACGACTTTTTTAGAAACGTTGTTATTTGTCACTGGGAAACCAGCATTATTTAAAAAAAAAAAAAAACTTATCTAAAGAAGAAAACACTGAATCACTTCTTATTGTTTTTTTTTTTTTCTATTTGTATTTTTAATATAGATTAACTTACATATTTCATCTGGCAACATTGTTTAAAAGTGAAAATAAGGGAAGTCAGTATTTTTTCTAATAAATATTTAATTTCTTATCCCATGATAAAACTGCTTAATATTTCATGATTAACTACAAAAAAACTGAAAATAAAAATTGATAAATATTTCATTTGTGTAACGTTAGGCCCAGATTCGCCCGTCTCCTTTCACAACACAACATGATAACTAACTACATGGTTTACTACCCTGTACTTTTCCGGCCTGTTGTCGACAAAAATAATTAAACTATTATTTAATGTCTACCTACTCTTTTAATAAATTTTAATAGAGTTACCGTCAATCTGTCTCACCAATTAATTTTGTGACAATAATATGTGCATGCAATTCGCACTTTTACATACCCCTTCGGATAATACAGGGGTGGTGTTATTTTTTCACCATTAATATGTTAAATAAGCATAAGCAGCCTATACTGTTGCCACTGCTGGATCACAGGCCTCCTCTCTGTGAGAGAGAGTGGGCCGTAATCCACCACGCGGGCCCAGAGCGAATTGGTAGATGTCACATGTCCTCGTTTTTTTGGTTCTATAGAACATGCCGGATTCCTCACAATGTTTACCTTAGCTGTTTTGAGAGGAGTGGTGATGAAATAATTTACACCAAGTAAAGCACCTGTCAGGGTCCGAACTTACGACCTCCAACTCGTAAGTCGCGTACCCTTGCCACTGGCCCACTACAGAACGCGTGGCATGACTACCATAGAAACGGGTTTTATTATTTATTTATATTCAATAACAAGAAACAAAGGACTCAAATATGTTAGTAACAATATTTCTTAACAACTACGTCACTAACTTAACCTACACGCTTAACATAGCAATGCAATATACTTTATGCGAATCCCTGCTACAAGTTCAACACTGATGTGGAAAGTTTGCAGTTTTATCGACGAAAAAATTGATAAAATTACAGATTTCTTTACAATCTGTCATTTTGTATATTCTTCCTATTTCTTGTTAGGTATAGGTACATCATATCTCGGTGTACACGAAGAGAAATGTAATTACAACCCCTTACAACCCACATAACACGTATTCGCCTTGCGCCACTGCGCTAAACTAGGGTACGTTCTAATTCAAATATCTTTTAAGTGTGTGTCTGTAAAGCTTCGACTACGACTACCGTCTTTGAGACTTCAGCGAACTGACAGTTTTTAATGAGTCTCTATCACGATTAAACTGTGTCTTGAATTCCTTGGTACACATCGTAAACAGACTGTGCTAGTTTCTACCTTTTAACATTTTCTTTTGATTTTTAATGAGTGTAATTTTTATTAGATTTTTGTTAGTTAATTTTTTTTTTTTTAATTGTTTGGTAAGAAGTCGAAATGTTTATATTGAATCTATTTTTATTGTAAAAGTGAGATCTACATTTGAGGAGGTTAACATTAGTTGTGAGACAATACACATACATTGTCTTTCTACATCGTTTCGTCGTATAATTTCAACATGAATGATTTAACCAATATTTTGCAGCAATTTTTTTATTTAAAAGAGTGTCCGTGGAATTTCTTACCCGTTCTTCTCCATACGTGCCTACTACGCTTTGGAATAGGCAACTAGCTTCATCATTCTGACTGACCGACTTCTTGACAATTCAAAAGTCCCTGTAATTGATTTATTTTAAATAAATGCTTTGAGTTTCAGTTTATTGAATGAGAAGCACACACCTATAAGGCTTTTTTAATTAATACTCTTTTGTTGTTGCTCCATAAAAAAGCCACTATAGCGTCTATCACACGACTGATCCGTTATTTTAATGGACCGTTAATTTCAATGTCCGATTTTATTTCTGGTGTTCGCGTTTTTATTCGCATGGTGAGTTCACACGAACCGACGATATCGGATTCGATAAAATAACATTATTTCATGTGGACTCGTGTTAACTCGCTCATACAAATATGCGAACCAAAGACTGTGATATTAATGGCACAGTAAAAATATCAGATCGCGTCTGTGAGCACAGGCTTTAAAATATCAATAGGTTTAAAAGAATATAATCACAAGACAAATGTTAAATAAAATTCACACCACATATATGGTTGTTCTGGACCCTACACCACAGACTACCTGCAGTATTGTCTCTACTTCTCCACTTGATTTGAAAACGTTGTAAAAGCCAGTTATAAGTTTCTTGCCGGCTCTTGTCCATAGGAAACGACCAATTGGAATCGAACACCTAGCTTCTGACGTTTCATAAGTGTAGGTTTGTCCTACTAATATTATAAACGCGAAAGTTTGTATGGATGGATAGGATACGCAAAAACCGCAGAACGGATTTGGATGAAAATTGCCACAGTGATAGTTTATAACCAGGATACTTTTTATCCCGATTTTCCCACGGGATCGAAACTTATGCGGGAGAACCCGCAGGGCACAGATAGTGTGAAATAAAATATTTTGAACTTTTTATTTAAATCCATCCAAAGATTGCCTTTCTTCAAAAGATCGCTTTTAGCAATAATACCCTACATTGTGTCACCCTATGTAAAACTTATATCTGTAATTCGTATCTATGATGTAAATAACAAAAACTATTATATTCTATTCTTTAGTTTTTCAACTTCAGATCGTCTACCATTAAACTAGTATTCTGTAATTTAATTTTTTCTTCACAATTTCTGACACGACTAAGGAACGGTGAAATATGTCTGAGCCTGTACCAGGATCGCATGACTGAAGCGAATCCCTCAAAAATGGACGTTTATTACGGAACATCAGATACTCCACCTTATTTATGTTCCTAGATTAACAAATACGCCAGGGATCCAGGTCAGGTATTATGGATTGTTTTATGTTTTAATTTGCATACTGTTAAACTAGACGTATTGTGTTTCCTTGAAACAAAATAAAAATATAGGATTTGAAATAGAAACGCATAATTTCGTCATTATTATATCACACTCACATGAGATATCACACAAGTGATTAAACGACATTTATTTTTTAAATGTTGCAGCATCTAGCCGATATAGGAGCCTTTTGGCCTCGTATAGGACTCTGTTTCCTTTTTCTTTATGTTACGTTTTTTTTATTTAATTTGGTTTTTTATTTTTGACTGTGTTTAGTTTGGTTTGTGATCTTCCTGTACGGCTAGCAATAAATACGTTTTCTTTCTTTCTTTCTTTTTTTTCTTTAAAATGTGAATGTTAACTACATGTAGGCAAAAGGGACTGCCTAGTGGTTGAAAGCGCGAGCAGATACTTGGCGTAAAAGCCCTTGATCCCAATATCCCGATCTGGGGACGACTGACGTCCCCAGATCGGGATATTTTTCAGTATCAGCCCTGAGTCTGGGTTCCTGACCGATTCACGAGGAAAATCTCACTCGTTACATAAGAATTAAACGTAACTGCCGATATCTAAAGGCCAATTCTCGTAATTTAAAACGTTCAAAATCTAGTCGCCATCTCATCCTGGCGACAAGCAAAAGTCAAAAAGTTGTCAAAATGTAGGGAAATTAGAGGTGTTTTTGACAGATTGACACTAGAATCAGATTGTGAACGTTCTTAAAATTACGAGAATTGCCCCTCAGGTTACACCTCTGCCTAGCCTTCGAAGAATACTGACGTAGTGACGACATGGTTGGCGCAGTGGCTGAGCGATCGACTGCTGCGCTGCGTGTCGTGGGTTCAATTCCCGCACGGAACAAATATTTTTTATTGCCTACAGGTTAGTATAGTTGTTCCGGGTGGCTATTTGTGTAATTTGAAATGTTTGTAAACGCACCCACGATACAGGAGTAAATTTAAAAATTTAAAAAACTGGTATGATGTTATACCTTTATAAATTAAACTCGCATTTCATGTCTGTGTGGCCGCGTTGTGGTTTTCACCATCATTTTTATTATTTATTAAGGAAGGCTTTGAAGGCTTTCTACGTATAGTAAAAAAAATTTCGTTGTTCATCAAGTCGTAAAAGCCCGCTGCTTTGCACGCGTGTCGATATCTACTAATTAAAATTCACATTTTCTATCGATACTAGTGATGGCGCCCGACCTCGCTCCAGCTGTAACCTCTACAGCTAGGTCAGTGATTTGTATTGTGAGTGCAGTGTGGTGTTCCGAACTGTATCCGTTAATTGAACGCCTGAGAACTACGCTCCATTTCACGCTGGCGAACCTTGAAATGCTTGCAGGTAACTTTAAACCTCCTCTATTAGATAAGTCATTTTCAACTGGATTCTATTACCTCGCTTTTAGCTCGTTCGTGTATACGAAAACGCTTTGAGCGGTCGCGTATACATTACAAAAAATATAATAATATGCTACGTCTTGCTTTTCTCAACTATATTGGGTCGGCTTCCAGCCTAATCGGATGCAACTGAATAACAGTATTTTACATGAAGTGAGTATCTATCTGATGTATTACGATACGCCTTAGTCAAACTGGTTGTCAGACTTTCGGGCTTCTGACAACTCGTAACGACTGTCAAAGGTCTGCGAATGACTGCCGGGGCGGCTTAACATCGCCACGTCGTGCTAAAAACATAGAATTTAGTTAGTCGAGCAGCAAAGACAGTTTCCATCGTTTTTAAGCAGAAAATCTGGATGCGTTTAGGTGTAAACGTGCTCCGTAAATCAATAATAAACACATACGTCTACCGAGGCGAGTATTGCAAAGCAATTTCGATTAGATCAATTAATTGGAAGTTAATAATACTAATTGGAAATATTAACAAACCATGCAGACATACCTACATTAACAATCAACTTGATTGAAAACATCAATCAGCAGCATGCAACTGACGATATGCTCGGAATCTCTCCGAGGCGCGGACATGACTGCTATCCGCTACCGTAATGAAGATTTATCGGTGACCTCCGAACGACCCCGCAAATTACCCACCGACACATTGGAATGCCGTTGTTGTGCCAAAATGGACCAAAAATATACCCACAGCAAAGTTAATAGCCTCCACACTCAATTAAGCATCAAACAAGGTCATTAGTTACTGATTTGAACTTATTTCTTGACCTTTGTGCAGAAAATCTCGCTTATTCTTCCCATTTTCCTGTAAATTACAGACTTTTTTCAGCGTAGAATTTACGTTGTTTCCTTATACTAAGTAACTCCATTATCAAACGCCGGTTGTAAAGGTGGGTAGAAAAAAGTGGGGTTTTATAGGTAAATATTTGCTCCATTTTCTTGTATTTGCTTTAATCTGACCTCAGACGAGATTTCCTAACTAGAACGGAGAAATTGATAATCATGATAATAGGCTGGAGTAATAAATGTAGGGTACAGAACTGCGAGGGTGGGAATTTCAGCATTTTTTGGGTTTTGCACATTCGTTGGTACTAGTATTATTTATTCTATTGTTGGTGTGGGTATTTTGCCTGCAATAAAACACTAAAATTTGTTTTTAAAATTAACTTTCTCAGGTTGATAGAACCTGGTACCCAATCTCATGGGTATAATAAACCACGGAGGGATTGTAAGTTTATTGGTGATTTATACCTACATAAGTTGAAGTATGTAATTTTATTTATTTATGTATTCTTCAGAAAGCTTACAGTCTAATATCTAGGTAAGTAATGTCAATTAGCGCTTACAGATACCATGTACAAGGTTCCACAAATAAAAAACTATGTACCTAAGGTTAAAAGAAATAAAAATACACAAAAAATTAAATTTTTAAATATAATCTTCTAAGGGCCGGTTTATCAATCACCAGTTAACTTTTATCCGTCGTATAAGTATGTCATTTTGACAGTTTTTATATGATGTCTGAAATCTGTCGAAACGTCACAATTATTCTTCAGTTAAAAGTTATCCAATGATTAAAAAATCTGCCCTTAAAACAAATAAAATAAAACAAAATGCGATTACGTGTGCATTAATTAAGAGTAATTAATGGGGATCCTATATTCTACTGGTTCAATCAAACTTCGGTCGAGTTTCGAATCCGGCTTAAGAACCGCGCGCGCTATCAAAGTCTGAGGGAACTCCAGTTGGTTTCTCAAAGCCTATTCAATTTAATCTGTTGTGAAATCTCATGTCAACGTTTGTGATTGGTTGTTAGTTTAGTCGGCCAATCATCTTAGCTATTAGGAAAACTGACTTAATGATTACACACAGGGTTATTTTAAATTAGCTAGCTAAACTCCGTAGACGCAATGAGTATCGTTACCTAAACACGATAAAATAAAAAGATGTAGTGATTTTTTTTGGGAAGTCAACGTCCATTATTGAGAAAACCTGTTTTCTTATGTTTTATCGTGTTTAGACATTAATACCCTCTACGTCTGCGAAGTATACACAAAAAAAAAAGATTTTTTAACTGATATCTCAAGAGATAACTGTGGTCGAGGACCCCACAAAATAAATAATTAAATTAATAGATTTTTCATTTTATCATGTTTAGACATCGATACCCATCGCGTCTGTGGGGTTTAGCTAGCCAATTTAATTTAACCCTGTAGAGTGTTTGTTTTGCCGTTTCTTCTCAGTTCCAGTAGTCAGATAGGAACTTTCGACTCCATCTAGATTTTTTGTAATATGACGTTTAAAAGTATTTCGGAAATCATATTACAGAATAAACATGTCATTTCATACTTTATTCAGCTTTTAGAAACAAATGTGGTAAAGTAATGACTTCAAACATGTATATTCTCTTACAATCATCATAATTTTCATCTCAGAAAGGTAAGGTATATCTATCATTAAAAGAAAACAAAAGCGAAATCACCCAGCGGGAAAACATAAAATAAAGCGTATTTCTTTACAAACATCCCACAAACTCATGATAAAATAAAATAAAAATACCTGCATTCAAAAACATTTCTTTTAAGGAAAATATGTTAAAGTTATCAGATGATATTTTCATAGAACATAAATGAAGATGAAAAAAACTGTGACTTTTACGACGACACGCCGCGGAAATTATTTGTCGTAAAAATATGACTTTGATGTTACAAAGCATACCTACTTTCTGAAGGGCTTTTTTCAGGAAACTGAAGGTTTGCTAGTTTTTTAACTCGACATTTTATATTCAGAGGTTGTACATTACATTATATTTTTACATTTTAAAACTTATTTTCAAGTTTTAAGATAAGGATGTGTTAATATCCTAAGTGAGCTGTAGTAGCCCAGTGGTTACGGGCGTGACATACGATTGGAGGCCGTAGTTCGAACCCATACAGACTCTTTACTTTGTATAAATTATTTCATCACCACTGCTCTCAAAACAGTGAAGGAAAACATCGTGAGGAAACCGCCATGCCCTAGACCAAAAAAATCGAAGACATGTGACATCTACCAACCCGCACTGGGCCCGCGTGGCGGCGGCCCACTCCCTCTTATGAGAGGAGGCCTGTGTCCCAGCAGTGGGAACATTATTGGTTAATTATGCTAATATCCTGAGAGGAAATTGTAATTGAAATTCAAGCAAAGTGATCATGTCATTGACGGACTCATTGGTGTAGTGGTCGCAAGCCCTACTGCCGAGAATGACCAGCCGGTCGATTCTGTAAAAATCTCACCGTGAAAACTCAAGTGAAGTGAGCTTGATGTGAGTTGTCAGTAGTGTCAATCCCTAGCATTATTTGGAATAACACCTCACTCCACGCTCACTTCACCTAAGTTTTCACGGTGAGATGGTTACAGAATCACGACCTGCGCTCTAATTGCATAACACACTCTCTATCTCAATCTGAATCATTTTGAAGGATATTGTTAATCCATTGATTCACATGTTCGAAAAAATTGTCTGCTCAACAATGTAAATAACGCAATGAATGTTGTTGAACTGTCAAAATGAAACCCATTGCTACTGATAGTGAGTTATGCAATTACTTCGTTCGATTCCCAGGTCGGGCAAAGTGTTATTGGGTTTTTACATTAGGAATTTCTCAGAAGCAGCCTGGAACCTGGATTTGTGCCCAGTTAGGCAATAGTCCCGTCCCCCATTACATGAGACTTAAGCGCATTCATCTCGCGCGGGCTGACAACGTCGCATTTCTACAGGTTTTTAGTGATTATTTTATTAAATTTACAAAGTACCTACTACTTTTTTTAGCCAAGTACTAGATCGTTGGTAAGTATTTATAATTATTTTAAACATATTTACAAACAAATGAAAGTTTGTATGGATGGATGGATGGATGGATGTTTGTTACTCTTTCATGCAAAAACTACTAAACGAATTTGGATGAAATTTGGCACACAGATGATTTATAACCGGAATTAACTTAGAGGATACTTTTTATCCCGATATTTCCAGGGGATCGAAACTTATGCGGGTGAAACCGCGGGGTGCAGCTAGTAGAAAATAATTGTTAATATGTCAATTTTTATGAGTAAATACCAAAATAACTGTACAAGCTTAATATCATGCTATTTTCATGACATTTTTTTCATTACATAAACGTTCATTAAAGAATTCACTACACGTTTCATTTTCAGCAAATGTTTACAGGCTGATAAAATATGGACTTACAAAACTTGGAGGACAATAAGATTAATCTTTTTATTCTAAAAACCTTGAAACCTCACTTGTCTAGTCAAAAGCCACTCCAAACAACAAGTAAAATTAATATGATCCGTTTATTTTTCGGCTCAGCCTTGCTTTCTGTGCGCGCACTCATTTAAATTACCTTGTTTATATTTTTTCTTCTTCTTTTATATTTTTACTCTCTCTTATTTACCATAATAACTTATTTACACAATGACTGGTCCTAGGGCACATATCGCTTTATAACAAGCCAATCCTTCTTCTTATGTTCCTACTATAATATATAATATCCTACTAATATTGTAAACGCGAAAGTTTGTGTGGATGGATGGATGTTTGTTACTCTTTCACGCCAAAACGACTAAACGGATTTGGATGAAATTTGGTACACAGATAGTTTATAACCAGGATTAACACATAAGATACTCTTTGTCCCGATATTCCCACGGGATCGAAACTCATGCGGGTGAAACCGCGGGGCGCAGCTAGTTACATTATAAACGCTAAAGTTTGTGAGGATGGATGGATGTTCGATACTCTTTCACGCAAAAACTACTCCACGGAGTTGGATGTTTGGTACATAGATAGTTTATAATCAGGATTATCACATAGGATACTTTTTATCCCGATTTTACTACGGAATCGAAACTTATGCGGGAGAATCCGCGGGGCGCAGCTAGTCTTTTATAAAGTCAAGTTACCTCATATTGTGATTTTATTACGTAATTATATAATCACTAATTAATCTCTGTCCTGTAATAAATACTGTACATTTATTGGCCTCCAAAAGTTATTTGATACTAGCTGACCCGGCAAACGTTGTTTTGCCATATAAATTATTTCTAGCTGCCCGGTGCTACTTCGTTCGCGTGGTGTCCTACCCCCTACCCTACCACTACCCTACTCCTACCCTACTCCTACCCTACTCCTAACCTACTCCTACCCTACTTCTACCCTACTCCTACCCTACTCCTAACCTACTCCTAACCTACTCCTACCCTACTCCTACCCTACTCCTACCGTACTCCTACCCTACTCCTACCCTACTCCTACCCTACTCCTACCCTACTCCTACCCTACTCCTACCCTACTCCTACCCTACTCCTACCCTACTCCTACCCTACTCCTAACCTACTCCTACACTACTCCTACCCTACTCTTAACCTACTCCTACACTACTCCTACACTACTCCTACCCTACTCCTATAAGTAAAACGCTGATTGATTGATAGAACCTAGCGGACCCGGCAGACGTCATCCAATCCGAAAAAGCAGCGCCACCTACCGGGTCCAATTATGTACACAAACCTTGTCCTGACAATAAGGAATACAAAAGAAAAGAATTATCCAATTTGGTGCAGTAGTTCGAAAGTTATGGGCGTACATACATTTCGAAGATCCATTTTTATTTATATAGATTTTTCCTTCAGCTTGACACACCACATTATGATTTAAATATCTAGTGATCCAAATAGGTACATATTTACGAGGGTCATTCAATAAATACTTAGCCTACAAAAAGTAAACGAAAATTTTAGAAAAGTGGCGATTTATTTTTCAACATAGTCTCCTTTTAGTTCGATACACTTAGCCCAGCGATGCTCCAACTTTTTTAACCCGTCCGAAAAATAGTTTTTGTCAAACTCTGCAAAATAGGCCTCCGTGGCGGCGATGACCTCCTCATTTGATCCATATCTATTCCCAGCGAGAGATTTTTTCAGATTAGGAAACAGAAAGAAGTCACAAGGGGCCAAATCTGGAGAATACGGTGGATGGGGCAGCAATTCGTAGCGTAATTCGACCAATTTGGCCATGGCAACGGCAGACGTGTGAACCGGTGCGTTGTCGTGGTGAAACAGCACTGTTTTCTTCGCCAGATGGGGTCATTTTTTCTTTAATTCGGCGTCGAATCGGCCCAATAAATCGGCATAGTAAAGCCCTGTAATTGTTTTACCCTTCTCGAGGTAATCGATGTAGATCACACCTTGTGAATCCCAGAAAACGGTGGCCATAACTTTTCCGGCCGATTTTACAGTTTTCGCCTTCTTTGGAGCACGTTCCCCGGTCTGGATCCATTGTTTTGATTGCTCCTTGGTCTCTGGTGTGTACCAATGGATCCAGGTTTCATCGATGGTCACAAAACAATGCAAAAACTCCGCTGGATTCCGCTTAAACAGCGCCAAACACGTCTCCGATGTGGTCTCACGGTTGCACTTGTTTTCCGGTGTGAGTAAACGCGGCACCCATCGCGCCGACGGCTTTCTCATGCCGAGTTCCTCGTGAAGAATATGATGCACTGTTCCTTCTGAAATGCCTACAGTCTCAGCTAGCTCCCGAACCTTCAATCGGCGATCTGCCAATACGAGATCATGGATTTTTTTAATGTTTTCCTCCGTAGCAGCTGTTTTCGGTGCACCTGGACGTGGTTCATCAAAAACCGACGTACGGCCACGTGCAAACTCGTTGAACCAATTCTTGACGGTGGCCATCGATGGAGAAGAGTCACCGTACACAGCATCCAAGCGCTCTTTGATTTCGATTCGCGTTTTCCTTTCCAAAAATAGGAATCGAATCACCGAACGATATTGCTCTTTTTCCATTTTTGTAAAACCGATCGATACATTCGCTTTCATAAGTTGTCAAATTAAAACAAATGAAGGGATTGGAATGAAAATTTGAAAAAAGAATTAAAAAAGAATGTGCTACACTGTGGTAAAACTATTTTGAAACTACAGCGCCCTCTGGCGATGAGGCTAGGTACTTATTGAATGCACCTCGTACACTGCTATAAAGGTTTTATTGATTAATAATTCAACTACATACCTTTCATTTATCATAAAAATGTAATTAAGTAATCGCTTAGGAGTACCTGATTGTTTTTTTAAATTTAAATGATAACGGAAAAATGACTTTCCAACTAACTCTTAGAAGCCTCTGTACGTACCTAATACTGGCACGCCACACTTGGGAGAAGGTAATAATACCATTAACTTATTTTAAGACCTATAATAATAATGATTATGATTACATTGAGAGCAGTAGTGGCCCAGTGGCAGCGACCCTGACTTACGAGTCGTGGGTTCGAACCCAGACAGGCGCTTTACTTTGTATAAATAATTTCATCACACTGCTCTCAAAACGGTGAGGGAAAACACTGAGGAAACCGGCATGTCATAGAACTAAAAATTCGAAGGAATGAGACATCTACCCACCCACATTGGGCCCGCATAGTAGATTATAGCCCACTCCCTTTCGAAGAGATTAGGCCAGTGTCCCAGCAGTGGGAACATTATAGGCTGATTATGTGTGTGATGATTATACGGCACAGAGAATAAATGATTAGCTTTCTGAAAAACCGGTCAATACCCAGAACAAAAATTTTAATCCCTCAAAAATCTACGAAGAGTACCTACAACAATCCTCGTTCAAGAAATCCACGTTTGGGTCTAAATGTGATGAATGGACCGATGAAATAACCCGGATCGCCGTGTGTACATTTCAATTCGTGCCTCAGAAATCAATCACTTACCATACAGAATACTACTACAGTCCTTTCACAGTCATTTCACTTCTAAAGCTAAGCTCTAGTGCCTTAAAAAAATACCTACTAACTGAAATGAATAGAAATAAACATTTCATTTCATTTCACGGACTCCTAGAAGAGCGGTAGCCGCACATAACGGCTGTCATGAAAATTTTGACAGCGGCAAAGATATAAATCGTAAAATTCGGCCAACCGCAATAAAAGATAGTCGCGTTTCCGTTTCGTTTTGACACCTCTAACACACTGAGACGCAGTGACTGGACTTGATTGTCATGGAAACGCTATTTAATCATTTGTGAGCTCACTCTGTGACACTTTTTTCGCGTGACTATAAGTACGGTGAGGGTAAATCTAGCGGTTTGACTTTACGGTGTCAAAAACGACCTCTAGTAAAACTTATTTTCATTAATAACGTTTCGGTGACGTCATTCGCTGGTAAGTTACAGACGCTATGTGGCGGCCACAGTTCTTCTCGGAAACCGTAGCTTAAGCTTAACAGCAACAACCCAACAGCAACCTTATAGTGACAACAATAAAGATCAATGTGATTTTGACAGACTTGTCAGTACAGCAACCCAAGAGATAAGTTATTATGATTTTGCCAGTGATACAAAATCAGAGGTAAAATAACTGTGAAAGGACTGCAACACGCTCAAACCCAGGTATACCCATCCTTTGCCCACAATGCAGGCTAACAAAAAAAAAATATACCCATCCGGCCATCCGTTTGGCAACCACGCTAAAATGGAATTGGGCTGGATACATCTGCCGCATGTCAGACGACCAATGGGCCAAACTTACGACCAAATGGGTCTCTCTTAACTTAATGACAAGTGACATCGCGGCAGGCCCAGACGGAGATGGTGGGATGAGCTGGACTCCTTCAACAAGACAGCTCACTCTAAGCTCACTTCACCTAACTTTTCACGGTGAGATTTTTACAGAATCGATCGGCTGGTCCTTAGCAGCTTTGAACAGAGAGAAGTGGAAAAAGAGTAGGGAGGCCTTTGACTATATAAGTATCCCCAACATAGCCATACTGTACAATACTATCAGACAAGAGTACCTCGGCAACATTCACATTAATTTCTCCTGAGAAAATCTGCGATATTGCGAGCATCAATAACGGTAAATACTAAATTGGTTAATAACTCCTGTCATATTCCCTTCTCGAAGCAGCCATTATTTACTTTTCTTAGTCACCAATCGCCATTACAGAAATAGAGTCAGGAATTAATTGAAGTTCATATTTAAAATACTTTGGTACAGCATGGGACAAGGGCAAGTAGAAAAGTGGCAGAAGGCCAACATCTCAAAAAAAGTGGAACAGAAAACATTACACAGCCAAATTTGAGGGTTCCGTACCCAAAGAAACGTGTTTTATGCGGCGTCTTTGCCTTATGGCATGGAACCCTCCGTATGCGAGTCCGACTCGCATTTGACCGGTTTTATTGTAAAAAAAAAAAACAGTTTTTGTTCCAAAAATAGCACTCGTAAATTCAGAATATTTATGGTCAAGACAAAATCAAAGACGATGAGAGAAAATTTTTGAGTTATCACTCCAGCAACTCATTACAATCTTCCTCGTCATGTCGATGGTACGAGAACTATATTTCCTTGTGCTGTGCCTTCTCCGTCCAATCGGTTAGGAACGAGTCCAAATCGTCACGCCAGCGTTTCTTAGGCCTGCCTCGGTGACGACGCCCGTCTGCAGGCACCCACTGTGTGAAAAGGGAAAAGTTTAAGAATATGGGGGAGGCCTTTCCCCAGCAGTGTGACAACATAGGTAGACGGAAAAAAAAATCTTACAATACTGATGCTTGCTACCAACGACGCAATTCGTCTGTATAAAGTAAACCTTCTTTTACATTCCTTGTCGTATCCTGGGGAAGTGTAGGGCGCTGTCAGTGGGGGTACTGCTGAGCCGGCCGGCTGTCTCATTCGATAACAATTTGCTTCGGGCGTGATTTATGGCCGTAATACCCGGTGCGGTTACTTAACCGATGCGGCTGTATTAACTTTCGACTGTATATTGAGAATTTTATATCGAATCCGGCTGCCTTCATTTAATTGGAGTTGGGATTAAATTGGTGGTGGTACCTGGTGGACTAATTTGAATCTTTAATTACTTGGGGGGTACTTGTCTCATTGAAATTGAGGAGGAATTGCTCTTGAAGCCAAACTATTTGTAAACAACTTATTATCTTGACGCATTCAAAACAAGAGATTACTTATAAGCATAACATAACTAACATCAAGCCTGTAATCCCTGAAAAATAAACGTATAGAGAGACCTAAGCCCTCCTATACTAACTACCCTAACTCTGCAGGCCAACTCATTGGCAAAACAAAAAAAAATCAGCCTGGCGAGTGGTAAGCAGCCTGGCACACGCTAGAAAATAATTTCAGAGGGTCGCCGTTATCAATATCGATAAGGAAGACTATAATTCCTGAAGTGTTGGGCAGAGGTGTACATATAAATGATAAATGATTTTATTTTTAATTCGGTTTTATCCCGTGAAACAACGCCAAACCTGCCTCCGAAGTGGTCACACGCATGCGTTAAATAATAAATGATTTTATTTTTAATTCGGTTTTATCCCGTGAAACAACGCCAAAGCTGCCTCCGAAATGGTCATACGCATGCGTTAAATAATAAATGATTTTATTTTTAATTCGGTTTTATCCCGTGAAACAAAGCCAAACCTGCCTCCGAAGTGGTCACACACATGCGTTAAATGATAAATGATTTTATTTTTAATTCGGTTTTATCCCGTGAAACAACGCCAAACCTGCCCCCGAAGTGGTCACACGCATGCGTTAAATGATAAACGATTTTATTTTGTAAGTACGTTTGTACAAACACTTTTACACGTCAATCATATTTTAAAACTAGATGAGGTCGGCTTTTTGAGGTTGGATTTCCTAAATGCATTTTCTTTCTTTCTATCTGACTAGTCTGAGAAGAAACGCCGAAACAAGCTCAGAGGTCACAGTCTCTTTTAAAGTCCAGACATAATCTTGGTCAGATCTTATGAAGACCATGTAGATCGATGTCTGAGATGTTCTTTTGAGGAAAGAACCACACAGATTGAGAGGACCTGTCCAGTCAGTGCACGCATTTGTCAGAAAACGTGCAACTCAACTCAAAACTTAAGGAGCTCGACGATTCGACGAACAATACCAAAGAAAGGACATTTGGGTAGGCCACATTGATTATAGTTCACCCACATTTCGCCAGTTATGTTTAAGTTCCATGTGATACGGGGCGAGCCTATTGTCCTCAACCTGGCACAAATCCAGACCCCGGGCTGCTGAGAAATACCCAATAACACCTGGGAATACTAAATTAGTTATTTTAAAACAGTATTTACTTATTCACATGTCACTAGATTAGTTCTTCTATTTACAATTAATTTTACACTTTCATAGAAATGCTGTTCGTTATAAGCCATTTATTTACCAATCACAATTTCAATTAAATTCAATTTCAATTCAATTTATTCAGGAACAATTCACATTGTGTTTGAAATCATTAAAATTATAAAACTAACACATTCATAATACAATAAATCATAGAAAAAAAAAAAAAAAAAGAAGATATATTAACAATAAAACTCAATAACATTACAAGCTACTACGTAGGTACTAATATTATTCAGTCTCTCATTAACTAATAAAATAATCAAATAAAAAAATCAAAATAATCAATTAGCCGTATATTCATTTTTTTTTTTATTTAAGGAGAAAATTACACCAACATCTAAAAACTTTCGTGTCTCAATAACTACATTAATCATTGAATCCATAAGAAAAATCTTTCACATAATAACGTCAATTTTCTTCCCCAACTACTGATGACGTTGCAATTCTCGCCATTCCTTTAGAGCACAATTGCTCATCAATTGCGCAGGAGATCATTAGGGGCCCATATAAATCAGGAGGCTCTTCCGACGCACGATACGATCTCAATGACGTCGCCTTCCGACTTCTTTTGCCCCCCATCGCAAATATAGACTAGCACTGTCGACTGTGTTTTGTTTTTTAAGTTGGTGTACTGGAAAGTAGTGTGTGGTAAATGTGATTGTGAAAATACTGTGTTAGTTTATAAATTAAAATGGACATAAAACCGGTAAAGCTATCAGCTTTTTTACTACAACAGTTTATGATCTAAGAGCAGTACCCGTTGTTTTTGTAATCCATGTGCACGTCTTGTATAGTAATAAAAAATACGGTATTTGACGAACGCCACATAGGTACCTAAACTATATCATTAAAAATATATATATATTTTGTGTGTTTGTTTTTTACGCTTTCACGCTAAAACGGCGAAACGGATTTAGATGAAATTTGGCACATGAGTAGACCATAACCTGGATTCGGACATAGGATACTTTTTACCCCGATATTCTTCACGAATCGAGATTCATGCGGGAGAAACCGCTGGGCGCAGTTAGTGTGCAATAAGTTTGTTTGACTTCGCGTAGGTACTGCAAACCTTCGTGGAAAACTGTTCTTAGCGCACAGTAAGTTGAAAATACTTATCTTGGTCCTTGCATTTTATATTTTGTTGTAAATAGTCTTCACTCAACAGACTTTGCCAGACGTCAGAGCTCTCTGAAACATAGTAAACTAGTGACTCAACCCTGCTTCCCACGGCTTTTACGACTTCACAAAACATCGAGATTTCTTTATTATACGTTAATTTAACATTCATTTATTATAAACTGAATAAATTTTGTAAATGATGGTGAAAACCGTATCAATAACCGTTGCGTAGTTTAGAAGAAGAACCCGGTTACACAGACAGACACGAAAACCGACTTTAATGTATAATATGTATATATTTAGATTGTGTCTTCACTCTACCAGACTTCGCCAGACGTCAGAGCTCTCTGAATTAAAATAAACACACACTTTATCATTATGCTAAGTTGCTTTCATAGTAAAATATAAAATCATTCAGCTACAATATAATAATATCTCAGAGCAAAAACCGCTCTTGCAATGCAACGTCTTCAACTACGCGATCAAACTCAATCTCACAGCATTTATTTCAATTAAACCATTTACAGGCACTTTTAAACTGTCATAATTTTGGTCAATTAGTCAGAAAGTTGAAGCTAGATACCCTTTCCAAAACGTAGATCTTTATGGAGACGGGTAAGAAACTCCAAGGACAATCTTTTAAATCAAGATATTACAAAATTATTCTTGTTGCTTCTATATGTGAGAACAGTGTAAAAACAATAAAATGAAGAAACAATTAAAAATTAAAATAAGCCCTGGCAGTTAAGATGACCAGTCTCAACCGACAGCGCCCGTTCACGAACATGGCGAGTTCAGACTATAAAGTTCAGATTTCCTTACAAAGTCTTCCTTCACCATGTTAGACTAAAATTAAATCGATAGGTATTAGGTAACTAGGGCGGGATGAAGAGCAACTCATCCATAATCTTCTGCTACAAAACTCTTCAATAGTGAGGTATTAACCAGCAAAGTTTGCGGTTGCTGACGTAACTATGTGCTAGAACACTGTAGGCTATTTATTACATGGCTTACCTATGTATAATGTAGAAGGCTTGCCGTGGTGTGGTGCGAAAAGATTTATGTTGCGTCATACATTGCCTGCATAAAACCGACACATTTAAAATATCAATCTATACTAAAAATAGAGCTGAAGAGTTACTTTGTTTGAACGCACTAATCTCTGGAATTACCAGTCGGACTTGAAAATTTATTTTTGCATTTGATAGCCCAATTCTTGAGGAATACTGTGGGTTACTTAACATTACTTAACGTCACGACACAAAAGTCTGAAAGAACACAGTAATAATCTAATGGCGAGGGCAGGCGATGCGATGCGATGCGAGGGGTGTTTCGGGGGCCGAAACTTTACGCGGACGAAGTCGCGGGCAGAAGCTAGTTGCTGAATAAAATTACAGGAATTTCAAAACCCAGAAACTTTAACCAGAGTGGCAATTCTCGTAATTTTACGTTCACAGTCTGATCTCAGTCTCATTCTGTCAAAAATACCTCTAATTTCGCTACATTTTTGACATTTGTTTGTCGCCGAGATGAGACTGCGACTAGATTTTAAACGTTTTATATTACGTGAATTGGCCTTCAGGTTCAATTTTGACTGTGCACAGTCAGTTTTTAGGTACAGTCAGCCTCAAAAAGAGGCACACATTGAAAATAATTCGTTTGAGTGTCCACAATTGTGTTCAATCACACTGTATCAAAGTGTAGCTTCAATTAAGTTCCCAATGTGTAGTTATGTTTTGTGGCTACACAGCCTGACTGTACGAGTACCTACATCATACGTGTACCTACTCGAAACTACTTACTTCGGAAATCACTTTCCCTCATTGGATAAATGGACACTTACCAGAGAATATTTTCTTTCCCCCAAAATCCTAGAAAGTAAATAGTGCAAGATTTATCTTTCATTACAAGATTAGCTTCTATTCTTACTGATTCCCAGAATTACGATCCCCTTCATGAACGAAAATTGGCAATTTGAACCGAAAAGTTTTGCACCCCAGTAAATGGATGTGTAACTAAAAGAAAAATGGCGAATATTCCCCTATTGTGAACATACTGATACGGAGCCCTCGTCTCGGCTAATTTAATTTTTCTCCGTTACCTCATATACTGGGGGCTTTTCTGTACACTCCGCGGAAACAAAGACGTGCCGAAACACGAAATCTTTGTGGGAAGACGGCTTTGAAACTCCAATTAGGTACGACTTTGTGGTTCGTCGTTTGTCGCATTATGCTTCTAAAATATTACCTTATTTTTCTGTTTCGTACCTAAACACAATATAAGTTAATTAGTTTATAAGCTATTCAGATGAAGGTTTTTTTTTATCTGTGGAAAGTATTAGTTTATTTGCTTAAAGTTGTGGCAGAATTCGTCTGGGGAAACACTATCACTTGGAATAGTTAAAAGGGAAACTTCTGGATAATTGCGTAACACACATACAGGGGCAGTGCTTTACGTTGTTGAACAGACGAATTTTTCAAACATATAAAGCACTAGCCCCGCGGTTTCACCCGCATAAGTCTCGATCCCGTTGGAATATCGGGATAAAAAGTATCTTATCTCCTATTCCAAGCCATGATCTATCCATGTGACAATTTTTTTCATCCAAATCTGTTCACCCGTTTTAGCGTGATAGCGTAACAAACAAACATACAAAATATCAAATCTTTTATCTGTATAGATAACACATACGAGTATATTAGTTTGGATTGGATTAGCAATTTCCTTCAAAATGTTTCTGATTGTGATTGAAAGTGTATAACGCAAGTCTGCAGCGAGAAAAATCGTTGCCTTTTTCATCTAATTAAGATTTAATTCGACGTAACCCCCCGTAATAACGTTTATCTAAATGTTTGTATGCTAAGGCTCGTTAACCCGCTGTTCCTATTCTTAGTTGATAAATCGACATCCTAAGGAAACACTCGCAGCACTCCACAAGATTTATTTGCCGAGTTTTTTCATTTGTTCTTATTTCTACATTATTTTGTGAAAATTACTGGAAATCTCTGGAGATTTCGATGTTATAATGTTCTCACAATAAGATTGGTTAACCAATTGTACTTTTGCAAGCTTGGACTAGGTTAGAAAAAGTCAAATAATAAGTAGAAATAATGCTTTAATTTGTATACTACAGTAAAAAATAGGGTACAGTATACCGAGTAGTGCCGAGTAGTGCCGAGTAGTGCCGAGAAGGCCGTCGAGCGACTGCCTTCAGCCGCGCTCATTTGTATGAAGATTTTTTTAGTCAATGTCGTTATAGTGGTTAGGTATGATTATTGAGTGAGTTTCTTAATTGTGGGGCACACACACTAAAATGTAAATGGCAGGATTATGGTGATTTTTCGAGGTAGGCACTGCTATGTCTTTATGCAATGCACGCCTCTGGGGTATGCCTACTATAATATGGGCAAAGATAACATTGCTGTATTCTTTCTAATACTGGGTTTATGGACGCTTATGGTATTACCGTGTATAATATATGTAATGTGCGTTTTATTTGTACAGAATAAGTTATTTTTATAATTAAAATAAAACAGCTCTCAAAACGGTGAAGGAAAACATCGTGAGGAAACCGGCATGTCCTAGAACCAAGAATTCAAAGATATGTGACATCTATCAACCCGCACAAGGCCCGCGTGGTAGATTACAGCCTACTCCTTCTCGAAGAGAAAAGGCCTGTGTCCCAGCAGTGGGAACATTATAGGCAGATTATGCTAAATTATCATTAATTTACATCATTAGGGCATTACGTAATGACGAAGTAGGTTGTACCACTTAACTAAGATAACAATGAAAATTACGAAGAATTGTTCTAACAAACAATAACCACAGTCTGCTAGAAGCTAGTTTAATATAAAACATGGAGTTAGCAGCACCTGACGAGTGAGTACGTGACGAGACGGGAACGTCTGTAAGATGGCAGCAAGGGACCTTTATATTAAAACAGACATGTAAACCAACGGAATTTTATATAAGGTGCCAAAAAAACTGCATAAATGTATCAAATAAATATGCTAATGATAATTACTGACTTTAGCCTGATGTATGTACACTGTACAGACAGTAAATTGCTAATTGATTACCAACTTTAAATTGTCCGTATACTTATTCAAATCTCAACTGTCATTCTTTGACAGTTGTGCGTTGATCTTCACACAACTGTCACTTGCAACTTTGCTTAACAATTAACCCCTTTATTCATAGACGTTGCTTATAGTTAAGTAGTGATTAGCAACTGTTTAACCATACATTTTTAACGTTCAAACATCATTTAACTTTAATCATCGTTTATAAATACACCCCTTACTTATATTCCTCACTTTGCCTCGTAGATGTGAAGGCATTTTCATTACATATTATGCTATATATTTATTTATAAAGAGTTTACAGTAGACTTACCCCTAAATAAGCCGTTTTCACAATTTATCCGTGGGAACGCGTCATACTTATAACAATAATATATAACTATATATTATTATTCATATATAATTATTCTATATATTATTGCTTATAATATAACTTGTTGCTGGTGAAGAAATCTATGATTAATGGAAAAACAAAGGATGTTGAAACGGTAGGTATGAGTTACTTAATTCCTGGTAGGTAAGGATTGAAAAATGTAAATGCACCATGCAAATGAATCATCGCGAATTCCGAATTTTAACCCGTTGGATCGGAAAATTCGACAGAATGTTGTCTGTTTCGACAGCCTGTTTTTTACGTTACACTTTTCTCGGCATTTTTTTATTTCAATGACATATGAAGCATTTTAGTTGTGCGGAAATCGGTTGCCATGATACTATGGCAACCGATTTCCTCATTCCTCCGCATCACATGCCTATATAGGCATGTGATGCAGGCATAGGAGGAATGAGGAAAATTCAAATTTAAATACGTTTATTGTTTGTTATATGTATAAAAATCAAATCAAGTAATTTATTTGCAATGAATGTAGGTTACATTAAAATACAGGTGGAGTAGATAGGAGTGAGCCATGTACATTCTGCCTGGAAACAAGCACGCAAAATTTATAAAAAATGTTAAGAAGCTAAGAATCGAAAAATAAAATTACAAATTAAAATGTCACAGGTAGAATTATTACAATTGTCCATATATTAAAATAAAATTAAAAATAAACTCATATTAGGTCCATATGTTCAAAATAATATTAATTATATTTATTACACATAGCTGATTATAAAGTTTTGTCCATTAAAAAATCATTAATCGAATAATAACATCTTTCTATTAGGAAGGCCACTAATTTCTTTTTAAAGTTTTTAATTGATCATTTTTTATTACTTCTGGCAATTTATTGTATTATGGTAGGATCCATACAAATAACACTTTTCCTCATTAACGCTGTGTCACAAGATTTGTAATAAATTTTTCTGTTGATTTCTGACAGATCGTTTTCTAGTTTCTGACGTCGTGGGAAATAGGTTTTTATTGGTCTTTACAAACATGGCCATTTCCAAAATATACAATGACGGAAATGTAAGCACTTTTAGGGACTTAAACTTTGGTTCGCAACTGTCTGTGGTCTCCAAAACACACATCGCTGTAGTGCAACGTTTTTGCGCCCTGAATATGTATTCTCTTCAGCTGCAATTGCCCCAGAAAATAATGCCAAATCTTAGAACTGATGCAACCAGACCATGATAAGCTACTAATGGAGTTTGAATCTCAACTTTTTTGGACAATTTTGAAAGGACATATGCCGCTGTATTCATCCTTTTGCAGATTTCTTCTGCTTGTGGTTGCCAATTTACTTGTCTGTCAATGTAAATCCCTAGAAATTTTGCTACTTTAACTTGGTTAATTTTTTGTTTATTGTAGTCTACAAACACTTCTTTTAAAATTGTGCGTTGATGGAAGTGCATTATGTTAGTTTTTTGTAAGTTTATAACCAAGTTGTTTTTATCAAGCCAACGTACGATATCTTCCAGGATCTTATTTATTTCCTGTTCTAGCTATAGCTATCCGGATGTTTACATTTTACTAACGCGGTGCTGTCATCGGCAAATAATACCGAAATCCAAATCGTTGATATAAATTAAGAAAAGGAGTGGCCCAAGGACGCTACCCTGTGGTACACCAAATTCTAGTTATTTGTTTAGTAGAAGGTCGTGATTGACGCAATCAAAAGCTTTTGACATATCTGTGAAGATTGCGCAAATGGGTACTTTGCTATCTACGTTTTTTATGATAATATTATATAAATCTAAAATAGCTGTATTGGTGTTTTTTCCTTTCCTAAAACCTTTTTGTTCATTACACAAAATGTCATATTTCTATAAGAAATTGTTAAGTAATTTGTAAATTATCTTCTGTACTACTTTGGACAATACCGGAATTAAGGCCACTGGTGTGTAATTAGCTATTTCCTCTTTTTTATTCTTCTTGTAAATAGGTTTAACTATAACAGTTTTTAAACTATTAGGGAACACACCAGAGTTGATGCTGAGATTGATAACATGGCTAAGATTTACAGCTATATTGTTCGCCACAAATTTAATAACTTTTTACCCCAAGTTTTACCCCAAGATGTAATTAGAACAATACAATTTTTAATAAACAAAAATAGCGTTGGGTATGACGCATTGCTATGCCGTCATACCTAACGCTATTATTGTTTTTTAAAAATTGTATTGCTCTAATTACATCTTGGGGTAAAACTGGTGCCATAAACATTGAGTGCAGGTTTTTCGGAATATTACTAGTTTTTACTAGTTTCAAATGACGCTTGGGGTGACTGTTGAATCTGATTAATAAAGTAGTTATTAAAGATATTAGCAATTTTTTGAGGATCTGTAATTGTTTTATCATGTAGTCTAATTTGGAGAATTGGGTCGTAAGTGTGTGTTTTGTTATTTATGACGTGCCAAGATGCTTTCGACTTATTATCTGAGGTTTGTATGAAATAGTTATTCTGTTATTTTTGAGTAAATTTGATAATTTTTCGATTTTTTTTTTTGAGTAATCATTAAAATTATTTTTATTTTCATTATTTGGCCTAAGTCTGTATCGCCATAAAAGGTGACGTTGATTTTTACTGCAAACACATATTCCTTGAGAGACCCATTTAACTTTTTTATACGGTTGTGTAGTAACAAATTTATAGGGAAAGCAAAGGTCATACAATAAACTGAAAACTTCCAAGAAAATATCATATGCTACATTTACATTTTTTGTATTGTATATTTCGGAGAACGAAATGCAGCTAAGATGATTATAAAATTTAACTAGATTCTCTAACGACAAATCTCGTTTCTTAATTCGCCAAGATTTTAATCTATATGTTTTATTTGCTTTAATTTGCAGAGTTTGTGCCGCGTGATCTGAAAGAGCCGATTCGATTACTTCACATTTACATTTTTGACGAGAATTGTGAGCAAAGTTATCAATGCAGCTGTTACTGCACAATCTAGTTGGTTGCCTTAGTTCCAGTTTAAGATTGAAGCCCAAAAGAAAACATTCAAAGTCTAGGACATTCTATTCTTTTTTAAGATATCAATGTAGAAGTCCCCGCATAGAACAACTGTTTTACTCGAGTTAATACAAGTTTTCATTTCAATTTTGAGTTTTTCATAGAACATATTTAGGTTGTTAATTTTTGGTGGCCTGTATATTTGTATATTAATCGTTAAAATTAATCGTTATTTGTATAACGATTAATTTTTGCCGGACTAGTTCGATTCCGCAGCATTCAAAAGTGTTTGTTACTGAATGGCGTGAGATCTCTGTATCTCTCTCTATTAGTTCTTTATAAATAATAAATATATTAAATAAATAAATAAAATAAATAAATAAATAAAAAGATCTTATAGTTATTATAATAGTAGCACTGTAACATACCTATACGGTGTACAATATTCTATTACGTTATTATTATTATAAGCATTCTTACAATTGGTCTAGTCACTCTTGACATTAATCAAATTATACCTTAAAAATATTATAAAAAATAATACACTTTAGTCAAATTATACATTCAGTCAATTTCATGTGGAAAGTTTTGAGTACGAATGTCGATGGCTATAAGAGTAGGGGAAGACCAAAGAAACGATGATGGATGGACTGTGTGAAAGATGATATGCTTAAAAAGGCGGTGACTACCGAGATGACGACTAATAGAGAAGTATGGAAGAAAAAGTCATGATGCGCCGACCCCAAAGAAATTGGGGTAAATTACGGCTGAATTACGGTTGAATTACGCAATATAAAGAGGGTATTTTTATTAAAGCGAACATAAAAAACTTATTATAACTGTAAACACATCTTGGAAATATGCAAATTCTGTTTAGGGATACTGAGAACGGATAGCTAAAGATATAAGGCATATTAGCATAAACGGAACCGCTTGAACTCTGCGCAAACAATGTTAGCGTGTTATGTTGTTAGGGGTAAGCAGAATTATGTGTGTTAAATACTCGTCTATATTCCATACATCGTGTTTGCTTAATTGCGTCGGGTTATTTGCTTTAATTTTCCTGGGTTTGGGTTTTAGAATCGTCTGACTTTCGCAAACTTCGAAAGTTGCTTTTTCCTACTTATGCTATAAGATGCAGAAGGCTCGTGGCTGAATAATAAATAACAGACGCGTGGGTCGTTCATCAAAGTTAAGCAACGCTTGCCAAGGTCGGTCCGTGGATTGGTGGCCATCCATAACATACCGAAACCCCTCCGTGGCTCGGAAAGCACGATAAGCCGCGGTTCCCGGTTGTCATTTGTAGATCTTTGACTGTCAATACGGGTAGTCAGAAGCCTTAGTCTGACAACCAGTCTTATCAAGGGATATCGTGTTACCCAGTAACTGGGTTCGATATGCGGTCGCGCCATGTAAAATACTGGTATTCAGCTGCATCCGGTTATACAGGAAGCTGACCCCAACATAGTTGGGAAAAGGCTAGGCAGTCGGTTTCCCTATGGGTTTCCGACATACCGATGTTAATAAAGGAAAAGATATCAATAGAACAATTGAAAGTATTCTAAACTAGAACATCTGACTCAATTCCTCACATTTTAGTTGCTCGTATACGGGCTGGCATAGGTACATCGACGCGCAACCTGTTACCATGGATTCAGTGGTTCCTGAAAGCATCAAACGTTTCAATTTTTCGAAGGATATTAAAAAAAAATTGCTGTTCCATACATTTTGACCGCACACGTATTGCACTTTTATATGAAACAGCAGTTTTTTTTTTGGTAACTGACAAAACAATATCTACTCTAGAGGGTCTAAATCGTGTGCTGAATTCAAGGTTACAGTTTGTACGTCGATGTTCCTGCCACGCTTTCGACAATGCAATATTTAAAGTTATTCAAGCATGCTTTCAACATTCAGCGTATTCGTAAAGTATCATTTTCTGCAACACAACTCCTTGTTTTATTTACTTCCGTGAGGAGACCCCACAGTTGGGGGCAAGATGCTTAATTATTCTAAAGCGTTAATGCAACTTCCGTGTTTAAGGTCTAATGTCATTAATTCAGACGGTTCCTTTGAACAATTTTAAGAGTTATTTGTAGAATAGTAGAGTCCTGTACTTATTTATGTGTTGTACATGTAACTCAAACTCAACCATTTCTCTATACTAATAATAAAGTTAAAGAGTTTGTTTGTTTGAACGCGCTAATCTCTGGAACTACCAGTCGGATTTGCCACATGAACAGTTTGCACATGAAGAAAGTGTTTTTAACAATTTATCTACGAGTATTATCCTAATAAAGTGCTACGGAATTTTGTAAAAGTGCTACGACTATCGACACTATTCTTAGTTACCTATAATAGAATCTGCCACGTAAAATAATAAGTTAGAAATAAATTGATTATTAGGTAATCGATTTTTAATTAAGAACTTTAGTTCTTATTAATACAGCAAAAAAGATGTTAGTACTCAAGTCCTTCACTATTAACTGTGTGCATATCAGTTAAGAGAAAGATTACTTTTAAGCGCATTTATATTATAATGTAATGACTTATAGTTTATCTATTATCATTATCAATTCTCCGAAAGACGTCCATAATCACACAACAATACAACACAATTACACATACAACATAATTACATTCGTGACACGTTATAATTTCCATAATTAGCAATGCCATCACACCAGCATACCCCAAAGGGGATAGGAGTGTGATGTTACTTTACTTAACTTTATACTCACTTCTGCCCGCGACTACGGCCGCGTGGTAATTAACTTTACTATAAAACATACCCTATGGCACACGGCAATAGACTAGGTTTCTGCCAGAGAAAGAATTTTCATAATCGGATCAGTACTTCCAGAGATTACCTACTATATCCAAACATACAAAGTTAGGTACAAAACCTCTTTATAAAATTATTGTAGATTTACATAAATATTCTTATCGACTCACTAGACAATATACATTAAACCAGTGTTGTTTAAGGAGCTTAGTAACCAATTTCTTAAAATGATAAAATAAAAATATTATATTAAAATCAATTTTATTTGAAAAGCTTAGTCGTTTCTTTTTTCAATTACTCCGTGCTGGGCTGAGGTTGAGCCTTCAATCCCTGTGGGCCGGACAGGATGTAATATCGGGATGGATTGGCCCTGTTTCCACACTGATGTGTAGTGGAAGCTCAAAATCCAGTAGTTTAGCCCCGTTTTGTATCTAGATGTGAGGTTTATTTTGTTATTTATGTACACACAATAAAATACGAGTACATAGGGATACGAAATAATTATAATTTGAGTACAAAGGTACTGCTTATTTCTTAAGAAATTTCTTCCAGCAGTCCTGCGTAAGGAGAAATGCAGGCAATAGTTAGTGTGTGAGAACAAGAAGAGAAAATATGTGAGAACAAGAAGAGAAAATATGTGAAGTTTAAAACTAATATATTAAATGAGGTTCTGCAATAGCTAAATGTTTTTGAGGTTACGGTGCTATAAAGGTATTTTTATGAATCTGTTGTACTGATTACATTTATCAACGTTTAAACCGTTTATGAACATCATTAAGTCCTGGAGTGCTCTGTTAGTTACCTACTTTACTAGACAGTGCTTATTGCTTATGAGTTGAAGGGCTTAACGTTCTTAAAAATAAAAAACGGATTGTGATGAAACTTGGTAAGTTGTTCTGTCGTGTGCCGGAAAAAAAACATAAATATTGAATATGGGAAGTCAGGTAAGAAGGAGAAATGGGTTTGTCGAGAATAGAAAACGACATAGACAGAGCCCTCACCTCTCTGCACTGACGAACGGGCAACCCTTATCGGTGCGCGGATTCATGGTCTTACTTACGCAGATTGAAAACGAATCGAATGCAATGATTGAGAAGGCGGTCAACTTTATTGAAAAAATCTGCATTCAGGTCATAGTAACACATCACCTTAGTCAATTATGGAAAAGATTAAGGACTGTACAAGCATAGCTTTTATGTATGATGGGAGAAAAATTTTAACATCTGAGCTAAACTGAATAACTTAGTTTCCATACAGCAAAAGCAAAATAAACAATCAGAAGCAGCCTTTGAAACCAGATAATAAAACCGAAACCATTACTCATCCATTCCTTACACTGAAAGTGAACAACAATGGCCTTCACGATAACGCGCCTGAAACTTAAACGAAGTACACACTACACCTAACATTGACCCTAAATGAAAGAGCAGGTAGGTAAATAAAACACGCTCAATGCCTCATAGGCTCAACCACAGATTAAATATGTAGGCCAGGTCTGGCCATTGTAATGGGTAATGGCAACCCTGAATGGTAATTTTCCGTATTGAGGTCCAGACCTCAATACGGAAAATACACACGCTGGTCCAGACCAGCGTGTGTACGTCTCATGTACACAATGGACTATGTTGGTTATTGGTCAAAATTGAACAATGTTGAATGGAACTATAGGTCTTGAAATGAAGGAGACAGATTTGTAATATACACACATCAACACTGTCTAGGGATATTTTGGATTTACTCAATTTACTCAAAATTTATTAAAAATAACATACAGCATGCATATATTTTTATAAGGCCCATTTATCAGACTACACTCCAGAATAAAAGAAAACTATTTTTTTTTTGCGTAAACAAATTTTTATTCAAATAAAGAAAAAATGTGAAATAATGGTAAAACTAACAATGAATGTGTTTCTCAAGAAAAAGTGAAAAATAAGGAAAAATATATCTGTTTTTAACAGTTATGTGAAAAATCAGTAGTCAGTAAAACACCCCATGACGTTAATAACGGTCCTGCAACGGTTTTTCATGCTTTGGATTAAGTTATCCAAGTCTTGCTGCGGTATATTGTCCCAGGTCCGGTTAAGATGCAAAAAAAGTTGCTCTTCCGTCGCAATGTTTGCAGGGAAATTCCTCAAAGCCCTTCTTTGGAGCATGTCCCACGCGTGTTCTATGGGGTTTTAGGTCAGGCGATTGAGCGGGCCAGCCTAAGACCAAAACGTCGTGCTCCTGCAACCAGCTCGTCACCACTCTCGCTGTGTGCGGACGGGCGTTATCGTGCATGAGCGTGAATTCTTGGCCCATTTGTAGTCGATGGGGGTAGATTATTGGTACTAGCACCTCGTTACGGTATTTTTCAGCCGTCATGGTGTTTCTGATCCAAACGAGGTCTGTTCTTCCACCAACACGAATTCCCGCCCAAACCATAATTGTCCCGCCGTGGTATGAATTGACTTCCTGAGGACGTTGCAGACGGCTCTTACGACCAGGAACTCGCCAAACACGTACTCTACGTGTATCAGGATGGAAACCGAACCGGGACTCATCGGTAAACAGCACTACAGACCACTGGTTATCTTCCCAGAGCAAGTGTTCACGAGCCCACTCTAGTCGTCGTCCACGATTTCCTCGGCGTAGTGCTGGAGTACGAAGCGGTCTGCGCGCATGAAGGTTAGCTTCATGCAGTCTTCTCCTTACAGTTTGATCACTCACAAGCAACTGGTGCTCTGACTGGAGCCTCTGAACCAACTGCATGGCCGTAACATTTGGTTGTCTTCTCGCGGCAACTTGCAAAGAGCGGTCTTGTCGTTGAGTGGTTATGCGCTTCCCGCCTGGGTGTCTTTCAGCCACATCACCAGTAGCACGATAACGTGACCATAACCTTGATATCACGTTTTGTCTTGTTCCAATCTCCTCAGCAATACTCCGTTGAGTAGCCCCAGCTTGGAGCATGCCTACTGCCCTTAACATTTCCTCTCTCGTTAAATGGCGCCGCTGCATGATGCACACAATAACATTAATTCGAAATTAACCGATAACTTGTTATAAAACTTAAATTTGACACAAAAAAATAGCCAAAAACTACTGTAGGTAAATGAAGCCTTCGGACTTCGCTACCATTATGCCGCGTAAATCTTTTGTTTTTAATTTATTTTTTCAAATTCAAATTTAGAATCGTTCAAAAAGGTTTACAAAATAAGCTTTCTTCAAAAGAATTTAAAACTGGCCAGTATTTTTTGAGTTCAAGAACTTTATACAAAATATCCCTAGACGGTGTTGATGTGTGTAGAAGTAACGCAAATACATATTTATAGGACATTTTACGCAACACCAGTCAAAATCCAAAATATATTAGCAAAAGGTTTTTGAACGGAAGATTGAATGCCTTTTTTAATCAATTCAAGCGGGTTCTCGTACAAGATCACAAAGGAGCGGGAAAGGCAAAATTCCGAAACAAATCTAAATTTTAAATTATTCTACTAGGTACATTACCTACCGACTGGGTGTGTGTGATTGTGCCTCGAACCTCTGACCTGATTAGTTTTTTGAATCAGTAGTAACAAATGAGACACATACGTTTTATGCCGTACACCTGCAGTCCGCTTCTACGTTCTTTATTCTAGGAGATTATTCCAACCTGTTTAGGATTCAGTACATCCCGTGTTCAATTTTTTTTTAAATTATCTGTTCCATACATTTTGACCGCGTAGGTACCTATTGCACATTTTTTTTAAACCGACCTAAAATTGCAAACGCGTTAGGGTACAGAATCATGTACTGAATCTATAGTAACAGTTTATGCGTCGATGACTCTGCCCCCCTGTATAAAACAGACAGATTACGTAATGAAATCTAAAGCTCTATTTACACGATGCAAGTTTCTATCCTGGGGTATATCATCATCATTTTAACCGAATGATGTCCACTGCTGGACATAAACCTCCTCCAAGCATCGCCACTTCAACCGGTGGTTCTGTGCTTCCCGCATCCAGGAGATTCATGCGGAATTTAAAAGGTCATCGGACCACCTGGGGAATACTTAACCTACAATAACATTAAAACAACAAATTACTTGCATCGTCTTAACGCTGTTAAGACAATGCAACTTATATGGTGGTTTCAACTAATAGTATGCCGCAAGCAATTAAATCACACCGTGTAATTCAGGCTTAAATCTAAGTTCATGCTTATGCATACGGGAATTACGGGTCCATCTTAAGGTACTGGTAATGCAACTACTTTGGTGCGCAGAAGTGTTTACTGCATGGCTCCAATTAATCACATTAAATTACCAAGTGATAGGAATAGGAAGGACTTGACAACAGTGCTGTTTAAGAGTAGACTACGTTTTTTAATCGATAAAGCGTACTACAGTGTGCCTGAGTTTTTATCAGAGAAAAGAATTGCCTGAATTGCTCTGGATTGCTGGATCTGGCTTTTGGTTAAACGTTAAGTGAATGTTAATAATATAAATGTTTGCATACCAAATGGTGAAATATGGCTGAGCTTGTATCATAACACCTATTACGTATTAAAAATATTTTCAGAATAAATGTCTATTAAATTCTAATGCCATTATGTACAACAGCCATTATAACAGCTATTTTTCTTTACGTAACGCGCTGTTCAAACAATTCACAAGACATAACCTTACATTATAACATCTGAAGACACTCAACCCTCAAGTAGGTTGACACGATCAATCACAGCTTCCCGGGAAATATGTAAATTTGTTTTGAAAAAGTTATGCGGCCAATCTACGGAATCCTTCAGCGGGAGGATTATGAGGGCGCCACGGCACTAGAGGGATTTAAAAAGGCTTTTGTATTAAAATCGCCAGCCTTTTATTTATTTCCTTTTGTTCGCTGTAATTATAATGTTTATTACGAAACAATTTGCATTTTAATTATAATGGTTTCTTGATTAATCAATGATACAAGTCAAAACGGTGAAGGCAAACATCGTGAGGAAACCGGCATGTCTTAGAACCAAAAATTTGAAGACATGTGACATGTACCAATCAATGGGCCTACTTGATAGATTATAGTCTACCCTCTCGAACAGTGGAGGCCTGTGTCCCAACAGTGGGAACATTGTAGGCAGATTATGATGATGATTATGAATGAAACCCTAAAAGCTATTCATTTCCTGAATTCCCAGCTGATCATTAGCAATTCCTGTAATTTTCGTAAAATTTCATTTCATATTGTTGGCTGTTTGTCTATAAGAATTTAAATGTTTGTAAACGCACCCACGATACAGGAGAAATTCCGAGTGAGGCAACGTTTAAAAAAAAAAATTGTTGTAACATTGCCGCTTGAAAAAAAAACCGTAATTTTATCGGTAAACTTTTCATTACAGATTTTATTGATCAAATTGGTTTTTTATTTTTTATTTCTACAGTTTAAATTGTGATATGAATTGCACACATCATATTATGAATTGTCAGTTTGTGACCATTTTACGATTTTTAATATGATTCGTATTGTTATTCTGCCAAAGTGGCCATTTTAGGCCCCAAGGTGGATTAAGCCGTTGAATGCCGTAATTACAGACTCAATTAAAAAGCTATTGTGTCTCGCGTGGATCTACGTTCTAATGAAAGGTCTACGTTAATATGAAGGGTTAAAAGTTCTCTCCGTGTTTTCTCATCGTCATTTTCCTCGTCATTCCGTCTATGTCTTCTAGTATCTTCTAGTATATATGGAACGTTTGCGTCCTAACAACCCAATTATCGGGAAATACCGATACATCCTAAAATAAGACCGGGTGTCAGGCTTTCGAACGCCTGTCTACCCGTAACGCCTGTCGGGTATTTATGGTCACGAACGTTAAATCGTCGTCCACTGGAGCCTCAAAGATACAGAATAGTGGAGCAATGCTCTCGAGAAATATAGGACACACACAGCAATCATCATCAATACTTTGGCATTGAACCTAAAATCTATATTTATACTAAAAAAAGCTGAAGAGTTTGATTGTTTGTTTGAACGCGCTAATCTCTGAAACTGACAGTCGGATTTAAAAAAATATTTTTGTATTTCATAGCTCAATTCTTGAGCGAAGTTATAGGGTGTTTAACATCACGGTATCACCCTTAGGAAAAATGCAAAAAAAAAGGAGAACGTTAAGCGAAAACAAAGTAATAGTGCGAACTTTGACTTCATTTTCATTGTTAGGATACTACTTAAGGTGGATGCTCCAAGGTAGCCCGCGAAATTCAAATTTTCTTACGTTTTTTGCAATTTGCTGGTCAGTGCTAAGTGGTACGTTGATTAAAAATATGTAATACAACTTGTTACGTTAGCATAATCCTAAAATGTCAAGATTTCATGAAATAGTCATTCAGTAGGATTACTTGATCTTAAACGAGTTGTGTTGACGACTTTAATGATTATAATTCTGTAAATACATATTTGTTACGGCCGCGAATCATATTTTAATCAACGTACAACTTAGTACTGACCAGCAAATTGCAAAAAAACGTAAGAAAATTTGAATTTCGCGGGCTACCTTGGAGCATCCACCTTAAGGGTAGAGAGAGACGGCTCCGACTCAAGTACTATTTTAACTTACTGGGACTGCCTCAGTTTATGAATGACACAATGTTTGAGAAGTAATAAATATTTTTGTATTTCTTTTTTTTTGTAACTGGCGATGCAATGCGATGCGGTGGGTCGGGGTGACAAGAAATTTCACGCAAACGAAGTCACGGGTAGAAGTTAGTTAATTATAAAGACACTTTCTTGAAGTATGATCCAAAAGTATCTAATGAAAATGTAAACAAATGGATCAGAAAACGTACCTGTGGATTCCAATTTGTAGTGCCGCTCTTACATTGAGCGTTTTGATTTGATTATTTGAATAATTAGTGGCAAGAAGGGGTGAGATTAATAACTCATCACTATTATGTGTAACTTTATAGAGTAATTGTGTAAAAATGAACAGGCTTTGTTTACAATTTTATCAGATACTTTTGGAATAGAATAAACACATTTATGTTATTTAATATACACAGTCTGGCCATAAATACTGTTAAAATTAAAAATAAGAAAGATTGAGATTGAGATTTGAATTTGGAATCTGTCATTTTTATACGATTGTTCATTGAGTTTTCTAATTTTGGCGCCAATACATTGTACAATATTTTGCGATATTAAAATGGAGTAGGGTGATAAAGAGAACCGAATCGCTGTGATTGCATTACACAAAGTTGGTATGGAGCCAAATGCAATTTTTAAAACTCTCCATACGCTTGGTATTAGTCAAATGTTTGTGTACCGGGCTATTAATAGGTACAATGAGACCTTCTCTGTTTGTGACAGAAAAAGATCTGGCCGTCCACGTAGTGTTCGTACGAAAAAGGTGGTCAAAGCAGTAAGGGAATGAATTCGAAGAAATCCTGTCCGAAAGCAAAAGATTTTTTTTTTATTGCAAATAATATTTATTACTTTTACAGTGTGTTAGTTTAATACATAAATATAAAACAATTTAAAATATAAAAAGCTTATTCGAATTGGTCTCCATTGGCTGCAATACAGTCCTTTAAACGTTGAGGCCAGTTATCAATAGAAGCACGCACTCTTTCCATGGGAAAATTCTTCACTGCCAATCGTATGGATTATTTTAGGGACTCCAAATTATCATGGCGTATAGAGCAAGCCGTACTCTCTAAAACTAACTATAAATCATGATCCAGCGGATTAAGATCGGGACTAGACGAAGGCCAGTCTTCAGCTCTGTTGAAGTCCGAAACGTTCACTTCCAACCAAGACTGCATGGACCGAGCTTTATGACCCGGCGCCGAGTCTTGTTGGAAGGAGCATACTTTGTTATTGAACATGGTGTTGTTAAGGGGCTCAACTACCTTCTCAAGTATGGTATCTTGATAGACTTGTGCCGATGTTTTGATACCTTTTTCACAAAAATATGGCTCAGTCACTCCTTCATAGCTAACACCCCACCAAACCATCACTGAAGTCGGATAATTCCCACGTTGCACTCTGTCGACTAATTAGGAAGCTTCCTTAGAGCTTTGAGCATAAATACGGTCATTTTTTTTGTTAAAATGTTGCTCAATTGTAAAGATTTTCTCATCCGTAAACAAAATTTTTCTGTGACCTCCCTTTGCGTACCGCTTCAGTAGTTGTTTCGATTTTACCACCCTATTCTTTTTTAAATTATCAGTTAAAAAATGACCAGTGCGTCTCTTATAGGCTGTAAGTCCTAAGTCATCTTTTAAAATACGCGACATGGTTCTGGGTGCTATCTTCATCTCCCGAGATAAAATCTTTTGCTTTCGGACAGGATTTCTTTGAATTATTTCCCTTACTGCTTTGACCACCTTTTTCGTACGAACACTACGTGGACGGCCAGATCTTTTTCTGTCACAAACAGAGGAGGTTTCATTGTACCTATTAATAGCCCGGTATACAAACATTTGACTAATACCGTATGGAGAGTTTTAAAAATTGCATTTGGCTCCATACCAACTTTGTGTAATGCAATCACAGCGATTCGTTTCTCTTTATCACCCCACTCTATTTTAATATCGCAAAATATTGTACAATGTATTGGCGTCAAAATTATAAAACTCAATGAACAATCGTATAAAAATGACAGATTCCAAATTCAAATGTAATATCTTTCTTATTTTTTAATGTAACAGTATTTATGGCCAGACTGTGTATATATGAGTAGAATGCAGATATGAAATTAGGGTACTGTGAGAGTTTTACGAGCTCTCATTACCTACCGGGACGAATAAATAAACCCACAGCTTGTCATATTACTTGAAAACCTAATTATTCATAGACGATGGTTCTACGTTTTTACATTTTTATCCTTGTCACTTGGCTTGTCAGCCAAATCTCATTCCTACTGTTTTTTATCTTATTCTTTTTATAAATCAACTAGATCCGCCCCGCGGTTTCACCTGCATAAGTTTCGATCCCGTGGGAATATCGGATAAAAAGTATATGTTAATCCTGGCTAAGTATAAATCATCTGTGTGCAAAATTTCATCCAAATCCGTTCCGTAGTTTTTGTGTGAAAGAGTTACAAGCATTCATCCATCCATAGAAACTTTCACGTATATAACATTAGTAGGAAGTAGGATAGGATGTTTGTCTCGTTTTTCTGTTGTATCAATCTACAGGCGCCTTCCTCATCGGATCGTTTCGTTTTCGTGCCTGTACCGAATCTGTACAGTCAAACGGTTCAATAGTACTCGGTACTGAGACGTGTGTATGCGCTCGGTAAAAAATCTGTACCGAAATGAAAATGCTCCGACCCGATGAGGAAGGCGCCTTATGTTCAAATTATTAATAAAGCTTGCATTGAAGCACCAAATAGGCTATAATCTTAACAGTACTAATATTATATTTACCCATGTTATACCCATGTTAGATTTAAATGCACAATTACTAAAGTCATTTTCAGATCCCCCATTAAAAGCTTTGTAAACAAAATCAGCGTGGACTATTCGTACCTTTTATCGTTAAACGTAACAGTCGAATGGGACCAAATCATTAGCGAATAGCAACGCAAAGCTGATAATCTGATTGTTTGGAAGTTTAAAGTGCTTCCCACCATTACGGTTTTTAGTCCTCTTAGCAGTAAATAAACATGCTACCAGACCTTACGTAATGGTTTTGTGCAAACGGATTATTACAAGCATTTGTTTCCTTCTTATCTTTCGTTTCCTCGATTAAAGTCCATTTAACTAGTATACTCGTACACAAGACTTAGAAACTAGTGTTAGTACTTACATCTACCAGAAAAACAACATAAACCCTTAATTAATACGCAACAGTGGCATGTAGGCGTATCCAATGTCCCAGTATGGGGCTGTCCCACCTATCAGCTATAGTTTTCAGGATTCTGTTGGGACTGGCGCGTACCCTGCGCATAATGGAAGCGTAACGCTTGCGCATGATAGCGTGAAAGCACTGCAAACATGCCGGAAGCACTGCAGTTGCGCGGCAACCCCATCAACACCCTGAAAACATGATTGTATTGTACGCGCAGGGCGCTGTATGCCCTCTGCGTGTAGTTGACCCATAGACTGCCTGTTTAGAACGACTGACAGTACTCTGTTAATAATGTAGGATCTGCTGAGGATCGTGATTATATACGACGCGTCTCCAAGTTATGCGGTCTTCTGCAGTGTGGCATAATCAGATTATAATGTTCCCACAGGTGGGACACAGGCCTACTATCGGTGAGAGGGAGTGGGCCGTAGTCTACCACGCTGGCCCAGTACGGATTGATACTGTTGGTAGATGTCACACGTCTTCGATTATTTAGTTCCAAGACGAGCCGGTTTTTTTACGATGGTTGTTCATGATAATGAGTACCTTTAACTGTAAGGTTTTTAACAAAAGATCTTGCAAAAATGCAAGAAATTGGTGTTGATGAAATTCTTTTTAAAGTTCACTGTCACCACGACCGTGCTTCATCGCATAATATAGTAGGTACACCCCTAAGTTGGCCCAAGGACTGAGTGGAGTCGGGTGTTAATGATTTCGTTCTAAGCAAAGTCAACCTATAATGTTCCCACTGCCGGGACACTGGCCTCCTCTCGGTGAGAGGGAATGGACCGTAATCCGCTGGCCCAGTGCGGTTAGTAGATGTCACATGTCATCGATTTTTTTATTCTAACACATGCCGGTTTCCTCACGAATGAGGATGTCTTCATGATAATGAGCTTTGATAGCTTTAACTATAGGGTTTTGAACAGCTGATTCTGAAAAACTTGGTATTGATGACGTTCATTGAAAGTTAACCGTCGCCAGGACCGTGCATTGTAGCATACTACAACTAAGTTGACCCGAGGACTGAGTGGAGTCACTGTTGATGATTTTGTTCGAAACAAAAAAACTAAAATTACATACATAATCAGCCTAAAATGTTCCCATTGGGACACAGGCCTCCTTTCTGTGAGAGGGAGTGTACCACAATCCACCACGCGGGCCCAGTGCGGGTTAGTTACATAAAGTAAACTGCCTGCATGGGTTCGAACCCACGACCTTCAACACGTAAGTCATGGCCGTAACCACAGGACCACCTGCTCTTAAAAATGACGTAAACGGCTTTAATTAAGGAAAAATATTCATCAAAACTACATGACGCCAACTGACGGTTCACAAGTTTGGCGCCGAGCCATGTATGGCAGCGACGTGGCGGATTTAAGGCCACGACTACACTGTATAGCTAAAGGCTGGGACTCAAACAAGACACGAAAGCTATTTCATCTATCACAGTACACATTGTTCTAGATATGTATCAAAACTACCTACCTATTTGGTTTTGGCTTAACATGGGGGCCGAGTATAATCAGTCTATAACGTTCCCACTGCTGGGACACAGACCTCTTTACTGTGTGAGGTAGTGGGGTGTTATCCACCATGCGGGCGCAGTGCGGGCTAGTGGGGCCCGAGTGCTCGTTTCCTTTTTAAGGAAATTTCGCCGAATGCTCGACACTTCGAAACGGCGGAGTTTCTTGCCCATTCTTCTCCATACGAACATACAACCTTTTGGAAGGGGTGACTAGAATCAATTCTATTTTTTGTAAATTTTTACGTTCAAAAGTGCCTTTTATGTGCCTATTTTAAATAAATGATTTTACTTTGACTTTGACTTTGACTTTACGTGACCAAAGGGCCGGCTCGTTCCTTTGCAAAATAATTAGGATTGCCATTCAACGTGGCAATGCTGCCAGTCTTCTGGGCACGCTACCGGATGACAGCAACATCATACACCCTCCGAACTAAATGAATAAAGAATCCTTTCATCAGATTGGTAACAAAACACGTATTAACAATAGTTTCAAAGTTGCCCCTGGCCTCAATAAAGTTACTGAGAGCGAGAGAGACACCTGGACCACGTGACGTCACAAGCACTAACATTTACATATTAGGTATTTACTAAGACTAATAATAGAATAATATGCGTTTAAATATAATGTACTAGCTTCTGCCCGAGACTTCGTCCGCGTGTTTCAGCCCATCGCATCGCATCCCATCGCTCGCCCCTGCTACTACTTTGTTTTCGCTTAGCGTTCCTACTGACTTTTATTCCTTTTGCTTGGCTCCTAAGGGTCATAGCGTGATGTTCAATAGGCTATAACCTTCCTTAAGAATTTGGATATAAACTGCAAAAAAAATTTTTCAAATCCAACTGGTAGTTCCGAAGTTTACCCCCTATATACAAACAAACAAATACCTCTTTATAATATTAGTACAGAAGTATATGTAGATGGTTGACCCTGAAATTACTTTATCACCCTCAGTCTGATTGTAATCCGACTGGTAGTTCCGAAATTTACCCCCTACATACAAACAAACAAATACCTCTTTATAATATTAGTACAGAAGTATAGATGGTCGACCCTGAAATTAGTTTAACACCCTCAGTCTGAGTGTTACTTTTATGTCATAAAACGACAAGGTCTATTTGTATATGTGACAGTTAGATCGTTTCAATCTATGGAATAGTATTTACTCTAAACTGTTTCAACCTACAGTCGTTTCACAATAATTTCACATCTGTCAGCAAGGTGCAGCACAACACCCTAATTGCGTAGCGCACCATCAATTTCAACCTGAATCATTTTGAGAGCTATTGCTAATCCATTGCTTTATATATTTGAAAAATGTGTCTGCGCATCAACGTAAATAACGCAATGAACTTTATTGAACTGTTATAATGAACCCATTGTTACTTACAGTGTGTTACACAAGTACCCCGTAGCCTACTACATGTGTTTTTCTGGTAACATAATTAAATTAATTGAAATAACACGAACAAGATTACCATTTGAATTTATCAAAGAGAAGATTTATCAAGGTCGACCCGTCCTTTTAAGAAAAAATATAAAGTTAAAATTAATAACCACTAAAAGAAATAAAAAACAAATTAATATACATGACATTCCTGTACACAGCCCAGAAAATTTATTTCACCAATTTAGATGAATTTCGATCCACAATAAATAAACCGTAGTACCTACTCGCACGAAGCGTTCAATTTTTATGTTAATTAAGTCATAACTTTTCTAGACACTTGTTTTACCAAAAAAATTACTAATAACACATATGTACACTCCGTGACTCCTAGATCGAGCCACCGTGCACATATTTACATGTAGTTAATAAAGATCTACGATGCTTGTGTCTAAGTTAAAACAGCCGCACGGGTAGATCAATCGGGTTAAGCTACGCTTGCTGCGGTTGGTCCGTGGATGAGTGACCATCTTTACATACCAAGACCTCTCCGTACCTGGGAAAGCACTCTAAGCCGTTGGTCCTGGCTGTCATTCGTGGGTCTTTCGAAGTCGTTACGGGTCGATACAACCAGTCTTACCAAGGGGTATCGTATTACCCAGTAACTGGGTTGTGGAGGTCAGATAGGCAGTCGCTGCGTGTAAAATACCACCATAGGATCGTGTCTTATTCAGCTGCATCCGGTTAGACTGGAAGCCGACCCCAACATAGTTGGGAAAAAGGCTAGGCAGATGATGAGTTAATAAAGATCTAACGGCCGTACTCAGAAAGGTTAATTAAAAATTAGTCCTAATTAGTACCTAACTAATTAGCATTTATCCGTTAGTCAACGGTACATTGTAGAGACATACTTACCCTCTAGTCATAAACGTCGCTTAAAGTTAAGAAGTGACTGTTTAACCATACATTTTTGACGTTTAAACGTCACTTAACTTTAATCATCCCAAAATTTTAGGGCTCGTTAGCCAATGCCAGTTTTAAGTATCAATAGAGTGAAGCATCATCAAATCATCTTATCGATTGCATATCAATAAAGCCCTAGCCACACTTAAAAACTGTTAAACATCATCATCATCATTTCAGCCGAAAGACGTCCACTGCTGGACATAGGCCTCCCCCAAGCACCTCCACTTCGACCGGTTTTGAGCTTCTCGCATCCAACGGGTTCCTGCGGCCTTCACTAGACTTTAAAACTGTTGATATTAAATAACAAAAAATATAATAGACACGTTGACAAAATTCAAAAAAAAATTGAAAAAAGTTTTTATGAAGATTTGAAGCCACGACGTCACCGGTCACTGGCCATCATTAGTATCATAATTGTTCCAAATTTGAATTCACGACCATATAAAAAGTTACACCGTTATCCAAAAAAAAGCATGGTGGCTCGATTCAGGGAGTGTATATTTTTAGACAAAGCAGAGTTACATTTCTCATGTATTGTATTAATGTAACATAACGCCTGTATTTCCCAAAGGAGACAAGGGTAGAAAAGGTACACGGCACACCTGATGTGCCTACATTCGTATGTACACCGTTATCAGTTCCTATTAATTGGGGCAAGCGTATACACGGCTCTTTACAGGGCATGTTCCCTTGATAAAACCAGCGAGATACTTTCCCTTGTTTCGGAATCGAACAAGAAAAGATCAATGATGCTATTGTCCAAAATTAGAAGTTTTGGAATGAAATAAAACAAATATGAATATCACTGATGTGATATGATATTCAATTAACTTCGAAAATGTAAGAGTGTAAATAAAATGCAAAACAAATGGCATAGCTATATAAAACACCCTAGGTACAGTCACGAGCATAAATACTTTACAGTTACACAAGTTCCAAAAGTTATTTTCTCCTAAACTTTTCTGTATTTTATGGTGTTACGAACATAGTATAATCGAATTCATACTATCTATACAAATAATATTAATTATTATTTTTAATGAGTTGCTGAATATTTAAATTTAATAAATCACAATTTTATTTTATTTTGGGTTTCTGTTTAAAATTTAAAATAGTTTAAAATTGAAATGTATGAGTTGCAGCATTGGCGAATGCTACATTATAATTTTATCACAAACGACCTTCTTTTATAACATATTCAACCTTATTGTTTTAATCAGAAAGGAAATTTTCTTGATATGGTTTTTTGAATTTTGAATCAATAAGTATCATGTTTTTTCTCTGACTGAGATTTGATTCATTGGCAGTTTTTTTGGACATAGGACGAATGTCCATAATATAATTTTTTCCGCTTCACTAAGCAATAATTAGCCACGTTATTAAAGGTTTGAACGACCGAGTTTGTTAGTCGGTCGACAGAATCCAAGGACAGTGTTCCCGACGAACAGCTTTGAAGATTTGTCTCGAGGCGAGACAGGTACAGACTTGATTTGTCCGAAGACTAGGTGGATCTTGAATTCCCCTCCACCGCCAGTCTGGGACCAGACGATTGTACGTCTGGCGTTAAGATTCGAACCCAACGCTGGTGGATTCTGGTACCAGCCAGTGAGGAGCCTTCCGACTGCGAGCCTGGAGTCTTGGATCGGATTTGCGTATTTTACATAGTTATTTTTAAATATTTTGTAGTTCATATTGTCCCTTTTATTTAAATCTGTCGTTTAGTTAGTTGCCACGCTACCTGATTGACTTGGTGCGAAGTCACCCTTTTAGGATTTCCAGATTTTTTATTTATTGCGGAAGTTATAGGAACGTTTGCAAACGGATCGTGACCGACGCGTAACTGTGAAAATTATTATAGGGTTTTAACACCAAGGTCGTCGCGTCAGCGTTTCAATTTTATTCTTTAGTATATTAAGAATCGTGGTGTGTTCTTCTTTAAGTTTTTGTTTACATTTTTTTTGTTATTTTACTAAATTAAACGTGTACAAGTGAGTTTCAGTTTTTATTTCGCTACAGAGTGTACTATGGACTGCATGTAAATATGGACTAGAATTACGTCTGAAATAAATAAATAATTATTATTACTTAAATAATAACATTGTTATGAAATTAAGTCTTTTCTCAAAGTTGCAATTTATATTTCACTAGGAAAATGTTTTTTAACTTTGCGTAACTGTATGCTCTATCTATTTAATCTATACAAATAAATAAAATAGAAGTGTCTATTTGTAATGTCAAAATAACGGGTTTTTTCTAAATGCATAAACGAAAGTAAATACGGTAGTTATTTTTTTGTCTGTCTGTTTGTTCCGGCTAATCTCCGAAACGGTAGGACCGATTTTGACGGTACTTTCACTGGCAGATATCTAATGTTATAACTTATATAAATACTTTTATTTTAGAAAAAGAATTAGTAACAATAATATGTCTATAAAGAATTAGTAAAGAGACACATTATCCGACATCCACGCGAACAAAGTCGCGGGCACTGCTAGTACATACATAAGTCCCGTTCGTATCCTACAAAACGTTTGAAGGATTATTTAAAGGTCAACGGTATATATAGAATACATGAAAGCCTTATTCGTGTATTTTCCACATGTGATGCAAAACCATTGGGTTGTACTGAAAGGGTTTGATCCAGACCCCTCCATTGTTGTCACGTTCTCAAAAGACGAGTGCGATTTAGTTTACAAAAACTATTGGGAAGACCCACTACAAAAGAATCCTTCGGTATCCATGTAATGCTTTGCATTCTAAGAGCTGATGTAGAATGTTAGTTAGTATGAACAATTTATCAGAAGACCAATTTCCGCATTTAATTAAAAACGCCTAAGTATAACGTTGCCACTGCTAGAACACAGGCCTCCTCTCAGTGAGAGGTAGTGGGCCGTAATCCACCACGCAGGCCTGGTGCGATTTGGTAGTCGATATAAATGTACATCTTTTTTTTTTTTTTTTCTGGGTGGGAAATCATCAAATGACTCCTCCCGCTCTGGGCGGAGCAGAAGGGAGTGTCGGTTTAGTCAGTAAAAACTGACTAAAACCCACCCGTGTTCCTTCAGTTGCCTGTGCCAGGGGCCACGGTATCTCTTTCGAACAACCCGCAGCCCCGGCGGCATCGGCCCTAGCGGACCCCGTCAGTTCTTGCTGACAGCTCTTTGAGGCGCGCGTGGAACACAACGCGCCGTCGACCCGGGCCTGGTCCTTACCGGGCGGCGAGCTGCCCATAGCTCGCCGCCCGCAAGCCCGCGCCTACGGTGGCCGGGAGTCGGCTGTTGACTCCCGTCCAGGGCGTCTCCTGCGGCGGCTAGGCGCGCGAGGGTGCAGCGATTGCCTCTCCCTCGCGCGCTCCGCCTCCTCCTTCGCGAGCATTACTGCTTCGCAGAAGGAGGTGACGGCCTCCCATTCACTCTCGCTCCGTACCATGGCCTGGATGAGGGAAATGTACTCTGTGGTCGTAATCTCACCTCAACGGCAATCAACGTCAAAAACTTGTAAAAAAATTGGGGTATTTTTGACAGATTGAGACTGAATTTAGAATGCGATCATTCTTAAAAATACCGGAATTACCCATTACCTACTTAACTAAGGGCCAGTTTTTTTATCCGTGATTAAACTCAACCAATTGTTAAAAATAGTAACTAATGGTTAAATTTTTGCAAAATGTGTTTTTTCAATTGTTAGTTAATCTAATGATATAACTACACTACAACTATAATTAACAATTGGTTGAGTTAACTACGGATCAGAAAATCGGCCCTAAGGGCTGATATTTCGCCCGATATTATTATCCGAGGAATAATTTTGAATTTTTGACAGTTCTTCCATACAAAATCTGTCAGACGTCAATTTTATTCCACGAATAAAAACTAACTGTCGATTGAATAGTCCTAAAGGTTTTAAGTTACTAGACAAGTCAAGATTTATATGTAAATACACGCACGTCGTAACTTACAACTCTAGTTTCGGTTGTTCAGATTAAACCAATCAAAATATAGGCACCTATCCATAGGCAAGTATGTACAGTTATTTACCTCTAACCTCGAAAGTACATCAACCCATTAATTAACGTGAATTTATCAGACGTGCTCAAAAGAAGTGGTTCTGCCAGTTAATAGTTAAGGAAGTATGCGCAATGGCCGACCTCTCTTGTGTTCCAAATTGATTCCGTGCTCGAAGTGGCCCTTTGTTATCGACCAATAGGTAATGGAGCAGAGAGCAGTGCTTACACAACGCTCACTATGAATATTCTAGACGTAATTTAATTTTCTGAAGGAACTGCTTGCACTACCTACACATTGTTGTCGGACAAAGACCGTGTTCAATCTGGATTTCGGACGATTTTCAAGATATCAATAGGAGGCGGACATACATAACATACATACATAATCAGCCTATAATGTTCCCACTACTGAGACACTTGCCTCCTCTCTGTGAAAGGGAGTGGGCTTTAATTCACCACGCGGGCCCAGTGCGGGTTGGTAGATGTCACATGTCTTCGAATTTTTTTATTCTAGGACATGCTGGTTTCCTCACGATGTTTTCCTTCACCGTTTAGAGAGCAGTGGTGATGAAATAATTTACACAAAGTAAAGCGCCTGTCTGGGTTCGAACCTACGACCTACAACTCATAAGCCGCGGCTATTACCATTTGGGCACCACACTTGGGCACCACTGCTCTCCATAGGCGGACATGGTCACGGTGAACTCAAGTTGCAAGATCGTCTATTATAAACCATACCATAGTTATCACAGTTTTCACGGATTACAATTCGGTTGAAGTTAAACCTATCGGATTTACGACAGGCCAATTAAACGACCAATCAAATCTAAAAATAGAATTCTAACTGCTACTGGTGAAATTCAATCAAAAATGTTATGTGAAATGACCGAACACTGTGGATTTCAATTCGACGACCGCACAAGCGAATCGTTTTTCAAGATCGGAACCCATTTAAACCACAATACCAGTAATCGGGTGGTGGCCATTCCAGTCAAAATTACACTCACAGCCGCTCTCGCGACCGGTCACTCCAGCTGGAGAGCTTGCTATATTTAAAATTGATTTATTTTATTTATATATTTTTTTGACGTTTTGGGGTCGAGATTCGAGTGCGAGCTGACCCCGCAATTAGAGTCACAATGCCAGGTGGACCCAGTATAAATACATATTCCAACACACATAAGCACGGGTTCTTGAAAGTGAACTTCGGAAATGTAGCATGGTTTTAACTGTAATTTATTTACTTTTAAACCTATCTACTGATTGTTTTTGCATATAATAAGTTGGTAATGTGTTTTTTTTTCAACCTGCTCTGGGCCCGCGTGGTAGATTACAGCCCAGTCCCTCTCACAGAGAGGATGCCTGTCTCCCAGCAGTGGGAACATGATAAGCTGATTACGCTATGGTATATTAACCGTTAAGTTTCTAAAATCGAATTCGTAGTATTGCATAGACTAGTATTAAAAAAGGAGAGAAAACATTTTAAATACAATTGAAACCTTATTCCAAAAAAAGCAATAACAGTTATCACACAATTAACGATTAACACCCTACCAACTAACGCTTTAACACAGCTTAAAACCCAATAACCTACAAATACGTGTAATCCACGATTACAATAAAGCGTCTACCTTAAACCCCTTACAAATGGTAAACCAGTTAACAGCACATGGCAGCGGTAAATCGAATAATAAATAAGCTGCAAAAAGATGAAATCTTTTATCTGTATCGGCTAAAATCTGTCACTGGCTGAACACGATGCGGAATTACCGTCGAGGTGGAAAAATCAGGCTGGTCTCGGTTCCACAGCCTTCCTCAAAATAAAATCTCCGCTTCACGCCCCAGTTACCCGACCGGAAGATTCGCCATTCATTGCGTTCACATGTGTTTACGGTACGAATCCGGATGTATTCGAGCGCGACGATACGCCTGCAATCTTCGCCTTTTAGCCAGATTATTACTGTTACCGTGACCGTTTTTTTACCGGTTTTGGTAATGGGTTTTCAGGCGTGCATTTTGATGCATTTGTGTTTTGCTCTGGTGATCAATTTTCGTCGGTATTATAAAGATGGAATTCATGAAATTCAGATTTGGATGCCTTTCGATTCGATATCACTAGTGAACAATGTTGTTAGTCACACAGTGCAATAACCCCTCTGAATACAGCGGGGTTATTGCATAACACACTAACCTACTATTAGTGTGTTACGCGATTTCCCCGCTGAATATTTTTAATAATATTACCCCGCAGACAATTCGAGATTTATATTGAAATACGAGTACACCCATGACCACCACCCATGCGCTTAATTGCGTAACAAACTGACAGTACTAATGGCTTTCATTTTGACAGTTCAACAACATTCATTGCGTTATTTACGTTGTTGAGCAGACAATGACCCATCACGCCTGTGGAGTTTCGCTAGCTAATTTAATTTGACCCTGTACATTCTACAACCAAGACTTTGGTATTGTTTTTACGAGTCCGATACTAGCAAACGGTTTACGACCACCCTTTCCCGCCTAATCGAGCAACTTCAATGGTAATCAGAATCCGATTCATTTACGATCTCATTGTCTTAACATAAAAGAAGAAATCTACTCGAATGGCCGAACATTCTTGAAAGAAATTACGTAACATTTTACCTAACCTTAGTTTTCTGTGGAGGTTCGATAAGTTGAAGGTAGAATTCGTTTTAGGCAGCCGAACTGTGTCAGCTAATCTGATGAACTGTAAAGCCAGCTACCGTTTTCCTTCTATAATATTGTATCTATGTTTTCTTTTTTTTGTTGTTGTATAAGACAACAAAATTGAGTTTTTTTGCACTGGCTCCTGTAATACCGTTTTAACAAGCACAATCATGTTGTACAATCTGAAGGTCAATTCCCGTAATTAAAAACGTTCAAAATCTAGTCGCAATCTCATCTCAGCGACAATCAATGTCAAAAACTTGTCAAAAATGTAAGGTATTTTTGACAGATTGAGACTGAGATCAGACTGTAACTGTTCTTAAAATTACGGGAATTACCCTCAGTTTTATGACAATATTATTTTTAAATTTATATATTTTGTCTGTAACTAGGACCATGGCTTTTTGCATAAATCTTGAAATTTCTTGAGAGCAGTGGTGGCCAGTGATTACGGCCGTGACTTACGAGTTATAAGGTCGTAGGTTCGAATCCAGACATGCGTATTACTTTTTGTAACATATATAATGAACTCATCACCACTGCTCTCAAAACGGTGAACGAAAATATCGTGAGAAAACCGGCACCATCCGAGAACCAAAAATTCCAAGACATATAAATATGACATCTACCAACCCGCACTGGGTCCGCGTGGTAGATTGCAGCCCACTCCCTCTCACCGAGAGGAGGCCTGTGTCCCAGCAGTGGGGAACATTATAGGCTGATTATGCTTATGCTTAAATGTTGCCATAATAGACACGATAAAAAATCCTAATTCGTAAGCAATTCGATATTTTTCAGAACAACAGTTTAATACAATCGTAACAATTTAGTTCATTTCATTTAGTATTTAATAACCTGACCACGTAATAATTTGGTGTTGCCAGCAAACCAAACCGTAGTATCGCTTGGTCGACTGCGGAAATTACTAACCGCGATGGATTCCGCCGACGTCACGTCTGCAACGCAATAAGACCCGAGGATATATGGACGGTAACGGACCACGATATATCCTAAATATCGTATGGGAAACGTTATTAAATGTCGGACTAACATGCTTACTACACAGTGGATTATAGGCGAGGATTTATTTCATGTTTTGAGTTATTAATATTTGTATGGGACACGGTTATGTGTGAACTGTCTTCATAAAGTAAGGTAAGCAACATAACTTTAAACGACATTTAATGCAAATATATTTAAAATCAATCTTATAATCTCTACTAAACTTCAATCTACTAGGTCAAATTAACTTAGCTAGCGACACTCCGCAGACCTGATGGGTATCAATATCTAAACACAATAGATTTTCTCAATTCATACTTCAAGTAACAAGATTACAAGCAGTTGTTGACTCCCCCAAAAAAAAACCTTCAAATATTGTATTTTTTTATTTTATCATGTTTAGGTATCAATACCCAACACTTCTGTAGAGTTTCGCTAGCTAATTTAATTTTACCCTGTATTTACAAAAAGAGCAGTAAATAAGTTTAGTTACTCATTCTTATTTTTTTATGTTAATTCATGCCTTAAGTATAATTTTTTCACTTTTTTACGTACCCAGTTTATAAATGTTGTGTTAAAATCTCTACCTACACCAGCGAATCGATAGGTGTTTTATTTGTGATTAGGTGGTTGAGCGTTTTAAATTATTATTATTATTTTGTTTGCATGCACATTAGTAGTTTTACAATTGTCAGTATTTTGATTTTTGTTTAGTTTAAAGTGAATTGTTTTTTGATTGTGTGTATTATTTTTTGTCTCCTTTGCTCTCTCACACGCTGTCTACATCTCTGTATCTATTGTCCTATCTCAGGTATGCTGGAAGAGATTTCTTATGAAATAAGCATCACCTCTGTACCTATTTTTTCTGTTCTGTTTTTCATTGTCTGTTTATATATGTACATAAATGGTAAATAAAATAAATAAATAAGTAGCATCGGTTCCATGTCAAAAAGTTCATCAACTTTGTATATGTAGGTAGGTATAGCTGCCTAACGTATTAAAAATTTTAATCACGAAAGATGACATTGCTTTTCCGGAAGTATCCTAAATATAAAAAATTCAACGTGATTCGAACTTAAAAACTTGAATAAACTAATGACAAATTCACCTAGATCCCTAAACATTAACTAATTAACAAATAAATTCAATCAATTTACTTTACATAGTAATGTATGTTTACCTACAATACAATGACCTCTTACGAAACTAACGCCCCACTTTATTTACTTTATATACATAGATTCACTTGCATTATTTGAAATTTAAATAGCTTTATTTGTATCCTATATAAACTAGGACACCAGGAATAAGAAATCAGTGTGTGTCCAAGAGTGGTTACAATAAGATATATTTCAGTGTTTTTTTTTTACAACGAAGGAGGTAGGTTGATTTCTATAGTTAATTTGATACTTATTGCGTAGTGAAAATAATCATTTTGAAGTGCTAGCTCTTCTGTTTATTCATACTAAAGTGTACTTCAAAGATAATGACAAGATTTCTGGACACATATCATACGCATTTACGGTTTTTTAATCGCAATTCGTACCGGGATCAGTTCACTATTTATTTAGAGGAATCAAATGAGCTTTTAGCGGTAAGCCTAGAGCAGCATTTAGTCACTGTTATAATAGCACATTGAATTTATTTTTCCATCTGCTGAATTTCTTATCCGTTCTCGGAATAATAGATTACTCGGAACAAAGAATCTGAATTCCAGATTTTTAGACTACTTATCCAAAGTGAAATTGTTTTGCACATGATTTTACAGATTTTCAATATTTTCATTGGAAAACATTTCATAACGGTCTTCCTTCGTATTATCTTTATCAAAAAAATAACAAAATTTCCTTAATCTTGTCCTTTATTGCAATTCCTGTAGTACATGCCAAGAAAAGTTAACGAAAACTTGTTTCGAAAGTCTTAATGAGGTGATCAAATGCATCTGCGGTTCTAACAAGTGCAATTATTAGACTTAACAAGTTTGAACTTCCTTGCAATTCATCTTCCAGGGCCGTTTAATTTGTATTGTTAAGTCAAGTATTAAACTGTGAATGTAGCTAGAGCTAAACTGTCTACTTTTTCGTAGAGATTTGTTCAGAAGAAAAGGTTACAGAATATTTTATTGATGAGCCTTGCAGTAGGACAATTTTGGGGTATTAATCTCTCTTCGGGCCGATTTTTCTAACGCCAGATAATTTTATCCGAGGAATAATTTTGAATTTTTGACAGTTCTTCCATACATAATTTGTCGGACGAAAATTTTATTCTACGAATAAAAATTATCTGTTGATTGAAAAATCAGCCCTTGAATAATAATATAAGTGGAAAACTCATTGGCAGCAGTACCTACGCTACCTAGTTAGAAGACCGGAAAACCCTAAACAATCTGTAGAACTATAATTATAACTTCAAAGTCTTTAACTAAGCTTAGAACATAAATCAGAACAAGTCAGATACACCTCTACCTTAGTCATTTTAAAATAGTCACAAAAGTCATGTTTCTTTCCAGACCATGCCTCCTCAAGTGGATCCAGTCCCAAGTGGAGTAGTCTTCGAGTCGGACACACAGACCTCGGACCTGGGGCTCGCTAAAGACGTCTCAGTACTAAAACATGCAAGTCCCAGGAAACACGAGTATGTGTGGTTCAATATCTTCTGGTTCCTGTACTTGCATATTGCATCAGTGTATGGATTGTATCTCGTCTTCACCTCGGCTCAATGGAAGACTAATGTATTTGGTGAGTAGTCTTCTGAGTGTTATTATATTGATCTTTAACGTTAAATGGTGTTTATACGGTGTCATGTAGGTACCTACAAACGGGGTGAATAGGGATGCAGAGGTAAATTGGGACGAAACTTTAAAATGGATTTTAACGAATTACAGTTTAGGATAATTTATTTCACTCAAAAGGAAAAACATGAAAATTAAGATGGGCGACGGTTTTGTTGGATTATGAACTAAAATTAAGTTATATAAAAATTAAATAAAGAAGTGTACAGACTTACAATTCCAACATTATTCTGAATATGGTGCTTTAATAGCCTTTTAAAAGTTGGAAGTGATTTTGATTCCTTAATTACTTTAGATATAGAGTTATAGAGTTGTGCCCCCTCATATACGACAGTCTTTCTACCGCAGTTTACCCTCGGTGTTCTTAAAAAATAAATATATAATAAATTATATGGTTATCCTAAGGGCCGGCGCCCACTAGCGGCACGGCACGGCAAGGGATTTTTATGCGACTAATAGAAAATATAACTTAAAAGTATGACAATAAAATTGAAATTTCATCGGCAGCAATGATGCCGCGGTATCCTTAGGCATGCCGCGACGTCCTTTGGCATCATCATTGAAATTTCAATTTTATTGTCATACATTTAAGTTATATTTCTATTCGTCGCATAAAAATCCCTTGCCGTACCGTGCCGCCAGTGGGCGCCGGCCCTAACTCGTCATGTGCTTAACGTTGAAATAATAATATAGTTTGTTGCCAACAAGTGCACTTAATCGTTCATTATAATACAGTAAACACACTAGAGTCCCTTTTGGGAACAAACTATATTATTTCAAAGTTAAAATCCCTGTTAAAGTTCACCCCGTTTGACTACTAAATGGATAGAAAGCATTACTAGAGAAAGCGAATACAATGTTTACGGTTTTACAACTGTTGAAACGTCTTGCAGATTTATCGGTGGATATCTTCTGTCACTCGTATACTTTTACTAAGATACACGACACCGCAACAACACATAACGGTATAGCGTATTTTCTTTTTCTTTTATTTGTTTATACAGTTTCTAGGAGAAAAATAAAATCAACCTGCGCAGTGCACCGCCCCATATCAATAATATTGTTGGCAGTATCATCAACACCTACCTAAAGAAATATGTCTAAATACTCGTACATTACAGGAACCAATTGCACCAGTTAAAATCAAAAGTATTTCAAGGGATATTGAATTAACTGTATTGTATGTTGTACTTTGAATTGAATATATTTCGCATGCTTCATGGAACACTGACCCATTAGTAGATAGGTCAGATGTGATTTCCGTTTTTTTTTTACTCAGATCTCATCAATAGTTAATCATAGACGTTCAAAATACAAGCATTCATGATTAATATTAATCAGTTTTATTTTTATGCATCAACAAGTAGGTTAAGTCCCCATAGCAAGATCTCCTTTTGCGGTTTCCCAAATATCGTCTTTTTTTAATTAAGTCAGTGTTCCATTAAGTATGCGATTTAATAAAGAATTGTATTCCAGCGTTCGCCGTCCACCTCATGTGTGCCATCGGAATCGGCGCAGGATCTCATCGTCTATGGACTCACAGATGCTTCAAGGCACGCACTCCTCTCCGCGTACTCCTCATGTTATGGCAGACTATGGGCTTTCAGGTAAGCAGACATCTCTTCATCTTTGCGGTTCTTCTCAACTTCGAAGCGTCTTTACCCTTTTTTTTGTTCGAAAATCATCATGGATACGCTCCATCTAGGAAGAACAGACAGTTATGTTGGACTTCTACCGACTAAAACCCCACTGTTCCTTCCAGTATCATGAGTCGAGGGTCCGGGAGATAGTTATACATTCGCCGCACCCCCGACTGAAGCGTCTCAACCCTGGAAACACAAGTTAAAGTTATTATAAATAGTGCTAGGTAATAATAATAATATAATAATAATAATATAATAGTAATATAATAATATGCTAGCTACCCGCTTCAAAAACTGAAAAAATAAAGTTTCGTAGACAGGAAATTTTATTTGAAAAAAAAAACAGTTAAAACTTTTTTGGACAACAAAAGGTTTTAATTATTTTATTTTCATTCTTTTAGTATCCTCCGAACGCTTTTTTGTGCCTTTCCAAAAGGTTTTTCATGTACCTTAAATTTTTTTCTCAGTCCTCGGAGGGTAGCACTGAATATGTTATTTAGTTCAATGTAAACGTATATCTATAACGAGATACATAACAATAAGTGCTGAAAATGCTAATAGTATTGTTGAACCAGCCTCTCACGTCACGAGGCGTTTGCCTAAATCATTAGCAGTCCTCATCAAGTCAATTAATGATAAGTATCTGCGCTGTTATGTCAAGAACTTGACTGTTTACTTAGTTAATGTGCAAATTGATGAACCAGACCCTGGAAGGGTTGATTAAAGGATCATTAAGGGTTATGTTACACTGTCATTAAAACACACACGCTATCATTATGGTACAAGAGAAGCTAGTAACTCGCCACATATTATAGAAGACAGGAAGCTCCGACACCAGACTAATCGTTTACAGTTCTATCCAAAAAATAATGTCTTGTGTATGTAGTAGGTATACACATTAACATGCATGCAGGATAACATAAGAAAATAAATAACTAGAATGGGATTCAAACATGTTTTCCGGATACTGCGGCATGCAAGTAGTATGAATAATTCTGATTAGTTAATTTCTCAATATATTTTCAAGTCAATATCACTTATTTAACGTGGAATAATCATCAAGTGACCAAACTAGGTCACAAATGCTCGTTTGGACATTTTTCTCACTGTTGGTAGCCACTTTCCATCAAGCCTTTAGTCTATAAATCATTTCCATGTACCAGGACTCCATATTCGAGTGGGCGCGCGATCATCGCACCCACCACAAGTACGCGGACACAGACGCAGACCCTCACAACGCAGAGCGAGGCCTCTTCTTCTCCCATATGGGCTGGCTCTGCTGCAAGAAGAGTCCAGAAGTCATCGAAGGTGGAAAGCGCATTGATCTCACCGACTTGTATGCTGATCCTGTTGTAATGTTCCAGAGAAAGTAAGTAAAAAAAGATAATTCAGAACAGACAGAACCATTTTACAAAGTGACACAACTTTCCTACGTGTAACAAACAATAAACTTAGGAAATACTTAGCCCAGCACGCTAATTGCGTAACACATTATCAATCTGAATCTGAATCATTTTGCAAGATATTGCTAATCCATTGCTTCATATGTTCGAAAAATGTGTCTGCTAAACAACGTAAATAACGCAATGGAGTTATCAAGTTGAAATTAATATCAAATACTCAGGGCTGCAATCCCTTGAAGCAGTGGAAAAATCAAAGTTCTTAGTCAACGCAATCAAAAGATACGGGCGTTTATGTTAGTTACGTTGATGCCGCATATTTTGACACTCGCAAGGGAGTCAAGACCTACAGGGTACTTCCCGTTGACCTAGAATCATGAAATTTGGCAGGAAGCAATGTCATGTAGCACATGTACAGGAAAAAATCCGAAAACCGTAATTTTTTTGTTATATACCTACAAATTTGTACCCTCGGCGCGTGAGTTCGACTCGAACTTGACCGGTTTTTTTCACCCCGAATAGCTTCTAGCCTGTTTTTGTGCACATAAATTCAGCCAAAAACATTTCTCAGAACAAATAATCCTATTACAACCCAAGAAAAGGAGTCCTACATATAAAATAGTGTCCCTACAAATATAACCCTCTACGATTATCTAATATCCTCCAGAATTCTGTGTTATAAGTGAATCCATAAGTCTCCGCGAGCGGTTGTCGCCGGTTCTGTCTCCAATATATTTATACGAACGCTTACAAAAGCCACTGCTGTAGTTGGTATTAAAAGGAAAAGCAAACACATTTTCCAAGACCTTTGTGTCTTTAACTGTGTTTGTGGGTAAAAAAAAGAGACACGACGTATCAACTATCAACCACCCACAAATCCTACACCCGCACGTTCTCTAAAAGTTTAGGTCAAATCTTTATCTTTACTAATAATAAAGCTGAAGAGTTTGTTTGAACGCGCTTATCTCTGGAATTGCCAATCGGATTTGATAAATTCATTTTGCAATTGATAGTCCATTTTTTGATAAACGTTTTAGGCTATTTAACATCAGGCTACAACCTTAGGAGCCGAGCAAAAAGACAAGTTAGAAAGAACTAGGAAAAAAAGGAGGAAGTATTTATGGTTTTTTTTTTTTTTGTTTATTTATTTTCAAACTCAAACTCAAAGTATTTATTTCAATTTAACCAATTACAGGCACTTTTGAATGGTCAAGGGGTCGGTCAGTCAAAAAAAATGAAGCTGGTTGCCCATTCCAAAGCGTAGGTACTTACCTATGGAGAAGAACGGGCAAGAAACTCCATGGACACTCTTTTAAATCAAAATAATATGGTAACAAAGTATTGGTTACATCATTCATGTTAGAAATTATGCATGTGGAAACGATGCAGAACGTTAAAAGCGTCCGTAATGAAAACTTTAAAAAATTTAAATTAAAACAATTCAAATATTAAATTAAATTAAAATAAGCCATGGCAGCAAAGTGATGACCAGTCAGTCCCTACTGACGGCGCCCCTTCACGAACATGACTGATGAATATGTTAGTATATTCTCGTAATTTTTGTTTAGTTTTTAAGTGAATTGTTTTTTGATTCTATGTATTATTTTTTGTCTCCTTTGCTCTATCACACGCTGTCTACATCTCTGTATCTATTGTCCTATCTCAGGTATGCTGCAAGAGATTTCTTATGAAATAAGCATCACCTCTGTACTTATTTTTTCTGTTCTGTTTTTCATTGTCTGTTTATATATGTGTGTGTACATAAATGGTAAATAAATAAATAAATAACGCTAAGCGAAAACGAAGTAATTGCGTGGGAGGCCGATGCGATGCGCCGCGATGGGTCGGGGAACAAACAATTTCACGCGGACTGAAGCAAATAACATTTATTCCTAGTGAAGTAGAGATTTTCATTTCATCACGTGTAGCCCCATTTCAACAAGCGTTAGGCAGAGAGGGCATTATAAAGTGTGAAACAAAATTGATGTCGACATTAATTTAAAACTTGTTTTTATGCTGAAATGTTGATAGTCTGTGTCTGGGAGTAGAAGGTTGCGTGTTTAAAAACGGGACTCTCCATATTTTATTGTCGTTGTACATAAACCTACGTAAAGTAGGTATATTTTAAATGGATGTATTTAAATACTAGCAGCGCTCCACGGTTTCACTCGCATAAGTTTCGATCCTGTAGGAATATCGGGATTAAAAGTATCGTATGTGTTAATACTGGCTATAAACTATCTGTGTGCCAATTTTCATCCCAGTCTGTTCAGTAGTTTTTGCGTGAAAGAGAAACTCCATCCAATCCATCCATCCATACAAACTTTCGCGTTTATAATAATAGTAAGACAGGATATCATGTAGGGTTTGTATTTTAGCCAATGTTCTCCTGTTTTTAACTGTTGAAAAGAGGGTCCGGTATTATCTGTCTAGACACTGAGATCTTTAAAAGCTAGCTATTAATTGTTTTACGTCGCATTGCTTTCGAGCAGACTAATCAAAGTAACATAAATAAACCTAAATAATAAAGAATGATTAAGCTAGCATATATAAAAAAGAGAAAAGCTTCATCTACCTAGCCTTTTCCCAACTATGTAGGGGTCGGCTTCCAGTCTAACCGGATGCAGCTGAATATCAGTATTAATATAATAAAATAATAATAAATTAAATAATAATATAAAATAATAATATAACAATAATCTCCACTCCTCATAAGCACCTCAGGACATGTTGCCCCCTTGTCGCTACGACACTATGTGCTAGCGACCGTTTTCGGGGGCCCATTATTGAGTGTGCAAGTCACCCCCTGCCATTTCATCTGTGAATAATATAATTATCATTGGTCAAGCAGGGGGACATAGTCCTTCCATAGTTCAAGGTGACCGATCCACTATAGCCACCGAAACCCATAGCCCAGTATATTTTGTTTCCATGTTCTGCAATAGTCCTGCACCAACGGGGGGTTGTCTTTGAGTGCACTTGCATGGTGCATACAGGGATAATCGTCGGTTGGTGCCTCCTCATCATTTAGAATTGTGTAAAGGGCCTCTGCGAGTTGGCTTCGACCTCTAGTACGCCTTTCAAAGGTCCGGGACCCTAAGGTCCCGAGATAAAAAAAAATATTTTACATGAAGCGACTACCATCTGACCTCCATAACCCAGTTACTGGGTAATACGATACCCCTTGGTAAGACTGGTTTTCAGATTTTCGGGCTTCTGACGACCCGTAACGACTGTCAAAGATCCACGAATGATAGAACGCCACGAATGTAAAGGTCACCCATCCACGAACCAACCGCGGCAAGCGTAGCTTAACCTTCAATCAAACCGTGCGTCTGTTATTACTTAGCCACAAGCAAAGCATGTTGCAGAAATCCCTGTCAAGGCTGACGCACTTTACCACTGTACCGTTCCGTATTATTATTGGCTTCACTCGCTCGCTAAACAAAAACTTCCACACAATAGGCATAACCATAGATATAGTTTTTTACATTTCTATGGGCATAACGGACAGTCCTCCATGCAGGGCCTGCATGGAGGCTGAGGAAACCGTTGCGCATGCGCTCTTTGAATCTGTGCATTCAAAGAGCACATGCGCAACGGTTTCCTCATCGTCTCTTCGTCACCCAAATTCGTCACCCTCGGGGCACCCAGATCTTACATAGATATTCGTAACAGACCAGGAGATGTCATCAACTTATGGAGGGACGTGGGCTGGTTGGAATAACCACCGACCGCCGCCATGGTCCTCGCACAATGGTCCACCTGAAGGACTAAGTGTGGAAACCAAACCCTGTAACTATCATGCGCTTGATTTTACCAATAGATATTTTTTCCGCAGACACTACTTGAAAATGATGCCGCTGCTGTGTTTCGTGCTGCCCACAGTAATACCAGTCTACTTCTGGGGTGAAACATGGACGAACGCGTTCTTCATCCCTACGATCTTGAGGTACACCTGTGGGATCAACGTCGTGTGGAGCGTCAACAGTTTTGCACATGTCTTCGGATACAGGCCTTATGATAAGTAAGTGCAATACAAAAATTTTAATTTTGCTAGAAAATGACCTTATGCCTAATGCCTCTCTTTGAGAAGTATTTTCGAGTGGTCCGGAATAATCAACTGTTGTTACATCATCAAAAATATGTGCAAAGTTTTGAAGATTTAATAAGTCATTACCATCGGAGTCCTAACTGATAGGTATATTTCATCATCTCAAATTGGTATATGCATAAGTATAATCAGCCTATAACATCCCCACTGCTGGGAAACCGGCCTCCTCTCTGTGACAGGGAAACGGCCGTAATCCACCACGCGGGTTCAATGCGAGTGTAGATCACATATCTTTTGACTATCGATATTTTGGGTTTAAGGACATGGCGGTTTCCTCACAATGTTTTCCTTCACCGTTTTTGACATTTGTTTGATTAAAATAGGTAGACAAGGGAACATAGGCTTGTACCTATTCTCTGACGAGAGGTAGACATACTAAGCTATGTATAGGTATATTATGTAGGTACCTACTATTATTTCCAAGTACAATTTGCACAGTTTTGCAAATACGACTACCGACAGATGCTGAACTTTGCATACAAAGCTCTACAGCGTACAGTCACGAGCAAAAGTATGTATACACTTAGCTTTATTCCACAGCGATTTACTCCTTTATTTTTTAGTGTAATTTTATGTTGCTACGAACATAGTATTTTCGGACCCATAGGTTTTTGCAATGTGTCGTATTTCATTGTTGTTTTCGTTATTTCATGAAAAAATCGCTATTGAAAGTTTCCAAGTGTTGACATATTAGAGCTCGTGACTGTACCTATGCAAAAACAACAATAACCAATCAAATCCCTCAATCCAAATGATTCATTAAAAAAATTAACAAATAATGAAATTAACGGCAGAGCACAACACTATCTAATGTTGCAGAAACACCCAAAGGTGACATTATTCCCGATTCCCGTTAGAAACTATATCAGGCTAAAAATACGCAAGTGATCAGATAAGTTGGATACTCCAATCAATTAGGTACTAACAATATAATGTATCATGAATTAGACATGGCGATCAAGTAGGCAGTCTACTTGTAATTGATTACATTGTTATTATTCCTAGTAAGCCGATTAACGATAAAGGCGTACTTACCTACCTAATATTGTTGGTACAGGCTACGTAGCGTAGGATCGCTTCGTACTATTTAGAACCGATCACCTTGTCGTTCATGTTTAAATGTTTCGTGACTTGAATTCTGGATGTAGTTTCGGTAAACATTAACCAGCATGGCAAGCGTTGTAATGCCTTTTTTTATCAGGAATCTGTTTCGGCGCGCACACAACAACATACCAAAGTTCCATCACAATCGGTTGAGCCATTTTCGAGTTTCTACGAGTCTAACGAACGGCTATAGATTTTTATTTAGGTACCAAGTGTAACAGAATAAACGCAAGTCCTGAAAGTAGTTTGTTCATAATTGACTACTGAAGCGATTTCAGTAACTTTTGACATAGTTTTTTTTTTTTTTAATATGTATTCTGCCATACGAATCGCCGATTGAGCCAAAGAAAATTAAATCTTATCTTAAGGCAGTAAGACTCAATTTTAAATGCATAAAGTAATGCTGCAACACGATTGTTTTTTTCTTTAAAATAACAGCTTTAAAGAAAAAAGTTTTGTTCATTATATTAAGCATTTAACTCAATACTCTAATTTTATGTTATGTTACATATTGTATAAGAAATAATTACAATTTACTTTTACAGATCATTTAAATTGATTTAAAAATATTCGATACATTGTATTTCAGCATTTCATTTATTACCTAGATTACCTAGGTAAGAGTTAAGTAAAGAAAAGGATTCTTTTAATTTTCTGTTCCGATTTGAATTCAATATATACCTAATTAAGATTCGACATCCTCCTCGAACGTCCTAGAACCAAATATTCAAAGACATGTGACATCTGCCAACCCGCACTGGGCCCGCATGGTGGATTACAGCCCATTCCCTTTCGAACAGAGGAGGCCTGTGTCCCAGCAGTGGGAACATTATAGGCAGATTATGCTTTAAGCTAATTAAGATTTTTGAAACTGAAATGTTGTGTGTGTCGATTTTCTTACTGCCTGTACCTACATAAATACTCATTTAGATTTAATTTTATACTAAGTAATTAAGTAACTTTCAGTTTTCTGGAAAAATGGGTCTTTTCCGAGTCAGATAGACGCTGATAATTTCTTTTAAACCTATTTGGCTCTCTACCGGGTCAAATAATTAGCTAGCAAAACTCCGCAGACGTGAGGGGTATCGATAAAACACATTTTCTCAACTCATACTTCAAGTAACAACACTATCAACGGTCGTTGACCCCTAAGAATAAAACATCCTTATTTTATCGTGTTTAGATATCGATCACATCTACTGAGTTTCGCTAGCTAATTTAATTTGACCCTGTATTCCTTTTGCTTTGTGTTTACTCTCATTACTTCGATACTATCAATGGTTAAGTTTTTTGCTTGTAAAGTTGTTAACCCACAGAACGTTTGTTGGTGATGAAAATGAGAGAGTAGGTACCTAAATAAGTTATCATAATTTGTCTTTTCCTACCTACTTATCTTTAATAACTGGGACTTCGACCTACCGATAAGAACTCTCATAGTTAAGTAAATTCCGTTCCTCATAGCTAGATAGAAACGTTAAAAGCGTCTCGGTCTCTACTCCTCAAAACAAAATGTAAAAAATATGTTTTTCTCTAAGGTCACTGAACCCGCGCGAAAACATTGGAGTATGGCTGATCTGTGTGGAAGGCTTCCATAACTACCACCACACTTTCCCTTGGGACTACCGCGCGACTGAACTTCCCCTCTACAACATGCTTACACCCACCATCGTGTTCATCGAACTCATGGCGAAGGTATGTATTCATTCAGACCCTTCTAACAAAGTGTACAGCGGAAAAATAAATAGGCTAACCCTTGCGCGGTCAGCCCGAGATTAGGGTTGCCAGCTTTTAGTAAAAAAAAAAACAATTCCTATTTAACTATGTATTCTGAAAGTAAACACTGGTCTTTAAATACGACAAAGTTTAAAATATCACTAGCAGAAAATTAAAGTATGGCTGCCCCAATGCCGACCTGATTGTGCGCCAGTAATAGCCACTTATTTCCTTGAACTATGCTATTCGCAAAACTTTAACTTGGAGCTGGAAACTTGTTATAAGACTTTATGGGCGGAAGTTTAAATTTTGGCACCGAAACATGAAAACACGTCCTTAAGCATCGTCAGTGAATATATTCGGTTATTAATACAAGTAGATAAAAATATTGACACGGCTACAACTACCTACAGGCAAAACCGCAAGTCATTTTATAAATACAAATATTAACTATATTATGTGAATTAAGAATTTCAGATAATTTTCAAGTTATGGAACAACAAAACGAATGTCGTACTCGACAAAGTTCAAATTTCATTGCAACCAAAAACTTATTAGGAACTTTTTGTTACAAACTGTCACTCAAAAATCAACTTAGAATACATTTCACTAAAGTAGATAACTGAAGGCCAATTCTCGTAATTTAAAACGTTCAAAATCTAGTCTCAGTCTCATCTCGGCGACAAACAAATGTTGAAAACTTGTCATAATGTAGGGAAATTAGAAGTATTTTTTGACAGATTGAGACTGAGATCAGACTGTGAACGCTCGTAAAATTAAGAGAATTGCCCCACTGATCAAGTGGCGATGAAATGTAAATTATCTGACATTATGAACACTGCTTTATGTGCTACGGTAGTAAAGTTACTTTTGAACGAAATGGTCAGGGAATAGAGAATAGGGAGAAGTTAACGTGTCACTAAGTGATGACAACGACATACGAATGTGGGTCATACATAAATGGATTAAAGAGACTCTACATCTAGAAAAGTCGAGGCTTAGTTTTGTTTACTATATTAGCGAAACAGCACTCTAATTGCGTAACACACTATCAATCTTACTTGAATGACTTTGAATGATGTTGCTAATCCATTGCTTCATGAATATGTACGAAAAAATTGTCAGCTCAAAAACGTAAATAACGCAAAAAATGTTGTTGAACTGTCAAAATGAAAGCTATTGCTACTAATAGTGCAATCGCAATTACCCAGCTGGACCCACAGCGGCTTGCTCTCCGCAGTCTCGCTGATTATTAATTAAATAATTGTGTCGGAATTTTTACAGATTGGACAAGCATACGACTTGAAATACGTGTCCCCTGATATTATAAAGCAGCGTACACACCGCACAGGGGACGGCTCACACCACCTATGGGGATGGGACGACCCTGAATTCAACGAGAAACTCAAAGCAAAATACGGCGCGGTCAGCCACACTGAAGACAGGACACAGGCATAATTTATTTGCTGTTTGCATTTACTTTAAATTAATACTGTAGTAGAAATAAGGGTGAAAAATATTACAAGTCGACGAATTAACATAGATAAGTAAATGTCATAAAGAAATAAAAAATATTATTAGATTTAAAAAAAACTGACTTTTGTTTTACTTTTGATTTTCTTCTCTCGCAACGGAAGCTCCTACCGGAAAACTCTTCAATCTGTTCTCATTGATAAAATACAATAGAATTTGTACCCTATCAGCTCTACACATAAATGAGTAAAATGAAACAAGCTTGAAATCTTTTTCCAATGGTTCGCAGCTGGCGCCGTCGTAAGCGATAAGCGAAAATCGATATCGGCCTCTTCCATTAGCGAGGTATAATTAGTGCAATGCAATCGTGTGCTCACTACACTGGAGTCCGCTAGCGACAGTTGTGAATTATAAATTAACCGCATCATTACTGATGACACGAAAAACAGCTGTTCCAAAGCTTACGTTTTGATCACACACGCAAAGAAGGCAAGTGCCTACTTTCGGGTTTAAAAATACCTAAAACTGAAATACTATATGAAAGGAATCATCATTGATGACTGACTAGTTACGGTCAGCAACGAAAGTGGATTAACACTTCAGTTTTATAAATCTGCGTCGTTGGTTTAGTGGTTCAAGCGCTACTGCTACACATGAGGTCCTGCGTTCGATTCTCTGGTCGGGCAAAGTGTTATTGGGTTTTTCCATCTGGAATATTGTCTCTCTTTCTTCTTCTTTTTTTTTTCTCAATAGCAGCCCGGAGTCAGGATTTGTGCCTGGCTGATAGCAATAGGCTCGCCCCTATTACATGGGACTTAAACCTAACTGGTCAAATGTATGGCACACCTCTGCCTAATCCTTCGGGGAATAAAGGCGGGAATGTTATGTTATTTCAAATTACCATATTTCATCTTCAACCATCTTACCTTGAACTATAAAGTAATTTAGTGACGCGTTACACCTCCCTCTGTGCCTCTTAAGGAACACAGGCGTGATGTTGCTTGTGTATATATTATTAATGGGGATGGGTATCCTGGGTTTGATTCCCAGGTCGGGCAAAGTTTTATGGGGTTTCTCCGTTAGGAATTTCTCAGCAGAAGCCCAGTGTTTGCAAGTTGGTGGTGTGTTACCCCCGTGCCTCGGAAAGCACGTAAAATCTGTTAGTCCTGCACCTGATCTCTCCCCGGTCGTGTAGGATTGCCCTATCCCATCGGACAATGAGATTAAAGGAACAGAGAGTGCACTTGAGTGTACCGTCAGCAACGAAATCTATTAACACACGACGACCAACTAAGATAGACATCGCAGCGTAAACGACCGAACGATCCACTGCCACCTACATTCTGCATCTAGCCAGCAGGAATTACGAGTTTCTGAAATATTATGCTTTTCTGTATTATTTTAAAGAGACGTCGATTAAGTTACTAAACTAAATTCTGATTCTGAACGAATTATAATAAAAATAGCAACACTTAAATCATGATGTCACTCGGCGTCAGTCTGTCACTGTCACAGGTCACGACTCGCAAAAAATCGTATTGTTGTGGTAAATTATATACTGTGTTAATGACAAATAAAGTGACCTAGATTCTTCTAAACTAAAGATTACGAAGAATACGTCCTATACAATATATAAAATATAAGTCGCTAAAGCCAGTCTAAAAAGTTATTGAGAGAACGAAACGCAAATATTCCATAAACTTACCATTATGTTATCGTCATTAATAAAGGAACACCAAGTAAAACAAGCTTCAAAAAGAGTTATTCAAGGTAAATATTTAAACTACAAAGTAAGAAAAGAATCCAATAAGTACGTAATAGAATCCGTACGTAGAAGAAATAAGTAGGTAGTTGTTTATTGAACAATAACAAAACGGAAAAATCGCTTTCTCCTTTCAGAACAAAAACGAAAAGAATGCATAGCAGCAGCTAACGATTTGACTCAGGCACTCGTCGACCATCTGAATGTTGGGTTTGTAAATAACTTTGTAGACCCTCCTCTCATTGAAAGCTTAAAAGTAATTATATAATTTAAATATACAAACAGGTGGATGAAGCTGTACAATCCACATCAATTATTAGCCATTTATAACAAAAAAAAAAAATATGAAAACTGCCTCTGCATAGTCCAAGTATTATCTAAATAATCTAATCCAAACAGGTGGAAGTAATGCATGACTACAAGTAATTACCCATCAATTTACAATAGGCACTCGAAAGAATTAATGTTGATAAACACATAATTTTCTTTTATGCTTTCAGAGTAGCTCAGGCTTACCTAAATCAAAAGAAGTTGGATGCTGAAGCAAAACTCTTGCATCAGGGAGCTATAAATTTTGCTAAACAGACACAACAATGGCTTGCTTTAGTTGAAAACTTCAGCAGTGCCCTCAAAGAAATTGGGGATGTTGAAAACTGGGCCAGAAGTATTGAAAACGATATGAAGATTGTCACGGATACATTAGAAAGAGCATATGAAATGACACAAGAACAACCAAGCATAAGTAGTGGTGCTAGTAATTAAAACATAATAGCAGTAATGATTCTTATTTTATTACTATTTAGATGTTATTCTCAAGTAGAAAATTAGACTCATTATTTGCATGAGATTGTCGACACCAGCTCATAAAACCAATCAAATATTGTTGTGTAAACAGATATAATATGAATATTAACATTTCATTTTTAACTTAATGAGATTAAACTATAAGTTTTTTATAGATAAATAAAAATGAATAATATCAATAATTTAGTGTAAATTTTATAATTGCAGTAAGTAGAAGAAAAATGCATTTTCCAAAGTAAGTCCAACCAAGACTAAACTAAGTCACAGCATTTTTATTTAGAAATGCTAAGTGATTTAGTTTTGAGCCTATTCATGGACTATTGTTGCTGGCTACCTACTACTCATGAGTTGTACTTAGTAAGAACCTCATCATCGTCGCGCTTCATTTGGCAGTAGTGATGGGCGTTGAATTTTGTTTTTATAAATGGCATCTCGTAGTTGACCTAGAGAGGTCGTGACTACTTAACCAGGCTATCCTGTGGTTGTCTTAAGTAAACTTAAAGCCTCCAGCCAGGGCTTAAAACTAATTAAAACTAAGCAACTGCACGCTAAGGGCTCCCCTGTGGGGTACGAACCTCGGCTTAGGGCGTCGCTGGGAGAGGGCAGCAAGATGGGACAGGTTGGATCGGTTTTTTTATTATTTATGCTTTGATGAGCACGGCGTTTCCTAGTACTATCTCTGAGAGGAAAGGCCGAAACAAACTCAGAGGTCACAGTCGGAGATTTAAAGCTACAGGCTCAGCTACGGCGCGGGCTGTCACTTCATCGAGCAAAGGTCGGGAGGGACATCGCGAGGGACCTCGGCGGCGAGGGCGGAATGTCGGTCTTTTGCGTTTGTAAACTGTACTGGTTGCCCTATTGCTCTCTTGGAGGAGGGTTATGAGGTCATCGGGGTCGGCGAGAACGTGCATTGGACGGCGAAGTTTGCTGATTTTGGAGGGGGTGTAACTAGCGGCCGCGACAACCAGAGGGTTGCAATGTTTGGCGGCTGTATCAAAGAAACGCTTGGAAAGGTGTTTCATGAACTGCTGGATAGTGGGGATTTTGAGGTCTCATTTCGAACGAACCAAGAGGAATTTATGGCCTTGCGGAGGAAGCGGTTTTGGAGGGTCTGCATCCTATGGATATGACGGGGCTTTGCGTGTGCGAAGACTACACAAGCATGTTAGTATTGGACGGATGCACGCTGTGTACAAGCGCATTTTGCACATAAGTCGCACGCAGCAAGCTGTCTTGCTGCGTGCATTGAGGACGGAGTGGAGACAACTGAGAGCGAAAGCGGCGCGCGAGCGGATCGTCTTTATGTGCTCTGAGAAGGTGAGGTTTTGGTCGAGGATCGGCTTGCCGAACATGGTGATAGGTGGACGGGGGGTGGGTTTGAGTCTAGGTTTCGAATAGAGAACCGCTTGACTCTTATTAGTTATTAGGATTTAGGGCGTTGAATGCAGAGAGTACAATTTTATATATAAGGAATGATTAATGGTTGAATGAACAAACTAGTTAATTCGACCGTCGTGGTCGACATACTGTGAACGAATCGACGGTTCACTGGTAATCGATGGACTAGTCGAATCCGTAGACGCGTCACACGCTAATTTGTTGATTAGTTGTGCTATGAGTGAGTATGAGTTATAATCGTCAAAAACATTTCTTAAAACTCGCATACTAAGCAACAAATCCAATTAGCTTACTTATCAGAAAAAGGTGCATGTCTCTATAATTGGTATTGTTTCGCGATATTGCAAATCATTTAATCACCTATTCAGACTTAATAAAAGACTAAATCATTGTAATTACTTAATCACTTCTTTTCAGACTCATTACCTACATTAGTTGATTAGTTGTGCTATGAGTTCTTAAAATTTTTTTTGGTGATTATAAATCTTCATTAGTATGTATGTAAATACATACATCATATACTTACTAAACTTACTTTGCGTAAACTTTATGACGAAGACTCTTATTTAAATATAATAGTATAAGCCGTTAACTTCATCGTAAAGTTTACCAAGTTAACGCCTAAACCGGTTGACGAATTCAACTAGTTGATGAACGAAATTCAACGGTCTAGTTTCGCACCTAATACGTTGATGACCCATCTCTATTTGGCAGGCGACTTGCTTAGTGCTTGCCAAACTTCGAAAATCTATCACAAATTCAAACATGTGGATAGGGCAAATGTCTTGGCTTGCATGCAGGCACAAATCAAATGAAGCTTATGGCAAGCGCTGCGTGCGATGCATCCACCCGTTTGTGTTTGTTTTATTGTTAGTGATGAGTGGTAAGTCAGGTAAGTGCCAAGCGTGTGGATCCGGCTCAATATTTGAACGTATCCCACCCCATGGAAGACAACAATGACGCCTTTCAATGTTGCCGTTGATTGTCACATTAAACGAACGAACTGTCAATGTCAAGAGCTGTCATTGAGCATAATGACATTGACGATTGATAAGATACTGTTCTTATCACATCATTTATTTCTTTCTGAAATATAATATTATCGTGTATGGCTAAGCGGGCATGAATATAAGTTGGTAAGTTCCGTTCAGTCCCTTGGCGTGTCAAGTCGTGTGCTGCATTTACTTGAAAAAAATAATTAAAAATAAACTTGCACGTACTTTAAAATCAGTTTTGTAAGTGAATATTCACGAGAATGTCTGCAGATGTCCCAAGAGTACTGTCTATCCAAAGCCATGTGGTGCACGGCTACGTTGGAAATAAAAGTGCTGTGTTTCCACTGCAGGTAACCTTATTATCTTACTAAAAACATGCTAGAAACGTTGAATGTAAACAGTAAACAGTAACGATATTCATTATTTAACAGCGACTTGCTGTTCTATTTTAATATACACAAAAAATTTTTTCGACAATACATCGCTTTATTGTAATTAAATTCAATTATCCTGTTATGATTCAGTCACTTGAATGCATTTTTTAATACCTTGACCTACTCTTCTGAATTGAATTCAAGTATTATTACAGTCACCAAAAGAAATAGGTAACCAAGGTTGTCGGATATATTGTTGAAATTTAGTAAGAAACCAATGGATGTTTTCGAATGTAATATAATGATAAAAACAAATGACTGTTTGTTTTCTATTATTAAAATTAAATTTTATTAAAAACATCCATCGGTTTCTATCTAAATCAACTATATGCAACAACCCTGGTAACTTATCTCCTTTGGTGACTGTACATTTATATAAAAAGTGTTACATAAAATATGATGTATGATGGAAAATATTTTGATGAAACTGAGCTTCATGAAAATTATAATGGTATGGATATTGCCAAGATGCATAATGATCAAAGCAAAAAAATAAATTATTTTGCATGTAATATTAACAAATGCTATCAATAGGGATACAATTATTTACTTACATCCTTAGTTACTATAAGTAAATGAAATACATAACCACGCAATTAATAATCAATTCAATAGAATCCAAATATTTTTACCTACACCTAGTTTTAAGGCCCTATTTTGTAAATATTTATGTAAATCAATTATTTCAATAAACAATTTCAATTTCAATTGTTTCAGGTGCTAGGTTTTGAAGTAGACTCCATAAACACGGTACAATTCTCAACCCACACAGCATACAAACATATCAAAGGAAACATATTAAAAAACGAAGAATTAGATGAACTTATACAAGGATTGGCATTGAATGATGTAGACTATTACACGCACTTCCTGACGGGATACTCCAGATCCCCTGCCTCTTTAAAAAAGATTGCGGAACTCCTAAAAAAGTTGACACAAAAGAACCCTCAGCTAACCTATGGTAAGAATTGTTTGTTACAAGTAGAAGAAAATTTATGTAATATTAAATGGAAATCCAAACAGGATTTCGATTTTAATCCTGTTTACATTTCCATTTAGTATTACATTAATTTTCCTGTAATATTATAGAAACAAGAGTAAAAAACATCCTTGTATGACTTAATGAGGAAACCATTAATGTGTGACTAGATAAAATGAGGAATAATTCCTCATTTGACAAAACAAGGTTTTAATGTACGCCATATTTGCCAGCCTAAGATGAGACAAAGTATTGTGATTATAAGATATCGAAATATTTACTTGTGGCTCTTGGCTCTTTCCAACAATCATTATATTTTACGTTAGATAAGAGATAGTAAACAAACTATAAAACAGGTCTTTCATTAGATACTAATAATAATAATACCCCACCGCAACATATCTCTACGTTGACATCGCGTTTGGAGTAATAATACCCCAATGCCAAATCTCTATGTTGACCTCGTGGTGTGGAGTTAAAGTTTACTTTGCCGGAACAAGTGTGGGCTACCCAAACCAAAATTGTAAGTATGTTGCAAGTTCAATATATTTTTTCCATATCCTGCAATAGTCCTGCACCAACCGGCGCTTGTTCTTGGGTAGACTTGCAAAATGCATACAGGATTAACCACTCGATTAAAGGGGAGTTCTCTGTGAGTTGGATTCGGCCCTTTGTACGCCTTTTAAAGGTCTGGGAACCCAGGGTCCCGAGATATGTCAAGGAAGAAAATAACAACAAAAGATTGTATTAAAAGATTTCGGTCAGTGGGTCGTCTTAGGAGGCGGAGTTCAGTTTGATCATGGTTTGGTTTGTGCAGGCATGTTCCTGTCAAACAAATTACATTGTGACTTTTACCTAATCTCAGTCAATATAATGAAGGCCAATTTCATTTAAGTACGAAAAAAATTAGGTTCCTAATAAACAATGAACAAGCCAATAAAAACTCGACGTTATTGTATTACGAAATGTTGCGTCACATGAGACTATTTGTTCAGACGTTAAGTTGATTAATAGACAGCCCATGATCTACTGATAAGCTTGTACTCGAATAGGACAATGTTCGCTGTCTTGAAAAAAATACCGAGGTTTTATTTGACAAATTCTGACGCGGCGTCCTATACAAAGCGATCGGTCGCGCGAATACATGACCGTCGCGTAAAAATATCACTCCACGCGTACAGGTTCGTTAAACTAAATGAACGCGGCGGTGGCGAGTTCGCGCAACAATCGCTTTGGTTAACCCGCATCCTAACCGAAGCGATTGCCGTACGCCTTCATCGCACTCGTTTATATTAATTCTAGCTGCGCCCCGCGGTTTCACGCGCTTAAGTCTCAATCCTGTGGGAATATCAAGATAAAAAGTAACCTACTATGTCCTTTTGCACATGGTCTACCTAGCCATGTTTGTCAAATTTGTCAGAAGCTAGTAATTCATACATTTATACGATCGCAGCATCGCGCTACGATCGCTTTCAGATAAGACACGGCCTGGTGGCAGTATTCTATTAGAATTGGTCAAAAAATCCTCCAAGGAGCAGTTCCTTTTTTGGGTGTCATTTGTTTCCGTTGCCCGTTGTTTTGTCTATCTGCCGACTATTTTGGCAATTGTTATAGCCAACGCTGAGAAAAACGCAGTTGTAAAAATATTTAATTTTTACTATAAATATGAACTCGCGATCGAATCAACAAGATTGCTCGTAAAAGGTAAGATAACAGTTTATAAACTTTCTACCTATGCTATGGAATGATGGAAACATTTCCAGAATTGTAGGTAATTTGCGATATCAGATTGAACGCAGATACAAATTCAAAACAATGGAAATATTCAAATATCGACGGCTTATGAATTCGATCACCTTGTTAGTTTTTGTACGGTTTCAGCTTCCGATACTAAAGGATTATCCAATTAATACCATTCGTTTGCATGGTCACTCTGCATCCGCCAACAAGGACACATACCTATCTACTTTCTAATTTCCCAATACACGACCACTCTCGATTGCGATTCATGGCCAAAATCAGGGACAGGTGGGAGCAGAGGATCGCCAATCTGATTGAAAATAGTGGTTTTCCTAGCTAATATGGCCGAGGAGAGAGCACACCAACTTCCAAAGTCCGAACTGCTACTGACAAATTCCTAATGGTAAAACCTTATTACACTTTGCTTGACCTGGGAATCGAACCCAGGAACAGGCACAGCAGTCGCGCTTGCGACCACAAGGCAACGGGGCAGTTTGTATCCTAAACAATTGCCGTAATTCGAAACATTATTAGTATTATGTTTTTTTTTCTTCTTTTGACCAATGACACGATGGATGGACTATGTGAAAGATGATATGTCTAGAAAGTCGGTGTGAATACCGAGATAACAACTATAGTTTGACCGAAACTGCTGTACCGCGCCTTAAGAATGCGCGGCGAGCGGGAGGAATGCGCGGCGAGGCGGGGGGCGGGACGCCGTGAGCGATGAAGAATGAGCGGCCTGCACTGCCCCCCGTCTCGCCGCGCACATCCGAAGGCGCGGTACAGCGGTTTTGGTCAAACTATAATAGAGCAGTCTGGAAGAAAGAAGACATGTTGCGCCGACACCAAATAAATTTAGGTAAGGGCAGGAAAATGATGATTTAATTTTTCTTTTCAGTATGCGACCCAGTCATGGGTGACAACGGTAAAATGTACGTGCCGGAAGAGATCCTGCCCGTCTATCGGGACATCTTGGTCCCCTTAGCCGACGTCGTGACCCCGAATCAATTTGAAGCCGAACTGATGACAGGACTTAAAGTCAATGACCTTGACGGTGCTCTGAAAGTCATCCAAGCGCTACACGATAAGGGTGTCAAAACAGTTGTACTATCGAGTACTGACCTAGGAGACGATAACCATATGATCGGCATTGCCAGTACAGCAGGTAATATACCTACTATTTTATATTTTAATTAGCAATGGCGACACGTCAAAACATCGAGATATCTATATATTCTACATCTAAGTTAAATACGAAGGTGAATCAAACAATCTTGGAATCAATATTAAAAAATGCAAAGATTTAAACAAAAATATTTTATTTTTTTACATAATCTCCCCCAATGCAATGCATTTAGAATAACGCGTTTCTAACTTCCTTATTCCTTGTGAAAAAAAATGTTTTTCTTGACTCTCGAAAAACTCCTCTACGGCAGCCATAACCGCGTCATTATCGTAAAATTTTGTTCCACAAATGTCCTCTTTTATTTTGGGAATAAGTGAAAATCACTTAGGGCTAAGCCCGGAGAATATGGTGGGTGGTCAAGGAGATTGAAGCCAGCACAGCGGATTACGTTGAGCACAACTTCCGATCGATGAGCAGGAGCGTTCTCTTGAAGAAACAACACGCCCAACGATAGTTTTCCACGACGTTTTTCTTTAATCGCTTCATGCACTTTTGGGGTTAAATTTGCATAACCCTATCATGCAAATTTAACCCCAAAAGTGCATGAACCAGTAATCGTCTGGCCTTTTGGCATGTAATCAATAAAAAGGATTCCTTCACTATCCCAGAACACTGAGGCTATAACTTTGCCAGCGGTAGGAGCAATTCGAAATTTCTTAATGGATGGAGAGGATGGTCGTTTCCAAGACATGCTTTGTCTCTTAGTTTCAGGATCGAAATGGTGAACCCACGTTTCATCCATGGTGACAAGGCTACGGCAAAAATTATCCGAATCACGCTAGAACATTTCGAGATTACGCTTAGAAATTTCCAAACGTCGCTTTTTGTTTTCGTCGGTTAACATTCGTGCACCCATCTTGCCGACACTTTTTTGAACCCCAGTGAATCAATTAAAATGGATTGAACGCTACCAAATGATATCTTTAGGATCTCAGCTATATGTTTTATAGTTATTCTTCTATCTTCCAAAACCAGATTCTCAGCCTTTTTGACATTTTCTTCCATAACGGAGGTTGAAGGCCGCCCAGAACGTGGGTCTTCTTTACAGCTTGATCTACCTACCTCTTTTAAATTCAGCCACCCAGTACGCAACCGTAGAATAGGGTACAGCATCATCCCCTAATGTCTGCTGAATTTCCGAAAAAAATTCCTTCGTAGACATTTTTTTCAAACAGATATTTTATCACCGCACGTAACTCACTTTTATCCATAATTTTGGGTTTTTAGCAACTCGTTGCACAAAACAATTTATTACGTGCGAACCAACTGACAAAAACAAGTGACAGTTTGCATAAATATTGTGTGATTGACACTCTTTAATTTGAATATCAAACTTCTCCCAAAAAGGTTTTATACATATATGTGTATATGCAATTATAAGAACTTTTTGATTCACCCTCGTATGATTTAATTATACATACACCTAAACCTACCGGACGCGTGAAAAAAGAAATCGCATCAAAATCCATTGTGTAGTTTAGAAGAACTCGGTGGTTACACTGACAGACGCGAAAAGTGGCTTTGCCTATGCCTAGATCTTAGATTATAAAATAAATATAGATTGAATTGATCCACCCCAGTATACAGTAATCTGAAAAAAGTAACAGGATTCGCTACTTAGATACCATCGAACCCAGAAAAGCAGCATTGAGGGTTGCGACCACTAGACCAAAATGAGACACTTATAAACACCCTCCTTCTGACGTAGTCTAGTAAAAGTTAAATGAAAACTAAGTTCAGTGATTTATCTAGATTTGAATTAGTACTGTTTCATAAAGGTCTTTCAGGACTAACGTATACCTGGTGAAGGCTGCAGAAGTCCGCTGGATGCGAGAAGCACAGAAGCGGTCGAAGTGGCGGTGATTGGGGAGGGCTATGTCCAGTAGTAGACGGTCTTTCGGCTGAAATGATGATGATGTTGATACCCAGGGACTAATGCTTCTCTTTTATTTCGCAGGGTCGTGTTACCAGATTACAATTCCGAAGGTGGATACCACGTTCACCGGGACAGGTGACTTGTTTGCTGCGCTGTTCTTGGCGTGGTGGCATAAAACAAGTAACAATTTGAAATTGACCCTCGAAAATACAATTTCGACGCTTCAGAATATTGTGCAAGATACATATCATACAGCTAGAGGTAAGATATGATAATTATGATGGTAGAATTATGCAGATAGAGCAGCAAAATGCTGTAGCATGTTCTTTGAGTGAAAATATACGCAAACACGCCACAGGAAATCGTCTCTTGTCCGCCATTTAAACTTTATTTTTGTTGTGATTAAATGAAAACTTGTTCGTTCATTTTTCTGGTGTCTGAGCTGCGGGGTAATTGCGTAACACACTAACAGTAGCAATGGCTTTTACGTTATTACGTTGTTGAGCAGACAAATTTTTCGAACATATGGAGCCATAGATTAGCAAATATCCTTCAAAATGGTTCAAATTGTGAATGAAGATGTGTTACGCAATTAGGGTGCATGTCTATAATTTTGTACAAATGATTCAATACAGAAAAAATACGTCATATAACGTCCTTTTTGAGTCTGCAAGAAATTACAGCGCATGTTTTTCTTTCCAGCCGTTCAACCATCTGGCAAGATTCCTCCTAAACTGAGAGAACTCAGACTGATTCAGAATAAAAATCTAATTGAGCAACCGAAAATAACCATTGCTGCACTAGAAGTAGTAAAGAAGATATGAATAAATCAAAGAAATATTAGGAAAAATTGCCTATAAATGTTTTTATGTAATAAGAATAATAGCATAAATATACAAATGTAATTATTTAATGTGCGCGTGTACCTATTTAAAAGACAATAAAATAATGTTAAGGAAGAGCCAGGGTCGCCCGCGAATTCAAAGTTTCTTGCGTTTTTTGCAATTTGCAGGTCAGTGTCAGGTTGTAGGTTCCAGACGGGGCCCGACAGGGCCGAAGCCTGCCGGGGTAGCGGGATCGTCCAAAAGGGTTACCGCTGCCCTGGTACATAAAGGGCTAAGGAAGGAACACGGGTGGGTTTTAGTCAGTAAGAGTCTGACACTCCCTTCTGCTCCACCCAGAGCGGAAGGAGTCATTTGATGATTTCCCATCCACAAAAAAAAAAAAAAAAAGTGTCAGGTTGTATGGTAAAAAAAAATATTAGAATATAGAATTAAAATCATCAATCAATACCACCCTCTAAGTTTATATAACTCAATTGATTGACTATTTTATGTAATATCAATCAATAGAGTTATATGAACCTGCAGGGTTTTTTTTTACGCTGCCCCACTCCTGAGCAAAGCCCATCCGTCCATTCCTTCCATCCTTCGCGAGCCCGCGCGTCCTCCTTAGAGGGTTGTATTTGAAATATCAATCAATAGGGTTAGGGATATTGATGATTTTAATCTTTATAATTCTGTATAATACATACTTTAAACAGTCACGAATCATATTTTGATCAAGATTCAACTTGACAATGAGCTGCAAATTGCAAAAAAAAAACGTAAGAAAATTGGAATTTCGCTATTTACACTGGCGCTTCCCCCTAAAATGATATCAAATAAATGTTTATAAATGCTGTTAACTAGTAAATAATAATTGACCATATTATACTTACATAGAATTATGTATGTGTAGAAAATGTTTTTACTGTAAGATTTAAATATGAACAATGCAATATCGTTAATAAATAGATTTTGACCATGTCGAATGTCTTCCATAGTAAAATTAAGTTTTTAGATTTACAGGTGTCTGTGATAAACACATAATAATTGTTATCATTTGTTTTTGTTGAATAAGCACAATTCCTGAATATTATTAAGTGATTTGCCTTGTCGTGCATTATGTGCTTTTTATTTTGTGTTTTATAATAATATATTAGAGATGTATTATGTAATAAATGTTATTGATTGTGAATTGTTGTTTTATGTTGCATTTTGTTTTTCTTTTTTGGAACGATGTTCTTTAACAGAACTTGCGGTAGGCGTAAACTGGGAGAAATCTTCACGTAACGAAAAAGCGTTATGCTCCATGCAACTTTTTATAACATAGAGAGAGAGAGAGAGAGATAGTTTTCATGGTTTTTTAGGGTGCTGAAGCCGATAGTGAGATCGAAATAGAAATCCAAGACGGCGCGGCGGCTGCAAAAAAAAAAAAATTTTTCGTCATGGATACCGTTTTCATGGTTTTCGAGGGTGCTGAAGCCGATCGAAATTCAAAATGAAAATCCAAGATGGTGACTGCGAATATTTTAAAATTTTCGCAGCAATTTTGTTTGTTTTCTACGTTGGGTAAGGAAAGGCAAATGAACTATGGAAATTCGCTCCTAGACTGTCGAAGTAGTCACTGTTCACTGTCTTGAATACGTACTAAGGTTTTATTCGAGCAATTTTGACCTCGCGTCCTAACCTAAGCGATCGGTCGCGCGAATACGATCGTCGCGTACAAATGTCCATAAACATAATAAAGAGTATTCGATTATATTCTAAATTTCACTCACTTTTTCGGAAAACCGGACCTCTGTCTTCGTGACCACGCGTTCCACAAAATGAAAGTCCCCATATTGTAGGTATGAAAGTAAGAAATGAAAAATAAAAGTGACAAACAACAGTGTGAAACGGGGTTCAAAAATATATTTAAATGAAAATTCACGTTACGATTTTTATAATTCTTCATCAGCAGCTCTTCTAGACATAATTCGTTGTTTGTGTACACCCACGGCGCCTAATATTAAAATGATTAAAACCATATGGTACACCCAGTATATAGAGTTATAGTAGCGAAGTACGACGGCTTTGTCTTTCAGAATTAGGCAGGGTGTGAGGTAAGTCAGGCAGAACAGGCGCATGATTGAGAATCCGATGTTCCACGGCACTTTCAACTGAAATAAAAAATGTGAGGTACAAGTACCTACAACACAGTCCTTATGTCCTTACCATGGTGGCAGGAACATCGACGCGCAACCTGTTACCATGGATTCTATAGATGATTCCCTGCGTTGAAATTAGATTGCACTTTTCTATGAATTTTTTATTTATTTTTATAACCGAGTATACGACGAACCACGAGACCACGTGGAGCCCTGACATAGCTAGAAGGCGTCGCAGCAAACCCTGTAGAAGATGGCTGGACGAGCTGGAGAAAACAAATGACCAGTGGTTCACTTTAGCCCTGGATCGAAAGAGCTGGAAGTCATAGAGAAAGGCCTTTGTCCAGCAGTGGGATGATGCAGGCTAACAGTAGTATTACCTAGTACCTAGTAGTAACCGATGAAGTTTCTATACTAGGGGGTCTAAAATCATGTGCTGAATTCATGGTTTCAGTTTGCGCATCGTTGTACCTACCCTCCTGTATGTTGTTTGAACGAAAGTGTTTTATCTATTAAAGCACCAAGGTATTTTGTTGTATTTGCCATTTTAATGTTGGGAAAAACACATTGGTTATCCATTGTATACATTGGTTATTAGGTGGGAATTGTGCAATAATGAGCATATACATTAGCAATGTCGAGGTAGTATAAACGCTATCTCTAAACAGGTAGGTACATGTTTTATGCATTTAGGTAGGTAGGTACCTAAGCACTAGTCATTAAACAAGTGATAAGTTTACAACGCCGCTGTGCTGTAATAAGTACCGTGGTAACTGGTAGGTACCTACAAACAATCTGAGAGATATTCTCTACGTAAATAGATGATTGTGAGTTGATCTATTTTAATTGTTGTTGTTGTAATATTATTAAGTATTATTCTTGGCGTACCTACTTATGTGGGTACTCGTAGATTATTTTCTATCTATAAGTAGACACCTACCGACATCGCACAGTAAAAGGTGCGTCATAACCAAAAGCGATCGTCACGGGTATCGTCGGCGCGTCGCAACGATCGCTATTGTTTAGGACGCGGGGTAAGCTAGTTTGCAATGGCGGCACTGCTATGTATGGCTAAATGTAGTATGGCATCTGTTTTCTCACAGAAAAGAAATACTATACCTTATACATTGTCGTATGGGCCGCAGTAATAAGTACCGCTGGAACTATAATTTATTTATCGAATCAAGAAGCTATTGCTCTAAAATTTGTGGTGTAGGTAAGTCGTCACAGGCGCCATTATACAGTGCCACTGCCCTGGTTTAGATACCCAACACCACTGCAGGCTGGGTGACCAACACATGCTGCCGTTCTCCTTAAGCAAACCCTCTGATCATTACCTTCCTGCCGTTGTCCCATGTTACTTGGGGCTGGAGCAAAAGCTCTGGGAAAACTTAAAGAAAAAGTTCAACCTACCGATGTATGAGTGCCATAAAGTTCGGTGTATTCGCGTTCTAGTTGAAGATGCACCCACATGGTGCTAGACATCACCAGTTGCTGAAGAGTGGGACCGCACCATAACGACCACGCCAGGAACGATAGCGCGCTTCTGAAAAGTTATCACCATGAGAAAGTGCGGGGCTTCCGTACAGTGGCGTAACTATACCCTTTGGGGGCCGTGGCAAATTCATGGGATTGGTAGGGCCCTCCCTCAATGTAAAGAAGCTCAACCAACGTTATAATTTTTTTTTTACTGGCACTTCGCCCGCGAGTTCGTCCACGTAGATTTCGTAATTTCCCCTACAAAATGGAATACCTGACTACTTCTTTGTTCTAGTGGTCGAAAAAAGTTTGCATTTCTATACTTCGGTATGTTAGGATCTTCCTGCATAGCCCTCTCGGGCGGGGGGCCCCCTCCGGCTATGGGTCCGTGGCATTTTGCCACTCCTGCCACTCACTGATAGTTTTCACTGATAGTTACGCCACTGCTTCAGTATTTGGTACCTAAGTACCTACTCATTCGTTTTCTTGTAGAAAATATCTCTTAGGTAAAGACGCCAGTAGGTCAAGCTACCCGAAACTGTCAAATTTTCCCAATCAACCTTGAACCTTAATGTATTAGCGATAAAGTTGAAAATCTATTAAATAAATTTTACAGATTGTGTAGCTTGATGTGCTGGCGTATGTACTTATAGGTATTTATTTCCTAGGACAGGAATGTTCTAGTGAAACAGGGCCTAAGGCCTCCTTACAAACACTGTCTCATGGTGGCTTCGCCCGGTAAGGACCAGGCCCAGGTCGACGGCGCGTTGTATTCTACGCGCGCCTCAAAGAGATATCAGCACGAACTGACGGGGTCCGCTAGGGCCGATGCCTGCCAGGGCCGCGGGTTGTTCTAAAGAGATACCGTGGCCACTGACACAGGCAAGTGAAGGAACACGTGTGGGTTTTAGTCGGTAAAAGTCTGACACGCCCTTCCACTTAGCCGAGAGCGGGAGAGGTCATTTGATGATTTCCCACCCAAAAAATAAAGACAGGTCCACTTAAATCTGTGTGGTTCTTTCCTCAAGAGACCATTTGAGACTCAGCTCTACATGATCTCACCAAGAATATGTCTGAACCTTAAAAGAGTCTGACCCCTGAGTTTGTTTCGTCATTACTTCCCAAGGGTAGTTATTTTTTTATATTACGTGTAAAAGTGATTCCGATATCCTATTTAGAGAATAAACAATTTAATTTCATAATAATTAGCATCCAGATCGTTAGGTTAGGTTAGATCACTTTCTCAAAAGAGACAACCCGCCCTTATGCCCGGGTTACACTAGGCTAGTTTTTCAAGCTATGATATCAAGATTGTGCTAGCAAGCTAGTCTCATTCTGATCTTGTGTATATATAACTAACCTCATTTTTAGTGAGAAAGATAGTAAGCTAATTTTAAAATTTAGCTTACTATCTTTCTCACTAAAAATGAGGGTCAATGAGGACCATCCTATTAAACTGTCACCAGTTTAATAGGATGGTGTTCTATTTTTGAGCTAGTAGTGCCCCCACCACTGATTTTACTATCCTGGCTTTTGTACTAGCCTCGCGTAACCGGCAAAGCTAGTATCCAATCGGATGTTCTTCTTAGCTTGTCGATGGCAGTCTAAATGGACTCGGCCCAGAATTCTGCTACTTGTTTGGCGCCTTCACTAGCGACCATCAGTTCCTGTAACGTGCAGCTGACAGGACACGCAGGACATGATATTAAGTGTCCCATCGTTTGTGGTACAGCACTACATTTATACCCCAAGGCTGAGTAGTCGGAACATTTTACTCCATAATGTTGATGTCTACGATGTTGAAGGTACCAATATCTACTTAGCGAACACAGACCTTACTTCCTTATTCGACTTGAACAGCTCTTTATACATGTGTGACCAGAACCAATAGCGAGTGGACATGTCCCAGCCCCTCAAGGTATCTCGCATTCTTGGCCCCTTTAGCAGCTTCTCGTTTTCAAAAGATCTTAGCATGGCGAAATTGTATTCTTGTTCTAACGCCACCTCTTCCGTTGCTGTACTGGAATGTATTAAAGTTTAAATAATTTATTACAGGCATAGGATAGCTGTAGTGCAGTGGTGGCCCAGTGGTAACGATAGCGACTTATGAGTTGTAGGTCGCTGGTTCGAGCCCCGACATGCGCCTTAACTACTTTGTGTAAATTATTTCTTCAACACTGCTTCCATAACGGTCAAGGAAAACATCCTGAGGAAACCGGCATGTCCTAAAACTAAAAATTCGAAGACATGTGACATCTAGTACCAACCCGCACTGGGCCCGCGTGGTAGATTACGGCCGGCCTCGTAGTTACTTACGATAATTTTGTAGGGGGTTACCTGCACCCCAATTGTGTCACACATTTTCAATCACAAACCGACGGATTTTGAAGAAAATTGCAAATTGAACCACAAATATTTTTTTTTTTTTTTTTTTAACTCTTTTCATTTCAAGTTACATACAAATATCCTTCATAAATTCACGCCTTTTCTCATTGAGGTTAGCAGAAGTAGCAGCGCGTCGCAATTTAATACGAAAAAGCGCAGTGCGGCCCACCTCTTGTGTGTGATGGCTCGTACAAAACGCGTCAGCCTTTAAGCTGCGGTTTCCTAGAAGAGCGGTGACCACCCGCATATCGTCCAGAATTTACCGGTGAATGACGTCACTGAAACGTTGTACGAGGGCGGAGTGATAAGTCTGGAAAAAATTAAACAAGGAGTCAATTTTATTTTATTATAATTATTTATTTTTCAACGTAGTTTCCTTGTAACTCAATGCACTTCATCCAGCGTTTCTTTAGCTTTTCGATCCCTTCCATAAAGTATGACTTAGGTAACCCTTCGAAATAGGCATTGGTTTCGTGCATGATCTCATCGTTGGAGCCAAATCTTTTCCCACCAAGCCATTTTTTTTAATTTGAAAACAGAAAATAGTCACAAGGGGCTAAATCTGGCGAATACGGTGGGTGAGAAAGCAACTCATAGCGCAACTCATCATGGTAATCGCGCAGATGTGCACTCGTGGGTTGTCTTGGTGGAAGAGGATTTTCTTCTTAGCCAAATGCGGTCATTTTTTACGTAAAATTTTGTCAAATTTGTGTAATAAATTGGCATAATATGCGCCATTAATCGTTTTACCCTTCTCTAGGTAGTCAATATGGATTACCCCACGTGCATCCCAAAAAACTGTAGCCATCACTTTATTGGCCGATAAAACTGCTTTGGTCTTCTTTGGAGCTGGTTCGCCGGTAGCAATCCACTGTTTCGATTGTTGCTTGGTTTCTGGGGTATGGTGGTGTGAATCCATGTTTCGTCTACAGTAATAAAACGACGCAAAAATTCGGTTTTATCCCGTTGAAACAACGCCAAACCTGCCTCCGAAGTGGTCACACGCATGCGTAAATGATAAATGATTTTATTTTGTAAGTAGGTTTGTACAAACACTTTTACAAGTCAATCATATTTTAAAACTAGATGAGGTCGGCTTTTCCTATCTGACTAGTCTGAGAAGAAACGCCGAAACAAGCTCAGAGGTCACAGTCTGTTTTAAGGTCCAGACATAATCTTGGTCAGATCATATGAAGACCATGTAGGTCGATGTCTGAGATGGTCTTTTGAGGAAAGAACCACACAGATTAAGAGGACCTGTTCAGTCATTGCAAGCATTTGTCAGAAATCGTGCAGCTCAACTCAAAACTTAAGGAGCTCAACGATTCGACGAACAATACCAAAGAAAGGACATTTGGGTAGGCCACATTAATTACTCAAACTGCCAGACCATAACAAAAACTAAGAGAACAGAGAAAAATAAAAAATAATATAAATAAAATGACCCACATACTTAGTCTTCACATTCACAACAATTAAAATAATAGAATAGGTACTTTACAAAGTAAGCAAATGTCAAGTACCTATATATAAAATTCATTAATGTCAAAGTGTATATAAAAAAAAAACAACAACAAAACAGAAAAAAAATCATTCAATATGTAAAAATTGGAAGCAGCTCAATCCCAAACCGTTTTTGATCAACAGTCAGTAAACGCGGCACCCATCGCGCGGATCGCTTCTTCATATCTAAATATTGGTGTAAGATATTGCGAATACGTTCGTCTGAGATGCCTACCATCTCGACTATCTCCATCACTTTTACTCTTCGGTCATTCAACACTATATTGTGGATTTTAGCGATCATCTTTGGAGTAGTGACCTCAACTGGGCGCCCTGGACGCACAGCATCACTTGTGCTTGTACGACCACACCGAAAATCGTTGAACCACTTATGAATCATTTTAATCGACGGAGCTGAGTCCCTTAGTATTTATCAAGTTTTTGTTTCGTTTCCGTTATAGTTTTTTTGCACAAAAAATATTTTTTAATCACGACACGAAATTCGCTTTTCTCCATCTTTGCAAAAAAAACGTGTTCAGTTGTTTTTCTGTAATAGCTGTCAAAAAATAACTAACCGGCAGTACTGGCTGAAAATTTTAATTTAGTCCTCCAAAAGAGTTGTGAACAAGGAGATTCCATGCAATTTGCTATCATTTTATTCCAAAATAGATTTTTACCAGACTTATCACTCCGCCCTCGTATATGAAAGCAGTAGTAAGTCGATGTGTTTTCCTAGAGAGCGTTTTTGACACCGTAAAGTCAAACCCCGCTGCCTAAAGATTTAAACCGCTAGATTTGTACCAAATCACGCGAAAAGGTTCGGCCGTTATGTGCGGTCACCGCTTTTCTGGGAAACCGTAGCTTAAGCGCCCACGAAGATTCGATAAGTTACTAACCGGAAGTCAAGCAAGCTTAATTTTGTAGAGGGTCCATGGCCGGGCAGTGGCTGCGTCTTAGCCGGGTAAATACCGAAGCCAGCCTCAGTGCAAACGCTTGTGCACAACATCATCACAACTTGGTACTGAAGCACGTATGTTACCATCTGGGGAATGTTGTACAGGTAGCGGAAGTCGGTGCCGTGGCTGTGGTAGAATTCGTTCTCATAATATACCTGAAATCAATGGTGAGGACAACTTCAGAAATAAAATACGGGTTGGTACGGCGCAAAATGGTCTTCATCCTTCAATCATAATATGATCGTACCTAAGGGTCTAACCTAACTGTAAAAGTCTATACAGATGACAGGGATATCGATACGCAACCTGAACCTAATAAAAACAACCGACCGTTATTTTAAAAAAAATGCTGTTCCATACATTTTCACCGCGTTGTTATTGCACTTTTCTATGAAATAGGCGGTCTAGAATCATGCTGAATTCATGGTTACAGTTTGTGGGTCGATGTCCGTGCCACCCTCTATTTTTACTCTTTATGTATCAGCATTCACCTCCTCTACACGTGGAATTGAAAAATAAAGCTACCAGCGAAAGGCCCAGTCTCACTCGGCCTATTTTCTTTCTGGCCTGAAAGTTCTATTTTACCTTTTTGAAATGTATAATGTAATGTATCATACCTGAACAGGAAATTGCAATCTTAACACCACATAAAAAATGCCGAATATGAAAGCCGTTTTTAATTTCTGTTCAGTTATTATTCTACAACTGCCTAGCATGCCAAAGGGTGTTTTAAAGTGGTCATTAAATGATTTCCACCTGTAATAAGGCCCTGAAAAACAAGAACTTGTGTAAAAAAACAAGCAGTTAAGTATTCCATTGACTATACACTACTCAAGTTAGTACCTAAGTAAATCATCCACACACATATCAAATAATAATCGTCTCGTATATCATCATCCACAGTCCAACTTCAGCCGCTGCTGAGTACAAGCCTCTCTTTTCGAGTGCCATTCAATACGCCCCATGTGCCTGCCTCATGCAGGTTTTACCCACGATTGTAACAATGTCGTCCGCTCATCTCGCCGCCGGACGACTGACATTTCAACTTCCAGTTCTTGCACCCCACTCAGTCACTGCCTTACCTACTCCACATGTCATCACTGCGCCTTGCGAGGCGTCCTGCCCAACCCCATTTGAATTCCATAACTCGTTTTCCGATATTGAAAACCTTCGCAAGTCTGCAGATCTCGACGTTTGGGGCTCGGTCTATACCTAAGCTTTATACCACGCATGGAATACTCCATGGCCCTCAGTGCCACTCTCACTCTGTTCACAGCCTTCTGCTTGAGCTTCCACGTACGGCACCATACGCCATGGTGGGCAGAATACACTGGTTATAGAGGCGGGACTTCAGACATTGTGGAGTAGTAGTAGTACCTAGTAAATACGAGTAAGTACCTACTCGTATAGTCAAATAATTCAACAAATGAATTTTAAGGACTGGAAAGTAGGTACTCTTTAAAATTGTTTTGTAAAGGATGTGTTGAGTGACTTCTGTTGCTAATCAGACCAATTCAATCAAACAAATATTTTTTATAAACTTGTATGTTAACATTCTATGACAATGTACCTTTATGCAAGCCAATAAAATAATAGGCATAGGAGATTATATCCGCAGCGCTGGGTTCCCCAGCCTCGGTAACCAAGTCTCCGTTATTAAATCTAGAAGCTGACTGTTTCGAACCGAGTTCGTGTTTCGTAGGAAGTTTTGTGTTAGATATTCTGGATAACCTTTCTTGATCCCTGGTTATTGCAAGTATTGAATCTGCTAATGTTTTTACTTTTTGATGTTTGCATTTCTCAGCCAGGGTTATCTCACATGCTAGTCCTACCAGACGCAGTGCTATCACCTGATGGATCCAAAGCACGTAGTTTGATGTTAGGTCCATGTTATAGTTCATGTATATAAGATAGAGCCATGTGTAAACTAAGCTTAATTGATGCACGTATCTGGAAAGAGAGCAGTTATATCAATACATTTATATGAATTAATTATTATTTGAATTTCCAAAGTTGCCAGTTATAGTCTTTTCCTAGCTCAATACCTATCTATACCTACTGACTTTTGAAGATTTATAATAATAAAACTTTAACATTCGTGTATTACATAATATTGATCAGGCCGGGGGATACAGTCCTTCCATACTTCTAGGTAATCAATCCAATATACCACCCAAACCCATAGCCCAATGTTTTGTTTCCATGTTCTGCAATAGTCGTGCACCAAACGGTGTTGTCCTTGGGAGCACTTGCATAGTGCATACAGGGATAATCGTGGTTGGTGCCTCAACACTTAAAATTGTCTAAGCGGTCTCTGTGAGTTGGCCTCGGCCACTCGAAGGTCCGGGACCGCAGGGCGCATTGACCGGGTTGACTAGGACAACAGGATTAATAATTTTAATTAACTTACCGTTTATTGCAGCATTTGATAATGACAATGTTCCCCCAGACCATTAACGCGGAGTGCAGTACGGCCGACCCACATATCATACAAGTTATGAGTATGCCGAGGCCCGTCCCATAGGTGCGTTTCGTTGTAGGATCTTTGAGGTTCTTATAGCATCCACCTAACATTATGCATGTTAGCAGAGATAAACAGTATACTATGTCAGAGCACGAGACCATTTTATTTTGCGTTTCCTAACGGATAACATTTTTGATGTTTGTTGTGTTTGCTCATTGTTTGTTATTATTGTTGAAATGACAGTGACAACAGTTGACAAAATGAATTAAGTTTTTTTCTAAATGGTTTGCAAGGTTTCAATTAAATCCAGTTTCGTATTGGTGGATGATTGAGCTATTAGGGGGTTTACAAACGGTATCTAACTTTTCCAGGATTAACCCAGTATGCAATGAAAGACGCGTTATATTTTCGGCAAAATACGTGCAGGCTTTCACCACAAAATAAAACTTAGGTTAACTTAGATTAAAAAAAAAACAAGCAGGTTTTCTTTGTAATTTTAGGCAACAGTTTCCATCTCCGAAATAAATACAACAAACGTCTCAGGTTGCAGGCAAAACCTGGATTTACTTCGTGGGTAAAACACTGAATGCGTTGTTGATTGCGAGCATACTCCATCACCATAGGTAGGTAAGTAATGGAAAATAATATTATGTTCCTTTAAGTTTTGTGTAGCTGCAAATGTAACTCATCGTCACTCTAGATGTGATACCTCGTAACTGCAATTATTGGTCAATTTTACGTTTTGGTGCGAAATTGTCCATCACGTAATTTCCCATCTTTCTGATGACACCTTGTATGTACAGGAGGTTTAGTTCACTTAAAAAACTGACTTTTAGTGACAAGACTTTGAAGCACTTTGTAAGGTGCGACCTTGTAAGTTTAATAGACACCAAGCATGCAATCATACGGTATTTTATTTTGTCTCTCCTGAAAATTGACAGGTTCGTATTTACGAGGTGTCACATCTTGAGCGACGTCATCATCCTTCGACATAAGGAATATTGTTTTTTTACAGACATGCCCAGAAAGGTGTAGTGATGACAGAACTTGGCAGAAATGTACTCGCGGACAAGTGGAAATTAAAACAACCAAGTGATTAAATAAACAATTTACTACACATAATGTAGGTTCACAATAAAAATATTTTCTAACAGAGGTATGTAACAGTTTGTCTGATGCAGACATAGCCGGTGCTATCGATTACAATTTAAACCTTTGTGTCAACATAAGTTAGCAATCTGTTCGCTCTCAATAAATGGGGCGAACAATATAGTGCGCAGTAAATAAATAAAAACTTTTAAATGCATCATATTACCACCATTATTAATCTAATTTGGCATACCGGAATGTTGATTATCCCCAACTACTTTGGCCTTCAAATTCATAAAGGATTTTGCAAATGCAACTCAAGTTTTAGTTTTTTTTTATGTGCTAACTAAAACTACATCTCTTAGCCAATATATCATGCTTGTCTTCTAAAGCAATTAAACATTTTAAAGCGGTATTTCATTACGCGAAGAATAGCGACTAAGCTCGTGCTAGATATATTAGTATATGAAGAGAATATACCAGGAGGAAGATTACTACTGTCATAGATACATCTAATCTATGCAAACGTTTGAAACATATCACAATATAAAGATTTTATCAAGAAAACAACTAACCTATAATACTGTTTAGCTGTAATAGCTATTACATTATACATATAAATTACTTAGTTTCAATAAAATCAATAAATGTAGTAAAATTTATTTGACTAGCATCTAAATTCTATAACAAAACGTTGTAATATGTCCATGGATTATTTGATTAAATATGCATCGCCCGTTTCCTAATTCAATATATTAAAAAAAATTGTGAAAATAAGAAGCAAAGCAATGCTATATACTGTGTATAATTCACCGTCTTACTATAAAATATTGACAAAACAATTCTTAGTAATTCAGTATCGGAAGAGCATTAAAATGAAGACATACGAGTTGAAATTTACATCTCACCCTGATAACCATGTTCTACGTATTGCTGAGCTTCATGAATTACGTCAATGGCCGCCATTGATCTATCATGAATATGGAAAATCATAAGATACAATATGTACGCCTATAAAACAATCATGGGACCGAATTTAACACCATCGTGATTATAAAATAAACTAAATCTGCATCAGACTCAAAACAATTAATAACTAAAATTTGCATTGCTATACAATTATTATAAAACATACACAACATACAAATGTCATCGTGGCCAGGCCATAATAAATCGTCTATGGAATAAATACTAACTAAAATGGTTCCCCATAAATTCATGGACATTGAACATGCTTTAATTATTTCTCTTCTAAATATTGCCTTTACAACTATTGTTATTAATCACACCTAAATGTTGTTAGAAAAGTATTGCCTCTAAATATTATATATGAAAAAGAGATTTTTATTAGATCTACATATATTTTTTTCTATTTATATAAATAATGTTGAAACTTAATATGAACAGTTGGTTCCGAACACAACAGACAAGTGTTATATTTAAGTACCTTTATAATAAAAAAAAGAAATTGTTCCGCGTTACGTTATATTTAAAGGAACTATCTGTAAACGTTAACTTAGACAACACCGCGGAAGAGGGCAACCGGAGACATCAGCACGTCACCACGCCGCTCGTAGAGCATCTCCACTGTGTGCAATATATTATCAGAGTCGTAACCAAAGTGCTAGAATTTCTAATTACGATATAAATCGATTAATTTGAAGCTTCTATATTATACGCACAACGAACAATCCAATTGCATTAAAATTGTCAAGACTTTCACTAATTTTAATTTTAACCGACTCGACCGATTACTCGTTACGTTTTATTACTTTATTTAATATATTTTTGATCTATTGCACAAACACATATAGGTCGCTATGCTTATCTACTCGAATTATAAGTTATTAAATTTTTACAATACCTACCACAGAGTTAAATACAACATCCAGAACGTTATGTTATTAATTACAAAATTCAATCGGTGCAAACGATTACAAAAGTTACTATTTATCCACAATCGAAAATCACTGGAGGTAAACGAAATATATATTTATATATCGTACTTTTTAATTTGATCGGTCCTATCACATTAATTCGTACAACAATAAAATGCGATCAGCATTCATTTTATTAATAATTGGCAGTCCTAAAGAGTCACTAAGAGTTCATCGCGCGCGCGGCGGGTCGCGGCGGGTCGCGGCGCGGGGTCGCGTCAACTGTGCGTGCGTGAGCGCTGCGAGCGATGCGAGCGACGCGAGCGATGCGAGCGACGCGGGCGAGGCGGGCGGGGAGCGCGCGGGGCGCGCGGCCGAGCGCTCGCTCACTTGATAAGTTGCGCCGCACTCTTGGAGCGGCGGAACATCTTCGCGCCCTTGTTGGGCGCGGGAAGCTCATGCTAGTTGGCCCCGTTGGGCGCGCGCGCCAGGGCGGGCGAGGCCTGCGGCGCGGGCGGCCGCACCAGCGACATGGCGTCCTTGGCGCCGTCCGTGCCGTAGATCTTGCCCGCCTTGCGCGCCATGGACGCCAGCAGCTCCTGCGAGCACTTGTGCGCCGAGCGCAGCGACAGCGCCCACTCCTTGAGCCCGATCTCATCCTGCGAACAAACTTGAAGTCTTAGAAATTATGAAAGCCAATTTCCCTCTATACAGAGCAAAATACTTCTTCGAACTGCAATATAAAAGTAACATTATTTTTCAAGTCGATCGCTGCCGACTTGAGAAAGTGCTGAAATCCAAAGTATCCAGTAGACGAAGTCATTAACAAAAAAGACCCGTTTTCCGAATTATATTTTCTTTGCACTCGTTGATAGATCCATGTACTTAGTTGTCCAGAAACTAATGCTATAAATTAAAATAGGTAATCCTTACAGTATTAGTGAGCACGACTTTAGTATCGTTCCTGGTCCGCAGCACGATGCACTGTTCGCCCTTGACGGACACGAGGTCTGAGGACACGTCCTCGACTGAGTCCAACAGGATCATCTCGGGCTTGGCGCTGTTCTCGAGGTGAAGCTCCAACCTGTTGGGGTACAGCTTGGCGTAGCGCGTCTGCCATGCGCTTGCGAACGGTCCGCCCAGCTTCTTTATGTACCCGTGCAGTATGCAGTCCGATTCTGTAATGAATGGGTAACAAAATAAAATAAACTCTAGAGCCAAACGCACATTACAGCCGCAATGGGCCGGAGCGCAACTCAATTTCATGACAATATAAAGTTGGTTCATAGAATATGTACGAAAGTGATGAAGGTGGATTTTTACAATGCTTTGTGTTGCATTGCGACACGGCTCGCCCTTATTCGCGCTAGCCGTTATACAGCTCAAAATACTAAGCAGGTGTTTTGGGGGTTTATTTAATTAACCTTTGACGGTCAAAAAGCATTTTCAGCCTAATTTGAGTCAACAATTATTTATTTTAATCATCATCATAATGACCAGAAACCCAATTCCCGTAATGAACGTTCAAAATCTAGTCCATCTCAGCGACAATCAATGTCAAAATCTTGTCAAAAATGTAGGGAAACTAAAGGTATTTTTGACAGATTGAGACTGAGATTAGACTGTGAACATTCTTAAAATTAAGAGAATTTACCCCCTGGTTGTGGTTAGTCAGTATTATTGTAAATATGTATAAGTTGAATTTCAAAACGGGTAACACCCGGTCCCAAGTCCTATAATAACCTACCTATCCTCTTGGTGTTTTCCAAATTCGTCACAATATCCAAAGTTCGAACATAATAAATATATTAGGGATTTCCACTTCCCCTTCACTTCACATCTGAATAAAATTTTGCTGATATTTTTTTTTTCCTAAATATCTATAATAATTTTTGCCCATAAAGACACGGAACAATCATCTAAAGCCTCGTCCATAATTTGACACAAAAAAAAAAACTTTTAAAGCATTCACATTTTTACACTGACACAACCAGCAAATTGACCATTTTCTATCTTGGTAAGTACATGGTACAGTAAAACGGGGTGAATAGGAATGCAGGGGTAAATCGGGCCGAAACTTTAAAATGGATTTGTACTTTAAAATAATATAGTTTGCTGCAAACAAGGACACTTAATCTTTAATTAAGAAACAGTAAACACATTACAGTCTTTTCTGGCATCAAACTATATTATTTCAACGTTGAAATCCATTTTAAATTTTCGGCCCGATTCACCCATGCATCCCGATTCACCCCGTTTTACGGTCCCTGTTTTCAGACATTGAAATGATTGGATTAACAGTGAAATTTGAAAACTGTAAAAGCCAATTATTTTTAAAAGATTAACCGTGGAGTTTCTTGCCGGCTCTTTTCCATAGGAATCGACCAACTAGAACCGTGCAACTAGCTTCTGACGTTTCATAAGTGCCCATGTAGGTTTATGTGAAATACATAATCAGCGTATAATGTTTCCACTGTTAAGACACAGGCCCAGTGCGAGTTGGTACGTGAAACGAAATAATTTGAATTGAATTTCATGGCGATACTAATGTGTCGTAGTGCGAGAACTGATCCAAACCTTTCTCATCAGCGTCGAACTTCTGTTTCTGCTTGGCTTTCTTCTTCTGCTCCATCTTGTCGGCCTCCTGGTTGATGGTCTCGAACACAGTTTCCGCAACCTCGGACTGCCAGCGCTCTGATATCACCAGCGGGAAGTCCTTGTATTGCATCTGATCCGCTTCCGTCAGCTGGAACATGGGAAAAGCATTTTATTGTTTAACGGCTTCACCCGCGTTCGGTTATTCGACGGGAAAAACCGTTTCAAGGTGTGAAAAGGAAAAAGACTAAGATCTGAGCAAATAAATATATTTTACCTATATTTTTGATAAGTTTTTGGCAGTGACGGTTAAAAATCAAGTCGCAATCTCATGTCAGCGACATGGCACGAGATTGCGGCTTAATTTTTACCGTTTATAATTACGGAGATTAGCCTTCTGACCTTGCCAATTTTCATAGTGATTTCGTTAGTTCCAATTTAAAGTCACCAGGAGGCTTACCACTAGCTCTTATAGCAGGGCAGAAGTTGAACTGCACTGCTTTTTTGTTCTATGACTAAGTACAAAAAAGTAGTACAGTTCAACTTCTGCCCTGGTATAAGAGCTGGTGGTAAGCCCCCTGGTCAAATAAGAGTTAAAACCGTTGTTGATGGTTACCTTGATGCCCTTAGTATCCTCCTCATCAAAGCTGCCGATATCGAAGGCGTCTGCCGCGTTGACCTCGCCGCGCGGAGGGATCAGTGGCGGCGTGTACTTCTGATGGTATACCTGTTGCCAGTCAATGCCCGCGAAGAACACGTGCTCTTTCACTTCGTCCGCACTGAAATAAAATAAAATAAAATATTTACAAGGATTTAAGAAAAAACATATGGGGAAAGCGGTTTGTATCTTGAGGTAAATAAATGATGATGTATAATGTCGATTTTGTTGATTTGGCGGGGTAGGGGTAACTTGATACCTTAAATTTCTAATCTTTATAAAAAAGTCAAATCTTCCGACTTGATCTAATAGGTATTCATTACTGTGTACAAAATATTGTAAATCAAAAAGTACGAGTCGGACTCGCACACGAGGCAAAAATCTTTAATTATTATAAAAATAATTTATAGCTTTATTTTATTTTTTGTTATAGCGGCAATAGATACACACTGTGAAAATTCCAACTATCTACCTATTACGGTTCATGAGATACAGCCCGCTGACAGACAGATGAACGGATGGATGGACAGCGGAGGCTTAGTAATAGGGTTCCGTTGGCACCCTTTGGGTATAGAACCCTAAAAAACTATCTATATTATATGTTTCCTGCCCATTACGAATCCTTCCCTTTTTTTTTGGGGTGAGAAATCATCAAATGACCTCTCCCGCTCTGGGCTGAGCGGAAGGGCGTGTCAGACTTTTACTGACTAAAACCCACCCGTGTTCCTTCAGTTGCCTGTGCCAGGGGCCACGGTATTTCTTTCGAACAACCCGCAGTCCTTCCCCTTACGAAACTACTTTTTGGAAGGAGCAGCTAGATTAAATTCAATTTTCTTGTAAATATTGACAGTCAAAAGTGCCTTTTAATCGCCTAATTGAAATCATTTTGATTTGACTTTGCAGCGAAGTCATCATCATCATCATTTCAGGCGAAAAACGTTCACTGCTGAACATAGACCCCTCCGCCAAGCACAGGCACTTCGACCGGTTCTGTGCTTCTCGCATCCAGTGGATTCCTGCCGTCTCCACCAGGTCATCAGGCCACATTAGTAGTATTTATGAAATACCGCAAATGATTTACGTTTCGGTTTTTCCTTTTTTTTGCGAAGATCCGCTTATAACGGTACTATCTTATCGTTCGTCATTGGTAAGCGAATGACTTTTTCCTTCCTCCATAATACGCATCTTAGTTAAACACAGATTGATTGGATTCTGGGAAAGATAAATGTGCGTCAGAGAACAGGTAAACCGGAAAAAATTGCAGATTGATGACTAGACTCACATATTTTATCGTATTTGAGTCATGGCGCCCAATCTCAACGGTGACTAGCCTTCGGCGCGGGAGATATTATAGTGCACAAGTGTGTTGGACACAGGTGAACCCTCCGGCGCCATTTTCAGATTATGTCTCTTAAACTTACTAATTTCTAATTCTATCTTATCGCGTAACAATTATTTATGCTATTTATTATTAAAATTCTAGTTTTTGTCCGTGGCCTCGCCCTCGTAGCATAATCAGCCTTAATGTTCCCACTGCTGGGACACAGGTCTCCTCTCGGTGAGAGGGAGTGGGCCATAATCCACCACGCGGGCCCAGTTCGTGTCTCAGTGGTCGGAAATTATCCCACGGGAATATACTACCGGGATATTAAGTCCTATCTATGTTCTAAGCGAGGATATGACTTGCAGGCCTAGGTTTATGGTAGCCGCGTGCCTATTTTCATACAAATTCGTTCATATTTTAAGGCGTGAAACGGTAGACAGAGTTACTTTCGCATTCATAATATTAGGATAGATAGTGCCCACATACCCCCTTCCCTTGCACCCGAGTCGCTTGTTGATGTCTCTCTGCAGCAACCCTTCGAGCAAGCTCTTCAGGCTGGGACTGAACGACTCCGGCAGCTCCACGTTCTGGAATACATCGTAATTCTATTGCAGACATGATTCCATCTTTTACATACAACATAGAAATTATGACCAATTGATTGGTATTCTGTTATGGTAAGCTAATCCCATTAAAGTTAGAAAAATGTGCATCATCTGTGCTTATGGTTATGCAGCGTTTTTATAAGTGCCAAAGCGCGTTTTTTTTTAACTAGTTTAAAAATATCAGCTCCTTAATTCGCATTTATCGAAATCATGGAATCATGTCTAAAGTTGATTAATGATTGCTTGCTTTCTTTGATTGGTCATGGACAGTCATTAAAAAAAACTGAGTACTTTGGTTAAAAATGTTAACAAGATTTTGCAAAGTTTGGTAAAGAATTAGCAAAACGAATAGTGTCAGTGTAGAAAGGTGTATAAACGTGCCCAGGAAGCGATTGGAGCGAAAGAGAGAGAGATTGTATGTGTTTGTATTGTATGAGTTGAGTATAGTAGAGTTTTACCATGGTAAGCGTCATCCTGTCGATCTCGTGTTTGTCCTTAGTCTTGTGTTGGCGGAATGGCGAGTGGCCCTTGAGAAGCTTGTAGAGCATGCAGCCAAAGCTGAACCAGTCAGCGGAAGAATCGTAGCCAGTGCCTTTCGAAAGCACTTCAGGTGCCATGTAGCCGTGAGTGCCCCTGGAAATAAGTAGAAAATACGGTTATTAAAAAATGTATTTAAAGACAAAACATATTATCCAAGTAAACCAGTAGAGTAACGACTGTCAAAGATCCACGATTGGCAGCCAGGACCAGCGGCTTAGCGTGCTTTCCGAGGCAAGGAGGGGTCTTGATATGTAAAGGTGGTCACCCATCCACGGACCAACCGCGGCAAGCATAGCTTAACCTGATCGATCGAGCCGCGCGCCTGTTATTATGTAGCCAAATTAAAGCGCCCATGGTATCGTTATATTCATTCAAACTTGTGACCACAAACATTTATTAGCCTTGTGGTCACAAGTTAACAATGTGTTAATTTTGTTTCATTTGACGTCAACTATTAATATCCTTAGGTTTATGGGAGTCCCTCAGTATATACTGACAAAAGAGAAAAATATGAGAAACGTCCTTTTGACGCAAGACCTCTACGTCAAACAATAATTTGAATTTATTTTATTGCAGACTTAGCAGGTTGTACTAACTAAACCAGCTATAGTATATTGTTCGTTTAGCATAAGTGTGATGATGCCCCTGCGCGGTAAACAAGTTTTGAGTTAAGCTAGAAGATTACTGACGAATGCTTGAACTGACTGACCTGGCCCACTCAAATCTTTGTGGTTACTCAAAGAACCATTTCAGACATCAATCTAAATGGTCTTCACATGACCAGGATTATGTCTGGACTTTAAAAGAGACTGTGACCTCGTGAGTTTGTTTCGGCCTAATCTAGCTTATTTTTTTAAAATTTATAATAGGTATGACGTGTAAAAGTAATTACGATATCCGATTTCAAACCAATGATTAAGATGATGTAGGATCTTTCTGCCACACGCCAAAAATGAAGTAAATCAATTTTTCTATACCACATTGCTATTCATAATTATTGCTCGAAACAACCATTAACATCACTCGATCTTATTAAACTCTCTCTACTATACTCTTCCCCCTCCTACTTACTACCTATCACCAAAGGAGCATCTCCCTGCAGGGTGTGTAACCTTCCGTGGTCCACTTGGAAGTCTCTGAACCGTCTCCGGAACCAAGTGGGGAGATGTAAGCCCTACCTTGCCTACCTTGACGGAACGGCAGTATGATGTGATTGAGCTATGGCACAAACCATGCTCCACTTCCTATCCTGCCCTCTGTGCCCCAAAACATGGAGTCAAAGTGACCTCTGCGCTGCCACCAACAACGCCGTGGAAGTGGCAAAGTTTTGGGAAAACAAGATTTCAAATACGGTCGTGTAGCGACACGAAGAAGATTTAACTCCTTTCTAATTTTTCACAAAGAGCATTCAGGATCAACAAACAATTCATTTATAAAAAGTTAAATAACAAAGCATTTAATTACAAGTCAAGGCAACTCGATTATGATAAGATTGCATAAGAGCGACTAGTGTGCGTAGAGGTCCAATTAAAACAATTAGCATAATGCATTACGTCAATTCATTCCTAAACAAGCACATTACAGTCGTTATGTTGACTACAAATAGTAATATTATCCTCAATTACTTCGTATCGATATTATGCAGCGGTCACGTGGGTTTTATTTAAATAATAACAATATATTGAGTAGTCAGCTAAGCTATATGCGTTATAAGGGAACATCGACGCGCTAAATGTTACCGTGAATTCTGCATATGCTTCTAGAGAGCGGGTATGGAACAGCTGATTTTGTTTCGTACAGCTCTAGAATCATGGCTAAGCAGATGATCAGTTTGCGCGTCGATGTCCCTTGCACCCTGTGCTATTTGTTCACAGTTACAGGTTCATTTGTCGCGGCTCAAGGGACATTAGTAGCAATTTTGTTTCTACCTATACTAATAATAATTCGGAATTGAAAAAATAAGTTTACATTTGATAGCCCAATTCTTGAGGATGGTTATGACCATGCTAGGACCAATAGGTGCCGAGCAAAAATAAAAAAGTCAGAAAGAACGCTAACCGAAAACGAAATAATAGCGACAGGAAGTTATATAAAAATGTGGCTGTTATTTTAGTATGGGCATTGTGTATCTTACGACATCCACGCAAACGAAGTCGCAGCTAGAAGCTAGTTCTTGAATAAAAATGTTGAGAAGGAAATATTGGATTTGTGGGTTCTTCACTACGCAATACAGGTTTAAAATAAGCATACTTACACACTAGCGTGCGGTTTCTTTTTGGAGAAGTCGCAAGCAAGTCCGAGATCCGATATTCTGACGTGTCCATGTTCATCGAGGAGAATGTTCGCCGGCTTCAGATCTCTGTACACTATGTGACGCTTGTGCATGTGTTCCAAACCTTAAGAAAGAAATTTTTTATATGTTAAACGTCATGACTGTCGGTAAACTAGGTTAGTAATGTTGTTTACGTAGCCGAGTTTATTTATGGCAGATGAATTAATGGCAAATGAAATAACATTATATTTGGTGATGTAAATTTGTTGGTCCACCAAAACCGTAGTTCACATTATATCAGATATTTTTTCCGCAAACTACGCCTTTATAGAGTGGTGGCCCAGTGGGAACGGCCGCGACTTAAGAGTTGTCGAACCCAGTCAGACGCTTTCATCATCATTTCAGCCGTAAGACGTCGACTGCTGGACATAGGCCTCCCCCAAGCACCTCCACTTGGACCGGTTCTGTGCTTCTCGCATCCAACGGGTTACTTCGTTCCCAGTCAGGCGCTTTACTTTGTGTAAATTATTTCATCACCACTGCTCTCAAAAAGGTGAAGGTAAACATCGTGAGGAAACCGGCATTTCATAGAACCAAAGCTTCGAAGACATGTGACATCTGCAAAACCCGCACTGAGCCCGAATGGTGGATTACGACCCACCCCGTCTCACTGAAGGAAGGCCTGTGTCCCAGCAGTGAGAACATTATAGGCAGATTATGTACCTACGCCTCTATAATAAAGTTTTTGGCAGCTAATGATTGATTTTATTTATCTAGTTAATTTTGTAAAAATACACAAAACATGAACATGATAGAAATATTTATATTTCCTCTGATAAGCACAATATACTCAATTAAACAATCATCATGCAGTATAATAATCGCCTGATTAAAATGCATCATTTACATCATTTAGCATTTAAAATCAATAATTTATCTATTAACGTCTTTTATTTACTTCCTTGCGTCAATTTTTGAATAGAATACTCTGCGTCTAAAATAATATTCTGATGATACTGCAGAGATTATTTATAGGTGCTTGTGTATGTATAATGACTCATGTTGATATACGACTGCAATAACAATATTAACAAGCAGCTTTGGCTGGTTTCACTTGCGTGGCCTTCGGATAGTGTAATGTTTCGCAACTGAATCTACCTATGACGTGATAATTCTTTATTATTATTATTAAAAGCCTGTGATTGTCTCCCCTCCCTCCGAAGTAGAGGACGTAATCAATTTCTGGAGGGAGGTGAGCTGGTTACAATAACCACCAACGACCGCCATGGCCCACGCACAATGGTCCACTTGAAGGACTAAGTGCGGAAACCGAACCACATAACATAGAACATAGAAGTCGTGATGTCGCACTGCAAGGCAAAGTCCTCCCTACTGTCCTTTCACTTCTCTCTGCTTAAACCTTCCAAAGACCAGTTCTTGTTGAAAGGAGATACCGGGAGGAGTCCATCTCATCCCGCCATCTCCTTTCGGCATGCCGCGATGTCGCTTGCCATTAATTGACCCATTGGGTCGTATATTTGGCCCATTAGCCGTCTGATATGCGGCAGATGTGATGTGATGTGCATTCTTTATAGTGAGGAGCTAAACCGGTGGAGATATTTTCACCCTATTCAGAGCAACGGTATTGGAGAAATGGGTCATACGTTGATCCGATTATCGCATCGGGAAAAGAACAGCTGTGGATTAGGATTGTATAATGGCATCAACCACTCATAAGCTCTTCAATAAACACTGTATATCGTATGCAATGAATGAATGAAGAAAGGGGTCAAGCGAGGCGTAAAATATAGCATGTCTTTAAAGTTTAGAGCTCAATTATTAACTCCAAATGCATAATAATGCATAGCCAGCCTATAATGTTCCCACTGCTGGAACACAGGCCTTCTCTCGGTGAGAGGGAGTGGGCCGTAATCCACGACGCGAGCCCAATGCGGGTTGGTAGATGTCACATGTGTTCGAATTTTTAGTTCTAGGACATGCCTATGTATAGATATAGGATATTCTTCTCAAATTACCTAATATAACTTCAGCAGCATAGAATTTCATCTCGGCCTCGTTAAAGACGCCATGTTGTGACAGATGATAGTGCAAGTCCCCGCCATTCATCAGGTCCAGGATGAAACACAGTTTGTCTGGCGTGTGGAAGGCGTAGGTCATGCACACGATGAATGGGCAGTCAACCTGTGGAATAAAATAAAAACATTACTAAATACTTACAAAATCATTAAAATATTTACTGCCTCAACGGACTATAGCCTGTTCCTAAATTATCTGATGAAAGAGTAAACAAAGTCTTTTCAGGTTAAATTCTTACGCAGTCGCACACTAAAGAGATTTAGTAACACATTCATCTGTACTGAGAAGGTTTCAACTTTATATCTAACCACTTTTACCAACAATTACTGTTTGAATAACATGATTAAATTGACAAGTCTTCGACGAATATTAAAATTTACCTCAATTGTTAAATGTAAAACAAATTTTTTTTATACCTAGAATAAGTCTTACTCTAAGAAAAAAAAAAATTTTTTTGTCATTTTTTCAGAACTGTCAGACGTGAACTTTAATCGACGAATAAAAGATCTGACTTTGGTAAAATCAGCCCTAAGGTGATTTAAAACATGAATTTCGGATTTAAGTGTTCAAATTAATAATCAAATCATAGCACTCAATACATAGGTGTGGCATTACAAATTGGTATAAACAGGTACGTTTTCTGACACATTTGTTTACATTTTAATCAGATACTTTTGAAACAACCCATAAATAGACGCAGATACGACTGTTAAGCTTGGGATCCTGGGTTCGATCCTCGAACCGGGTTAAGTGTTTTTGGGTTATTTCGTTTGCTAATTATCAGTAGCAGCTCAGTGTCTGGATTTGTGCTCGGTTTATAGCAATAGGCCCCTATTACGGGGCTTATAACGTAACTGACAGAACGTGGGTGTACACCTTTGCTTTCCGAATGCAGACGTAACATTTAGGCGGATTCATTCTATACATTTCAACCTATATAATATTATTTAGACTGTGGACATGTCCAGTAATGCCTCATTATACCAACTAAGCTTGCGATAAGAGTGGGTTTATGTCAAGGATGCGACAGTTGGTGGACTTCTCGATCAGTAGTCCCATTTCATTGGTTTCTCTTTCTTATCAGCGCTTCTTCTATCATATTTTTTAATAAGATGTAGCTACCCCAATAGTGTTACGAGATACCGTCACGTCGGATAATTGTACTGCCAATCAGGTGATGAGCAAATCAAATCACGTGCCAAGACGTTACGGCCACCAGAACCTCGCATGGCAGCAAGAGAGTAAAATCAAATGCAACTCGCAGAAAAGTATCTCGTATTTTCATTAGTCACTTCTTTCTTCGTACAAATATTCTGATACTGCTTTCGACTTAATTCGGCACATTAAACCGATGACGCCACCAACCCTGACGTTGGTTGTGCCAATAAGATTAGACCCGGTGAGGTAAGCAATGAAGCTGGAAGGTATTTTGAAATCCAGATCCATGAAGTAATGTTTGATTTATTCATCTGTACTCTTGATTTAGGAATGATATATTGCTAAACACTCCAAGCACGTGAAACGCATTGTTTTGCTTACACCCATAGAAATGGGATGTTTTCCTTAGGCGAATGACGAAGGAAACGATTTTCATAGTTAGCAGAAATAAGCTGCAACATAAAGACAAAGGCATCGTAGGGACGTAATTTGTTATATTATTTATTCATGCCGTATGACCTTTTAAACGTACCAAAAAAACACGACACGCGTGCGACTCAGCGAGGTAATAAATTAATAATGCAGTGCACTATAACTGGGACAGGAAATACACATACCAACTTTTATATAAAATTTATTCCGGTACCTAATCAAATTTATTTATACATGCACCCACACAAAACGTAAACAGTAATGGGAAATTGGCATAATCGTTTGAAGGCTGGTGACAAATATAACCTGGGTGTTAGTCTTAGTACTGTTAGTCATATGGAATGTAAAATAGCATTAAAAGCAATAAACCACAGTGGAAATGCCACGATATTATGGCAGACGGAAATATTTAAGTATACATATTGTGATGAATGCACTCCTTTGTTTATCCGGCCCGCTGCGCGGTGGCTGTACGGTTTCAACGTTCAGAATCGTAATGATTACAGTGGCAACTATAGTGGCGAGACATTAGGTAACAAAATATTGCCTTTACAAGATTTATCTCTGCACAAAACATGGCAAGTCGGTCACCACCAACCAGTAAACAACTATTCCCAATGTATTCCTAAGTGGGTCTTTAAGTATGCTCCTAAATACATGTAATAAATAACACGGCATCTTCTAAGGTTTCATATATTTTCCTTTGATATCACCGTCCTGGAACAGAACCAAAAAAGTTGGGAGACTTTTCTAGTTTGTTTCCAGGACTATGAAGTGATAACGGTCACGTTTGCTATTGTTCCTGAGAAATAGGGCGAGACGAGGCGTTACCGACGATAGCAGTGCTCCGAAGAACTCCGAAACCGTTCATATGACACGGACAGACGGAGCGGCGCCGCCCCGACACCAGACGAACGCTCATATATGATAAACTAACCCGTATAAAGTAACATTACCGTGTGCTCTCGCCGAACAGACCACCCGTCACTTACCGTGACTGACGTAAGAGGCGAGTAGGGATTATATCTGGAAGATGAATGGCCAGCAACATCTATGTACGTATACTATCATACTGCGAACGGCAACGCTGCCAAATACATTGATCTTAATACCCTCAGTAAACTATGATTATAACGTTTCCTGGTACTTGATGACTGCGTAACGAAAACTGTAAGGGGCGTGTTCAAATCTCAATATGTAATTATATCTGAGTGAGCGGTTGACAAAGCCTTCACAGTGCGCCGCCGTTTCCACGTGAACGCCATTTCGTTCGCTTACATTTTTGACTCCGTAAAACATACGACGTACGTGGAGAAATAAATGAATATTTTTAAGAATCATGATTTTATCGAATGCTCTACTCTTGGGTATAAATAATTTTCGTGCGCGCTGAAAAGTTAAACAAATCTGACATTTAACTAGCGTTTATACATTATTTTAATTGCTTTCGCAAACGAGTCCATGAGGAATTATAAAGTGATAAAGAATGGTTCACGTTTCGTAAAAACGGCATTACAGTCATAAAGGTTCACAAATAAGAAGCATCATATCAGTATCGATACTGTGATGGACATGTATGATTGTACATCGATAAAATTTGTCATCCAGATCGGACCGTCCCGTCCTACGAACCAGAGTTTGCTTACTCGTAAACATAAAATAAAAACGTTTTATTACCGCACAGCATAAAGTTTTAAAACAAGGTCACAGTAAAAGAAAATTCATGTCGAAAGTTGACTACATATAAATGTTGTAACAGAACGACTGACAGTTTCTCGTTTTATATAAACTTTGCTTCGGAAACCGACGGCCTTGTTAAACTTTGGGGAAGCCTTTTAGGTCACGAAGAATACAATTGTACACGCGGTGTGTTACATATGTATATATTCAGCCCTGAATGTAAAATGGAAAACACTAATCGTCGGGATGAAACGGCGAAACAAAATGCAGCGGAAGCGGATTGTACTACGACGTCAAATTGAGGGCGATCCAATTCGTTTCAGTCCAATTGGCTGGATATCGTTTATGTCCCCGATACCATATCACACATAAAACGTAGGTATATCACTGCTGTATTGCATCGAATCAAAGCAGTTTTTAATCGATAAACAATCGGATATTATAGTCATTGATATAGCTGTGCTTAGCGAAAATTATGTGCATAATTGAGTATATACACACACCGGCAAAATAAAAAGGAACATAAATAAAAAGTGCCTTTTTTTTTTAAATTGTGGGTATTTTGACAAGTGGTTCCGTTATTTGAATGAGTACTTTTTTCATATAACATTATGGGCTTTTTTGTCATTTTTCAACCCTCTAACAGAAATTGTACCCTCTTAAGTGTTTGTTGACACTTTAAGCTTCTAAGTGTTTTTGATAAGAAAGTTGGTTTATGCAGTCAATGATGGCCCTAGCTCATTACGTTTGTTTTTTTTTTTTGGAGCTCACATTGTATTGGATACAGAATTAATGATTTGTCTGCAACTGAAGTCGCCAGGGCTGTACAATGATTGAGGAAGCTCACACCTACCGTTCAGTCGGTCGAACGCTGGGTTTATCAGTGTCCGTGATCCACCGTAATGTGCAACGGTACAGACAGACAGGATCTTACGTGCGCAGGCGAGGGCAATGCAGAAATCGTGCAACCAGTGCCGTAGACGACCGATTTATAAGGGTGCAAACTTTAAGAAATCGTCGTCAAACGGCTGTTCAGACCCGAAATGTTTTGGTAGAAGTGCGTAACGTACGTGTTAGTGAACGAACAGTGAGCAGAAGGTTAAATGAAGTTGGTTTGAAGTCATACGTGCCAGCAAAAGCGCCAAAACTTGAAGTGAGCCATCGAGTAGCAAGATTAGCGTTCGCTCGTCAGCATCAAAATTGGTCCGATGACTGGAGTCGAGTTTTGTTCTCCGACGAAAGCCGTTTTTGTGTAAACTTCATCGACGGAAGGGAGAGGATGTGGAGATATCGAGGAGAACGTTGCCATCAAGCAATTTTTTCCGAAATAACGGCTTACGGTAAAGGGTATGTTATGGTGTGGGGTGGTATAAGTTTGACGGCACGCACCTTTCTGGTCATTATTGATGAATGTTGACCACCTGAAATTGGCGTTGGTTGAAGAATGGGACACTTTGCGTCAGGAAATGATTGAAGGTGTCATCAGAAGCATGGCTAGACGTATCCAAGCCCTTATAAGGGCGTGGAGGCAACACGCGCTATAAACTCTTTTTTTAATTTTCTTTTTTTTTTATTTAGCTCTGTTCTTACGCATTAGAAAGCATCAACAATTTTCAGACAAGACCATTTTTTTATTTTTTACTAAATAAATCCTAATAAACTCCACTGTTTGTTTTTTTCTTGCATAAAATAAACGAACAGACTCAAATGAAGAAAAAACAATAAATAATAGAAATTCTATCTCAAAAAAACAATGTATTTTTTTATGTTCCTCTAATTTTGCAGGTGTGTGTAATATCTTGTCTCTATGCTTACGAACAAAGACCACTAAACGGTTTTAAGCACCATCCACAAGAGTAATGTAATATCACTAAAGGCATAACGCAATGCCACATAAAGCAGTAACCCGTTTGGGACAAGTTACTGCATTTTCTTTTGATTTCCAAATCAATAGATTCAATTCTGACGGCACGGTTGGTGCAGTGGTTAAGCGATTGACTGCTGCGCTGCGTGTCGCGGGTTCGATTCCCGCACGGAACAAGAATTTGTATGGCCTACAAGTAGTTGTTCCGGGTCTGGCTGTTTGTGTATGTGAGTTTAAATGTTTGTAAACGCACCCACGATACAGGAGAAACTCCTAGTGTGGGGCAACGTTTTAAAAAAAAAAACAAAAACAATAGTATTTTCTCCCTCCCCTTCTATTGGAAGAGCCTGGAGCACTGCAAAGTATCTTAGAACTTCTTCAACTAACGTGCCAATATCGTGCAGGGGTTTAAAGCTTTAAACTGTGTTCTGAAAAGTGACTGCCACAAGCGCTTTAAAATTCCATCCAAATAAGAGGTCACACGTGTCACATAATCGGGTGAAGAGTATATAGAGGTATGTACATATATTATATTAAAAGAAAACGATGGCAAGGATAACCTACTCCAACACGGTGGTTACACCAAAGCACTTTCCGACGGAGTTTGCGCAAAACCACTTTGTTATTAACTTATTTCGTAGGAGACGTTCGAAACTGTTTCTCGAGAATGAATTGCTCATAACAACTCTACAGATAATATATATTTATTACGGATGTTGGATGTCCGCTTTACGAGTGTGTCTAGTCGGAAAAAAGTCATTTTCAACATACAAAGTTGCCCCGTACACGAGTCAAGTTCAATTTCTTGGAGAGCGTAAACTCATCGGCTGATAAAACCGACGCGCTACGTCTCTTCAAATAAGAATGTGTACTTTGCCATGTTACTGTATGTTGCCCTTGTTTGTAATGATATTCCGTGCCGGCGTGAATTACAAACATAATTTGCATAACTACATGTGAGCATGTGAGGAAGTTGATCAGGTTATTATATAAAATGAATTAGATCAAAGCGAACACTTTAGTCATTGCTTTACCGATCTATACTAAAAAAGCTGAAGAGTTTGTTTGAATGCGCTAATCTCTGAAACTACCAGTCGGGTTTAAAAAAATATTTTTGTATTTGATAGCCCAATTCTTGCGGAAGGTTTGTTTGAAGAAGGCTATTTAACATCACGGTATGGACCCTTAGGAGCCGAGCAAATAGAAAAACGTCATATAAAACGCTTAGCGAAAACGAAGGAATAGCGCGGGCGGCCGATGCGATGCGACGCGGTGGATCGGAAGGACAAAAAAAATTCACGCGGGCGAAACTAGCTAGCTTTTCTTTAATAAATATTCTTGTACTCTAGTTGAAACTGCGATAGATATATACCACTGTTTCTGAAATATATCGTTTATTACCATCCGTGTATTTTTCTTAGCAGATCGCTGTGAGATTACTTACTATTGAAATCACTGTGATGTCTATCCAGCGCACACAATGGCAGCACAGAATAGTTCCAAGCATTGAATTGCGAGTTGCGCAAGAAAGTTGTCCTAGAATGTCATGTGAAAAAGCATTTCCTTAGAAAAGAAAACGCAACAATAGACGAGGCTGTTTAAGCACTTGAACAAAAGGAAAGTTGCTCGAAGTCTACCTGTCTCAGCTGAATAAATATAAGCTGTGATGGATTTCCAAGACTGAAAGAGTGTAAAAAAAAAACGTCCATTGCAGTCATTAGATAGTTTGATGCTATTTGAACTAGTAGCAGATGTTTCAAATTTGTGGAGCTAAACAAGATGGTCGGTTTCACCTGTTCCATGTATTTTTAAACACGTAACCTACAGTTTTTTGTGGATGATATCATCATCATTAAATGTATGCGCCCGTTTTTCCGTATTGCTAACATGTGTTCTTTTAATTTCCGTGAGAAAGTTGTCGGAACTACTAAACTCGATTCTTAAAGAGTTTGTAAATAATGTGCTATTTTCTTCGTAGAAGACGAGAGCGGTGGGGATAAAGTAAACGGTAATTATTTGAGTTATTAAATTTTATCGATGCAACAAGTAATACAGTCCAGAAAATAGGCGATCATCCGTTTTGTAACGTCGATCACATTTAATTGATAATTTGTAACACATTAGCCAATGATAACGCTGATCCAATAATAAATCTGCGTATAAATCAACTATTTATGACGTCATTAATCTGTAAATACATAACAGGCTATGACGGAGTATTTGAACGTGTTGTTTGTGCAGTAACTTGGTGGTGTGATACTAAACCAACGTATGAAGAATTATGTATGTTTGTCGCGAGTCGGTGATTTCATTAAAATGAACGATCCTGTCGTCGCAGTTCACCATCGCACAGAAACAAACAACATCATTCTGCATGCCATTCATACAATAACAACGATGGTGAGATCAATAGAAAATTCCGGATCATTGAAATGTTTCGTATTTATTGATTACATTATGCGCGTCAATTGCTTTTGATGCGCAACAGAATCATAAATTCATCATTTATAATGCCCAGAACTTTAGATTTCGAGAATACATTTTAATAAATACTTTTGTTATCATTATTTGGGCAACACCCTTACAACAAAGGACCCATCCCGTTTTATTTCATTACAATGAATAAATTCCTCAAATTTTTTGATCGCGAGTTGTGGTAAGAAAGGCAATAATAAAGAAATTTGCCGTATTACCCGGGCTGGGAGGCTGAAACTAATTAAAATTGATACGAGAGTTTGGAGTATTTTGGGGGCGATCGCAATAGACGGAAGTATCTTTGCATGTACGTGGGCGCTGATGTTAACAAGCGGATATTAAATTCAGTATGAGAAAAAAAGTTCTATAGAAAAACATTTTTTTTTTGTTAGCCGTCATTGTGTCCCACTGTTGGGCAAAGGCCTCTCCTTGTTTCTTCCAAACCTCCCGTCTTGTGCGATCTCTGACCATGTTGGCCCTGTAAATGTTACCACATCGTCGCACCACCTTCTCCGCGGTCTACCTCGACGGAAAACAAACTGACATTATTTTCAAAGTATCCTATAAGGCTACAACTACTAATACTTACAACAGGTAATTGATTACCTGTAGGGTAATTGCGTATCACACATTATATGACAACTGATAGCAATTCCTTTCATTTTGACAGTTCTGCTACGTTCATTGCGTCATTTACGTTGTTGAGCAGACGAATTGTTCTAACCCATGAAGCAATGGAATGGGAATATCCTTCAAAACTCTTAGATTATGATTGAAAGTGTGTTTACGCAATTAGGGTGCTGTTAGATTCAACGACTGAATTCGGGTGAAATGAAACAGTTAATAATTTGCAAGAAGAGTATCAAGTACTTGTGTGTTTTTAATACTACGTCTACACGACATTAGCTGACCAATTAATAATTAAATACACAGTCCATGTAGCATGACTGAGATTCTATAGAAACAACATAATAAAGAGGTTTCCTTATACTGACGTTAATCTGTCAACTGCAACAAATAATCTATACGGGAAGTGGCGGCATGTCGCCAAAGGCAATAACATTGAACTTGCCTGGGAATTGAACGCGATATCTCCGCCTCACTGATTAAATACGCACTTATTAGGATACACGTATTATCACACTCACTTTTACAACCTGTGGGTGTTTCTAAACTTTTAAATATACTATTATATTTATCAATAAAAGCGAAAACTGGGACGGATTTTGATTTTTTTTTCTTACATTCAATAACAAATCATGTATGTTTTACAAGCTTTTATTTAACTTGCGATGTACACACATCAACACTGTCTAGGGATATTTTGGATTTACTCAATTTACTCAAAATTTATTAAAAATAACATACAGCATGCATATATTTTTATAAGGCCCATTTATCAGACTACACTCCAGAATAAAAGAAAACTATTTTTTTTGCGTAACAAATTTTTATTCAAATATAGAAAAAACGTGAAATAATGGTAAAACTAACAATGAATGTGTTTCTCAAGAAAAAGTGAAGTGATAAGGAAAAATTAATCTGTTTTTAACAGTTATGTGAAAAATCAGTAGTCAGTAAAACACCCCATGACGTTAATAACGGTCCTACAACGGTTTTTCATGCTTTGGATTAAGTTATCCAAGTCTTGCTGCGGTATATTGTCCCAGGTCCGGTTAAGATGCAAAAAAAGTTGCTCTTCCGTCGCAATGTTTGCAGGGAAATTCCTCAAAGCCCTTCTTTGGAGCATGTCCCACGCGTGTTCTATGGGGTTTAGGTCAGGCGATTGAGCGGGCCAGCCTAAGACCGATACGTCGTGCTCCTGCAACCAACTCGTCACCACTCTCGCTGTGTGCGGACGGGCGTTATCGTGCATGAGCGTGAATTCTTGGCCCATTTGTAGTCGATGGGGGTAGATTATTGGTACTAGCACCTCGTTCCGGTATTTTTCAGCCATCATGGTGTTTCTGATCCAAACGAGGTCTATTCTTCCACCAACACGAATTCCCGCCCAAACCATAATTGTCCCGCCGTGGTATGAATGGACTTCCTGAGGATGTTGCAGACGGCTCTCACGACCAGGAACTCGCCAAACACGTACTCTACGTGTATCGGGATGGAAACCGAACCGGGACTCATCGGTGAACAGCGCTACAGACCACTGGTTATCTTCCCAGAGCAAATGTTCACGAGCCCACTCTAGTCGTCGTCCACGATTTCCTCGGCGTAGTGCTGGAGTACGAAGCGGTCTGCGAGCATGAAGGTTAGCTTCATGCAGCCTTCTCCTTACAGTTTGATCACTCACAAGCAACTGGTGCTCTGACTGGAGCCTCTGAACCAACTGCATGGCCGTAACATTTGGTTGTCTTCTCGCGGCAACTTGCAAAAATCGGTCTTGTCGTTGAGTGGTTATGCGCTTCCCGCCTGGGTGTCTTTCAGCCACATCACCAGTAGCACGATAACGTGACCATAACCTTGATATCACAATTTGTCTTGTTCGAATCTCCTCAGCAATACTCCGTTGAGTAGCCCCAGCTTGGAGCATGCCTACTGCCCTTAACATTTCCTCTCTCGTTAAATGGCACCGCTGCATGATGCACACAATAACATTAATTCGAAATGAACCGATAACTTGTTATAAAACTTAAATTTGACACAAAAAAATAGCCAAAAACTACTGTAGGTAAATGAAGCCTTCGGACTTCGCTACCATTATGCCGCGTAAATCTTTTGTTTTTAAATTAATTTTTTCAAATTCATATTTAGAATCGTTCAAAAAGGTTTAGAAAATAGGCTTTCTTCAAAAGAATTTAAAACTGGCCAGTATTTTTTGAGTTTAAGAACTTTATACAAAATATCCCTAGACGGTGTTGATGTGTGTATGTGTGTAACTACGTTTGTTCGGGTGGAGTCTTGCAACTCAATTTTGAAGCAGATATCTTCAACCGATTGAGCTGAAATTTTGCATGCATGTGTTAATCGGATGACAATGCAAAATTATTATGACATGGAGCTGATCTGATGATGGAACCGGAAGGTGGCCATAGGAACTTGGTAGTTAAACGACTCAACCCCATCGAGTTTAGACTCGTTTGATCCGTCTTGACGAGAACTTTGGTGCTAGATGGTATACAGGGTCTGATGATGGAGTTGGAAAATGGCCACAGGAACTTGGTAATTATCGACATAACCCCATCGAGTTTGGGCTCGTTTGATTCGTCTTGACGAGTACTTTGGTGCTGGATGGTAACCAGGGACTAAAGATTAACAGGTAGCTTAAGTGCAGTAAACGCATATAACGGAAAAACACTGCTACGCGCTACGACCTACGCCGTAGTCAATCTCGCATCAAAAATACTAAAAATAAAAAATAAAATTAAGAGAAAAAAAAAAACTTTTAGAAAACTAGATTTTATTACTTATATTAATAAAAAGGACTAAAAATTTAAAAATAATTTAAGCCTAATAAGAAATAAATAAAAGCGTGTTACATTTTGATGGAACATTAAAGATTATTTAGAACACAATGTAACACGCTTTTATTTATTTCTTATCAGGTTTCAATTATTTTTAACTTTTTAGTCCTTTTTATTAATATAAGTAATAAAAGCTTGTTTTTAACACCTATATTAACAGTCATACTGTTAATATTTACGAATAAACGCCCGCTTTTAGCTTTCCCTATTTTTATCCGGACTATTTTCAGGAACAATTGATTCTACTACTGCTACAATTAATGGCTCTTTGATGGGATATATCTCTATAAAGCTATATAAACCTATGTACTTATCTCACAATAGTAAAACATGCACTTTGTTCCATTCCAGTATCTAAAAACATCGGACGTAGTTATGAGTGGGCGTTTCTCTGCATAGTATCATACATGCATATAACAATACAGTTATATATCTATAGGAATTATCATGTTGTTTATCCTTCATGTCGATGTATAAATGCGGTTTTCTTTCCCCATACTATAATCATCTTTGCTTCAATAAACTATGGGAACAATGTCAGTTTTAACAATCGTTAGCTTTGTTGGGACTCGTAGACCGAGATAGTTGACAATATTGTTGAAAATGAGTGTTTGTCGTTCCTCGTGCAGTTATGAGTGCATGAGTATCGCCATTATTATTATGGCGAGGATTTGCTACCTTGTAACTTGTCATGAGAACACATAACCTTTTACTGTTGAATATAACTAGCCTGAGAAGGTTAGTGTCGTTATGAGCGATAAGTTTGGCTGTGCAAAAGGTTGGCCAAACGGCCAGTAGCTTCCTTTTAGCCAGCTGGATCTCTTTAGAAAAGATGTTTTGGTTTATACCGTAGTAGACAGTGACCACCTAATCGATATGTGGTGTTAACAGTGTGCTTAGCTACGAGAAAATATTCCACAAAGGTATTTCAAAGGTGAGCAGTCCACCCACAGCATGATGCGGTTGTTACAATTTGCCGAAACCTATTCGTCATACAACTAAACTTCAAGAACACACACAATCCGACACGCAATAACGTCGAAATGGCGGCAAAGTCATAAACAAATACAAATGTAATAAAGTACTTACCCCAGTACTGACTAGAGAGAGCATAATCCTCTCGTTGAGGGCGAGAGTCTCCCCTTGCTTCATTTTTATACGCTTCTTGTCGAGGCACTTCATGGCGTACATTTTGCCCGTATCCGCCTTCCGACACCCGTACACCTGTATACAAGATACATGTAAATAAGGTATTTATCTGTACGCGCCGAGAGCATAACGTGGCGTTGCCAAATTGTACCTACGTGTAGATACTCTTAAAAGGTTGTGTTCGGGATGTCTGGTCGTTACATCATTGGATTGTGATATCATGTGCAAAATTAACTCTGTTTAAGCGTTGGGAAACCTAATTTCGTCAGAAACAATGATGAGGCTCGGCTTCTCTTCTTAACTTTTGATTCGGAAAAAAATGTATGTAGTACGGGGGTTATTGGAGATTTTTAAACTGGGATCGGAATATATGTATAAATTCTAAAGCCTCAATTTTTATTATTATTATGTGTTTATCACCTTTTTTTGAGATTGTTGGTTAATCTATAATTGGCGACTATGTAAGTCCGAGGCTATTGTTACTTAATTATATTATACACAGAAGCTGTTGGGTGTACTTTAATCAATAAGTAAATAGGCATTTCCGCACCTAACTAGCACTTAAAAACCTCTACAATTAATACAGTAATCGATAATATCCATAGTATTTCCCCTCATAGAAAGTCCCCTATCGCCTTCAGCGTCGCAAGGGGGTGACTAAAATGACAAAAAAAATAAAATAACGAACCAGCTACGTTAAGTGCAGAACTGAATAGGAAGTCGCGTGTGAACTGATTTATGACAAGCACTATGTCGCTTCCTGATATAAGTGCTCGATAGATTCGTACAACACACGAAGACGTGAAGCTACAGTTTATTTTAAATATTATTTAAGCACACATTCGTGTTTTCGAACTGTAAGAAAAGAATTGAATAAGTATACGACAACGTTCAGCCTTTCTGTTTTCGAAATATAAATATAACACAACGATTGTGCGTAAAAATGACCTAACGATCAACTAAGTCTTAGTGTTCACAACAATGTAGTCGAAGTATTTTATTTACATTTTTGGTAGTATCCGCGTTCAAAATAGGATATTTTGTGAAACGTTTATCTACTACATACATATCCAAGTAGATAACCACGGCTGAACGTAGACCTTTCTCAGACCGCAATGACAACGTACGATCGTTCCCAGATATACTCCGGTTTGGAAGGGGACAACTGAACATAGCTGGTGTTATATCTTGTTTTAAGTAATCTGGGAGAGTTTCTGTAATATTTCTGCTTGAAAGAAACGTTACTTTACGAGTCTTCATATAAAGCACAAAGGTTTTTATCCGGTCACCAAAGACCACCCGGCTACTAATTTTAATACAAAGTAAACTATGTAAAACATAACACATTTGAGTGATCGTGTTGTATTTATAAGTGTAATATTAAAATACAGGCGTTAAAATCCATCACTATTCCAGTGGGGGAACAGGACGGCTTTATTACACGTACGTAGCGGCTTTCCGTTCGTCGAGATGAATATGAATATAGTAAACACGTTCACGTTGCAAGCCCGGAATGCTAATGATATTAGGTTTGAGACTTGCGTAACTAACTTTGTACTTTAAGTGTATTTATTTACGGGTGTAATTTTAATGGTCGCTCTTACCTCGCCGAACCCGCCTCGCCCGATGATGCGGTGCACGCTGAAGTCGTTCATTGTGAGCTGAATGTTTAATTCTAAGTTTTTCCATTGACAAAATCTTGTGTATTTGTCACTGAAACAAAGGAGGGTGTTATAATACTGATAGCACATGAGATAATTAAGGATAAAGATAATCTAAAGGTTAGTTACCTTTCTAAGAACAATTTAAATGGCTCCCCTCGTAGATGTTGGAAGATTTCCTCAATGTAGGGCTAGAAAAACGTTGGATTGTTAATAATTTTATAACTTATCAAAGAGCACAACTTTTTTCTTTTCAAAAGTTTGGTAGTACATACCTCGAATAGATTCGGTGGAACTTCATGCTTCATTAAATATTTTTGTACATGCGCTACACACTCCTTAGAATAATCCTGAAAAAAATACACATATGATTTACAAGTGAAATAAACAAAATACGGTATCGAGGTTGGATATAAATAAATTATGTTGCTGGGAATGTGTACACATCACGCATGCTGTGGAATAACGTATGAAACTTAGGTATATAAATTAATGTTATTCATAAAATAGTAATACTAGAATGGATTTTATTTTGTTATGTAGTTATAACAACATAACAGTGGATTTGCAAACTATTTAGAATATTTTTTGTACTTCGAAGATTGTTTTAAAACCTCTGTCACTCATGTAGGTTCATATTTTTTTTAATACATATATTTATGTTATATGTATTGTGTTCATGTTGTTTTTTTACTGAAATACATTTCGACACAATGTAAAAATTGTTAAAGAAATAAATAAATCAAAAATGATTTTATAAGTTACCGTAATGAATGATACTTTACTAATGAATTACTTTACTAAAATAATACTTAACTGTATTTAGTCAATATAAAAAATTACTTTAGTTACGTATCTATACCTTAAAACTGAGGTTAAAAGCTGTATTTGTGTTTTCCTTTAGTACCCTTTTGATATTTTATAAAATACATATATATCATCAAAGTTTTAATTGTACTCAGTCAATGTGAAAAATTAGGTTAGTAACAGTTGGACTGTTACTAATATTTAAACAGTATACCATGAAACTATATTTATAAGCTATCACAAAAAACATCGATTTGTAATTACGACCAACTTTTACCCCAAAACAATATCAGATATACGGATCTACATATTTCTAAATAGATAATTGAGCGGAATCGATCACTGAAACTTTCAGGGTCTATACAGTAGTCAAGGAAACTGCATATTCTTTTATGTGAAAACTGGTCATTTGAGAAACTCGACAGTGTTACTAAAATGAGAAGCATACTTTTATGATCCACATTTTACTGGTACAGATACATAACAAACCTATGAAAATGGAGAACTTTAGACTCGTCTGCAAGTCCCAACATTATCGTTTGCTGGGGAGTTTTGCCTGTACACGTACGAATACCTAGCGCAATAACCACGAGGTGATAAAATCCAGTGTATTCTGAAGCAGTTCAGACAGTTTCTCAACTAGTCTGATTAGAAATCAATAGAGACGCCACTGCTCATGAACGCTATTTGTTTTTATTGTCACCCGCTGTGAGAATGCGATCTCTAGTCGTTGCAGAAACTATTTAGCTTTCTTTACTTCTCTTAGACTCGTAAGTAGGTAGGTATTCGAGAACAATGTTATTGATGGTTCGAAATATTATGAACTACTATTTTTCAAGAATGTCACAATTGATCTTATTATGAAGGTAGTAAACAGGGTGGCAGGGACATCGATGCGCAAACTGAAACCTTGAATTCAGCACATGATTCTAGACTCCCCAGAGTAGATTTTTTTATCAAAATAAAATAAGCTGTTTCATAGAAAAGTGCAATACGCGGTCAAAATGTACGGAACGGCATTTTTTTAAAAATAACAACAAAAAATTTCAGAATCATGATTTGAATCCATGGTAAGTAACAGGTTGCGCGTCGATGTCCCTACCACCCTGTATAATAACTGAAAATCAATGAGATCTCGTCCTAAACTGATCTCGCTAGAATTAAGATTTGGCAAGTCATTATTTATAATATGCAGATGATATCGAGTTACGGGGTTAAATGGCAACATTTCAAATAATGAGTGTCCACCGTTAAGCTATTTATCAGAGGTTCACGCGCTTGGGCAGCACGCCAACACTCCACTAACGAGGCTCATTATACAAACAACAGTCATTCTAGCCGGATACAACGCTTACGACCTCTTGTTTCGCAATTTCTATACTAACTTCATACAGATTTTGAATTGCAACCATTTTATTTTTAAAATGTTAAACATACTCGTTGAAATGCAAACAGCAGCTTGACCGCCCAGTAACACAGTGCAAATTTTCAACGGACGATGTTTTTATGTTCATTTGCACTAACCCCTTGCATTATAGTTTCATCAAAAACTTTGGCCACAAAAAAGACAAAACGGAGTCATGTCGAAGAACATAACCGCCATATGCGACGATGTTTGGCAACAAGAAGGCCCAATAACAAAGGAGCTGTCGGCTGATGTATAGGGACCCTACAACTTACGTATAACACACAGAGATGTTAGATTAGAAACTATTTGAAAACGAAAACCGCGACCATTTCGCTATATATGTATATGGACCACGTAGATCGTATCACTTTGTAGTCACTCATTTCATTGGGTTAAAAGCTTTTACATATTTGAAATATGGTTTACAAAGACTGCTCGTTGGACTGAATATCACAGCGCCCAGGTAAAGCAAATTAAATCAATGTATTTTGAAGAATTTAGATGTTGTTTCGAGGTTTTTTTAAGAGAAAGAATACATAATTTTATATCATCCACTAAGCTAGAAAGTTTTTGCACATTATGAAAGCATGTTTCAGACTTTTGGTACGTGTTGATACAGCAGAGCTCCAATAATAGAAAATTTATTCGCAAAAACAGCGCAGTTCAATTGCTTCGGGTTATTATTTCTCTATGCAACTGTACCAAATATTTGTTCTAGCTCGGAATAAATCCACATAACGATAGTTATGCAAGTGAAGCTGAGTGCAAATCTCCTAGAACAACTGAGATAATCCCAAGAATTAAAACTGAACGGGCGCCGAGCGACGAGACTGTGGGCGAAGCGCAGGAGCTCCGATTTTTCAACCTTATCTAGGTTTATGAACTTTATACACTGGATTTTAACATGACAATATATTCATACATATTGACGTAGAAAGGTATAAAAGCCACACGTCTGAGATCGTTTTGCTGTCTTGTTTGTGGGGTAGAATTATGCGTAATATGCATTATGCAAATCAACAAGGACACAGCTATGCTGCACGCTTGGCTTATCTGACACTGGCAGCTTCGTACTTTTTATTGGCTACACTAAGCTAGACGCTAAGTGCTTTGTCTACCTAAGAAGACAAAAGGATATCACATAATCTAAACTGTCTGTTGAATAATCCGTCTTCAGATTAAACATGGATCATTGAAAACAAACAATCTTCCTTTACTTACATGTGAATGTGCTAGAAGTTCTTTCATAATAAAATTGTCATAAATATCCCTTGCGATCCGCCGTCTCTCTTCAATACATTCTTGCTTTTCGTATAATTTAATCTGTCAAAGAAAATACGCATGTTATTCATACATAACACAAATGTTTAATGAAAATGACCATACATCATACATAACTCATATTTACCTCTTCGTAAAATTTTAATTGTGGCACTGGTTCGTCAGAAGTCTGTTCACAAAATTCCTTAAATAATAAATAACCTGGAACAATACAGAAATAAGTTAAAGTTATGTTTTTGTTTACGTAACACCTCAAAGGTTGCTTCACGCGTACTTTCAACATGTGTATGTAAATTAATCCGTATGATGTCAATTGATTGTGTGGCATCTGCTAATTTAGTCATAAGTGGCGTGCGTAACATGTAATAATCGTTTGGTACGACAGCAGTTCACGCTTTGCGTCAAAATGGTATCACTATGTAAAAATGTATAAAAGGGGTATATATTTTGGTACGCGACGTAAGAGAAGAGAACATGTGATTGCGTAACGCTGAATGTAAACCGCTCTTCACATTATGTAATTTTTCGAGGTACTGTAACCGTAACTGAGTTAAGTCCTAAGTAAAACTTACATGAAAATCATTTAGCCTAGAGTTCGCTCCGTACATGAAGATGCATTGTGACGTCAGAGAATAATATTATAGAGATTTATATCAGTCAAAGATGTTGGGTGACGACCTACTCCCTCTCACAGAGAGAAGGCCTGTGTCCCAGCAGTGGGAACATTATAGGCTGATTATGGTACACAGTCAAGGATTATCTTTTTAAAATAAAATATATTATAACATAAGCCGTGTGCCCCATGGGATTTCCATCGGAAAAAAAATACCAACTTTCATCCCTTATTAAACGTCTTCTGGGGGAATTTGCATAATAGAATGATAGAACACTTTTTATTGTGTACACCATATAAATTACAGAATTTTAAAGTAGAAATTTTACATAGGTTGGCGCAATGGGCTGTTTTATTGCTAAAGTGATCTTTTATAGACTGGCTTTGGATGGGCCCTTTAGTGCTCACTTTCGAAGCCCGATTACGATTTAGAAAGTCTTGTGCATTTCATGCTCCTAGGATTGTCTGTCATTAAATTAATGAAAGAATGTAAGATTCTTGTTAAGTAGATTGAAGTATACATTGTTTTTTTTTATATCCCATAACTCTAGGGTCTCTAGGTCATTATACTCATCATTATGAACAACTTTTACTATAGGACCAAACCCGAAATCGCGAAAGAAATATCTGGTGTTCCCTACATTTTGACGAGTTATACGAACATAAATGTAGGAAACAGCAGATTTTTTTTTTTGCGCTTTCTGGTCTAGTCCCATAGTAAAAGTTGTTCATAATGATGAGTACAATGACCCCCTAGAGTTATGGGATATCAAAAAAACACGTTGTATATAAATAAATAAATAATAATTGTGTCAATTCTACAACTCCATAAGCAATTAATTTTGTTCTCAATTCATCAGGAATTAATGGGTCGACGAATAGTAATTCTGATACTATATCCAGCTTTATCACCTAGTTATTTACTTATTAAAGTCTCCCCTACAACTATCATTACAGGTGTATGTACCCAATGCGACAGTGCGGTCATTTTACAAATCTATATCTACAGTAGTTAAAAATTCGACAAAGACGATAAAGGACCCACAATTTCATCGTGCTCTGAACGCTCCAAAACCATTCTTGGCATGGAAAACTTGGAAATGATTCCAGTACTTACTTTTTTTTATTTAAGGACAACCAACAAAGCATACACCAAAATACATGCTAAAGATTCCATATTTTTTTACATTTTATAGTAGTAGCCTTAATTAAAGGCTACCACGGCATTCAATTTTATCTTTAATCCACATAAAACCCAAACAGCTATTGTCTACAAGGAACGAGCGACGGCGACGTGCCCAAACAATGTCCAGTCCAGCGCAGCCGATAAAGTTATTTACTGCAAGTCGAAGTGGGGCCATCGTAAATTGCGTTTGTAAGTTGTTCCCGGGAGCCTCGCTGCAATATAGCCCTCTCGACCAACTATCTAGACTATCATTGAAATTACTGCAATTTCTAGAAAAGTGCGCCTTCGGACAAGTGGGCTTAATGAAAAATAAATTGGTGTGATCATTTCCGCCTGGATTACATTTAAAATGGCTTTACATTTCATGCTTAGGTCTGCTTCGTGGCAAAATGTTAACATTGCGTTGTGTGATTTGACTAATACTTGTTTAACACGTTGGTCAAAACGTATCAAACGAGTATAATGCAGTGTAGCACAATACTAGAGACTAAAGGAAGGAAGAATATAATAATCATGCTGAAGTTCGTTTTAATATCAGGGCATTTTTTAATTAACTAAACTAAACTTTCTCAGAATTTTATTTGATACTGATGCTCATCACGTTTCTAAAGTTTTGTCAATTAAAGGCCTTTTATGATAAGCTATTCAAAGAGCGATTTCTTCCTGCGTTTTTACATTTCATTGTCACAGATTCACGCGAAGATATTATAGCGTCATAATTGCGATAATGAGACACAATAAATCACGACCTATCTACGGGGACTACTTTCATTTACACCCAGAAAAACAGATATCTATACAAATACAATTGAAGTGTTTGTCTGTTTGTAATGTAAAAATAACAGCTTTTTACTAAATGCACATGAAAGTATATACGGTACTTATAACAAAAAAAAACAATTTTTGAAAATGTTTGTGTGTCTGTCTGTTTGTTCCGGCTAATCTCAGAAACAGCTGGACCGATTTTGATGGGGATACTTTGAACCCTGGGGAAGGATATAGGCTAGGCTTTTTATCGACATATCACGCGGACGAAGCCGCAGGCGGAAGGTAGACATTGTGCGTGTATTGGCGATCTCTGTTTAGTGCTACTGCACTAAATATCTAGAAACTCAATGTCCTTACATTGAAATGTGGACAGATGTGAAATAGTCAGCTAAGTTCTAGTTCAATAAATCTAATCTAAAGTGTTCTGAAGCAACACTAAACGTACAGCAGTACTTTAGTGACATTTTCTATAGCTCGACTTTTAATAGTATTCAGTAACTTGACAGTTGAAGGGTTACCAGGTAACCCACCAGGTTATGATAAAAAAACGGTAGTGATGTGGTGCAAGAATGAAGGAAATTTAATGAACTTAAATAATGTACTTAAATGCAAACTTTTTATTTTAATTTTAATAACATGTCTTAAAAATGAATAAGAAGAATGACGTCAAGAACGACGTCTAGAGTTGCCAGAGGAAATAAAATGACATAAGTAAAAAAAGTAAAATAACATGATTTTTATTTTGTTTCTATTAGAATAAAACAAGAAAAGGAAATAACTACTTTACTTAACTAATAACAACTTTTATTAATAATTATTCTTATATTCCACATCTTACATACGAATATTTAAAGTTTTATTTAAATTAAATCATTTTAATCATTTGTTCTTTACGCAAAATCGTTCACTACCCCAACACTATAGTTTTGGTATGGTAACATTATTTTTCTTTGAACTGCAAGTTACTGAATACGATTAAAAGTCGAGGTATAGTACAAACTACTTTATTTCCTACCTAAGTAAACTCACAACGCAACTGCGCATGTCTGGAGAGTAGATAGTCTCCTGGCTTTCAGAAATGCCTCTCAATGGTATTGTCTTTTGATCCGCTGTGGGCCACTGATATATAGGCCAGATAAGGACCCTCTCGTATTATCCCCGTGCTCTATCTCCGTAAACGTAACCCCTAATCACCTAGGCTTTCGAAACACTAAAAAAAGACGAATCTGTTTGTCCTACATTCAAGTTATTGGCGTACGTGATACAATACAGTACAATGGATGAGGGAATACAGTACCTAAATATACCTACTGATAAAGAATTAGCTGACCGAACACTATCCACAAAATTCTCCCTCCTCAAGAAAGCATAAATCATAATCTGCCTAACTGCCAACTATGATGGTGTCGGCTTCCAGTCTAAGCGGCTGCAGCTACAATACCAATATTTTACATGGAGCGACTGCCTATCTGATCTCCACAACCCAGTTACTGGGTAATGCGACACCTCTTGGTAAGACTTTTTTTAAATTCAAAATCTGTATAAAAATAACATATAAAAAATCTGCCATACTGCAAAACAGTTGTTCTCGTTTCACAATATCATTATAACAAATTTCGATTTTTACTATTTAAAACTAACAGAAAATTAAAAAAAAAAGGAAGTGAGTTACAGAAATAAACACATTTTACACCTATGGAAAATTACTATTGTGCACAGATACAAAATCAGCTATGGACACAATGACAGGTAATGTTTTTTAAGAACATTTTTAAGCTGGTTTTTAGATTTGACATGCGATTGACTCGTTGTCAGACTTTGGAGTTCTGAAGACCCGTAATGGCTGTCAAAGATCCAAGAATGACAAACGGGATCCGAAGCACGGGGGGTTCTTGGTATGTAAAGATTGTCACCCATTCACGGATCGACCGCGGCAAGCGTAACTTAACTTGGTCGATCGACCCGTGCGGCTGTTATTACATAGCCACGAGCCCCTCAGCCCCAATAAAGCATAAATGACATACTTAAATATTCTTATAGCTGCTGTTAACAAGTATACCACGTGTACTCATTAACAGCAGCTACACGACGTGATAGGTACTTTTGACGAACACGGTGAAGCTGTTTTAACAAGCTTACAAAGCAATTTTCTCGTTGGGAAAATAATTTGTTAAAGCAATATCGAGATAGAAAACTTGTGGCCTGCAATGTACACAGAAAATGCATACTTCGTAAACAAGTAATTAACTGGGAGTACCAACCAGCGCTTTAATCTAATACTCGAGTGCTGATTCACGCAAATGTTATGTTTCTGTTGCAAACGGTAAAAAATAAATTCATTTGATTTATCGTTGAAATGGAATGAATTTAAATAAAACATTACCTGGAGTGAATTACGTTTCGTGTACACGTAACTGCCAGTAAACAGCTTTATGTATTTCCATAATTAGTAGTTCAATATACACATAAACACGTACACATACAAACGTACACATTAGGGAGGCTAGTTTTCCAATTACGTGTAAAGATACTAGATGTTCAAATGCGATGCTAGTAAAGGCGGAGACCTGTGAATGTGTCATAAACCTACATGTTTTCTCGAGAGAAATCTTCGATATCGAAGTACCCGCGCCCCAGCGGGCCCAGTATACAGCTGCAGTGCAATCCGTATCTAACAGATTGACACTTATGTCAACACCAGGCTCCGCTTTCATCAAGCTCCAAACAACTAGACCTGAGACGTATTTCTAATCATCTTCTGCTTATGTTTTAGACTGGATGCTATAAATGATGAAACAGATTTCATATCAAAGTCTTATAAATTTCTATAAAATAGTATAAGCCAGGCCAGACATCTGGCAGAAAGAAAAAGGCACTCGGCAAAACAAAGTCCAGGACGAAGAAAATTATCCTTAGCGACATGAGACAACTTCATTAGAGGGAAAGCAATTGTACGCAGAGCGGCAATAATCCGGCGTGCGTAGCTGTGTGCGGAACCAACGACGCGGCCTACTCGGCTCGCTTACGTTTAATCTTGTTTACGATACAAATCCCCGAAAGAAAGTTGTTACGAAAGTGAATTTGAATTAAACTTGTCCGGAATACTTAAATCAATGGCGTACTACGCCTGTTTGCGATACATGCCGGTTAAAACTAATACGTTTAACAAATCGTATGCACGTTGCACTATTTTTATCTTCATTGTAGATACAGTAGACACTGAAAAACCTTTGTTTACAGAGAGCATCCATAATTATGCATGAGAACACAAAGCATGGGCGAAATTTATTAATAATGAATAAGGCAATTTCAGCTCTAAATGTTGGAAACAGTTTCAGAGTTTTAATTTAAACATGTATTTTAACTAACGGAGTTTCTAGGAGAAAAACATTGTTATTTTTAGTTGGAACACAAAACAAACATCAAAGAGGAATAACAGCAAACATGGACGTGTGATCAGACGACATAAGTGCTCGTTCAATCTACGAAGCAATTGTAAAAGCGCAGACGTAAATCGCTCGAAAAGAAACGGCTCAAAGGGCCCTCGTGTTTACACAACACTGTTTCTTTTAGCATCGACCAACCAATAATGTTGTCTCTAATCTAAGCCGAACTGCCGAGGAACTTCGGAAGACGTGAAAGATTAAACAAGACGGAACACAATTTTCGTTCGATGAAATTGTAGTGGAATCGGCTTATCATATGATGTAAAGCTTTGAATTGAAAAGGTTTGGGAGTTTTTTGTTGCATGTGGAGTTGCTCAAACATGCGGGTGCCCGCACGCGTTTGGAATTCTGCATCCTCAACCTCACGCTTCATAATAAACACACTTATATTAAGTATTATATAAAAAGGGTCACATGTGTAGTGTGGTGCATTATTATGTGGCGCTGATCCCGCATGCGTGAGCAAATCCGCATAACACTAAAAACGCCGTGATTTTGGTTTGCGAGTTCCAATTTAAAACTACGCTAAGGGAAATTTTGATACCAGATTTAGTGGCATAACACAACCCGCACTGTACGCTCAAAATATATTCCTAAATACAACACGGTGCGTTAACGTCCATTATAATTATCCATTATAAAGATAAGGCAGCGGCGAACATTAGGAAGTGGCATTTGAAGTTGCGCCTGTTAGTCCTGAAATGGACTGTTAGCTAAACTAATCAAAATAGTACCCAAAATAGCATGAGGGGTAATTACCCGTTCAATGATCGTGGAAGACGGATACTGCTGATCTAAACATAATGGTTGCGACCATATAATCGTGCACTTGTGTTACCGTTTTATACAGTCACAAAGAACGTGCATTATTTTTACGAATGGCCGTAATTCCTGTCGTAATTGCCCGATTTATTTCTTTTGCTCCATTGGAAAACTTTTTACTGTTTCATCTACAAATTATTTACCTCCAGCTACACTATAAATTTTTACTGTGCGTTAGCGATTTAAGTACCCATCAATTTTATAATACAGTTAGGAAGTGACGAAATTGGCACATTTTTGACATTTATCTTTCTTCCTCCGTCAGTACGAGCTATATTTTGTAAAACCGTGGAGCAGCCGCAATATATATTTAACAATATGTCAGGTTAAAAAAAAATAACGACACGCCATGATGCCTTCAGAAATTCGAAATAATGTCAATTGGATCTTCAAAGAGTACAGTACTCACCTAAGACTTGATTGAATATTTTGTCAAAATTTATTTCATTCTTCTTTTCCATATATTTGTGCATTACACTCCGAACACTGAAACAAATGAAAAGGTTGTTAAACAATGCTGTAAGGGTACAAGACTTGGTTTTCGCCAGTGCTGGCAGGGCATAGATCATCGTATTTCTTAGTGGGGATGATGTTAAGAAAGAGACTGGCACCCTAATTGACTAACACACTTTCAACCACACTCCGAGGGTTCTGAAAGAAATTCCTTATCCATTGCTTCATAGGTTTGTATAATTCGTCTGCTCAACAATGTAAATAACGCAATGTACGTGGCTGAACTGTCAAAATTAAAGGAACTGCGATCAATTGTCATTTTATGTGTGTTACGCAATTTCCCCGCGGTATTCCTCTTAGGGTGTTGGTATATTTTGCTATTGGGATTACCATTATAACGGTGCCCATATTAATCAGTAACGTTTATCGTCTTCAGTTTGGATATTCAAGACTCTACAAGCCAATAAGTTCGACACAAATTCACCAATAAAATGTATAACAAAGCTACGGAGTCGCGACTTAAATAAAATGTTAGTTTATCGTTTTGTTTACCGTGTCGCGACCACCATATTTTTTTGTGTGAAGACGTGCCTTTGAACTTTTTACGAGCCCGTCTGTAACGCGACGGTAAACTTAGAAGAGTGCTTAGTTCTCATCTTGCATAGTGATGTTGGCCAGAATATTTATACGTATCTACGTCTACGCTATCGAGAATAATGAGTTCTGCATCAAGCGAAAAGAAATAAATTAGGCAAAAGAATATTGTCTCCATTTTCCTGGAAAAACGAGAAATTTAGAAGCAAACATTTCATAAATGGATCGTAAACGCATCGAGATCAGGAATAATCAAATTGGTGCACGTACAGACGCCAGCACATCAAGCTACTACAATCTGTCAAATTTATTTAATAGATTTTCAATTTTATCTTTAAAACATTAAGGTTCAAGGTTGATTGGGAAAAATTGACTGTTTCGGGTAGCTTGACCTGCTGGCATCTGTACATTCGTGAATATTCGGATTTTTTATATTATTAGACGAGTCATTGATTGTGCGATTCGTTATTTTTGTCAGAGCTGCGAAAAACCTTTGCAGTCTGTGGATTATTAGTATATACAGTTACAAATACAACAAAGATGATTGCAGTAAATATAATGTAATAAAACTTTTTTTTTTTGTATGATTTTGGGATTACCTATACAGTCGCCAAGACTCAATAAGCAGGACTTTTGGTATTTCGTTCATTGTAAATATTGTGTAATGCCATTTTCATTAAAATCCTATTTCTATGACAAAGACATGGTTATTACAGAATGGCCTTACAGAATAATGTATGTTAATGAGAAAGTCTATCTTACAAACCCAAGCTGCGGACGTGATGCCTTGAAGAGGCAGATAGATTTGTTAAGACCAGACCAACACGCAGCTTTCCTATTTCATATTTTAATTTACTATGCGGCCTGCGGAGTACGATTCTCTTTGAATACTTATATTCATCCCGAGGTGAAACGTGGTCTTACATGCCGATGATGGCACTGCGGGAGCTTGTATAGAGTAGCCAACTTACTTAATCATAAACGTATCTAAATGTATGAACGATGAATTAGGGCACAAGGAATCAGCCTGCCTTTTGAGATTTTTATGTCCACGCTTAAATCAAGCGTTTGTTGTCACTTGTAGTTGTGATGCGGTATGTGTTTGAGTATCAAACATCTCTTAAATGTATTGGTTATAACTTTTCAAAGAAGATTTAGCAAGTTCTTTTCGTGCTGTAACACCAAAGATTTTTCTTCACACCTCCGCCTGCGAACTAGGGTTTGGGTTCCAGGACGTCTCGTGTCTCGAAGTCCCAGGACTTTTGTGAATTTAGTTGTCTGGAGACACTGGCCACTACAGCTTACCGTCCCAACATACGGATTTTTTTTATTTCGAACTTGGGTAACACTGCACTTATTGCATTTACGGAAGAACTGTATTGCAGAGTTTTTGAATATATCCCTCGTATACAAACGCCAGATTTGGAAATTATGGACGCCGCACCTAGCACCAGTAACTGTACAGCACACCCGAAATTCTTGCAAAATTCAAGAGCGAGTGTTCTCCGCATTATTACAAAAATTACAAACAAATCGCTTTTTTATTGATACATCTGGTCCAAAATTAACTCGATTCTAAAGTCCCGGAAAGTCCCGAGACTTTGATCGTGGGTTGTCTCGTGTCCCCAGACTTTTCAAGACCCGAACTGCGAATTTATGATATCCAGTAATCGGAGTGTTTGCTAAGGAAACGGGATTTCCTCAAGCACATGCACTTGAATAAGTGTGTTCACTTTATGCGCGTGTAAAGCGGTGCGAACAGCTGAGCTATGTTTGCAGCTTTAGCAAAAATAACTCATTGCGCGTACGCAAGTTTAAACAAAGCTTTACAGCGATCGGTACATCTCTTCAATTTTAACTAGGAAGAAAAATAACGTCTGCGTACCATTCGCATTATTCGTTTATTTAAATAATTGCTATAAAAGAACTGATGGCGATAACTATAGTCCACAAAATAATATGGACCCCGTAGGGGTACCTACGGGGCCCACATTAAACATCGAATAATACGAACCGTACGCAGATGTTATTCTTCTTCTATGGCCATCTAAATATGGTGCATCGAGTTTTCCAATAATATTTACGGTGGCGAATTACAAAAGGAACTTCTGATTAAATTAATTTATATATCTGGTACAATTGAAGAACACTGGGAGCATCTGAGAGCTCCTGAAACGTATTCCGTTTCGGCAGGAATATGTTATGGAAGTCAGTTGCAAGACTTTTCCCTGCTCTGCCTGATGATTACTATTATTATCAATCGCTCAGAAAAAGTCTACGTGGTAAGCCTTACGTGAGTACTAGGTAGGCTTCACGTCTCACCCATCATGTATTTTAGAAAACTGAAACCGACTCTAAGAGATAGTTCTGTTTAGTTTGTTGTAGCCTGTTTGTTTGGTCTAGATGTGTCGAGACATCCGATTCAAACGTTCAAGTTCGATATTTGGTAGGTATTTCAGAAGTTTGCTTGCGTTTTTTGTTATTCCAAATCGTGATAGGTACCAAACTTTCAAAAACGAACATCGCGAAATTGAACGTTTGATATCTGCGTGCGAAAATCGGACAGAGTGAACCAACTCTGAAAACCTTGGAAAGAATGAACTCGTATCATCTCCCATTGAATGATTGAATATGAGTTTTATATACAAATGGACTGTTAATGAATATGCAAGGGCCCTTCCCTTACTAAACATAAGGTTTAGATTCGATAGGCAAATGTAGTTTCGAGATCGTAGTCGCTTTTCTTTCCTTGGCGTTCAGTTTTCGAGTTTTCTGAGCGACTTTTTGTGGACAAAATTATTCCTGACCGATTGCGTTGGAAATTACGATCGCACTTTGACTGCACCTATTACCTACCTACTTTAAGGCTCTGGTGAATCAGTACCTATTAAAAAAACTTATGCAAAATACAATTTGTTGTTGTGTTATTTTAGTCTGCATAATGTCATTCATACAGACTTGCTGCATTTAATCATGTAAATAATATACTTGTTATCAGAGTGCACATGTTAGTAAATGATTAGTAACAACCAGATAAAAATTATTAGGGCAAGACAAAGAATGGGTACATAATTTTTTATGGTTTGTACAGAAGTTATATTTTATGAATACTAATTTACTGTGTAAAAGTTATATCGGCCATAGAGTCCTATAACTACAGTTTATACACTCACCCAATCACAAAAGCAAATAAATTAGGCACAAATCATTTAGGTTGGGTTAGGTAAAAAAAAATTGTGAACATTTTTCGTTTTTCCTAGTAAAACAAATATATTTCAGGTAAGCATTTAATTAGCAGCAGCTATTACCTGTTAACTTTTATTATTTAATGTACAATGTAAATACTTTTGGCATACCTATTCTAAATAAATAAATAAATTAGTAGTACACTTTAAAAATGCCTTCTTTTAAAACCATGGCTAGTTGTAAAGTGTATCATTCGAATAATCTAATTAGGTTGACCAAAACATCTGTTTGCAGCCTCACAAATGAGTCACTTAAATCAATCAGAGGCCATGTAGTCTGTTTACATGGGGTAACAGAATTGTGAGTAACACTCCAATTGTCACATTCCTTCCTGTTCAAAAATTGGGAGGTCAAACTAGCCTCCTGAACTGTGTTTACAATTGTTTTTTTTTTTTTAATAGAACATTGAACTAGTGTTCTGGAATGAAATATATTTATTATGTCCACCATAATATAAATTACAGATATAAATGTAGAAATTTTTACAAAGGAGATTTTTTTATTTATTGTAGAAGTTTGTAGGTTTTAAATAGCTAATTTTGGTGATAGCACCACCACCAGATATGCTAAAGTGTGTTACATAGCAGTCTCAGCATATAAGGACAGAAAGTTTAATTATTTAAATTGTAGGAACTTTTTTAACAAGAAATGTGCGCAATAAAATTATTACACAAGTTTAGGCCCAACATTGGGTTGCATTCAGCATTTTTTTGTGTGACTTTGGTGACATTTTTCCTTGAAGAAAACCATAAATAAATTATTTATAAATTGTTATTTAAATTGATCAATGATGTGAAATCCAGTACTAAGTATGAAATTTCTTTATTTTCGATACCTAATCTTTTAATGTCAAGGATCGCAAATGTGTACATGTTCTTTAATTATTAAAGGATGGAACACACACGCATTTGCAATTTTTACATGACATTAAAGTTTAATGTTATTAAATTTCTACAAAAAAGTGAATAAAATTATCACACAGGTGGTGTGATGATCTAATCATGTTTGTGGGGACAAAATGGCCAGAAATCACACGAAAATAAGAGGTATGGAAAAAAGACCTTTGCCCAACAGTGGGACACAAAGTAGGCTAACAAAAAAATAAAAACTATAATTTAATATTTATTAACAACAGCTGAAATTGACTCATTACAATTTTGGAGCAATATGAAAACTATGAAAAGTTTTTTTTACTTCCAAAATCAAAATAAATTATCTTCATTTATATCTACTGCAGGTAAAATCAAAAGCAAAAGATAATATGCATACTCAATAAATTAACATTTATAATATTTATGAACAACATGGGAAAAGGCTAGGCAGATGATGAATCAAATGAATAAAAAAACAGATTTCTGAAAATGATATTTTAACTATATGGCCTGAGTGCAATGACCTCAACAGATGTTAATGACCTAAATTTATTTCTGTTTTGTTTAATAACATTAAATGAACCAAATATTGGTCTACCAAATATTAACCTTCATAGTGCTTCTTACTAGTTCTACTATCTCTATTATCTCAACTTCTTTTCTAACTTCTAAAGCAAAAACTTTGATCTGTTGAATAATCTTTATTAGGTAGTATAATTTCATGTGATAATCTCATTAAATCTCCCATAGATCAAACAGAATTCATAATAAATCGTGCTAAAATCAATTTTGTAAACAAGTTCAGGAGTCTTTCATTGAATCGTGTAAACATGATCGACCGGGGTGCCATGGCGTAGTTTTACGCCTGGGGACATTACCTTGGGTCTGGCAGAACTATCTTTTTACTAGCTCGTGCTGCAGGAGTGCATTTCGACTTCTCCATAGCCATCAAGTAGCTGACGTCGGCCAGCACAGCCTCGAGGTCCGCCATTTTGAGTCTCAATTTATCACCTTCACCAGACAAAAAATAAATAACACTGGTTCGCAACACAAACACTAACTAACTCAAGTTGATTTCAGCTGATAGTCATAACTTTCCTCACATCGCGACTGTTCACCGTTTCACAGAATTTGTTGATGAGTGGTGACACATGCTGATCATTCACATTCGCAGAATATTTTTTTACTAACATAGGACCACGTAACTTATTTACAAATTATCATTATAGATAAACGTTAAGTTTGTAATTAATTGTAGCCGATATTACACGGAAAGAAGCTATAACAAATAATGATTTACAATCGCTAAAAACGTAATCTAATCCAACACCCGTCACTCCGCAACTACGCACACATCCGGGACTCTGTACTCACACTAATGAATTCGTATTGTAAACACGCACAACGGTACAAATACTATACGATGTCACACACACTCACACTATAACGTTTTTGTTGTTCGTTCAGAAACAGGATATTGTCTTTGAAGAAAGATACAGTTTAAAAAAAATCTCTAAATAATAATTATTTGATATGCCTGAGAGGAAAGGCATATTATGCCTTTTATCGTTAGAACCCTGCGTCACAGCTGTGTGGTCGACAGCAAAAAAATAAGGTAACACCTTAATGATACTGAATTAATATCTATTGCCACAGAGCACTTTTTATGAAAAAAGTGGTTATCATTATTGTTTAAGCGATTAGAATGCTCGGTGGTGTTAAAAAATATATTAAAACGCTGCAAGACGATTTAAAAACACTTTTGCTGCAACCACTTGACTGTTCTTCAAAATAAAGTGGCCTGTTCACTATCTAACACAGGAAACGGTAAATTGCAAAATAATTGCTCAGTTTAGATTTGTTGTGACAGTTTAGATGTTTTTCTGCAGTTTGGTCCGTTTGTTGCAGATGAAGCAAGTGTTTTAACTTGACTGCGATTATTCATTATCCTGCTGGGTAATTGCGTAACGCACTATCAATCTCAGTCTAATTCATTTTTAACTCCCGACGCAAAAACAACGGTGTGTTATAAATTTGACGTGCCTCGCTCGTGTGTATGGCGGGGGGGGGGGGGGTGTATGTCTGTCCGTGGCATCGTAGCTCCCGAACGGATGAACTAAAATCAGTCCAAGATAGCCGCCGCCACAAAATGGCAGATTAGATATTTTTTCACAACTCCCTCAATATGGGTATTAAATGAAAGGGATTGACTAGTAGAATACTATACACTATGACAAATTTCAAATCCAAGATGGCCACTACCACAAAATGGCGTATTACAAAAAATTACCCGAATCTTAAAACGCAACAAAATAAAAGAAATTAAATAACAAGGAGTTCCTACAAAAAGTATGAAAAATTTTATTAAAAATTTAAAATACCCCCACTTACCCCCGAGAAACCCTATAAAAAGAAAAAAATAACCTTGAAATTATGACCCTACGTAATAAGTACGTATGAAATTTTTTGATTAAATATTGTCCTGTCGGGGGACCGCTACTATTTTAAACTTTAACAGAACGTTTGGCTAATAATTAGAGCGGTCCCCCGACGGAACAACATTTAATCAAAAAATTTCATACGTACTTACGTAGGGGCATAATTTCAATTCCTAATCCATTGCTTATATGTTCGAAAAATGTGTCTGGTGGACAACGTAAATAACGCAATGAATGTTGTTGAACCGTCAAAATGAAAGCCATTGCGACTGATAGTGTGTTACGCAATTACCCCGCAGATTTCTGCATTGTTTTTTAGACAGTGCAGCAGACTGTCGTCGGAGTGTTGGATAGGACTGCTTTATTTTTGTTGTCTATGTCACCAAAAATGATAACTTTGGCTGAATGGTTGCTGACTTTGGCTATGTTGAAAACATTCGCAGCATAAGAAATGTCAGTGGGTCTGTCAAAATAAATTAAATAATTTTCTTGTAATGATTAGGGCATTTTGATAAGACAACATGAGTTAGCAGGCAGTGTGTTTTGATTAAATTTTAAGCCAAAACCGCGTTGTAGACTTAACCGCAATGTAAGTATTATGTTTTTGCTGTATACTCATGAAGTTTGACAATTATTTTTGCGTTGTAATTTCTATATAATTTATGTTGCACTATCACTACTGCGCGTAACCTGTTCTATGATAGTGTATATATTTTGAAAAACTTGATTTTTTAATATACAACCTCTACTATCCACTTCCAGCTTAAAATCATCATGTCTGTTTTATCATCTTATCCATAAAAATGTGTAAGTTTATGTAAAATGTTTGCAGCAAAATGATGGAATATTGCCCCCCTAACGTGACTCTGGGAGAGATTTGGGTGGACCATGGAATATCCCAATGTTTTATGGAGACAATCTCCGCTATCTTCATTGGTGGATTCCTATTAGTATTTGGACTGATACAAATTGTAATGTATAAAAGGTATGTAAATGATTTGTTTTGATTAAATTATGCTGTAATTTATAGACATCATTAATGTGTCTCCCAAGATTGTCTTTTGTGGAGAAACAACTTGGTTCAGTTTTTTATTCTAATATTGAAATTGTACCTCTTGTCAGTCAACAATTTAAATATTATATTCCTGTTCATGCTCATGACATCTCAAAATATTCTGAAATGATGGCAGTACTAAGAATTTTATAAAGAAAATTATGCTAATTTTATTCAACACCTAGTGGGTCAATATTTTTACACAATCGGAGTTGGTTATTATAAAATTTTCATAACATGTTGTAGATTAGTATTTGAAATCGGCCAAATGTAACAATTGTCTTACGGTTCGAACAATCTCTATAATATTCATGAGGAAAATACTAGACGTTCTATAATTGGTAGTTGAAATAGGTACAAGGAAATTTTGTAGGATATTCTTGACCAATCTTAAGTATTCAAGGTAATGTTTTCTCACTCTTCGGATAATAATAACACTGTGACGTATATGTAAGTGTTATCAGCTAATTTATACAATGCCTAGTTATTTTATTTATCATTGATCATTAATTGTTATGTACTAGGCATGTTGATATTATATAATTGATCATCATTGATTAATAAATGTCGGCATTTTATAGCTATTAATTTTGAAATAATCAAATAAAATTTTTATACATTGATAAGAATGGTAATTAATGTGAGATTAACCTTGCAATTTTAAATTATGAATTAAAACAGATCAATACATTAAAAAGGGCCCAAAAATTATTTAATTTTATGTCAATACACACAGATATTGAGACATTATAAAATTAAATAATGATTTTATCAAAATATTTGATATTTAGAAATTCACACATATTTTTCTTTGAGACTATGAGAACCACTAAAGTTACACTAACGGGGCTGTGGGCACAGCTGGTTTGATGTTCTGTGTAGATTTCATTTATTTAAAAAAAAGGTTATGACTTCCAGTTTTGACAATAATATCAGTCTCAAAAACTGGTATTCATGTATCAAATAGCTTTGCTTTCCTAAAAAAGCATTGGACGGTCACAAAAGAAACAAAAAAAAAAAAAAGACTAAGCAACAAGGCCACCCATTGTATATTTTGTAGTCTTTGTTTTTTATTGTTTTGTTATATGTTTATGTGGTGTACAATAAAGTATGTATAAATATAACGGCTATCCAAATACAGAATGTTCAATGCCTTATTGTCAAATACTGGTGAAGATTACAGATATCCATGAAGTCCGTTATAATATGATGGAACCACTTTCCTAGGAAACCATATGTTAAGAAGCTGTTTCTTTTTAGATATGCTACAGAAGTGGTGGATGTCAGAAGATCACGGCTTTTCGCCGTGCAGTTGTTTTTCACGTTGTTTGTACCAGTGCTGGCTGTGATAAGGTTCCTGCTACAGGCTTTTGTATTTAAAGGAGGATCTATTTATGGATATATGGTAGGTTTCTTTTCCAGATAGCCCTCTGTTGTAAAACTAAGTAACTTTATGGCACTATTATTATTAGCAGCCCACTGCTGCCTCGTCAAAGATCTCAAAAAAAGAAAACGTCTAAACGGAAAATCGTGGTGCGATTTCGCACGCGTCATCACTTATAAAACTATGTCCCAGACGTGCGTTTTTTTTCTTCTGCTAGACATTACACTTAGAAAGAAAAGACAGAAAATACATTTATTTAGCACAGCCTAAAAAACACAATACACCAGATACATACATCAGATAAAACAATAAATAAAAATCAAATAAAAATTGTAAAGTCCGATGTAAGAAATTAGCAGGAAAGTGTGCCTCACGGCTGCGCCAAAAAGGTCCAGTTCAGCAAAAATGCCAGACAACTAGTAACTCTGGTTTTCAACTGGACCTGAGACACATAAAATCCGGCCGTCGAGAGAATGCGTTCGACGCCCTTCAGTTTCATACAAACGAATACGTGTTTTGCGAATTTGATCTTTATTGGTTACTAGAATTGTCGCACTGACAGGTGTCAGGAACACAGTCTCCCGACGGCCGGACTGTAGCCCTCGTATCCACAGGCGCTTTTTTATCGCGCACTGGAAATTCACCGCACTGCTTAGGGAGAGCGCCTACGAGCAACTTCGTTGCCCAGCAACTGTTTTGTCTCTGTCGCTGTCTCCTCGCCGAGATTTGGACGATGCGCACACGGGAGCGATAGCAACAATACTTTTTTTGTTAAATTTTCGGTTGAGCGGCAACTGGCTAGCCGGCAACTTTTTTATCGTCCCGCGCGCACTTGCATTGCATCCAATAGACAGGTTACGTTGCGTCCAAACCCGCGGACAAAAATTTCTCTCAGCTGTCGCGTCGCGCGCCCATTCATACAAACTCGTAGACTTGATGTGAGAGACAAATTAGTTGCGGAGACAAAAGTTGCTAGTTGGCGGGCTCCCTTAGTAGTCAACAAGTGCTTTTTAGGTCAAAATTTTTTCGCCTTCTCCGAAAATTATGATCGATTCGGAATGGCATATAGATAGTTTTTGAGAAAATGCTAAGGCCGCTCGCAAAAATTGCAATAGTTATAAACAATAAGTGAAAAAAAAGGGGGTTCGGTTTTTCGCCAATATCTCAAAAACTATTCAAGATAATTCAAATTTGAAAAAAGATTATAAAACAAGAGGAAATTTCCTAAAAAAAAAGTCCCAGCTCCCGGAACTGTAGGACCAATATTTATAATTTTCCCAGAGGGTTGAAAATACACCCTAAAACAGGTACTCCGGCTTGCGCACGCCACGCCCCCTTCGGATCTTTAATGAATAAATATTATTTAAACTTATTCAATACAAAAATTAAAAATTGAAAAAATTCAGGCGCCTGCAGGATAGATAGAAACAAATAATATCGCGATTTTTCAATAAGTTAGCTATTAATTAATTAACAGTTTTTTGTAGCACGAACATTACAATTACAAGTGCGATAATTGTTAAACTATTAATCTGAGAATGTTTCCTTTCGTGGAGCTATTTTTCAAAGGTCTTAGAATAGATTGCCGTTGGAAAAATTAAAAAATTGTTAATTTTCGTTTTGTTATTAACAATTTACTAAGGTGAAAAATTATAAACTTTATTGAACATTGAAAAAAAAAATTTTTTGTAATATTATTATTGATCCGTTTTCTTATGATCAAAAGCTACTTAAAAATGATTTTTAATATTTTTTAACTCCTATTGTTTAAAAAATTGTTATAAACAAATGCGTCGTATATGAGATATTTTTTTTTTAACAATCTTTCATGATAATTATGATTAAAAAAAAAACCGTTTCTTAAAAAAATGTGTTTATTGCTTAAAAACGCATTTGTTAAATAACATGTTTTTTTTACCACATGAAAATTAAGGAACCAATTTTTTTCAAATCATTATTTATCTTGGTCTTTGATATATAAAAAAAGAAATTGATTATTATTTAAATTTTCATTGTTTATTTAATAAACAATTTGTTATAAACAAATGAACAAAATTTTTTTCTTTTTCTGCTTAAAAAAACAAAAACAACCATGCATTATTAAAAAAAAAAGATTGAAGATTTTATGCAAAACTTAAAAAAAAAAAAAGAAAAAAATATATATTTTAAATAATACATGGTTGTTTTTGTTTTTTTGTGCATACCTCGACTTACACTTCACAAAAGTGTCCCTTTAGGTCCCTTTATTATTATTGATTGTAAATAATTTTGTTACAGATTCTAGCGTTAGTGATAACTTTAGTAGTGTTTCCCCTATCGGCCTACCTAGCAGTACTGGAGAGGCGATTTCTCCTGCCGTCTGTCCCTCCAAAGGGGCACGGATTTGTACTGCTTGTATTCTGGGCCATGATATTTGTGTCGGAAAATCTTTCCTTCCTAAATCTTAACAAAGAAGGATGGTGGTGGCATTTGAAAAAGTGAGTATAATCTTTCCTATTATTTTAATAAATATGCTGCCTGCATAATCAGCCTAAAATGTTCGTACTGCTGGACCATAGGCCTCCTCTCTCTTTGAGAGGGAGTGGGCCGTAATCCAACATGTGGGCCTAGTGTGGGTAACAAACATACTGAACTACATTCAAAGTACTTAATTTACTATATACATGTTTGATTTCTAGATTACTCAGTTTTGAGTAAAAGATGTTAGTATGCCTAAAGTAGTTTATATGACTACTTCAGTCAGATGCAGAGAGCCAAAATGTTTTCGGCACAAGGTGCGACGACAAGTACACTTTTTTGTTTATTTATCCGTTCAGTTCCGTTTCTGGGTAAAATCCTCCGTGTTTGCGCAAAAAGAAAGTGTGCCAGGGAAAAGTCACAATATGTGTTTTATTATTTTTTAAGTTAGCCTACTCTGTTCCACGGCTGAGCAAAGGCTTCCCCCAAATTCTTCCAGGCATCCTTTTTTAGAGCCACCTGGATCTACCCCTTGCGGTGCATCCATCCTCAGGCGGCCACCCTGTGGAGACTGTTGCGACTTATAGAAAATGCGTAGGCTGACTCCAAGAGAAATCTATTTATTCGTAGTCATTCTTCTCATAACCTATCACTCGGAGCTTATAACTTCTTAATTGTCTCCAGTCTTCAAGACCGCCTGGAGATGGCCCTGTTTGTGGGACGTTACGTGTCGTGCATGATAATGTTCGTGCTCGGCATGAAGGCTCCCGGCATCATGCACCAGTTTGAGTTCCTCGAGGGCGAGGACGACAATCGCAGGAATATACCACCAAGGGTGAGGATTGTTTTTTCTGTTAGTTATTCTTTTAAGTCATTTTATATTTCTACTTTTAAGAGACACTTATCGTGACACGCGAAATCTGCTTGCCCCAATCACATGTCACCACACTTGTCGCATTAAGTTCGACGCGGTGTAAAGTCGCGTTGTGTGAACCGAAAAAAGGCGGATGACGTCGATTTCGCTTTTATTTCACGGAGAAAGAACTTTTTATGACCGTCTCAAGCTGATTCCGCGTCAAGAAGTGTGGTTACTCCCTTTAGGTCTACCAACCATCAAAGCGTTGTCAGAGTACTTTCAGGAACAGTTGAACTGAATACATTTTGTATGCGCTAGTTCACTTAATGTTTCGGCTCGTGCCCAGAACCCGGAAAGCCCTGATAACTGACAGTACCTATATAATGGTATATATTAATTACCTATATAATTTTAAAAGAAACCATAAAAGTATTGTGTCAAGGCTTTTGGGGTGTACGGACACTTGTCGCTTCCTTTGGCGTAATCCCTTAACTAATTGTCTCCTACGTATGCGCGAGTGACTTATTTTTTTGGTGGGAATGTAAATAAAATTATTTGCCATGTCTCAAACCATAATTTTGAAATTAGGTTCTTGTGGAGTAGTTATATATATATTTTTTCCTGTAAACTAACTCCACTTCTCGGTTATAGCAGATAGTTCATCTACAATCATAAATACTTAACAATCAAATAAAAACTTTTTGTGACAAACTACTCATGATAAAGCTTTTTAATTTCCTCTACATTACTTTTGTCATTCGCGTCAATTGTTAATTTTTTTGTTAATTAGGTTAAGATGTCATGTCCATATCAAAATCATTTAATTGTTACAACAGCCGAAAAATATATATTTAAATTAAAAAAGGTGATTAAATTATCAAGTGTACTGTCTGTTACATTATTTGCATATTTTAGAACTGGCATTACGTGATGCCATATTTTGAAATAGGGTGAGTACTTACAAGTAAACAGTCTGAAAAATAATTGGGAATAATAAGAATAATAATCGGAGTAATAAAGCAAACAGTACATTTTAATAAGAACTATGGTACAGTCCCTGTCGCTATCAACTGGCTACACGCTGATCTAGCTGGGTGCACACGACGACATATCGATTATATATACTTTCTCCTTTTTCTTTTTTTAATAGCAAATCAAACCGAATGTCCCACCGCTTCCATGCAGTCACCTAGGTCACCTACCAACATCTTACTGTTTGAGAATTTGGATCTATTTACTCCGGATTGTTCCGCATTAAAGTTTTTTTTATGAAAAGATGTTTGTTTTCAGACTGTTTAACTGGTTTACTCAACAAAAATGAAGGCAATGGATAAATACTTTCACGTCTACAACCCTGTGAGATTATTATATTTTTTATCTTACAACTTCTCGGCTTGGACTACGAAGTTTCAAGGAGTTCGTAGTCATATACTTACTGATATTTATATTCGAGGATGTAGGTACTAGGTACAATACTTCAATGATGAAACTGTGTATTCAAAGCACCAGTATCCTTTCCTTTGTTGACTTTCGTAACCGATTACGACGCCAAACTTATCTTAAGTCGATAAATGTGAGTACACAAGCGACACGCGTCCACGACAGAGGGAACTACAACACGTGTCGGCGACAGCCGCCGACGTGTCTACGGTTGCAGTTGCCTCTGTCGTCGACTTGTGTCGCTTGCGTGTATGCACATTAAGTCGCTTGTCTGTGAGCTTATATGCGAACCTTTAAGAGTCAAGCAAGCATAAAATCCACGAATAGAATTCTTAAATATTCGGAATGAAGCAATTCTATTGGCGTATGTTTTCTTCGCTCACCGCTCCACTTCCTCCACGGCTCTGGTCCAGCCAGAAACCAGCTTTAGGAGGCATATAAAACATTTTTAACACGTCTTTTTCTCCACAGCCAGATGATAACAGATCGACATTCCGCAATGTGTTTGGCAAACTACGAACGCTGCTACCCTTCCTATGGCCACGGAAGAGTGCATGCCTACAAATCTACGTATTCATATGCGTGCTCGCGCTCATCGCTGGACGAGCGGTGAACCTTTTCGTGCCTATTTATAGCAAAAAGATAGGTAAGTTGTAGTTTAGTAAGTAAACATACACTAGCGGCACACGCTAACGGCAGAGGCAAAACTGCAGCCACAACGACAAGGACAACGTGCCGCTCGTCGGTACGGTGCTTAAATATACGAATGGCACGTTGTCGACGGCAGCCGCGGACGAGACAACGGCGGTCGTCGACGGTTGCAGTTGACGCGTGCCGCTAGTGTGTTTGCGCACTTTGGAATACCGTAACGTTTATGTTAAAAGATACGATTTTTTTACTATTTAACTGTCCAGTGTTTAACGAAAGTTTCCGTTTTTGTACCTATTATTTCATGACTCAAGTAAGGTCCATGGATCCATGATTTGATACTGGCGATATTGCTACAGATATTTTGTAGTAAGATCGTAAAAAGATCGATCGTCGCTGTTTGATCGTCGTTCGTGTGTTCGAAGACACTTTTACATTATGCTAACTAGTTTCATTGCAAGATTAATTCATTGCCAGAATCGACAGGTAGACATCTTTAGGGCAGGCTCGTCCTATCGTAGAACTCATTCATGGCGTTGCATGAGGGAAGATCGAGGTCAAGAGCAGGCCCATTCTTGAATAAATAAGAGAATTCTCTCTACCAATAATCAACATGGTACTATACTAAACTACTTTCCTTCCAGTGGATAGTATTTCCATCCCCCCATTCTACTTCCGATGGGACCTGGTTGTGATCTACGTATTCTTCAAGTTCCTGCAGGGGGGAGGCACTGGTGGGATGGGACTCCTCAACAATTTGCGGTCATTCTTATGGATAAAAGTGCAACAGTATACTACTAGGGAGTTACAGGTATTTGTCCACTAGAAAAAATATTTTTGGCTATTTTAGACGAGCTTGACTCCTACTGAAAGGACTAAAATAATAATAAAAAGGAATTATTCATAATAATAATAATTCATTTATTTCCAAACATTAAAAAAAATGCAATATGTAGTAGAATAAAACTTGAAATGTGGGTGTCCTATAAGTACAGTCACTAGCACTAATATGTAAACACTTGGAAACTTTCAATACCGATTTTTTCGTGAAATAAGTAAAACAACAAGAAATACGACACATTGCATAAACCTATGGGTTCGAAAATAATAATATCAAAATAAATTTTCATTAAAAAATAAAGGAGTAAATCGCTTTTTTATAAAGCCAAGTGTATAACTACAGTCTCGAGCTCCAATATGTCAACACTTGGCAACTTTCAATTGCGATTTTTTCGTGAAATAACGAATGCAACATTGAAATACGACACATTACATAAACGTACGGGTTCGACAATCCTATGTTAGTAACAACATAAAATTTGATTAAAAAATAAAGGAGTAAATCGGTTTTGAATAAGGCCGAGTGTATACATACTTTTGCTCGTGACTGTACATACTTATGCTCGTGACACCTCTGCCCTAACTCTTCGAGAAATACAGGCGTAATGTTATGCTATATGTCTTAACATAGCATAACATCACACATGTTTTTTTTTTCAAGAGTCTATGTAGTATTTTTTCCTTTTACTTATAATAGGAAAAAATACTATGTACATAGAAACTTGAAAAAAAAATGATATGATAGCATATGTGGTGTTGCCCGCATACTGGCCCGATTTGGCAGAAAACAGAAAGTATGTTAAAGGGGAGCTTTGCCATGCAGTGGGACAAAACAGGGCTACACAGTACACGGACAGTAGCTAAATGTTTTATGACCTATACTCCATTCGGAATAACATTAGATAAGAGAGAGAACCGATTTTAACTTCTATTCTGTAGGCATAAGGATGGCATTAAAAGCAAAAAAAGTGGTTACAATACCAACTATTTACTGCAGCTGCCATTTGACATGTCACCAACGCAATATAAGTCAAAATCGGTTGAACGGACTGTAAAAAAGGTTTATTTTAAATGTCTAATGTAAAAATGGAGTATAGCGGCATATAATTTAATTGTGATTGTTCATGAATCAGATGTTTCATAACATAATGTCGTACGGGTATTGTGTTTCACTCACAGCTCATGATCCAGTGGTCGTGACTAATACGCTAATCCATGCTATGAATTAGACTTCACATAAATATGGTTTCTTGAAGCCCTTTCAATAAATATGTCCCAAATGTTAACTCAGGTGATTTATTTATCTCTTGTGAATCACCTAATATGGCACGGCGGTTTTAATTGTTTCTTTAAATAATTATGGATATACCAACTATAACAGCTAACGTATCAGCAATCAATATCGCGGATGAATCAGCTTTGCCATACAACGTGGCAATGCTGCCAGCCTTTTGGGCACTTATCATGTTGACAGCGATGCAGATGAATGTTTTGATCCCCTATAATTCTTTTCCCTCTTTTTTTTATACATGTCTTATCGCCAAAATCTATATCTGACCACCGTAAGAACTAATCCTGCTTGCAGCGCATATTATTAGTCGACCTAAAAAGGATCCACTTTTGTTTTACTTACGGACGCAGTTGTGGTCATCATGTGCACGGGATTTTGTTTTCAAAATGGTCAGATACCGGTTTTGGCGATAGTATGGTATTATTATTTTACAGCTAACGTGACTTTTTACACCAAACGCCTATTCAGATATAGGCGCTAAGTATTCGCTGCCGCTTTTGGTACCGAAAAATGCCAAGTGAACTAACTATTTTTCGCGGCTAGCGAAGCACTGGAGTGGTGGATATCGCTTATACCTAAACAGGCCACAATACATTCTCAGCAACGATTGCTTCAATAACTTTTTTGTTTCAGTTAGAATTATTCAGACACCTTCATGACCTGCCCCTGCGGTGGCATTTGTCGCGGAAGACTGGAGAAGTCCTGAGAGTAATGGACCGAGGAACGGACTCCATAGACAATCTGCTGTCGTACATACTGTTCTCAATCACACCGACGCTCATAGACATCGTCGTGGCTGTCATATATTTTATATCGCAGTTCAATGTGTGGTTCGGACTCATCGTGTTTTCAACTATGGTGCTTTATATACGTGAGTATTTTTACAAGCGTTTATTTAGTTGTACTTGTTAGTCATCATTCTTATAATTCTCCGCCTTTATCCCAATTTATTTGGGATCGGTACAACATGTCTTTTTCTTGCATACTTCTCTATTAGTCGTCACCTCGGTAGTCACCCGCTTTCTAACCATATCATCATACACACAGTCCATCCATCGTTTCCTTGGTCTTCCCGTACTCTTATAGCCATCGACATTCATACTCAAAACTTTCCTCACGAAATTTTCCTCATTCCTCCGTATCACATGCCCATATCATGACAACCGACTTCCACACAACTTTTCAGTTACCGGTGCCACTTTCAGACTTCCTCTTATGTACTCATTTCTTATTCTATCCATTCGTGTAACACCACATATCCCTCTTAGCATTCTTAGCAAACTTTTTGTCTGGCCCCAGATGTAGCCGGCTGTCATTGTACGATTTCTTTGGAAAGTATTACCCGGCTACATTAGACCTACTACCTATTTACAAGTGAAAGTCAAAGACTATCGCTATCTCATGAGGTATTTGCTGATAGCTAATTTATAATATTATCTTTATTATTTATAATATTACCCACTGCTGGCATCGGTATCTGGTAACTTAGTCATGCCAATGAAATTGACGGCCTTGTATTTTAAAGAATAATTTCATTATAAATTTACTTTATACCTATTCTTTATCCTATTGTTATCGAATTTGTGTTTAATGAGTGTTATCGCAAATGCGGTCGCTAGGAAGTAGCGATCGATTAATGCTTAGCTTAGGTACAAAACAACTGCCGGCGATTAAGAAGCGAGTAGAGCTAGAAACTAAAAACTATTTGGCGAGCAACGAGCGATTACTTGCTGGTATGCGTATGTACCAAGTGCGATTCTTTTCTCTCTTTTATAACTCTCATCGCTGCGACAAACGAGTACGCGCCGGCGGTGTGAACAGTCAGCGATCAACTATTAATTATATATGTATCTCTTTTGCTTACACGGGACCTATCCCGTGTAAGCAAAAGGTAGTACCTAAGGTACCTAAGGTAGGCCTTAGGTAGGTTTCTTGAGGGAGAAAATCGTTTTTATGTGGTAGCTTCCTCGTCGGCGGTGGGACAGGTGCTTTACTTAATGCGTGATATCTAACAATAAGTGGCCATAAAGTTGTAAATATGGCGATATTTTTATCGCAATACACGTTCCAATAATGTTTCTTTTTTGGTAAATAAACAGTAGTTTGAATGACGATTTATCTGACTGTGTTATCGTATATCGATTGTCGGTCGCGTGCAAGTAATTGACTGTAAAATGTTTGTATTCGAAATAATTTTTCACCGTTTCCAAGCCTTTGTTGTATTGATTTTAGATACAATTTGTTGTATTGATTTTAGATACAATCTATTGCATATCATCGCGTGTTCGATAACAATGTTTGGCCTAACTTAATTTTTTAAGCCCCTCTCAAGGTGTCGTCACAAAAATAGAAATTAAAACTTACAACAACTATCAAGAATTGGCAAGTACGCCAAGTACGGAAATGATTTAGTGGTACCTATACCACTAAATCATTTCTGTACCAATTCTGGTAGTGTTGTGTAGTTGTTGTGTGTTGTTCTGTTCTCGTGTTAGTCATAATTAAAAAAGACGACGTTCTAGAAAGCTGAAAACAGATACTTGGGCCACAAATGCAGTCAGGAAAATTAATGGTTTAGCAAATCGACACCCTACGTACTACAATATACGATGTTTTTTCAAAGAATGACAGGCGTCATTTAAATATACCTATGCTTTAAGTTGATCGTTTAGGGTAGCCCGCAAAATTCAAATTTTCTTACGTTTTTCGCAATTTGTAGGTCAGTGTCAGAAGGCCAATTCTCTTAATTTAAAACTTTCAAAATGTAGTCGCAGTCTCATCTTGGCGACAAACAAATGTCAAAATGTCGGGAAATTCGAGGTATTTTTGACAGATTGAGACTGAGATTAGATTGTGAACGTTCTTAAAATTATGAGAATTGCCCCTCAGGTTATATGTTGATCTAAATATAATTTCGCGGGCTACCTTAAGGCATTGACTGCCACCGCGGCCACCAATGAATGCCAACAATAGATTTTCTATTGTGTCTGTTGTCTGGCAGTTAACGTGTTAACAATTTTCCCTGACCTTACATCTTCTTCACGATTTCTAAAACATTTATCATATTAACATTCCAGTTGCAACGATAGCTGTAACAGAATGGCGGACCAAGTTCCAGAGACGGATGAACCTAGCCGACAACGAACAAAAGGCACGCTCAGTGGACTCACTGCTCAACTACGAGACCGTCAAGTACTATGGCGCTGAGGTGTACGAGGTCGTGTCTTATAGAGAGGCTATCGTTAATTATCAGGTAATAAATAGTTTCTTCAAAACTAATACTAGATTTGGAACATTATAGGCTGGTTATGTATCGCATGCTTAATGGAACACTGACCCATTAGTAGATAGGTCAGATGTGATTTCCGTTTTTTTTTTACTCAGATCTCATCAATAGTTAATCATAGACGTTCAAATTACAAGCATTCATGATTAATATAAATCAGTTTTATTTTTATGCATCAACAAGTAGGATAAGTCCTCATAGAAAGACCTTCTTTTGCGTTTTTCCAAAAATCGTCTTTTTTTGAGTTAAGTCAGTATTCCATTAAGCATGCGGTATGTTATATAAATAGTTCCTTCGAACCCAGACAGGCTTTACTTTGTGTATTAAATTTCATTGCAAAACATCGTGAGGAAACCGGCATGTCTTAGAACCAAAAATTCGAAGACATGTGTGATCCACCAACCCGCACTGGGCCTGCGTGGTGGAATATGCCCCACTCCCTCTTACAGAGAGAAAGCTTGTGTCCTCAGCGGTGGGAACGTTATAGGCTAATTATTCTTTAATAGTTTCTTCCGCCGCAAGAATCTGTCAGATGCCCAGTTATTAAAGCTAAGGTTAAGCGAGACCTTTGTCCAGCATTGGACGTTTTTCGGCTGAATGCTAATGAAATATTTTTAATTCCCTATTTTGTTTTCTTACTATGGTCATATTATTAAGTTTCCTAATTGCCTCGTAGTCCTAAGCTCAGTAATCGTACGTGTAACAGTAATTGTACGTGATAATCTTGGGTTCAATCCCCAGGATGAGCAAATTGCAATTAGGTCAATCTCATGGCCTGAAGTCCCAGGAAGCCGAAGGATTTGGGAAAAGTAAACTGCAGTAGGCTCGCCCCCCTATTTACACAGGACTTATAACCTTGCGAAATGTAGGTGTAAATTCTGCCTACCCCTTTAGGGATACAGGCGTAATGTTACGTTATGTTTTATTAATTACCTCAATTTAAATATTTTCAGACGGAGGAGTTCAAATCACTGATAACATTGAATATGCTGAATACGTTACAAAATATCATCATTTGCTCTGGTGAGTGCTCTTTATTATTTACTCTATAATTTTTAATGAAAATAACCAAGGGAAATATTAACCACACTTAAATATTTTCTTAATTTATATTATACGAGCTTCTACCCTCGACTTCGCAGACGCGGTGAGCCGCGTCGCATCGTATCGCCTGCCCGCACTATTACTTTGTTTTCGCTTGGCGTTCTTTTTATCAGCTTCCAAGGGCCGACATACACGGACTGCTCGAGCAGTTAGCGATTGATCAACATAGACGGACCGCTCTTGCAGTCATAGTCAACAGCTTGACGCTGCCATTGATAACTGTTGGAGCAGTTGATACCAATTGCTCGTCATTCAAATCAGGTAACTGCGCGAGAGCAGTCGACACCTCGAGCAGTCAGTGTATGCCTGGCGGCTGCTTCACCGCACGACCGCCCGAAGCAGTTGCAACTGCTCGAGCGGTTTCGTGTATGTGAGTCGCAGCTTGAAGCAGTTCATCCTGACTGCTTCAAGCAGTCCGTGTATGTCGGCTCTTAGGGTCGTAGTGTGATGTAAATAGCCTATAACCTGTCTCAAGAATTGGGCTATCAAATGCAAAAGGAATTTTTCAAATCCGACTGGTAGTTCCAGAGATTAGCGCGTACAAACAAACAATCAAAAATATGGTTTATTTTTTACTGTTACTCTTCAGGTTTATTAGTATTAGTTAGTATTTATTATATGTACTAGCTGCGCCCCGCGGTTTCATCCGCATAAGTTTCGAACCCGTGGGAATATCGTGATAAAAAGTATCCTATATGTTAATCCTGGCTATAAACCATGTGTGCCAAATTTCATCCAAATGCGTTCAGTAGTTTTTGCGTGATAGAGTAACAAACATCCATCCACCCATCCATCCATACAAACTTTCACGTTTATAATATTAGTAGGAAGTAGGATATCGATTTTTTGGTGACCTTGACTCTTTTACCTCGATTTTAGGGAAAATAGTTCGAATATATAAAAATAAACTATTCTTGATGAAAACCCAATAGTACCAAAGATAAGCACTAATATTTTAACGTTTTTCCTAGAATAGTAATGGTGCTTAATTTCCTTAGAAACTGTTTCCATTAACATAACTATTATATTTATTCATCTTATTCACATGTTCATTATGTGTATCGTGAGTTTCTGATGCCACTTTGACATCCTTTAGCCAAACGAATTTGTGCAGCATTGTACAGACGCCAGCACATTAAGCTACCCGAAACTGTCAAATTTTCCCATACAAGATTAACCTAATGCTTTAGCGATAAGGTTGAAAATCTATTAAAGAAATTTTACAGATTGTAGTAGCTTGATGTGCGGGCGTCTGTATTTTTAGATACAGATTTATTAACCAGCAGCTAGATCTACCCAAGCGTTTATCAGGACTTACAAAATGTTTCCAATTGATTTTATTTCAAGTTACAATTACTACTTTATTTTTATGGGAATTAAGTTGATTTCAGAGTGACTAGTACTATTGAAAAAGTTATAAAAATTTTTGAAGTTGTATCGTAAATTAAACTTCATGGTGTAGGAATTAAAGTTATTTTTCCATAAACTCATATTTGTTTACATTTTTGGCAATTAAATCGAAACATGAAAACAGGTTGCTGCAACAACATTGCGCAACTTTTGTTTATCATGAATACAGGGATCTGGCTACGGACAAATCTGATCGGAAAAACGTCACAGAATTTCTTTGTTCATCGTAGCATGCTTAAGGCTTTTCCAGTCCAGAACCTCACTCAAGACTCAAGCATTACCTACTTAAAACTAGTTTTAACAAAACGTAGTAATAAACAATGTCAACATGATAAAAAAAAGGTCGATCGCAGCTGTCATTTTGGTCAAAATCAAGCAAATAAAAAATTTTAAGAAAAGAAAAAGATTTTCATCAATAGCAAGCATTGATGAAAATCTGATTTTTTGAGCAAGGTTTTGCAATACTAGCACCTAATCCAGAGAGGTCGTTACCATTTTTCTTTTACATAAACTAAATGACTATGTTTAATATTGTTCTCATCAGGTCTATTGGCCGGATCCTTACTCTGCGTGTCGATGGTGGTGGAAACCAACGAGCTGACGGTCGGTGACTACGTGCTGTTCGCTTCCTACATCGTGCAGCTGTATGTGCCGCTCAACTGGTTCGGAACCTACTACAGGTATGTGAACAACTTGTGCAGCAATAATCTGAGTCTGAGGAGTCTTGAAGTCACTAATACTAATTTCTGGGCAAAGGTGCAAGTGAAGGTAAATCTGGTAGAAAATAACAATCCTTTGACAAAAGCCTTGAAATAAATAGAATAGATTTTCTGGTTGACAAGAACACTGACTACTAATAATGATTTAACAATTAAGGTTTGCCACACCTTTAACGTTTTTTTTTTTTTCTATGTTTATGTATTCACCTTTATTTAACACCCACACAGCCAATCATCATAATTGTCTTACATCATCATCTGCCTAGCCTTTTCCCAACTATGTTGGGGTCGGCTTCCAGTCTAACCGGATGCAGCTGAGTACCAGTAGTGCTATCTGACCTTTACAACCCAGTTACTGGGTAATACGAATTCCCTTGGTAAGACTGGTTGTCTGACTTTCGGGCTTCTGACGACCGCAGCGACTGTCAAAGATCCACGAAGTACAGCCGGGACCAACGGCTTAACGTACTTTCCGAGGCACGGAACTGGTCTTGGTATGTAAAGATGGTCACCCATCTACAGACCAACCGCTGCAAGCGTAGCTTAACCTGATCGACTGACCCGTGCGGCTGTTATTACGTAGCCATAAGCCCCTATAAGCCCATATAAGACACGCCCATATAAGGGAACTATGATAAAAATGCTTAACGTGACTGATATGATCGATATGAACTACTCGTATTATGAAGTGCATCATGTCGTATAGCAATGGAGATTAGCTTTATAACTGAACCACATGGTGACATAAATAGAATATAGCGACGCCGCTATTTATATCCGCCGCAATATTGCTACCGTTATGACGACACCGCTTTATAAAACCAAGGGGCCCTAAAAAGGCCACTTTAAGCAATACCTCTATAAGGTATTCATTTCCTGAATTCCCAGCAGATCATTAGCAATTCCTCTAATTTTCGTAAATTTCATTTCATATCTGGTGTGAACATTGCCGCATGAAAAAAATAAATACCGTTATTTTATCAGTAAATTTTTCATTACAGTTTTTATTAATCAAATTGGTTTTTTATTTTTTATTTCTACAGTTTAAATGTTATTTCATTGTGATATGAATTGCACACTGATCATATTATGAATTGTCAGTTTGTGACCATTTTATGATTTTTAATATGATTCATCTTGTTATCCTATTATGATTCTGCCAAAGTGGCCTTTTTAGGCCCCCTGGTCACAAGTCATGCAATCATTTATTGCATTCCGCAATGTATACTTAGGTTGTAACTTAAAATTAATGACATCATTGTGGATCCTGTTGGGCACAGCAAAATAGTTACACAAATCATTTGATCAACTCTTCCTCTAGATGAAGAGCTATTTTATATCCTTAAGGGCATAAAATTCACGTCTTACAGATTTTGTACGGAAGACTCTCCTTCACCTGTTCTATTTACAAAAATAACCCATACGAACTTTTTTTACAAAAAAAAAACCGACTTCAAAAAAAAAACTACAAACTGAAAAATAACTTTAATTTCGGAAGCCGGTGTCGTTGGTTCCGCATTTTCGTTTTTTGACACAGACTTCCAAAATTAAAGTTATTTTTCAGTTTGTAGTGTTTTTTTTTTGAAGTCGGTTGTGTTTTTTTCTTGTAAAAAAGTTTTTATTTTTCACTTTTTAGTTGTACCTACGTACCCCACCCAAATTCATATATACGTGCAAGATTAGAGGTACCCAAATAACAACTTAGACAGAAATGAGGGTGTACCGTGGTATACTGAACACATCTGCGTACCCCTTTAGAGGGTACAAGTGTTGGTCAGAATCTTATATGATTATGATATTTGATAAGCGACTTCGAAGGACCAATTAATTGCGGGCATTTATCTTAGCGGGAGCGAGTTAATGACGCGACGCAGTTTTTGCTGACAATAGGATGTATTGATCAGGGTAGGAAAATGTATTGTAGGACTTACTTGGGAATCCTTTGGATGAAACTCGTTGACACAAGTGGATTGAGAAGAGGTAAGACGTGTTCGCTGTTCTTCTGGGTTCACGGTGGTGCACTTCAGTTGATATAAAATTTCAGTTGATAATAAAATAATAAATAAATAAAATAAATAAAGATATTTGTAAATCACACGCGAATTTATATTAGCGGCCTGTATTCTATGCGTCGCGACGTAGTATTTAGCGGTTTTTTAAGCGGTTTTGTAGTTTTATAGCGGAGCGGTGGCAACAATTTTACTAGCGGTATAGCTGTAACAGGTGAACTAACTCAATATGGCGGAATTCCTCTCGAAATCACAGCGCTGGGCAGTGATTGGTTGTCGTTGCTAATGCGATTGATTGGCGCGTGCGGTTGTTCACTTCTTCTCTCTACTAGTTAGCTCAAAACTGCGTTGAATCGGAATTCTGCATTGGTGTGAGGTGCATTCAAAAATATGATGAAGAAAATTTTTATTACGCAAACTTGCGCGAGCAGGTGTGATGTTATGGTGTGTGATTGCGACAGCAATCGCGGTTGATTTGCTGGCATTTATTGAAGAGTCCCGTTGTCTGCCTGTCTCCGAAATTCATCATCAGATCTTTATGAAATTTAAATGGGACCATTTCGGGATAAAAAAAATCTTTCGAACAAAAAAAGAATTTTTCAAATCCGTTCATATATGACGGAGTTATACGTGAAAATACATAAAAAAATATATAAACATCCGAATTGAGAACCTCCTTTTTTTGAAGTCGGTTAAAAATTAAAACCTTCGCAGAGCCATCCAAAAGAACTTCGTGGATATGGAGAACATGTTCGACCTGATGCGAGTGGATTCTGATGTGCGCGACGCCATCGGAGCGCCGGACTTGTTGGTGCGACGCGGCGCCGTCGAGTTCAAGCACGTGTCGTTCGGATACGGACCCGAGCGGCTTGTGTTAAATAATATCAGCTTCAAGGTGCCGCCTGGCAGTACTGTGGCCTTGGTAAGTGGAATGTTTTGAGCACCGTTGACCTTACTCAAATACACGAGCTGCATATCGTCGAGGGCGGGCGTCGACCGTTGTAGACGGCTGCAGTTGCCTCTGCCGAAGACGCGCGTCGCTCGTGTGTACACTAAAGTTGCGATTTTTATGCTATGGTCTGTTCCAAAAGTATCTGATAAATGTTTATACAAACCCCGTTTAGGTTAAACTCTTACGCAATCACTCACTAAAGAGAATTATTAATACATTCATCTGTATTAAGAAGATTGAAACTTTATAACTCACAACTTTTTCAGTACAAGTATTAAATTGCACAAGTTATTAAATTGTAATTGAACAATCATCGACGAATGAAAATCCCAATCATTTTTAAGGTGGTTTAAGATTAGAATTTTCTAGTTTAAGTATTCAAATAATCAATTTTAATCATGAATTCATTAGTGAACCGATCCAACGATGTTGGATGTCAGCATTCGGCATCTTTCAGTCGCCTACCGTATTATCGAAGAATTAAATGAAAGAAGCAGATGATCATTAATTCCCATATAATTTTGTCTGCGTCGTGTGATCGCAGAAACAAAATTATTCACTCGAGTGAAGGGTGTGATAATAAGGGCTTATTAAAACATAACAATATTGAACATAGGTGGGTCCTAGTGGCGCGGGCAAGTCAACAATCATGCGGCTGCTATTCCGATTCTATGATGTGAACGAAGGCGCGGTGCTGGTCGACGGGCAGGACGTAAGGACGGTCACGCAAGCGTCGCTGCGAACAAACATAGGCGTCGTTCCGCAGGATACCGTGCTATTCAATAATACTGTCAGGTAAGTCAATAAAATCGGGTTTGACTAAGGTCGAATGCGGCTTTTATGTTCCCTCATATATCATAACGGTGAGCGCACATCAGGCGAGGCGCAGCGCGCTGACAAACACATAAATAAACTTAAATAAACAATTACTTTTCGAAATAAACTTAAAAAATCCATTAGCCGAGAGAGCATCAGGCGAATAGCCCGATGTTGTTCGATCGCGGTCTGTTCGTACCCTTAGCACATATGCATTTTTATCTACCAGTCCAAGCAGTATAAGTTTTTCATTAGTAAAATATATGATTTAAAACAGATGATTTTATTATGAACAAAATAGTAATATGACATTACAAACTAAAGCTATTGTAATGTAAAAGAGATTTTGAAAACAAATAAAAAAAAAACTAGGCAGCTTGCTTTACCCGGTTGGTGTTGCATCTCTGACCTCACCCCCGCCCCCCACGCACACTGAAAATAAAAAAAACCTTAAACCATGCAGATAATTAATTTACCCACACGCTCATTTCTCACTTCTAAGGGCTGATTTTTCCAACGCCAGGTAATTTTATTCGTGGAATAAAATTGACGTTTGATATTTTTTGTTGAAAGAACTGTCAAAATTTCAAAATTATTCCTCGAATAAAGTTATTAGATGATTGAAAAATCAGCCTTAAAATATGTATTGAAATAAAAACTGAAACCGAAAATATAATGTAAAAAAGACACAACATAATTATATTCAAATTTTATTTATGTTTCAAATTGACGTTATTTCAAGTTAAACAAATATCAACTTTATTTTAATGGTATTTAAGTTGATTTCAGAGTGACTAGCACTATTGAAAAAGTTATAAAAATGTTTGAAGTTGTAGCGTATACTGAACTTTATTGTGTAGGAATTAAAGTTATTTTTCCATAAACTCATATTTGTTTACATTTTGGCGAATATGTCGCGATTCAAATTTAGACTAGCTGCTTTTTTTTATTTCAGGTATAATATTCAGTATGGAAGACTGACTGCGCCGGCAGCTGACGTCATATCAGCGGCGAAGAACGCTGACATTCACGACAGGATCCTTACATTCCCAGATGCTTATGATACACAGGTAAGAAATGCTACCTTACCTTTGCCATATTAAAAGAAAGTTGTCGTCATCATCCGGAAGAAACGTTGCCCAAAAATGGGACAGAGCAGGCTAATAAAAAAAATATGATCACTGTCTTTGTATAGTGCCAGGCCATTAGATGAACGATGAAACTGTGTGCCTTGAGAGTTTTTATACTTATATTATGAGTTTATATAAAATATCGCGTTCACGTTAAAGTTCAAAGAAAGCTAAGCGTTTTTCTGCTTAAAATACTGGGCATAGCACCACCACAAGACCGAAGGAAACACAAACAGGACTCTGATACTAGACACCTATCTGGTGCACAACTTTCTTCGCAACGGCTAAAAAGCAGGCACAGCTTCTTAAAATCGACAGCGTCTCTACCAGGAAGCCCGGCCGACGCCCGTTACTAGCAGGATACTCTTCCCCCTTCTACTTACGTATCTACCATCAAAGGAGCATAAGTCCCTGAACATAAGTGGGAATATGTAACTCAAACCTGGTAAAGTGGGGCTACCTCGACGGAATGTTAACCACACCCTGCTTAACTTTCCGTCGAAGTAGGCGACATAGCGACACATCCACATGTGTAGCTATGTCGCCCTGTCGTTGAAGTGGCGAAGTGTTGGGCTAACAACATCTGAGAAAAGTCGTGCCAATGTCGCCCTTGTGTCACGCGGCAGAGTACACGTAACTTTGCAATTTTGCGACACAGAAAAACTTGCAGTGTCCTATGCGTCGCCACCGACGACGCCGAGGAATTGGTGAAGTTTTGGGCTAAAAAGATCTGAGAAAAGTTGTGCCAGCAACACGAAAAGAATGAAGCTTACTGTTACAAGCGCACTACGCAAAAAACTGAACGCACGTTTACGAACGTACCTATAGAAATGAAACTGATACATCATAGCAATATGGTTTCGATTCGACTACGTCTCCGTACGAGACGAACAAGTGCCAAAAGAAACGTATACAAGCGTAAAAAATCGTTTTTACGCACAGGACAAAACACCAGCGTGGAACCGCTGCTAATATGCAAGATAACTCACCTTGAATATTGCTCACCTTGCAACAACTTCTGGGCGTCGAATCTTTATTTGGGTTTCTTCTCTGAAATAGAAACATATTAATACTGTGAACTTATTTCGAAGTTTTAAATGTGTGAGTAACGTTGCCGGTACAGTCACGAGCAAAAGTATGTATACACGCGACTTTATTCAAAAGCGATTTAATCCTTTGTTTTTTAATGAAATTTTATGTTGTTACGAACAGAGCATTTTCGAACCCATAGGTTTATGTAATGTGTCGTATTTCAAGGTTGCATTCGTAATTTCACGAAAAAAAAAACGCAATTGAAAGTTGCCAAGTGTTGACATATTGGTGCTCGTGACTGTACGTTGCGGTGCCTGAGCGGTAACTCTACGTCATCTTACATAAAAACTACAGTGACATGCCACACGGAGCGTTGCAACGACGTTCGGCGACGCAACGCACGCTCAACGGACAAGGGGACTAGAGAGACCAGGCGGGGAGATATCTTGTGGTGCGGCGTAGTAAGCGCAGTTGCGTTGCGAGTTGCGACACCGCATTGCCCGTGTGGCACTAAAGCATTGATTTCCTAGTAAGCAGTTCCGTCATATTAACACGGCCGTCATGAATATCTGTAGTTTTGACATTAAGTCAAACCCCACTGCCCAAAGACCGAACATAGTCACATGAAAAAGTGTTCATACTGAGAGCAGTGAGCTTGCTTATTATTATATTGCTTTTCCATAACAATTGTGTGTCAGAGGTTTTGATTTTAACGAGCTATCTTACGATTTTTATGACAGCCGAAAATACAGACCGCTTTTCTAGGAAACTGCGGCTTTAGTGCTTTGAAATCATAGCGGTGTGACAACGCAACGGCCGTGTGGCCTCATTCTAAGGGCGGGTTGTTTCACGTCCACTTGACGCACGCGTATACGTCAAAAATAGCGCTAACTACTCTCAAACTAAAAAAAAGCGTTGTTTCAAATTACAATTACAAAATTATTGCCTTGTTACGTTAACCAACCGTTTGAAACAGCCGGCCTTAAGATGCAAGTGAAAATAGACAGATTTGTCATCGTCGTCGTGTTAATGGCACGATAGTGAATTAAATTTTGTAGGCCCAAAACTTCGCTACGTCCACGCTAAATGTATGAGATGCTTACTATCAGTTCTGTTTGCATTAACAAAAAAAACTAAGAGAATCATTTAAAGTCACGTCGGATCACCTATTGACGCTAATGGCCTATATGTTTTTCATTTGCAGGTCGGAGAAAGAGGTCTACGTCTCAGCGGGGGTGAAAAGCAAAGGGTAGCTATCGCGCGGACTATCCTCAAGGACCCGGCCATCGTTCTGCTAGACGAAGCTACGTCAGCACTCGACACCAACACAGAAAGAAATATACAGGTAAAAATATCTGTATAGTTTTGCATCACTGCCAACGTCACAGTGATCTTTATTCTCATTTTAATAAGGTTGCTGTTGGGTTGCACTGTGATCTTTATTGTCTTTACAGTTAGGTTGCTGCTTTCAGAGGTTAAATAACCGTGATCGGACTTTATTTAATAATGAATATCGTATAATAGATCATTCTAATATTACACGCTGTGAATGTGTGCATGAAGACGAAGAGCGCGTCGCGTCGTGAGATAATGAAATCGTAGCCTTTATTGTTTAATTCTTATTTTTGAATGAGCTTTACAGTTCGTTCGTTTGCTAGTCAATAATTGAACTTTTGTATACCTAATTACTTTATTAATTATCCAATAATTAATGTTTCAGGCGGCTCTGGCGCGAGTATGTGCGAACAGGACAACAATTATAATCGCTCACAGGCTCTCTACTATCATACACGCAGATGAAATTCTCGTATTGAAAGAAGGAGAAATCATCGAAAGAGGAAAGTGAGTAAAACTACTCTTACTGCATTGATTTATTTTGGAATGTGAATATTCTTTTTTTGGGATTATCCTTTAATACAACCCTTCATTATTAATGCTTAGAAACCAATTTACACCCGCCACGTTATCTTCCCCACCCTTAATACTCCCACTATCCCACCAATACGCGATTTTTTTTGGAGATTTTCCTGTATATAACTCGTGTTTTTATCGGTGTACCATAGGTGCACCTCTGTCTTACCCTTCGGGGAATACAGGCGTGATATTATGTTTGTTTAACTCATGTTGTTGAGTCATTGAGGTTTTTATGTTAATTTTCAGTCATGAAGCGCTTCTCGCGCAAGGCAGCTTCTACGCGTCAATGTGGCAACAGCAACTGGAGAATCGCAATAACAACGAAAACAATGGCGAGGGCAACAACAACAACAATAATAATAACAACGAGCCTCGACCGCCGCCCGGACAGCCAAACGGCGCCAACGCGATCGGACATGGCCATGGACATTAAAAGAGTACAGTCTTAAGTAACGAAGCAGGGTGCTAGTCGGTTCGTGGATCAGTGAATTCGAATATTATCGATTCCTAGTGTCAATTGTTTGGTTCGAGGACGTTAGATATGACAGACATGACAGATCGCTCAAGAAGAGCATTTGTAACCAAATAATTTTTGTATCGATATCGTGAACTCTATCCTATGTACATTATGCACAAGCATTAGGTCACCGAACAAACGAAATGATGTACAGAAGTTGACATTGTGATGATGTAACTGTGTAGTATTAAATTGTGATGGGAAATTATATGTACTATTTCAGTGTTATTAAAACTGTTTTTATTTAAAATTTGCATTTTTCTTCACTGACTAGCTGCTTCGTTCGAGTGCATATTGGATTTAATGGGTTTTTTTTTTGTGCGCCGAACACTTAATACTTTTTCTAAAATAAATTGTAGCCTGTTACTTTTTCCTAGAAAATTTTGTTTTTTTGTTATTGAGTACCTACATATGCCATCATCATGACCAGTCTGAACATAGGCTCTCTATTGAGCAGCCTTCTGCGCAGTTAGGACCGGCCCTACACTGCAAGCGGCGTTTTTTTTTAGTTCCGTAGCCAAATGGCAAAAATGAAACCCTTTTAATTTCGCCATGTCCGTCTGTCAGTCTGTCCGTCCGGATGTTACATAGCCATTTTACTCTGAAACTATTTCCACTATATCGATGAAAATTGGAAAACACTCTGTATTCTGTGCACCGCTAAACAATGAGCTCTCCGCACGCATATAAACGGAGGATGACAAAAAATATTACATAAGCGTGTCGGGTGTCGTTGAAAAAGATTATGATGTTTTAAGTGACTTTATTTAAGTCAATTTTTTTTTGAGATGGGATATTTTCGGTAACAACCGCACTAATAGTTTTTCATAGTATTTCACGAAAAAACTATGAAATACGAACTTATTTTTGCTTTCGATAAAATCAATATTATGTTTTTCTTTACTACGTTCATCCCAACCACGTCCTATTCATCCTTCACTGTGCGTGGTCTTACGAACTTGGTTTTTAGGGTTCCGTACCTCAAAAGGAAAAACGGAACCCTTATAAGTTCACTTCGTTATCCGTCTGTCTGTCCGTCAGTCAAGACCCTTTTTCTCAGGAACACGTGGAGTTATCAAGTTGAAATTAATATCAAATACTCAGGGCTGCAATCCCTTGAAGCAGTGGAAAATCAACCTTCTAAGTCAACGCAATCAAAAGATACGGGCGTTTAAGTTGCGAAATAAAAACCTATAGGGTACTTCCCGTTGGCTACGATCATGAAATTCGACAAGAAGTAATTTCAAGTAGCACAAGTAAAGGAAAAAATCCGAAAACCGTTGATCGAAATCCGAAAACATTTTGAAACTATTTACATACCTACAAATTTGCTCGGTGCGCGAGTCCGACTCGCACTTGCTCAGTTTTTTTGTACTGAAATGCGAATAAGAATTCCTGACCTTCTACAAAGGTCCACCTACCGTTCTTCTAAAATCTTTATCTATCTTTACCTTTATAATGCTTTTCTTTGGAAAGCTTCGATAATCTTTCTAGGCTTTCATTATACTCTCGATTCTGCTTCTGATATTCTTTCACTGATATTGCAGGTCGGTGTTTGGCATATTCCAAACTCCTTAAAGAAGTCTGTTCTTTTTGTTCGATTTGATCGATAGTCTTAACGTAGTCCGTCGATATCTTGCGGTAAACTCCTTTGCCATGTTGTAAACCAAGAATATGGTCGATGGATTTATGCTGATTTTGCGGACGACCCATGTGCATTGTGATCGGTGTGCGCCGCCGTAAATAAAGTTCACGGGGATCGTCGCCTTGATTAGTTAGGTTTACATATTTTTCCGGAGAATACGTAAGAAGGAAGAGTGTTGCCTTTTGCTGCTTTTCCGAAAGTGGTCTGTTAATGAAAGAAAAAAATGCAATTAATATCTAACAAACTATTATAATAAAGGGTGGTCATCTGAGATGACGTATGAAGCATATACCAGCTCACTTTTTTTTACCGTTGTACAAAAACAGGTTATAAAAGGTGAACGGACTAGAAGCCTATGGCACATAAATCGTTTTTTTTTTTGTGAAAAATAAATCGAAAAATAATATAAAAATTAAACTTAAAGGCACTGTAACGGTATCTACAACACCACATGCGAACAACGCGTCATACTGACGTCACGCAAATCCTGCATCTCGCAAGCAGAGTTTACCGCGCAATTAGCATACATACAAACTTCCCGACATCAGTCGTTGGGCAGTTCCCCGCCAGACACAACACCCGTCTGGTCGGAGGATCCTCCCTTTTCTATGGAGGATGAGTGAACTTTACACCCTGTTCCTCATACCTCCATAGCACCCTTTCTCTACGCGCGGATATTACCAATGAATTCGTAGCGACAAAAAAAAACATATATTTTTTATTTTCTTTGAAAAAAAAGTAATTTCTATGCCATAGGCTTCTACTCCGTTCAGCTTTTATACCCTCCTTTTGTCCAAACGGTTAAAAAGTCAGCCGGTATAATCAATATTGTGCATAATTTTTTTGTTAAAATGGCAGGATCCGGTGAGTAGGTATACTTACTTAAAATCCTTTAAAGTTGGCCCTGGGACCTGGTCAGTAGCCACGTCATCAATGAGCCGCGTGAGGACAGACATTCTCCTCTGCTTACCATCGTCAAAATCGCTAACACTCTTCCCACCTTCAAAATCACTAATCCGCGTCGCGCGAAAATCGCTGCCTGATTTCCATCCAACGGCACCATGATGACTGTTGATACAAATGACACTGATACTGACACCTTTATTATAGATTGTATGAGGAATGATACGAAAGGAAATAGATTGAATGATAGTGAGGTGGTAGACAGGAGAGAATGGAAGATGAAAACGTGCTGCCCTGACCCCAAGGACCACATTCGCACGGTCGTAAAATTATTACGGCGGGATTTTATCGCGCACTGGATTTCCAATAGGTCTTTTGCATCTGCACACTTGATTTTACATTAATTGGTATCTATCTTAACATTTTCCCGAAAAATCAGTCTGTACCTATGTACAGACGCCAGCAGGTCAAGCTACCCGAAACTGTCAAATTTTCCCAATCAACGTGCATTTTGACATTTAATTCGTATCTGATTGTGTTTAATGTTCTTATTTTTTATATTTATTATAGCATCGTATTGATTCATTTAACGCATGTCGAATCTTGGGTCAGAATGTATGGCTCAACTTGAATTCTTCACGACCTTATTTGTATACCTGCATTCTAGCAAATAAATAATTTGATGTGACATTTTCGACTAGCTATGCTGATCTCTGTCCGATCGTATCGGATTGCCGTCCCATCAGACTCTGAGAGTGAGGGAAGAGAGAGTGCCACCAGGCGCGGTCGCAGCCCAAGTTTTTGGGGGGTTCACCAAGTAGTAAGTTAGTAAGGCAAGAAAATCCATACAGACTCTCGACAGCTTCAATGATTGGGGGGGGGGGGGGGGGTCGGACCCTCGGACTGCGCCTGAGTGCCACAGATGCACACTCTCTGCCCTCACCGCGCATACACTTTTGCACTACAATATTTCTCTCGTCGAAGACTGATCTCCGCTGAGATTAGTCGCCATGGTTGAAATTCGGTTTGTAACTAAAATGCTATCGTTTAGCTAGGTAGCCAATAAGCAAAGCAATAACCTTTCTCCTTTTTTTTCTCGTGCTATTCTCGATCGCTGTTCCGGTGCATGTATCATCTTGGGGACTGTCGCTGAGGTGTCAGCCTTTAAAGGGATGTCAAATTCTTCGGACATAAGTCTTTAAGAAATAAAACAAATTGTATTATAGTTTTAGGTATATTTGAATTCGGAATCTCAGATAGTAACGAAGTCTTGGGAACACAAAAACTGAATGTCACACATATTAGGTACCTCGGACAAAGTTTAAATTCCATTGCAACCTTAACCTTTTTATTACAAATGATCAATCAAAAATCAACTAAGACTACATACATAACGCTAAAGTACCTATAAATAATTGAATACACTTATTCAATTATTTACAGGTACTTTAGTAACTACTACCTACTATATATATTGGCAATACCTAGTTACCTACATGTAAAATAAGTAAGATTTATTCAAGTAGGTCTGTGCAGATGAGGCAGGCATTTCACTTCCATTAAAATGGTAAAAATGCATAAAAAATAGACAGATATTGGTAATTACGAGCTTAGCAGATAGGATATTATTATTCTAAGGGCTGATTTTTCAATCGACAAATAATTTTTATTCGCGGATTAAAATTAACGTCTGACAGTTTTTGTATGGAAGAACTGTCAAAAATTCAAAATTATTCCTTAGATAAAACTATCTGGCGTTTGAAAAATCCTTAGTTAGAATATGTATGATAAGTCACTATTCAAAAATCATGATCCGTAGGTAAGTATAAAATTTTGCTATTAATGCGTGCAGCGGCCCATTTTGTTTAAAGGGGATGTAGGTAGCCCGCGAAATTCAAATTTACTTAGGCTTTTTTGCAATTTAAATCTTGATTAAAATATGATTTGCGACCGTAACAAATATGGCTTACAGATTAATAATCATTAGAATCAGCAATACATCTTCTGTAAAATTGGCCTAAAATGTCATGATTTCAAGAAATAGTCATTCAATAGGGTAATATGAACAGAGAGATGTATTGGTGATTTTTATGATTATAATTCTATAAATAAATATTTGTTACGGCCGCAATCATATTTAAATCAACATTCAACCTGATACTGACCACAAATTGCAAAAAAAAAAACGTTAGATATATTGATATTCGCGGGTTACCCTGACGCTTTCGCCTACCAAACTAGTTTTGTAGGAAAGTTATCTCAGGGTGTGTGTTTAAATTAATGGAACGCACGATTAACAGTAAAAGTATATTGTAAAACACAGCATAAGGGCACAAACAGTAAAAACAATGGGTAAATATAAAAGCAATCAAAACTACAGAGCGGGTCGCGATTTCCTCTATATTACTTTACTCTTTGGTCGCGATCGTGGCGTACGGACTCGCGATCCTTCGTCCACTATCGGTTAGCGGGGGAGCGTGGGCGAGGGTGTAGGGCATAGATTATACAGTCTATTTTTGGTAGTGTAGGGTGTATACTCACCGTTGCCGCGCATAAGGGCACGTTCACACACATCCGTTATAGGGCGTTATACAGTTTTTATTTTATTAAAATATCGAGTTTAGCTTATGTAAAGTCAAAAAAATCACCTTTGCTCAATTTCTTCTCCGATTTCTTCATGTAGCATCTCCTGGATTGTATCGACTATAGGATCTTTTTTGTCTTTACGATCCGGACGGCCAAAACCCATCTTAGTTTTATATGAGGTTACTGAGGGTGGTTGGATTGATACTTGTCTAAAAAAAAGATTTAAAAAATAAACAACGTGTTTTTTTTATATCCCATTACTCTAGGGGGTCATTGTACTCATCATTATGAACAACTTTTACTATGGGACGAAACCTGAAAGCGCGAAAAAATAAAATCTGCTGTTCCCTACATTTATGTTCGTATAACTTGTCAAAATGTAGGGAACACCAGATTTTTGTTTCGCGATTTCGGGTTTGGTCCAATAGTAAAAGTTGTTCATAATGATGAGTACAATGACCCCCTAGACTTATTGGATATAAAAAAAAACACGTTGTATAAGCACAATATTTCGCGTGCTCTACCGGAAGTACCTATGTAAGTATTTAGCTATGTTTAAGTTTCATGTAATAGGGGTCGAGCCGACTTGAGCATATTGCCATCGACCGGGCACGATTTCCAGACTCCGGGCATCTACTGAGAGATTCCTAATGGAAAACCCAATAGTACTTTGACCATCCTGGGACATACAACACGGCTACTAGTAAAGCCATCAAGTTTGGGCTCATATGACTTGTTTTTACGAGTCCAATAGATTGCACCTGGTGTCGAGGGTCTGATGATGGAGCCAGGAGGTGGATAGTGGAACTCTTCAGTGGCTACTAGTAAACACCTCGAGTTTGGGCTCCTATGACTTGTTTTGACGAGTCCAATAGATTGCACTTGGTGTCGAGGGTCTAATGTTGGAGCCAGGAGGTGGATAGTGGAACTATTTAGGGGCTACTTGTAAACCCCTCAAGTTTGCTAGAAGCCATAAAGCCTAATCGTCATAACTTCGTTGACTTTAAGTATACTTATTAACATAATGAACAATTTATACAGGTAATAGACGCTAAAGATAAAAAAAAATGTAGTTTAAAAAAACTTAAAAACGCTTTTATTTTTAAACTAAGTATAAATTTTTTCGTTTGTGATTAAAACCATTTTTCTCTATTTTCCTTTCAACGGGAAGTTAGAAGTCAAAAAATAAGTTCAAAAATAAGATTTAGATAGGTAATTTATGTATGTCACATCAAAATATGTGACACATAAATGACCGTATCTTTTGATTGCGTTGAGTTATAAGCTTTAATTTTACACCCGTTTAAGGGACCGCAGACCTGAGTTCATGAGAAAAAGGGTCCTGAGTTCCTGACAGACGGACAACAAAGTAAATAAGGGTTCGGGTTTTTTCCTTTTGAGGAAGGTACCGAACCATAAAAGCCAAGCTACTTTAATGTTCTTAGCGCTGTCACCTAGTATATGGTAGATAATCGTCGAGTTCGTCATCACTTAAATCATCAGTAGCATCATAAACTGCGGGTCGTTCGAATTGCCGCATCCTAGTTAAATCTTCCGGACGCACGAACCCAGTCTGACGTCTAATTATTTCTTTGTGCATGTCATGATCGGTTGGATCAGGTATAGTGATAGAAACTTTTCTAAAAAAAAAAAAAACAGAAAGAAAAGTTAGATAAGTACTTAAAAATTAAAAAAATTCTTATTTCAACCAGACTAGTTTACAATAATTAAGTATGGTCAGTTATTAAACAACCATTTCCGAAAAATTCCTAAAGCTAATGCCAGACGAGGGTCAACAAGCCTTTCTGCAGAGGTGACCTTGTCAGAGGCTCGGTTGAAAACGAGCTGTTGCGTCGGGGGTGTCGGGCGTGTCGGCTACACGGTTAGCGACAAGCTCCTGCACCCTAATTGCGTAACACACAATCAATCTCAATCTGAATAATTTTGAAGGATGTTGCTAATCCATTGCTTCATATGTTCGAAAAATGTGTCCGCTCAGCTACGTAAATAACGCAATGAATGTTGTTGAACTGTCAAAATGAAAGCGATTGCTACTGATGTGTGATACACAATTACTCCGCAACGGGTGCACCGTTCGCGTGATTTTGCCCCCACGGTTTCTAAATTTAAAAAAGTTAGCGTTTCTGTAGCACTTGTTCTTGTTGTATTTTTAATTATGAAATTAAAGTGGATCTGAGGGGCAATTCTCGTAATTTTAAGAATGTTCACAGTCCTATCTCAATCTCAATTTGTCAAAAATACCTCTAATTTCCATACCTACATTTAGACAAGATTTTGACATTTGTTTGCCACCGAGATGAGACTGCGACTAGATTTTGAACGTTTTAAATTACGAGAATTGGTCTTCTGATGAAACGCTGGCTAAAAGAACGGCTAATTCTGATTCACTCAAATTTAATTTAATTGAATTACTGGACGACATCCTACCTACGTAACTTGAGGACAAATCCCAGACACGGGAGATCCCTAGAGACAGAATTCAGCACCTGATTCTAGACCATGACGAAATGTTTCTACGCTAGGGAGCGTAGAAATATTGTCGCTTATAAAAAAAAAACTGCTATTTCATAGAAAAGTGCAATAAGTATACATATATATACCTACGCTGTCTAAATATATTTTTTTAAATTTTTTATTAGCCGTTATTGTCCCACTGCTGGGCAAAGGCCTCCTTACTCTCTGCTGCTAAGGACCAATCTTTGTGAAAGGAGTTTAGCTTATCCGCCATCTCCGTCTGGGCCTGCCGCGATGTCGTTTGTCATTAAGCGGGACCCACTAGGTCGTATGTTTGGCCCACTGATCGTCTGACATGCGGCAGATGTGTTCAGCCCAATTCCATTTAAGCGTGGCAGCTTTCCGAGAGACATCAGTTATTTTAGTGATGGAACGGATTGGTGTATTCTTAACTCGGTCCTCAAGTTTAATACCCGGAATACTCCGTTCCATAGCTCTCTGGCAAACCTCAAGCGTGGACCTCTGATGAATTGTCAAAGACCATGTTTAAACAGCAAATTCTTTTTTAATAACTACTGATAAATTCCAACGCAGGTTCAGAATCATGTACTTGTTAGAATCCACAAATTGAAACTTTTCTACATTCAATTAATTTAAAAAAAAATGGATTTAAATTAAGGCTAGATGCCAGAGGACAATTCTCGTAATTTTAAGAACGTTCACAAAAATACCTCTAAAATCCCTAAATATTAGACATGTTTTTGACATTGATTGTCGCTGAGATAAAATTGCGACTAGATTTTGAACGTTTTTAATAACGGGAATTGGCCTTCAGAATTTAAGTAAAACTTACTTTTCACGTCCACGTCGGAAAATCTCTTCAGCCATTCTAAAAATCGGAAACATTTAAGATTAAGACAAAACAACCATTCTTTATAATGTAAATACGAAAACCATCGGTAGGTACCTGTATTTTCGCAGGGCCTCGTCGGGAACCAAGTCAGACCTGGAAATAATTGGACTTCGTTAAGTTTGAGCTCTGGAACGTAACGGCAATAATATGGAAAGAATCTTACATTTTCAGGGCGTCAAGTATGTTAGTATGTTTGACACTTTTAGCTATGGTCTTTATAACTCCGCCTGCAAAGCTAACACGATCCACATTATTTCTAGAAAAAAATAATTACCGTTAGATAATTATTAATTAATTTTTACAAATAAAAGAATACCTACATACCTACAGGTTTCCCAGCAAAAGTATGCATTTCAGCAATCCTAATCGTCGTCTATCATCGGAAATACGAACGCGTGATGAAATCTAAGTGGTCAATCATTATCAGACTGCACTAGCGGGTGCGGGGGCAAGCGCGGGCGCTCGGGTCTTGGCGTCTGCGTGTTCACAGTGCCGAACGAGCTACGAGTTTAGGACGCTTCGGCGGGTGAATCAAAATGGTTTAGACCCAGAAGCGTAGTCACCTAACAGACGCTATATCACTGTGAACGATACGGGCGGACTGAGCCATTGGAGCACTGTGAACGCAATTGGCGTCTACATACATTTTGAATTACACGCGCCAGCGCTAGCACCCGCGCCCGCCTCCACTCTGAAAGAGTACTAATATAGAGCGGTTACAACCATGGAAGTACCTACTTACTTATTGCCATGGGTACAAAATTAGAACGGAAATTAACAACTCCAACAAAACTTTTCATATCTTTTAAATGATCAGCGACCGGCACCCTAAGCCTGCTTTTCCACCAGAGATGTGCTATTATGCTACGTTGCTATGGATGCGTTTGTTATCCACCAATCATATTCATTGGTCCACATAGTATAGCACTGGTGGAAACGGATTCAACTAAGCTATGTTTTTATACGGAAGGATGCGTGATATGGATGGGAGATATGGATGCGCGAGTGGTGTAGCTATGTGCATAGCAGAGTACCTACTCCCCGTGCTTTACCTACTATCGATGCATCGCATTGCTCGAGTTGAGCATCTTCCTCTCTTAAGGAAGGCACGGGGAGTTAGGTACCTACTCTGCTCTGCACATAGCTACACCACTGGCGACCATCCATGGCACGCATCCATAGCACGCATCCAGAGCACACATCCATATCACGCATCCATAGCATCCTTCCATATAAAAAACATATCTTAGTTGAATCCGTTTCCACCAGTGCTAAGCTATGTGCGCCAATGAATATGATTGGTGGATATCAAACGCATCCATAGCAACGTAGCATAGCACATCTCTGGTGGAAAAGCACCCTAATTGCGTAACACACTATCCATCTCAATCTGAATCATTTAGAAGGATATTACTAATCCATTCCTTCTAAATGTTCTTAAATTTGTTTATTAAAAAAAATAAATCGCAATGGATGTTGTTGAACTGTCAAAATTAAAGCCGTTACTGCTAATAGTGCGCTACGCAATTACCCTGATTAGGGATTAGGTAACCCAACAGAGAAAGCTTCATACAAACGCGCAATGATAGGCGCCCTTTTAGAACCGCGGCGTGGGGCCGACTGTACACAAATACGAGTACCTAATTGTAAAAACAATGTTATCATTAATAGCTAGATACTACATAAATTAGTTTTTTTACTGTAGATATTGCTTGATTTGTCTCTCATCTTCAGAATCTAAACTGTTATCTGTAAAAAACAACAACGTCAGTTAGTATTTTCAAATGAATGGTAGATGCGCAATTTACAAGACTAACCTTTTAGCAATAGCTAGTAATTATTACCTGATTCACTATCTGGAGATTTTATATCAAAAATCTCTGCGAGTATTTCCGAATGGAACATTAGTCTGTCCTCATCAGTCCTCTTTTTCGCCTTACTAGCTTCTTTGTCTAAATCGCTTTCGAGGCAATAGTCTCCTTGCAGCAATCTGAAGATTGAAATATTTTGTAAACAATATGTAGGTACTTACCTCTACCACGAACCATACAGACGCCAGCAGGTCAAGCTACCCGAAACCGTCAAATTTTCCCAATCAACCTTGAAACTTAGCGCTTTAGCGATAAAGTTGAAAATCTATAAAATCAATTTGACAGATTGTAGTAGTTTGATGTGCTGGCATCAGCTATGAAACTAATAGATACGCGCTAGTATAACTACGCAAATACCCTAAAAATACTACTAATTAAAACAAACCTTTTAAGATCGAATTCGGAGCTAACTTCACCAGGGTAAGGCACGTCTGATAAAGGTATATAGAATGGCTTCTCAGGTTTGACGACTAGACTCACGGCCGCAGTTACATGCTGATAAGAATATTCTTCAGACATGTATTCATATTCTTCTACGTCAAAATCGTCATTTTCGCCCTTTTCAATAGTAACAGCTGATGTTGCTTTTCCGCTACGATCACTCTGAGCTTTTCCTATTTGTTTGTCGATTTCTTCTTTTTTCCGCATGAATCTGAATAATAGTAAAATGACTGACATTTAGTTATTTATTGTGGTATATATACTAAATATTTAAGTAGGTACAGACGACAGCAGGTCAAGCTACCCGAAACTGTCAAATTTTCCCAATCAACCTTGAACCTTAATGCTTTAGCGATAAAGTGGAAAATCTATTAAAGAAATTTGACAGATTAGAGTAGCTTGATGTGCTGGCTTCTGTACATAATACAGTAAGACAGCAGAACCCAATGTCTTTAAAAGTCTTTGACCCTTCAGGAAAGCTGGAGTTGGCAACCTCGAGCTTGAACCTCTCCAAGCCAAGGTTTGTCAGCGAGCCATAGAGCGAAGAATCCTGGGGGTTCAACTTTCGGATCATGTGAGGAACACAATACTGCGCGCCAAAACCCACGTCACGGATGAATTTTATTTTATTTGTTAGGGACAATAAACAGTCACATGCCAAGCTTAACTAAAAATTCTTAAATTAGCACAATACTTAGAATACAGTTATACATAATCTATTCTATATTTGTGTTACTACACATGTAACCCATTTATAACCAATTATGATGAAACGCAGCTTCTTTATTCAGGCAGGCTTCCTAGGGATCTATTTAATGGGTTGTTTCAAAGATTTATGGTAATCTAAATAGATGCACGTTACGTTTCACACATGTGCTATGTGAAATGTAACGTGCATCTATTTAGAATTCTAGCGTATTTACGAACCTTTGTGTTGTCCGTAAGTTTTGGGCAACTTCCTCAGAAGTAATTTCACCTTCACCCACAATCATTTCAGCTTCTATTCGTTGTAAAATTCTAAATTGGGCCTCTAAAAACACCTTTTCCAGCAATTCCTGAAGTTTTCAATGAACATTTAGAAAAAAATTGAATTCATTGTGTCTGTAAGTAAGTAGGGTAGGTTTGTATATAAATCACTTACTTCGTAAAATATCTCTCCTATGGTAATGAGATTTTCAATGTGTCCCTCTATATATTTATTAGTTCCTTTGTTAATTGTAAGATCCTGGCACTCCAAATTTAAAATGCCAGCTTTAGCAATGATAATATCCTTTTGCGGTGACTCATACCACGCCGGTACCTGTTCTATCTTCTTCAGAGTTTCTTCACCGCTAACGAGTTGACCAAAGGCAACATATTTGTATGCCATCCAGTCTTGTGGTTGTAATAAAACGAAGAACTGTGTTGAGCAATCAACATGTCTGAAATTAACAAACCTTTCAGATTAACTATGTTGCTTCTATCATCAATCTTGGACTTCTTCATAATTGAATTACTTTATATCATTTAGGATGTCATGCTCCCTGGCGGAACCACCTCGGGGATACGCTAGTAGTCAGTGAAATTCAAATTTTCTTATGTTTTCTGCAATTTGCAGGTCAGTGTCATGTTGAATGTTGATTAAAATATGATTCGCGAGCGTAACAAATATGACTTTGATTATATGAACGTGTCTGCAAATAACTATATCATGTTTATCCCTTATTATGTACCTAAGACAAGTCATTTATATAAATAAGAAATAAAAATGGACCAAGAATTGAGTCCTGGAGGACCCTGCTACCCTGGCGCTTCTCTTCGTCTTATCAATAGTTATAAAGTTCACATGACGGGCATAACAAATTAATACAAAATGAGTAGTAGCTCCCCCTTAATTCAACATTCTGCATTTAAAATGCAACCAGCCCCTAAACGGTCAGTTTAGAGAACGAAACGTAAACGTCGCAAAGCTTGCAGATCATTGCCATTCGAATTCGTATACCTAAATTAACGTTCTCGTGTTCTGGCTACTGCACTCGAGTCAGTGGTCTGTTTGGCCAAGGGCGTATACCTACGGATTAAGAATTGTAATCGTACCTGCCATCATTGGCCATGGCGATAACACCTCGTCTGTCATGCGGTACAATAAAGTTTTCGCAACTGAGGTCTGTTTCTTTAAGTCCGAATCCTCCACACTGGATCCAGCTGTCTTTCACTATGCGATGTATCGGAGTTCCTGAATAGCCCCCCTTTATTTCCTTACAGAGACGAAGGAAATTTTCGCAAGTGCGAGGGACTATGTCAGAATATAGCTGGAAGTAAAGTTACCACTTCAATTGATCATGTTGTCGACGAAGGTATTGTTTGGCGGCTTCGAGTAGGTTCTTCCGTTTATCCACCCTAAAAAATCCACCCTAAGGTGGGTACGTGGAAACGCATGTCCGAGAATCCACCCTAAGCCTATAAATTCCGTTTATCCAACTAGACCTAGGGTAGTTTCTCGGATATGTGTTTCCGATTTTTTGGGGTGGATAAACGGAATAACCGCTTCGAGTCAGTGCATATTCTTAAAAAGGAAAGCCTTTTTTTACAAATATTTGTAACAAAGTACATAATAGGAAAATTAAATTCAATAGGTAAGTATATGTTTTCTACGCGAGTGCGTTAAAATAAACGTTGTAGACGTTCAATATATGAAACTCGTGAGAATTGATACAAACACACGTACAATAATACCTACTTACATACTATTTTCATAAGTGGGCAGTAAGGTTAATCTTACCATAAATATCATAGTCCCAATATTCGTCCCACTGACCATAATTTCAAGATACGCACAAGGTCTCTGAAAAATATAACTACAGTCAGTTTCAGTCTTCATGGATCCTAATGATTCATTATGTCAGCCTATAATGTTCCCACTGCTGGGACACAGGCCTCCTTTTTTTTTTAGAGCGAGTGGGCTGTAATTCCCCACGCGGTCCCAGTGCGAGTTGGTAGATATCACATCTCAGTCTTCGAATTTTTGGTTTTAGTACATTCAGGTTCCCACACGATGTGTTCCTTCACCGTTTTGAGAACTGTGGTTATGAAAAAAGTTACATAAAGTAACGCGCCTGTCTGGGTTTTAACCCACGATGTACAACTAGGAATTTGGGGTCGTTACTACTGGGCCACCATTGCTCTCATATATGACCACCATGATCTCTCCGTAAATGAATAAGTACTTACTTACATTAGCCACATAAGAGCACACGTTCGTAACCCATAGCCGTAAAGAACAAAATGGGTCACCGCAGACGAAATCGGCATGGGAATAATAATATATACTATATCAACCCTTATTTTCGAACTGCTGGGCAAAGGCCTCCTATTATACACGTACCTACACTACCTATATAGGTATCATCATCATCATCATTTTAGCCGAAAGACGTCCACTGCTGCATAAAGGCCTCCCCTAAGCACCGCAACTTCGACCGGTTCTGTTCAATTTTATTTCAAATTCAAATTGTTTATTGTGGTACACAGGTAAAAATAGGGTGTTACAGTTTATAAAGTGAAGTACATCTATGACCCGCGCTTAGGCATACTCTGTGCTTCCCGCATCTAGCGGATTCTGCTGCCTTCAGAAGGCCATCGGTCCATCTTGTGGGAGGCCTTCCAACGCTACGCCTTCCGGTATATAGGTATATCGACACCCAAACAAATTTGATTAAATTAATTTCATGTTGTCAGTTACGATTCCAACATTCGAATACCTACCGACAAAACTACAAGCGCACGGGGTAAGACGTTCAAGAAGAATAACCCCGTACCCTAATTTGTGTAACACACTATCAATCTCAATCTGGTTCATTTTGTAGGATATTCCTAATCCATTATTGCTTCATAATGGTAATCGAAAAATTTGTCTGCACAACAACGTAAATTACGCAATGAATGTTGTTGAACTGTCAAAATTAAAGCCATTGCTACTGTTAAAGTTGTCAAAAAACAAAAGGCCCGTTTTGACATTGACAGTTCTATTAGTTAATAAAGATCAAATTCGCAAAACACGTGTTCGTTAGTATGAAACTGACAGGTGTCAAGAACGCATTCTCAAATGTCAAAACGGCCCTTTTATTTTTTGACAATTTTAGTGTGTTACGCAATTGCCCCGCTGCTGGGTCGTCCTACTATTGAAGTACCTACTGCCCAGTGTAGTATTTTAGACATCTCAGGCTTGAGAATCGATTACATAGTGAACAAGAAAAGGTAAACTTACACCAGTTGACTTTATAAAATTGGAACACAACGTAATAGCCTCGGCATAATAATTTGGTTTTATGTGGTAAATATATCTAGATTCGATCAGTTCTCTTAATTCTTTTTCTCCGCCGAGAAACTGGTCATTTATAATAACAGCGACTTGTGCCTTCAAGCAATAAGCCTCACCACCATACTGAAGTTTCAACTCATTCACTGTTTTTGCCCATTCCCCGCTTGTTACAGCTAAAAAAAATATTTGTTATTAGAGAAAAACAGGGTATATTTAATGTTAAGACGGTTAGTTAGTAATTAGACAACTGGGTGAAATGTGGCCCACCCTGTAGCATTGCGGTTCAGGTGCCGCTTTTGTCTCAACAGTAACATTTGCGTTTGATGGCTAACCGATACAAGACTAGAGGTAACACTTCAAACTACGAAAACTGTACTTCCAAATTGTTACAACGGGTGTGCATTTGCTGGTTCATGTTTAATTAAAGGTTTGGAGTTTTGGATATCTTAGTCATTTTTGTAACTTTGCCCCCCATACGTGTAATTTCTTTTGTAATTTGTTGCGCAGGTCCTATTTAGCACTTATGTAGATACGTAAAAGTAAAGATTAATTGAAGGTATATATGTCGTTGATACCTATGGGCATCCGTACGCAAAATATGCGCTTGGACTTGGCTCGTCTTCCTATTCCTACTACTACTACCTTAATCTATTTTAAAGATAGGCAATATAAAAAGTCTAAAACTTATGTGGGACCTTACCCATTATGATTGGAGCATCGAAGTGTCTCCATCTATACTTATGCAGTCCTTTTACTAAATTCGTGCAATAAATAAATTCCTTTTCGGTTCTTGTCCCAATCACAGTGAATTTCACCCGGTTTGAGCTAGGAACTTTGCCTTTCTTGGGTGGCGGATATATTGGGTTCTTCGCAGAATTATGAGCATATTTATACGTGCCAGTATAAACTTCTTTTATAGTTTTTTCCCACGGGTGACGCGGAATATTTTTTTGTTGGGGAGCAATCTCAAGCTCGGGATAAAAAAACGACATCTTTGTTTCTAAAAGGTTTGACTGATTTCAGACTGATTTGCACTGGTTTAATAATTTCAATATTTTTTTTTGTAATTTTCATTTCATATTTGTTGAGTATTGTGGCCAGTTTATATTGTAAGATAATCATGGAATTCGTTTGTACATACCACACAGTTAAGTATTTCTGTATGATAATTTGATTATGTATTGGTGATTATGATGAACCTTCATTTTTAAGATTATTTACATGATTACAAAATAATAAATAAATTCAAAAACATTTTATTCGACGTTTTTTTTGTGGTTCTCCATTTTTTAGTCCTATTTCTGGACGCAATGTCACTGTCAATTTGTGTTGTCTGTCAATGTCAAACTGACAAGGGACAATACCGAGCGAGTGCTTATTTATTTTCCAATAGAAATCTGTTATGATTTTTCTGGATTTTCCATAAAACTTTTGATTTTTAAATTAGAGTAGGTGGTGTCAAGCAATATTAAGTGGTTAACTGAATGATATCCATGCATTAATTTATAAATTCTGCGAAACATAGCTTAAAAATGAATACTACACACTCGCAGAGTTTTTCTGCAATATGCGGAGAACTTTGCAATTTAGTTTATCTGAAAGATTTCAGTAAAGATAAATTTAATAAACTGGTAGACGAATTAAACGCTAAACCTTATAAAGTGGAGTTATTTGTGCGGAAACATGTAAGCTTTTTAGGTTATCCTTGTCCTAACACTTTTCTATATATATTAAATTTCTCTTATAATATTTTTTGCATATTACAGGATGCTGCAACTTTAATTACTGCTCTTTGCTTTAACGTTAAGCCTGCCGATGATTTTATAGCGGCGAAAACCTCACATTTAATAAATAGTATTGTAACAAAACAAAACTTACAGTTTGATACCGATTATCTGTGGAAGGTGATCTCATGGCACATTGAATGCTTAAAGCAGTGCACGGATATTGTGTTGCCTGATATTCTCCATAGTATGCAATGTATCCTACAATCTAATCCTCTAGCAAGCCATAAGGTAAGTGTTAACAAAACCGATTATGCAATTTATAATTAATATTGCCGTCACACCAAGTGAGGCCTTCTTCATACTCTACTGACTGGCTAATCTTATTAGGCACAACATTTTTTAAATCTAATCTTTTATTGCTAATATACCATAGAATGCTATGCAGTATGATTGTCTAGAATTTTTTTATCAGCTATTGATGTCCCACTGCTGGGCAAAGGCCTCTGTACTTTCCTTGCACCACTCTCTGTCCAGAGCCGCCAAGGACCAATCTTTGTTAAAGGAGTCCAACTCATCCCGCCAACTCCGTTTGAGCCTGCCGCAATGCTGTTTGCCATTAAGCGGGCCCACTCTATGTTTAGTAATGCAAAACCTTAACTTTTTTATAGTTTACTGAAGAGTTAATAGGTAGTCAAGGAGTCCTCATAAGGCTTATTGACTCAACAAAGAGTGTGCAGAAAGTCCAAAACAGTTTACAAATACATTTGATGGCTTTAAAATGCATCATATGTATCATATCTACTTCAGATGATAGCAAGAATGATGCAAGTGTGGCTCCTGAACTAAAGGAATTAATATCTCAAATAGTTGTGAAGTTTTTGATGAAGGGATATTCAAAGTCAGAAGATGATTTTTTGTATTGTAAGGTATGTACTCATAATTTTACAGTCCAGCTGTCGAGAGAATGCGTTCCTGACACCTGTCCGTGCGACAATTCCAAGTAGCTAAAAAAGATTAAATTTGCAAAATATATTTGTTTTTACGAAACTGTTCGATGTCAAGAATGTGTTCTCTCAATGGTCGGAGTCTCTGAATTGCTTACTCCAAAAGCAACAAATAATAAAGCCGTATACACTTTTCTGTTACAGGTAATAATATCAGCACTAAGGGTACTGTCTCAGTTGTACTTCAATGATCCCAACATAAATATACCTCTGCCTGAGGTGATGGGAATCTGTCGGTATTATATAGTCTATGGTCTGGTGATGCAGACTGGCCGCCCAGAAAAGATTATGCCAGCTCAACAGACAATAGCCATAGTGCCTGTTGTGCATACTCCTAACCCAAAGGGTGGAAAGGTAAACCTATTTTATACTTTGGGCTTAAGAATCAAAGTAACCATGCATACTTCTTTGCTAAGATGGGTGGGTTTCTGCTGCTCATAATTATACAGGATGAAATTGAAAACTTGCGACAAATCGAAATAGTAGTAACTGTTACATAGTCATTATAAATTGTCATTTCTCAAATCTAAATTCTTGAAAAGAGTTGTGTAATTATCATCTGAGAAAGTGCAAACAAGTTATTGCCTTTAAGTAGACACGAATTATCGTCGTTACAAATATTTTTTTCTTCAAAATTATCAAAACAAATAAGAAAGCAAAAGTATTAATTTTAGCGTGCACCCGATAAGCAATCCATTCATCGCGGAGTTCACAACATGAAGCAAGTTGGTAACGCGTTAAACTAGCGGTATTTACCTAATTTTGACCATTCCAAGGCGAAAAAGGGCGCGCGGCGACGTTGCCAAATCGCTCGCCTATGCGCACATAATGTGCATCCCTTTCCTTAATGGCATGCTCTAAATTTACTTTATTCCACGTTGAATTAGATATTTATTATTATAATTTAATTTGTCGCACCTATTCAATTTCATCCTGTATATCAGAAGTCTTTTTTTTTTTTTTGAGGATGGGAAATCAAATGATCTGAATGAGGGGATGAATGAGGGCAATCAAATGACATTTATGAATGATATCAGAAGTCTTATGTGTGTTTTCAAAGTGTATCTGTAACCCCCTTATTATAAATACCTACATTCTGAGCAAATAAATGATTATTCTATTCTATTCTATTATATTCTATTCTATTATATTCTATTCTATTCAAAGAATGTTAATGGTACTGTCATCATTCAGAATCATTCTCCCGCCCTTATCCCAATTTATGTGAGGTTGGTGCAACATGTATTTTTCTTCCATACTTCTCTATTAGTTGTCATCTTGTTAACTGGATTCTGGAAACATCAAAACAAACCACTGACTCAACACAAACATTAAGCCTGTATTTCCGAAAAGGTTAGGCAGAGGGAGGTGTACCTATAAGTACACCCACATTTCGCCAGTTATTTTTGCTGACTCAATAAAAAAGAAAATAATCTAATAGAACAATCTCTAATATATTCTATATTATAAATATAAAAGATGCTCTATATATGTATATGTGTCGGAGAAGGTATATCTGTCTCTCGTTAGCATCAGGCATATTTTAATTACTGTGGGCGTACTATGGGTAGTGTTGGTTATAGCACCATAGAAAAACGGTTTACAGTTCAAATCAGATTATAATTTACGAACAAGTTAGTCACACTAGCGAATCACACACTCACACAACTCAACGATACGGAACGCAATTGACAGTTTCTATGCACATGTTGTTCGTACGATGTCCAATGTTTCGATTCTCTCGAGAGCTCTGCTCACACCGCTTTTGTAGCTGTTGCTCTCGTCCCACCACGAACTCAGGCTAGACTCTGTCTAGCGACACGAGATGGCGCTAACGTTCTGAATAGTCAAACGAATGACTCCGACATATACAACATCTTTTATTATCATTATCCCTTTACCATAAAATTCATTTTGTGTACTGATAACTTATTATTTATTTTCAGAAACAAAAACTACGAAAGCAAAGAAATAATGCAATAGAGAGCTTGAAGAAAGAAATACCAGTGTCGGACCGCAGTCTTATGAAAGATGTCGATAATTTTGAGAACAACTCTGCATACAAGCCCGCCAGTCGAAATTACTTGGAGCCCCAAAAAGGCAAAAATTACTGGGCACTGACCAGTGATTCTGATATGTCTGATGTGGAGAATAGTAAAGAAGTAAAACTGATTGCTTTGAAGTCTAGAGTGAGACAGAGTGCTTCAAATTTGCTTTTGGTTTTGGTTAAAGTAAGTATTGAACTCTTTTTTTTTACCCAACTACGGCGGAGCCTATAATGGGGTTAATGTTGTGTAAGGCGGGATTGAGATATATTAAAAGCTAATGTACAATTCTTACAGAGTTCATTGGCAACTTATTTTGCTTATAGTTTGGCAGCTACAGTAAAAATCCTTTGGTGACTCTTTGCCTGTAAAGAGTCACCAAGGGATTTTAAGGGACCTGTAAAGATAAGACTGACACAATTTCATAATACATACTCATAAGTTATGAGCACTGTCTTCAAGGAAGTAAAGTGTGACAGGCTAAGCTCATTTTGAGGAATACATTTTATAAATCAACCCCCAAAGCCATTTTACCGATATTTAAAATCGCAACCACTATACTTAAGGTAAAGTCTATTCCAAATGTTTCCAATTGATGTTATTTCAAGTTAAACAAATATCAACTTTATTGCAATGAAAATTAAGTTGATTTTAGAGTGAAAAAGTTATAAATAGGTTGAAGTTGCAGCGTAAACTAAACTTTATTATGTAGGAGTTAAAGTTATTTTTCCATAAACTTATATTTGTTTACATTTTTGGCAAATAAGTCGCGATTGCAGATTAGTATATATTTGCAGGTAAAACAAAAACGAGAGATATTTGGTTACTGGTGGGCCCTCTTACCGGATTCCCCGGACGCTGCCAACTGGGCTGCAGGGGAACCAGCTAAGAAGACCCTTGCGTACTGCGCAGTCACTGACCCTATAGCCAGTAGTCGGGCGAGTGTCCTTAGTGTCATTCTGGCGTTGTTGTCCAGGTCCAGGATGTACTTGTCTCATGCTGAAACCAGGTGAGCAGATTACGTTCTTTATTTGAGTACTTTCGTTTTACCCGCGGTTGCGCCCGCGTAGGAGTCGGATTTATCCCACGGGTACCTATCGTCAACGTAACATTAGCCATAAAGGCGTAAAAAGGTAACAAGCAGTTACTTTCGCATTTAAAATATTAAGTATGGAAGTATGGATATGTTTGTGTGATGTCTTTCGGGGTGTATGCTAAAAGGTATTAGCAACTGTCCTATGGGTGGCCTGACTTTTGCATGGGGTTTATTTATTTATTTAATTCGGGAAAACAAACAGTTACACAAACAGGTAGTGAGCAAAGAAAAACATTACACATGTGTAGCTCACGACGATCCACATCTTAAATACTACAAAATTATTATGAAACTACTGGCTGTCAATATTATAGTAAAACGTAGGTTAGGCAACCTTGCACATCCATAATTTTTTGCATTACGTTTTTGCGTAAATCATCAATTTATTTGTCAATAGCTAGCACCAACTATCACCACCTCGACATGGGTTGACGTGAAGATTATTTTTGGATTCATATATTTGACCATTAACTGGCCAGAAAAACTCATCCTTACACATAGTGAAAGACTTATTATTTCCTAAGCCTTACTCAGTTATCGAACATTTTGTTTACAGTAAAAAGGAAAGCACCTCCTTCATTCCGTTCTCGGAATCCCTGGGCTACATGATCACATGCTTGCACAAGGTCCTGAACAGTGTCTTGGAGAGCGAGAGAAGCCATGCCGTCATCATTGTAGCTCTGAAGTGCTGCGCCGCGCTCGTGCAGGCGACACCTTATCATAAGATGAAGGAGGGTCTTATCAGTCAGCTGGTTATGTCCACCAGGAAGTTTTTAGTGCATAGAGGTAAGGTTGAAATGGGTGAAAAGATCGTGTATAGGTCAACTCTAGTTCTAGTTTGGCGGGTTTGGCTTTAATATAATAATAAACGTTCATATGACCAACAAAGGATCATATTAGGTACAAATAAAATTAAAAACATAACGGACTTCGTTGTCGTGGTGGCTCAGTGGTCAGGGCTTAGCCTATCATTCACGAGGTTGTGGGTTCAAATCCGGACAAGTACCAATGTGACTCTCACAATTCATATGTACTTTTTAAGTTTATCTTGGACATTACTGATATCAGTGAAGGAAAATGTCGTGAGGAAACCTGAACTTATATTAATATAGGTCTGAAATCACCAATCTATCTTGAGCAAGCGTGGCTATCAATGATGAAAATAAAGCAATTATTGCATAATCAGCTTATAATGTTCCCACTGCTGGGACACAGGCCTTCTCTCAGTGAGAGGGAGTGGGCCTTAATCCACCACGTGGGCTCAGTTCGGGTTAGTAAATGTCACATATTTTCGAATTTTTGGTTCTATCACATGCCAGTTTCCTCACGATGTTTTCCTTCGCCGTTTCGAAAGGAATGGTGATGAAATTATTTACACAAAGTAAAGCGCCTGTCAGGGTTCGAACCTACGACCTAGAACTCGTAAGTCGTGGCTGTTACCCCTGGTCCACCATTGCTCTCAGTAACAATATAATGTGTGCAATGTAATATGTATTCTAATTCATGGGCCTTAGGTGCCAGAAAATAAAGCAAAGATTATTATAATTTCGGTTCCTTATGTAGATAAGGACGGCTGATAACGACATTTTCAATGCGTGTTGCTAAATTGAAGAAAGATTTATCTAATTGCTTCTTCGAGCGTAAATAGTCATTTTTCTGTTTTGTGTTATATGTATGTATGTAGTCTATTATCAATTGTCTGTTTTTCTGTTATTTTTGTTTGTTTTCTGTCTCATATGATTTATATACTACAAGTAGAAACTTGTAATTGGCTATAGTTTGTATAATCTATTATTTACTGTATTTGTTTAGCTAAATATATTGAGTATTGAGTGTTAAAATTTCCTTAAATAAATAATATTTTGACACTATACACCAAACGAACACGTTTCAGATGTAACACTACAAGTTGGTGCCTTAATCACAATGGGATGCGTGCTCTCCGTCGATCCTAAAGTTGATGAAGTTCTAAAAGCAATAGAGAAAGATGCAGTGCCTTCTAAAATATCTACTTCTATGAGTTCTTCCAAAATAGTTTATACTACCCACAAAGTTGATGTCGAAGAATGTGATGACTTTGAAGAGGGGTACTCGGACGATGAAATGTTCACCGCTGTTGATCACCCGACTCTTGAAAGTAGTGATAAAGAAATAGAGGAAGGCCATTATTTCAGGAGTTGGATTTTGGATATTTGTTTCAAGAATATGGGTTGGATTTTTAGGGGAAATGAAGTTGTGGTAAGTCAATTTTTGATTTACTTGATGGGCACATTTGGGAGGTGCTACGATTCCTGCACAAACGCCAAATCCCAAAAGTATTGATATTTAATTGTTTCTCATTGACGAAACCAGTGATCAATGCAGTAGCAATTCTCAGTTTTTTTTTAGCTAGATCTTGGTCCTAAAGAGATTCAATCTGATATTGTATATATAAATTATTATGAAATATAGTATAATGAATTATATTCATACATTTTTCGATTCCTTGTAGAAATTGGCTCACAATGATAATATTATCCGATTGCCTACATTTCGTGCATTAACTTTTATTCTGAACTGAACTTTGCTATCTACACATTCTTGTTCAAACTAGATTCCAGTATTGTAAATCCGGAATTTTTACTTCATTCCAGTTTTTTTTATCTGGACTCCGGATATAGCTGGAAAAATGTCTTTGAAAATATCCTGGTTAATGTAATTTTTTTTACTTAAACAAATTGCAGTTTGGCGTGCAAACCAGCACCCTAATTGCGTAACACACGATCAATCGGAATCTGAATCATTTTGAAGCAAATTGCTAATCCATTGCTTCATAAGTTCGAAAAATTTGTCTGCTCAACACGTAAATAACGCAATGAGTGTTGTTGAACTGTCAAAATGAAACCGATTCCGATTGATCGTGTGTTACGTAACTAGGGTGCAGGTAAAAAGGTCAAATCAACAAGAAAAATAACATTATGTTCATTAACTTCGTTATTGGGTTTTATCATCTGAACTTTCTCAGTACTAGTCCGGAGTTTAGATTTGTGCCCGTTTGATGGCAATAGGCTCACCCTCTGTTACATGGAACTTAAACATAACTGGCGAAATGTGGGTGTATGTACTATAGGTACACCTCTGCCCAACCCTTCGGGGAAACAAGGCGTGATGCTATGTTACGTTCATTAACTTTTTGCTACGTCATTCCTCGTTTCCCAAGACTCGTAATAAAAACATGGTAGAATGTCTTTAAAACAAATTAAGACTATGCGTATTGTCTAAAAATAGCACCGCAGCATTATATATTGAACACAACACTCTAATTGTAAGCTATTAGGTGACGATGGTCCACTTAAAGCAAGTGATTGATTTATTACCCAGAGATAGGGGGCCCGACCGCGACGTCAGAACGTATTGGACTTTGCTTGGCGCGCAGTAGTTTTAATTGAACTGTTTCTTAACTGAAATTGTACACTATTAAAAGGAATTGGTCAGTTCGTAAACAACGTGTTCGATTTAAGGCAATTTTAGTGCAACAATGTAATATACTTCTACAGCTCTTACGATTAATCTTTCGATTCATACAGGGTGGCAGAGACACCGACGCGCAACCTGATACCGTTGTTGGTAATAGATTCAGCACATGATTTTGAATGCGTTGAATTTTTCCGTAGGTTATTAAAAAAAAAATGCTGACCGCCCATTGTGTCAACCCTTGTAAAATTTCTACATTTATATTCTGTAATATTTATGGTGTACATAATAAATAATATTCTATTCTATTCCATACATTTTGACCGCGGAAGTCTGAAAGTGGCACCGGTAACTGAAAAGTTGCGTGGAAACCGGTTGTCATGGTATGGGCATGTGTTACGGAGGAATGAGGAAAATGTCGTGAGGAAAATTTTGAGTTTGAACGTCGATGGCTATAAGAGTAGGCGAAGACCAAAGAAACGATGGATGGACTGTGTGAATGATGATTTGGTTAGAAAGGGGGTGACTGTCAAGATGGCAGCTAATAGAGGAGTATGGAAGAAAAAGACATGTTGCGCCAACCACGAATAAATGGGTATAAAGGTAGGAGAATGATGATGAATGATGACATCTTGGCCGCGCAGGTATTGCACTTTTCTATGAAACAACTGACTTTCTTTTGATAACCTACGAAAATTTTCTACGTATGGGGTTTGGAATCATTGTGCTGAATTCATGGTTACAGTTATGTCTCTGGCACCCTGTATACTTCGTCATAACCCTACAGTTGTGCCGGGCAAAACCATGACTGATTAAATGTATCATACGGTCCAAACACATTGAACATTGCAGCTGTTAGTTAATATGCCCATTTTCAGTTTTTTTTTTAATGAATTTCTTTTCATTGGCAATCCGTAGGATTTAGGCGACATACATAACATACTTAATATGTTTTCCAGAGGATCAAGCCATCAGCGATTCCAATAATCCTGGAGTCCTTACAAGTGTTATCTGCAGTAGCGTTCCACCACCTTCAAGATCTCTTGCATGGTCACATCACACTCCTCGGTGACATTCTGAGCGAGTTGCTACAGCATGAACATCAGGATGTGGTGGTACAGACTGCCAGCACTATAAGTATCCTTGGAGACGGGATACAGAAACTGGGTAAGTCTAGGTAGGCTGTTTTTGTTAGCTTTAGTTAGACCTAGATGAGGCTGTAGAATCCCCTCCGTGCCTCGGAAAGCACGTTATGCCGTTGGTCCTGGCTGTCATTCTTGGATAGTCGTTATGAGTGGTCAGAAGCCCGAAAGTCTGACAACCCGTCTTACCAAGTAGTGTCGTATTACCCAGTAACTGGGTTGTGGAGGTCAGATAGGCAGTCGCTCCATGTAAAATACTGGTATTCGGCTGCATCCGGTTAGACTGGAAGCCGACCATGAGGACGTAGATGAGACTGTGGGAGTTGATATCATACTGCAATTTTATTCTTTACCACTTAGTTTAAGTAATGCTTTTTGATTGAGGATAATGGAAGGCCAAATGGAGGTTCTTTTAAAGACAACACGGCGACAACACGGCAGACACGTCGCGGACGATTAATTTTGTAATAATGATCTGCTCATTTTCATTATATCGTCGTTAATTTCTAATTGTCGTAATCGTTAAGTGATTTCTATCAATCAACCTCACTGGAACACGATACCTTTACAACCGTCTGTTTCTTCCTATCTCTGCAGAGCAAATAGACCGAGCGCCGCCACTGACCCAGTGCGTCTATATGTGGGGGAAGCTGGTGACACAATTGTCTACCGTTCTGCAGTGCCACGACACTTCGCCTGCTAAGGCAGTGGTCTGTGACTGCATTGCCAATATAGGAGAGAGGTCCTTCAAAGAATTACCGGTAAGTGTGATTTCCAGCAATAAATAGAGTAAGGGACTAACCACACATATTCAGCTCTGTTCAGCTTTTGTCCATAGAAAACAACGATTCTGTATGGAGATGCGTACGCATCCGTTTAGCTTTACGGATGCGTACGCATCTCCATACAAAAATCTTTTTTTTATGGACAAAAGCAGAACAGAGCTGAATAAGTGTGATTAGTCCCTAAGAGTCTGATCAAGATGCTTATTTGATTGGTTGACTAATGCCTGTTTCTAAGGTCTTAACTCTTCAACAATCAGTTGATTCGATAAAATTGAGAGAATTTCTTCCGCAATTAAGTGTTTAGAAACGCAGTTTGTCTACATTCTCGAAGTAATAGCACTTCTTCTTTTCGTATCGACAGTACATCTATATTATCAAAGGTAGACTTCGACCGTGACTCAACTATTAAAGTTAAACCTTTATTAAAGATACTCCGTCTTATTACAAGACAAGGTTTTCCTTCAGACCCTAGTTTCAACCATGGACTTATTTTTTAATTTTGAACTTTATTACGACTCGTCATCATCCACAGTCCGACTTCACCCAGTGGCTTCGCATATGCCTCTCTTTTCAAGTGCCATTCCCCGCGCCCCTCTGCCAGCCTCGTCCAGGTTCTATCCACGATGGTAACAATGTACTCCGCCCATCTCGCTGCCGGACGAACGACATTTCGTCTTCCAGTCCTTGGACACCCACGGTCACTGTCCTACTCCACCTGTCATCACTGCGCCAGGTGTCCTGCCTAACTTCATTTGATTTCCATAACTCGTTTTCCGATATTAACATACAACTGATAGCTCAGTAACATTATTTTGTAACAAGACCGACTTTGTCCAAGCGGACTATGGCCGTCATAAAGCGGCGTTATGCAGATGTCCAGGGTTCAAAGTTAACATACTACAATCCCACTATCTTTAATCATTATTTACATACATAATCATATAAGTGTGGGATTGGCGTATTAAACGATTGTCATGTTTGCAGTAATAACATAACATTATTGTGTAATGTCATCGGTAGTAATTGGAATCAATATTCATCATCATTGCATTTATTATGAATCCGTGTAGTAGTCACAACAAGAAAGATAATAATATATCTAAACTCAACTTAACTACGATACTTTGGTGTATTTTGTTGGCGATTTGGGGCCATCCCGCAAATATAGACGACTAGCTTCTGCCCGCAACTTCGTCCGCGTGAAATTTCTTGCTCCCCCGGAGCATCCTGTCGCATCGCATCGCCTGCCCGCGCTATTACTTCGTTTTCGCTTAGCGTTATTTCTGACTATTTCTTCTGACTCGGCTCCTAAGGGTCCTTCCGTGATGTTAAATAGCCTCCACAAGAATTGCACGAATTTCTGTACGAGTCGCAATAAACACTTTTTCTTTCTTTTTCTTTTTTTTCTTAATTCAAGTCCGACCGGTACTTCCAGAGGTTAGCGCGTTCAAACAAACAAACAAACTCTTCAGCTTTTTTATTAGTATAGAAATGATATCTTTAAAATCTTGGGTTGAGAGCCCACACATTTTTTCGAGTCTAATACAAAAAATAAGTAAAATTATAACTTTAGGTTCAATGAGAATTTTGCTCTCTAGTGTATCCCAATCAAAAGCCCTCTGCACGAGTCATAAATAATCGCTCATATTCATTGTCTATATTTATCCAAATTTTGTCTTTCTTTAGCGACACCTCCAGGTGCTATGTTGCACGCTTCTGATTGGTTCATGCAGTGACGAGGAGGCAACCGTGCGCGCAGCCGCTGTGCGTGCATTGGCTATGCTCGTCATGTACCGGACTCTGAGAGAAGTAAGTAATATTTCACTCTATAAATGATCCTGATTCTCTGACGTCACTGGTAGTTGACCTGGCGCTGGCTATGCTTTGTTAGAATTCTATACAGGTAAATGTATACAGTACCTAATCAGCTCCCCCTGAAGTTTACTTTGAGTAACTAGCAGGCTCTATTTAATGCAGATACCTGAGGGGAAATTATCGTAATTTTAAGAACGTTCACAGTCTGATCTCAGTCTCATGCTGTCAAAAATACCTATAAATTCCCTACATTTTTGGCATTGATTTCGCTGAGATGACATTGCGACTAGATTTTGAACGTTTTTAATTATGGGAATTGGCCTTCAGAAGTCTGCATTCTTGCTGATTCCGGACGGACCGTGTGTTCTAACAAACAAAATTGAATCTGTCATTCTATGTGTGAAACATATTATTTTTATAAGCACTTAATAACTTATCTGTGTTAAGATAAGGGATCTATCACGTAAACAAACAACTCATCGACACGAAATTAGGTCAATTGGCCAATTGATCCGCTATGACTCCGTGACACGTTCCTGCCACTATCTGCAAGTCCTGAACAGAGTCTACATTTTTAACCGACTTCAAACAAAGGGGGTGCATATGAATTCGGCGAGTTTTTTATGAATCTACCAATTCTGCACACCACGTTTTTAACTACCAGGCTATATTAACCTTCCATTCATTGTAATAAAGTCGAAAATAAATGAATTTAAGGCTCATGAGCAGTTTACCAAATTCTCAATTCACCAGATTCTTAACCCACCAGATTACCAATTAACCTGTTTCTCAACTTACCCGATTCTCTACTCATTAGATTCTCAATTCACTAAATGTTGTATAGTTAGGTAACAAATTATTTACGATTTGCAATAGGTACGTACAGAAATGCCGCAGTGTGAGAGAACGGTTAGTCTATTAGTTACCTACCTACATATTTTTTTGATTGATTGTTAAATAATCTTAAGTATTGTTGACGTTAACGATGATAATGATGCTAACAATTAAAATAAAGTTCATTAACATAAACACAAATACAAGGTATAAATAATATAAGTGTATAAGTACTAATTATTATTTCAATTAAATTGTATTTATATTGTGTACTCATATAATTATTCCTCGGAGAGCCAAGAGATTTGAAAACCAGACTTATCTTAATTTCAATTTACAAATTATGAAAGGACAATGCTCATGGATGTATGGACTCCCGTAGAAAACAAAGTTTGACTTTGATGCAGCATGGGCTGCATCAAAGTCAAATTTGGTTTTTATAGACTACACGTATCCTATTAACTCACAAAAGTTCTTATTGTAAATACGAATACGAATACGGTGAAGGTGGCGTGATCCGTAGCCGCGTCGCCCGTCGCCCGCGCCTCTCACACGGCCGCCCGGCTGTGTTGCCAGGCGGCGAGAGGCCGCAACATCCTCCCAGGCGTTGAAGGATTCAACTCTATGACGACGTGTCCCGGAATAGGAGGCACATCGTACGGACGGCCCGAGTGAACATCCCCTTGGTGGTGGTGACGTCAGCCACCCGACTGACCCCATCGGTGAAGCGGCGGCAGGTTTGCTTCCCGCAGTAGCACGAGGTCGCCGAATACGAATCTGTTGACTTGCTCATGAGCCATGCTCCTGCCTCCATTGACACTGCTGCCAGACTACTGAACTAGTACGTAGATTATGTTCTGTCAAAACATTACGCTATTCTTTTGTTTTAGGATATCGGTTTCGTGAGTGACTGCGGCGAGAACATTCTGCGCGCGTTAGCTGAACCTACACTGGTTGTAAGGACTAAAGCGGCCTGGGCTCTCGGCAACCTTTGCGACGCTCTCGTGTTGAATGTGTAAGTTTGTTAGTAAATGAATTGAGCAAGCGTAATGATTAATGATCTCTGGTCATCCAGAGATCATTAGACGTCTTCTCATGCAGACGTCTTTCCCCTGCAGTGGGAAAATAACAGGCTGGTATTATAGTGGTTACGATAGGTCCAGTAAAAAATACGAGTTCAAACAAAAATAATTATTGAATCGGGAACATTTTGTATGTATGTGTTTCTGGAGTTACGTTACGGTTCTTTAAAAAAAAAACGTCAACAATGGTCCAACATTTGAAGACTTATACCGTTTAGATTTAGTATGTAAAGGAAATAATAAAGGTCAATTTAGGCGCTGATCAGAATTAGAATTTATTAATTTCAGGAAGTATATACTACATTCAATATTGCAACAAGAGACAGTATCCGTTATGCAAACCAATTTTTTTTTAGTTTACTGAAGTATTGTGCTTGGTTAATTACTATGTATTTAACGTCAACATAGATCCATAATCTGCAGTCTATATTTTGTTTGAGTTTTAGATCACATCTTGATAAATGATATCAACATGACGTCAAAAAAAAAAATCAGAGGAGGATCTACATAGCTATAGACTTTAAACATAAGGTCATTTCTAAATTCTACGAGTTTGTTAGCTTTTTTATTCATGTTTTTTCGTGGGATATTTGCTTCAATGAAGTCGAGTATACCAATGAATACGGACAAAAATAAATATGTACCTATGTATTATGTATTCCTAACATATACCGTACTTGGCAACATAATGGAAACCGCCAAATAAATGTCACAGATCAAACAAATGATCGACGCGCAAAAAGTTATCGGCATTTTGTATGACGTACGAGTATATATTATATAGACACAATTCTTTTGCATCATTTATTGGTGTAACCCAAAACATCATGGAGTAGTACGAAAGATTCTGAATTGTTGCAACCTTATCCAACTATACTCCATTTGAAATAAGATTAGACATATAAATAAACCTTTTTTACAGTCGGCTGCACCGATTTTGACTTCTATACCGTAGGCATAAGGATGGCATTAAAAGCTAAAAAGTGGTTACAATACCAACTGTTCACTGCAGCTGCCATTGGTCATGCCACCAACGCAATAGAATTCAAAATCGGTTGAACGGACTGTAAAAAAGGTTTATTTAAATATCTAATCTTATTTTAAATGGAGTATAGTGGAGCTACCAAACTTTGTAAACCATTTTTAGCCTGTGTGGTCCCACTGCAGAGCAAAGGCCAGGGATGCCTTTGCCTTGCAGTGGGACAACTCTTCTTCTTTCTACTCCTCTCTGTCTTGAGCTGTCTTGAGGTGACCAATCCTCTGCCAGGGCTGCGGGTTGTTCGAAAGAGATACCGTGGCCCCTGGCACAGGCAACTGAAGGAACACGGGTGGGTTTTAGTCAGTAAAAGTCTGACACGCCCTCCCGCTCAGCCCAGAGCGGGAGAGTACATTTGATGATTTCCCACCCAAAAAAAAAAGGTGACCAATCCTGCCTTTATGCGTCAAGCTCGTCCCGCCATCTTCATGTGATCCTAGACTTAGTTTAATGAAACGAAGAGAAAGAGTATGTAAGGATCGTAACAGGTGTTCAGGATAAAGCGGGAGGAAACGCCAGGGTGTCACCACTGTGGGGATCGCCCGGAGGACACGGTGGAGCATACGGTGGAGGTCTGCCCGGCTTGGGCGGGACCCCGCCGTGTCCTCTTGGCGGCGAGCGGCGGCGGCGACCTCTCGCGTCCGGCCCTCATACAGGCCATGGTCCGGAGCGAGAGTGAATGGGAGGCCGTCACCTCCTTCTGCGAAGCAGTTATGCTCGCGAAGGAGGAGGCGGAGCGTGCGAGGGAGAGGCAATCGCTGCACCCTCGCGCTCCTAGCTGCCGCAGGAGACGCCCTGGACGGGAGTCAACAGCCGACTCCCGGCCACCGTAGGCGCGGGCTTGCGGGCGGCGAGCTATGGGCAGCTCGCCGCCCGGTAAGGACCAGGCCCGGGTCGACGGCGCGTTGTGTTCCACGCGCGCCTCAAAGAGCTGTCAGCACGAACTGACGGGGTCCGCTAGGGCCGATGCCGCCGGGGCTGCGGGTTGTTCGAAAGAGATACCGTAGCCCCTGGCACAGGCAACTGAAGGAACACGTGTGGGTTTTAGTCAGTAAAAGTCTGACACTCCCTTCTGCTCCGCCCAGAGCGGGAGGAGTCATTTGATGATTTCCCACCCAGAAAAAAAAAGAAAAAAAAAAAAAAAGGATCGTAACAGGTCAGGACAGGGCGTTCTGTAGTTTCTGGCAACCCTCATGAAAAATAAGTTGGGGAGTTTATGTACTTCAATGAAATTTTTTGTTTGCATCTTATCTGGCAGATAAGTTAGCAGGAACTGGTCTGGAGTTGGTGAAAGACGTCCACTGCTGGACGTACTAAAGATTTGGTTTCTTAAGAAATCGGAAAACGGTCACACTATAATGTCTAAATACAGAGCGCCTTTTGCCACCTTTAGAGCGGTTCTGCACTGCATCCGATCCGAATCCGAGACATGACGGTCTTAAGTAGCCATAGTACTATTTGTATGAGGGGTTGCGCACTATACCCGAACTTAGTCCGTCCGAATTTAGAACATTCCCAATTCGGATTGAACTCTATTCTATTCTTTTAAAAAACGTTGCTCCACACTAGGAATTTCTCCTGTATCGTGGGTGCGTATACAAACATTTAAACTCACATACACAAACAGCTAGACCCGGAACAACTACTTGTAGATCATACAAATATAACTCGGATCTTGAATACGGATTCGGATCAGACGTAGTGCGAAACCGCTCTAATACTTTACGGGACACTAGACGCCCGTAATAACAAGAAAACTTCTATTGTCTCGTTCAGTGTCCTTCAATGAATCAATGTCAAATACTGGTGAAAATACTGATGAATGTTAAATACTGGTGACGGCTGTTATTATACATAATAACGGCCGTCATGAAAATCTGTCATTTTATATCGTTGTAACGTGGAGGCTATAATACGACAGTAAATGAAAACACTGACAATACTAATTCTTTGAAAATAACAAATAAAACAACATCAAAATTTAAAAAGTGACTTTTTCGAATAAATTTAATAGTAGCGATGGGCCGGCTCTGGGTTTTGCCAATCTTTGACTGATTTTTTGTATGCAGACTGGCCACGTCATAAGATATCCGAAGTTTAACTTATGGTCGTTCAGTCGTTTCCACCTTGTATGACAGAACCGCTTTCCAAGGAAACCCTAGCCTAGAATTCTAAACAACTATTTTATTTTGAACAGGGAGGACCCAGACTGCGATGACTTAGACGACGCCCTGTTGGTTCGACTGCTAGAGGTCAGCATCCAGTGCGCGGCCGACAATGATAAGGTAACCCTAACAACGTAATGTTTGGTGGCAACGATTACGATAGTCAATTGTCTTATCTCAAAGTACTCTGACGTCTGTCTTGCGCACGAAACGGTCCATTCATGTTTTGAATGATAGTTTGTAAAAAAATCATGAAATCACGCGCATGTTTCATGATTGTTTAGGCTGGGGTGTCGTCTTAAACCTAAGTGGTTAAGGGTCAAACTTATTTACATAATAATGTATCTTCTGCCTGGCGCTATGAATCCGTGATTGATTGTAGATAAAAGTCACATAGATCTCGGGTTGTCCCCCTAGTTCAGATACAGTTATGAGGCAGAGATTTAGTGCAAGAACACTGCTATCATAAGATGTGTAGTTAAATTAGTACGTATTATTATACACAGTAAACTGTTTACTGTATATACTAATTATTGAGTTGTAGGTCGTTTGTTCGAACCCAGACAGGCGCTTTACTTTGTGTAAATTATTTCACCACCACTGCTCTTAAAACGGTGAAGGATAACATCGTGAGGAAACCGGCATGCCATAGAACCAAAAAATCGAAGATATGTGACATCTACCAACCCGCACTGGGCCCGCGTGGTGGATTAGGTACGGCCCACTCCCTCTCACAGAGAGGAGGTCTGATTATCCACTAATTATTGTACGGCATAATGCTACAAGTAGAGTGAAACATAATTTATTTATTATAACATCTAAAATATATACAATAATTATCCACACAATTGTCACAAGTAGTAAAGTTATGCTGTAATACTTGTCTTTCTACACAGTATAAGGTTGGTCATAAAACAACAGTACCACGGACAAAGCTCCTCCGCAGCTTTGTCCGTGGTATTGTTGTTTTATGACCAACCTTATACTGCCAGTAATGGTGTATTACATCTCCTTATCTCATGGGGTGACGTTATCACTCGCGGTTGCAACACAATTCTGTTACTGGCGGATAAAAAGTCGAGTTTTATTAATATTTAACTCTTCATTTTTACTTCTATATTTCGAGTAATTAAAATAGCTTTTGACTTCCCTTCCACCCTCCATTCCTGATTTGACAGCTAGGGAAAACGTTGGTTCGCAACTGAATAATTGACTTGCAACGGAATTGTCACAACCATGTGAAAGCTTCTTAACGAATGCTCTCTTGTGTGAAAGTCCCTTTACATTATGCTAATCAAGTTAATGGTAAAGTTATTTGACTTAGATATCAGTAATAAATCATAAATTATAAAACAAGTTATAATCGACTCACACTGTAACTTATCCGATACTAACTTTTCTCTCTAGTAACATCATCTACCTAACCTTTTCACAACTATGTTGTGGTCGGCTTTCAGTCTAACCGGATGCAGCTTACGACTGGTTAGATAGCGCCGATAGTGGTTGGTTAGTAATAAGGGGTAATACGATACCCCTTAGTAAGACTGGTTGCCAGACTTTCGGGCTTCTGACTACCCATAACGGTTGTCAAAGATCTACAAATGATAACTGGGACCAACGGTTTAACGTGCTTTCCGAGTTACGGGGAGTTTCGATATGTAATGGACCCACCCATCCACGGACCGGCCTCGTCAAGCATAGCTTAACCTTTGATCGACTCGTGCGGCTGTTATTATTTAGCCACGAGCCAACTAGCAAAACGAGTATCTTTTCTCTCTAGTAACATATTCTAAATATACACTCAATATGGAAATCTAGAAAGCTAATCGCAGCACGGGTCACTTAACCAACACGAGGTCCCTTGCTCTTCGCACGTGGACATACGCTATCAGTTTGCCTTACGTTAAAATATTCCTTATCTCTAAGTTAATGGAAAGTTTTACTGGACCGTTATCCATACAGGATGTGTGAACTAAAACAAGTACAAATGTAGAAAGAAAGATAGGTAATCTAAGCAGATTGATTACTGATGCATGTGACAAGTTTGTGGGTCAAGGTTCAGTTATTTTCAGGCATTGAATAAAGAATCAATGAACATTAAGGGGATCGGTTTAGGTTACCTTCTTGTTAATTTTATTTGACCGATATGTTCATGGTATAACATCCGTTGAAACAATTTTGCCTTGTAGCCGTGTTACATTTCATGTTGCATTGCATATATTATAATTATATATAAAACGTACTGCACTACGTTGCATAGCGGCAGGTTCGTTTCAATGGATGTACAGTTCATGTTTAACATATATGTGTTTATATAATTTGATCAAATTAAAACTAAACAATATAACACGACAAGAAATATAATGAGTTTAGTTTTCATAATTTTCAACACGAAGGTGTTAATAACTGCAGAGTTCAATGTCTGTTGCTATGACAAAGTAAGGCTTAACCTTCAAACTTGACGGATCTATAGAATTTGCTTCAAAAGGTGTTTTATTTTTAATTCAGAATATAATTTTAAGTTATCCCATCAGCACATTCTCGTATGACAATTGGCAGTAATTATTTTTATAATAAACAAAGGGTCGGTACTTTCAAAACTATCGAATAACCATTACTATTTTGCTACATAGATAAAAATGAGTGCGACTCGCGGGCTCGGAAATCTGCTACGCTTGATAAAAGACGAGAATCTTCTCAGGAACACGCAATTGAAGACCTTATGCGAGACGGCAATAGGGAAGCTTTTAGATTGCGCGTGTAAGGTGAACAATATGAAGGTGCGGTGGAACGCTTGTTACGCGATGGGCAATGCTATGAAGAATGAGCAGCTGTTCACTTGTTTTAATGGATGGCAGGTAAGATGTTCAAGAAGGTTAAGTAACGAATTCCTTTATCGTCAATTTTATGGGTACGAGTTACAAAATGAAAAAAAAAAACGACGAAAATAGCAAGGTCTGGTCTGTGTTCCAGTTTGTAGGGTATAGATGCCGGTATAATTACAGGGACATGAGACACTTTAACATTGTCTCTGGGATAGCAACGCACCTGCAATGCTACTGGTATTACAGATTACTATTGGCGATTGATATCACTCGCTTAATTTATGGAGGGCCTCTACTTTTTTGCCACAAAAACATCTCGTGTCAATTGTATAGTTTTGCTCAATGACACGCCGTTATGAATTCGTTCATACTGCTTTGTCTTAATCCAATCATTCCTCCCCAGAACCAAGTCTACTCCAGCCTGTGTACTCTAACCAAAGAGTGCAAGAACCTAAAGGTTCGTATCAACGCGGCGACGGCGTTGCGTGCGCCGTCTGCGCGTACGCACTACGCCGAACACTACGTGTTAGTGTGGAGGGGGGTACTGACTGCCATGGAGAACGCGGCTGATGTTGATGACTTTAATGAATATAAGCATAAAGATAATCTTATTGAACAGGTGAGGTTTGGCAGAACTGTTGATGCTCTTTTGTTTTGAATCTTTAACTACCGAATTGTTATCTGAAGGCACTACTACCCCGTTTCTCAAAGGCAACTGAAAAATTAGCTGTGGTTCTGTATAATCAGCCTATAACGTTCCCACTGCTGGGACACAGGCCTCTCTGTGAGTGGGAGTGGGCCATAATCCACCACGCGGGCCCAGTGCGGGTTGGTAGATGTCGCATGTCTTAGAATTTTTTGGTTCTGTGACACGCCGGTTTCCTCACGATGTTTTCCTTCACCGTTTTGAGAGCAGTGGTGATGAAATAAATTACACAAAATAAAGCGCCTGCCTGAGTTCGAACCCACGACCTACAAATCGTAAATCGGGGTTGCTACCACTGGGCCACCACACCTGTGCTGAGCTGTGGTTGACTGACTAAAATAATAACAGCCAATCAAATCATGTAATAATAACAATAAATACAGCTAATCAAATCATGTGTGTCAAAGAATTTCTTTGGATTGGCTGCTGTTATGTCAGTCAATCACGTGGCATGATTTTAATTTTGTCATCTTTTTATTTTGGTTAGTCTTTTAGAAAACCGGTGTTACAATGGCAAAAGTCACTCTAGTGGCTACACGTGATTATTGATCTTGAGATAACGAAACTCTAACTACTTATATTTTTTTATTGCTGAATGGGCTGCTCTTGACCTCGATCACGCCTGATCGAAAGCAATGCATGAGGTCTATGATGGAACGAGCTATACACCGTTAAATATTGATCGTTTAAATACTTAAAAAAAAATCAGTTAGTCCATAGATTTATGTTCGCCGAGGAAGGTCAACATCATTTTTAAAAAAACAATTCCCTCTTTTGAAGTGGGGTATTAAATATTCTGGCGATACACGTATAATGTATGGATCAACTGATTTTTTTTTCACGATTTCAGGGTTAGTCCAGTAGTAAAAGTTGTTCATAATGATGAGCACAATGACCCCTTTTAAGGATTAAAACGATCAAAATTTAACGGTGTATACAATACTCCTGTTGGTACAGACTGAAGCAAATCAATTCTCCAATTGCTAGGCTGCCCAAATATTGAACCAATATCCAACAAATATTCTCTATTGTTTCAGTTATGTGTAACTCTAGCCCACCTATGCTGCCTCCTCACTCAAGCGGACTTAACAGACATCCTGGACCCTCTCGTCTTCCACTACGACTGCGCTAAGGCTACATTCACACAAGTCTGTCACAAATTACCTCCGGAAAACGCGTCCTGTCTGAGAATTCTCAAGGCAGCGAAGTACGTAACCGTCGATTTGACTGCGACCAATGAAACGCAGATGCAGGCGTTGAGTATGTTACAAGATATATTTATTTGGGACATGTAGATGTTGAATCAAGGTGAAGTTGGAGGGATGAGCTTGACTTCTACCGAAAGTACTGGTTTTCTGATGGTGCCAAACTCAAAGCCGAACCCTGGAACGACGTGATTTAAAATACCATCGACACGCTAAGAAGAAGTACTGGCTTACATCACCAGCTAACAGAAATGTATAGAGAAGCGAGACAGAGGCTTTTTGCCCAGCAACGGAACAGTAATAATAATAATAAATAGGAACGCTAGGAATAAGCCTGATATAGTGGTGGTGGATCGATCAGAGCGGCACGCAATGATTGTTGACATAGAATAGAATAGAATACTCTTAACCGACACAACCGACCCGCATGATGAGAACCTCGTGAAAGCCGAGAAAGATAAACAAATCAAGTATCTAGACTTGAATCGCGAGGTTGTCGACATGTAGGATGTGGACTCAGCGATCATTGTGCTGATAGTCGTGACAGCCAATGGCTTAATAGCCAAGAGCTTCGAGGGCTTGATTTAGAAAGCGGTACTTCTGGACACGGCTTGCATTGTCAGAAGGTTCCCCTCTCTGGAGCCCTTTTTTTTTTTTTTTTTTTTGTGGATGGGAAATCATCAAATGACTCCTCCCGCTCTGGGTGGAGCAGAAGGGAGTGTCAGACTCTTACTGACTAAAACCCACCCGTGTTCCTTCCTTAGCCCTTTATGTACCAGGGCAGCGGTAACCCTTTCGGACGATCCCGCTACCCCGGCAGGCTTCGGCCCTGTCGGGCCCCGTCAACTACGCTGACATCTCTCTGAGGCGCACGTGGAACACATACGCGCCGTCCGGCACGGGCCTGGTCCTGATCGGACGGATCTCTGGAGCCCTGACCGCCGGTAACTTAACGCTAGAATATACACTACTTACAGAATATTCAAGTCTGACTATAATAGTTAGTCATGTTTGATAAAATCTCAGGCTAATCTCTTTAGGGATTATTAACTAATGCGGTCAAGACAGTGTTGATATTTAAGATTAGGTGTGTATCTGTATTAGAATTAATGGATGTGACTTTTATAAACTAATGCTTATGTACTAATAACCGGACTTTTCCACTAAAATGAGGTTTAACATAAAATAATATTTAGGTTTATTTATGTAACACATAAAAAGGTTTAGTTTAAAAAAAAATCAGATCTCATTTTTGAAACTGGCAACAAAATGGTGTGATGTTGCCATTAGATGAAATATTTGTGAAAAATTAATATCACACTTCTTTTTAAAGCAATCAAAATATTAGTAAAACGCATGTTTTCGTTAAACGTGATGTTAATTAGTTTTTTTTACTATTGCATAGATATTAACAGTTTTTATTTGTTCTAATTTTAACAGCACCTTGTTAAAATTGATAACACGAGTGAACTTAGTTTATTTTTGAATCTTTCAAATAAATATCCGAGAATAATACTTTGTTTATTATAACGATGCCAATTTTGGTAATAAAACCAGTGCTAATAATATAAATAAGTACATGAAATTCGAGTTTAAACTTATTAAACCTTGCTCGTTATCAATGTGAACAAATAAATAAAACAGTTTTTTTCAAACAGATTGTATGACATTACTTTTTCTTGTGCCAGACAAAATTAATTATCTTTTAATTCCTTATAGAGCTACAATTTAGATAATTTTTACTGCTCACGGTATGAAAATATTAGTACATATTAATCTATGACGAAATCCATCTTTATGCCAAGGTCAAAAGCACGACACTTTTTTTACGTTTCCTTTGACGATCATCTGCGATATTGCATGAAACGCATCGTATGCAAATTATTCGAATGAAAATTTTAAAAAGCACAATCTCTCACGCTATCAACACATACCATACTCACCAACTCTCCATATAATATATACCTCTTAAAAATAAATCTGCCTTTGATGTAAAGCTGCCAAAACATTTCAGCAAACGTGATGTATAAACGGTAGAGGGTGAGGTTGAGCCTCACCCTAACTTTGATTGTAGTTTCTTGTCAGCTATACCCTGTCCATTAGGTTAACCGTTTTGACAGCTGTCTTAGAACGAACTATTCCAGATTACGTAAAAGCTAACTTTAAAATGCGTAATTAAATAAATAAATATATAAACTGCCTTATCTTATTGAATTATCTTATTTATGGCTTTTTGCAGACATTATAATACCGTAGGTGCGTGTATCAATCAATGTATTGTGTGTTGCTGCACTCACTAGATCCATCTGTCAAAAAACGGTTTACCTAATGGACAGGGTATAATGGTCTTCATAAATCACCAGTACCCTAATTGCGTAACACACTTTCAATTACAATCTGAATTACCTTGAAGGATATTGCTAATCCATTGCTTCATATGTTCGAAAACTTTGTCAGCTCAACAACGTAAATAACGCAATGAATGTTGTTGAACTGTCAAAATGAAAGCCATTGCTACTGTAAGTATGTTACGCAATAACCCTGCTGTTCGGAAAAAAAAACCTTCGTGTGGCCTTTTATTTTCATTTTATTCCTGCAAATGCCATCCAAAAGGATTTTTTAAAAGATTTGTGTTTGTCGGCCATTCCTGCTGTTAGTTGCCATTACCGAAGATGATTGGTATAATCGTATTCCATCAATTTGTTTTTTTCATGTAGGTAATGACACCGTATGTAATACGCTCAACAAATTGAAGCATTTTCTATGTAAACGTATGAATTATTCACTTTGCTTTGATTATGGTTTATGATCTGCGAATTATATCAAGTAAACATGTATTTAAATTAATTTATGCTTTATTTAAATCAAATTAGAAAATTATTTATATTGTTTTTTTGTAGTTATTCTTTTACAGCAAAATAAATGTTATATAACAAATTATGTTTCATTTTTTTTCTGTCAATAACATTTGAACATGTTTCTCATTGAAATTCATAACATAACATCACCACGCCTGTAATCTACGAAGGGTTAGAAAGAGGTGCGCCAATATGAAAAAAAAAAAAATTATATGCCAATAATTGTAATAAGGTAAAATACACAATTTAGTTTATTTTTATTATTCTGATAACTATTATGACTAGGCCTATTACCCGATTCCGGCTTGACGTCGACTGCTGGGACACCCTGTATAAGCAATATTTGCTAAAATACCTACAGTAAGCTATAACACCCAAACGCATAGACAATTAGACATGAATGCCACAAAATAACAGTTTGTTCCAGTAACAACTAGCTAATACTCGTACTTCAAATACAAGGCCGGTTACAGGAAAACAAGCAAACTTATTCGAAGGACGACAAGAAACCTATCATCGTTACTACGACCCAATATTTGACAAAGCCAAAGAAATGCTTCATAAAACTTTCCCTTGTGGTTTCCGTTAGGAATAATTTGACATCTATCATCTACGAGTTAATATGAGCTAACTATCTTTAGTGTTCGGAAAAAAAAACCTAATCGAATAAATAAAATGACTATTTATTTACTCCGGGAAAACAAACAGTTGCACACATCTTAATAAACTGGTAGTGAAAAAAAAAGAGATTAGGTAGGTATTAAGTGTAGCGGCGTTATCCATATCTTAATTAATTATTATTAAATAATAAATAACAATATCTTAATTAGATACTAAATAATTGTTAAAGTATTTGCACACGAGTGAAAATAAAAAGAAAAGAAAAACTTTTTTTTTTAATAATAAAGAAAGAACAAATCAAAACAACAAAAAATCTGAGTCACTAATTAATTTTAACTATTCTGCACTCCACAAATCGATGACCTATCTGAGTAAAATGACGTGGCATGACTGATAAGATAATGTAGGTAAGGTGCCAAGGTATTATGTCTAGGTACCCACTGTTTTAGATTATAGACAAAGCCGCGAAAAGATTACAGATATTAACGAAGTCTAACAACACTGTCAGATTTACTTATCATCAAGATTGACAAAATGATTCGATAAACTGCTTTTCCGTATTTCATTTCTTAAGCCTATTTCGCTCAGTAATTAACGTAGACAGACCTCTTTGACCTCTGTGTAATTACCTAATTAACATCTAAAAAACTGAAGTGTATTGAATCGAGTATCTTTGCTGACCATACCATATCCTGCTTTTCAAGATGCTGTCTGTGAAGCGTCTGTAAAAACAGCAAAAACACTAAAAAAACAAATTGAGAGGAGGCGAAATCTTTACTATAGGTACCTAATTGTTAGAATTAGGTACCTATAGTAAAGATTTGCCTACTACAAACGGAGCTAGATCAATGATCATTTGCAGTAGGGAGAAGATTCCCTAAACTGCCTTCACTCTTTCCGACATTTTAAACTCTTGCAAAAATCTAGGATCCGTCATGGCGACCGACCGACGCCAGCTGGCGGCGTAAAAGAAATTCCTGAGTAGATATCTAACAGACTTGAGAAGGTTTTCCATCAAGAAAAATGAAGTAACTACCTAGGTAGGTACTGTAAAGGTTGTCTGCATGTCATGCGATCTTATGTCGTTCAGGCTTGTAGAAAAATAACTGTAGTTCCATTTGACCACTCAAGCGAATTTTTGAATTAGGTACTTAAGTTTCAAAATAATTCATTACGTTTTTTTTGCACAGATATAGTATGAAATTGCCGATTTGTACTGAAATTTTTTAATTCGTTTTATTTTAAATTTAACACATTTATTTAATCAAAATAATTACCATTATTATCTATACATTGCTGCCATTTAATAGGAAGGTCATTTAAAATGCCTTTGCGATAGAACTCTCGTGATCTAGATTCGACAAACTGTGTGAAAGCATTTTGTACTGCCTCCTGAGAAGAAAACTTTTTATCACGTAGAAAATTGTCCAAATCACGAAAAAAATGGTAGTCCGTTGGAGCAAGGTCTGGCGAATACGGAGAGAGACGAATGGTTTCTAATTGCAGTTCCTGTAGAGTTAAAACGGTTTCTCGTGCTGTATGAGGTCTCACGTTATCATGGAGCAATAATGGTGAAGATCGAACACCTCGTATTAAAAAATAACTCGAATATTCGACCTATCCATCTTTCTTGTCTAAGCTGAATAAAAAAAATAACTGAAAGTCGATAATCGAATGTTGCACATTTTTTAAAAGAAGAACTTCATAGGTACCATGTGAAAAAAGTTTCACTCAAAAATCTCAAACCATGAAGGTTCTATGGCAAATCGAAGTACCCATTACAATAAAACGGCAATTTCATACTTTAACCCCTATTATTAGGCGCGGAGAAGTGAACACGTTTTCTTGAAATAAACTGAGAAAATATAATATGACTAGCTGTGCCCCGCGTTTTCACCCGCATAAGCCTCGATCCCGTAAGAATATATATTAATCCTGGCTATAAACTATCTGTCTGCCAAATTTCATCCAAATCCGTTCAGTACTTTTTGCGTGAAAGAGTAACAAACATCCATCCATCCATACAAACTTTCACGTTTATAATATTAGTAGGATTTAACGCCCCCATATAAGATTGCTCTACTGTTAGTAGGTACTCCTCCAGACCTGATAGTACATAAATAGGTAAGTGAAAACTGAAAACCTACAAATGCACGTGTTTCGTGCTGTTGTTAATGATTCCAAAGATCACGTTGTCTAAACACGATGTGAGCATTAAATCAAAAACCAAAATGGGCATCTATTCAAAACAAAATTAACTTTCAAATTAGCTCCAAGTCTTCTATATGTTAATATTTATGATCTGTTTTGTTTCCAGAATATACACCTACCTCCCCACCTAAAGGTACTTAGGAAACGTCCTAGGTAGGTACGAAATATTGAATAATAGATCTAGCAAGTTTTTTCGCAAGCAAATCCTATAATAACTTCTAAGTAATGTCACTGTGTTGAAAGGCCTCCCACAAGGAGGACCGATGGCCTTGTGAAGGCTGCAGTGATCCGCTGGATGCGAGAAGCACAGTACCGGTCGAAATGGCGATGCTTGAGGAATCCATGTCGAGCCGCCGATGTCCAGCAGTGGACGTCTTTCGGCTGAAATGATGATGAATGTCATTGTTATTGTGAAAGTATGTATTGGAAGTATTTATATACTTACTTACCTATTTATTTTATGTAAATAGCTGCAGTACACTTACACAAGTGCATTATTAGTGTGTTCTAGTGCATTTGTATGAATTAGAACGTAATACATCTAATGAATTGCTTTCAATAAATGCTGTAATCGAATAGAAATGTTTAATTCACTAGCGGTTAGCGGGTTTGAAAGTGAAATTTAAAGAGTTTTTCTATAATTTTTCCTCTCAACCAAAGCACCTGACATCTAAATCTTCACAACCCTTTTTTTTCTGGTTGGGAAATCATCAAATGACTCCTCCCGCTCTGGGCGGAGCAAAAGGGAGTGTCAGACTTTTACTGACTAAAACCCACACGTGTTCCTACAGTTGCCTGTGCCAGGGGCCACGGTATCTCTTTCGAACAACCCGCAGCCCCGGCGGCATCGGCCCTAGCGGACCCCGTCAGTTCGTGCTGACAGCTCTTTGAGGCGCGCGTGGAACACAACGCGCCGTCGACCCGGGCCTGGTCCTTACCGGGCGGCGAGCTGCCCATAGCTCGCCGCCCGCAAGCCCGCGCCTACGGTGGCCGGGAGTCGGCTGTTGACACCCGTCCAGGGCGTCTCCTGCGGCGGCTAGGCGCGCGAGGGTGCAGCGATTGCCTCTCCCTCACGCGCTCCGCCTCCTCCTTCGCGAGCATTACTGCTTCGCAGAAGGAGGTGACGGCCTCCCATTCACTCTCGCTCCGTACCATGGCCTGTATTAGGGCCGGACGCGAGAGGTCGCCGCCGCCGATCGCCGCCACGAGGACACGGTGGGGCCCCGCCCAAGCCGGGCAGACCTCCACCGTATGCTCCACCGTGTCCTCCGGGCGATCCCCACAGTGGTGACACCCTGGCGTTTCCTCCCGCTTTATCCTGAACAGGAACCTCCCGAAACAACCGTTTCCGGTGAGGACCTGCGTCAGGCGGAAGGTGAGGGCGCCGTGGCGCCTCTCTAGCCACTCCTCAAAGAGGGGACTTATCGCCGCAATTGTGGCGTGCCCAACTCTTCACCAGCCTTGGTTGACTGGTAGAGAATGCCTGAGGCATTAAGTCCGCCTTTGTACCTTTTTGTGCAAAAAGTTTAAATTAAGAAATAAATTCATAATAAATTATCTACCTATACGCCACGAAAAAGTTTACTTGAGTGTAAGTAGGTACGTTAACAAACTATTTATAAAATTCATTTAAGTACCTACTTTTGTATCTACTAAAGTAAACTCAGTTATTTTTACCTACCTACCTACCTATTTTCAATCATTGACCTCAATAGATTTCCAGACTTACAAACAACTTTCTATCTAGATAATCCAGACTATCGTCGCCACAATTTCAAATAGGTTGGGTTCGATCGCCGCTGAAGCTGTATATAGCTCTGTATAGATAGGTACCTACAAACCGCCCACGCTTTACGTTTGGTTCAAACTTAATGTGAAATGTAAACCAATTACATTAATTAATCAATAATGTGTGAACTTGATAACATCCGCCTTTACTTAATTAAGACGTTTCAGAGGCCATTGACGTAAATAGTATCCAGATAGTTCAGCTTACACCTTTTGATACTGGGGTTATGTTGTGTCCATGAGTTATAATTAGAATTTGAATAAATTAACATTCTAATTATTCGAATATAAATTTTGCAACATTTAATGAGCTTCGCTCTATCTAAACTAATATTATAGAGAGAAAAGATTTGTTTTTTTTTGTAAGTTTGTTTGTAATGAATAAACTCAAAAAATACTTGACCGATTTAAAAAATTCTTTCACCTATAGAAAGCTACATTATTAACAAGTAGGTAACATGGGCTGTATTTTTTGAGTATATTGTGGTGTCTTACGACTTACAGGCCAACGAAATGGCTGAATATACTCGTAACTAGTGGTAGACGTCGACTAATGATAATTTGCACGCCCCTTCACTAAAATGTGTATACAAACATTTGAAATGTGTATGCAACAAGGGGGAGGGGCGTCTAATTTTAAATTAAACCATCTCTATAAAAAATTAATAATAAGATTTATTTCTCAAAGTGCCTCCAACATCCACCACTTTCCATCAAACCTTATTGGCTACGTCTGTCCCTCTACCAACCTTGCAGACAGGACAATATTTTCACCGCAGCATCAGCTATTTTCGTATAGCTTGTGCCGACACAAAGAATGGCAGCTATGGATAAAAGTAGGTGCCTAATTAATTAATCGATTGAAGCGGAAGCTACTCAGTGTAGCACTGTCTGTGGCATGAATGGCCTCATTCACATCGCGGGGCTTTATGGAGGTGGAGCTCTTATGTATCTAGATATCATGAAGGTGTAAGTAAGGCGGGGATTGGCTTTTAAAAGAGCCGTTTGGGATGGGTCTTGAGAAAAACCTGTTCGTGTAGCAGGGTGTGGATATGGCGCAAATTATGTCCCACCTTCGATTCTGCCCTTTGGGCCCTAAAAACTGTAGCCATAGCGACCTCTACGCTGCTACAGACGTTACCGTGGAAGTCGCGAAGTTTTGGGCCAACAAAAATTTAATACAATGTCGTGCTATCGACACGACGAAAACGGGAGATCATACAAAATGCAGAAGACAAAAAACCGGTCAAGTGCGTGTCGGGCCACGCGCAGTGTAGGGTTCCGTAGTTTTTATAACAGCCAAGTGCGGGTCGTATTCGCTGACTGATAGTTTCGTACTATGCTCTAACTAAAAGCCAAACATGACTAGCTACCTAATTTGACTTCCTATACAAATCTTCACCGACAATTTTGCACGGAAAGTTTTAATTTTTTTTTTGAGATTTGTATAAGACTTGTCATAGCCGGTGTAGCAACTGTTTTTTTTTAATAATACTTATTTAGGAATTAAACAATAGCGCGATACAACTGACGCTTAGCGCCATCTATCAACATTTCTATGGAGTTGTTCGAAATTTTCGAGTCTAATACAATTGGTCGACTATTACTCGTAAACTTGTAAAGCCCACTTAAGTGTGATAGTTTTCCTTTAAACTTCGTTATATATAGGTACTACTGCCGTGACATTTGAATTTCTAACTACAACTGTTTAGTTGGTAGAGGGGGGGGGGGGGACACTTGACTCCAACGAAAATTGGTACTTTAAAGCTTGATAAGTCACGAACAGTTTACTTAATCAAAACGGTCTTCCCAAAACCCTATTATTTTTGAAAGACCATCCCCACTTTAGATGTTGGGGAGGTACCCTAAATAATATTTTTTTTCAAAATTTTATTTTACCACTTTTTCAGCGTCATTATCGTGTATACTCATGCCAAATTACAACTTTCTAGTACCAATCGCTTTTTAGCTAAACCGCGGACAGACAGACATACAGACAGACGACATGGCGAAACTATAAGGGTTCTTTGTTGACTACGGAACCCTAAAAATCACTCACTGTCAGCCAGCTTACAGCCAGCTGCTAAAAGGCCAATCAAATTCTAATGTTAAAGGGGATGCGGTAAGGTAGCCCGCGAAATTCTAATTCACTTAAGTTTTTTGCAATTTACAGGTCAGTGTTATGTTATAAGTTGATTTAAATATTATAATTCACGGCCGTAACAAATATGTATTTACTTATAGATAATCTAATTTATAATTGCGCGCCCTGCACTGCTTGTTACCTACACATTTAAAATGTTTGTATAGAAGTTTTAGAGAATTATAATCATCAATAATATAAGAATATATAAGAATCATCAATACCACTCTGTAAGTTAGATTTGGGCTCAAATGTCACGATTTCATGAAATAATTATTCGATAGGGTGATCTGAATGTTAAATCTCATGTTAGCTGTTGCGATTGGTTAGCGACGGCGGAAAACAACAGCCAATCAAATCACTTGATACGAAATTTCACAACAGATTAATTGACTGCCTCATTGGTCTAGTGGTCGCAAGCGCTACTGCTCAGCAAGAGGTCCTGGGTTCGATTCCCAGGTCGTGCAAAGTGTAATTGGGTTTTCCATCAGGAATTTCTCAGTAGCAGCCCAGGTTGATGGCAGTAGGCTCACCCCGTAATACATGCGACTTAAAAACAACTGGCGAATTGTGGATGTCCATAAAATAGGTACACCTCTGCCTAACCTTTCGGGGCATTACAGGCGTGATGTCTGGATTAATTGAAATAGAAGCCAGGGGTTATCTCAAAACTAACAATCTCGAGACTCCTATAGATTGGAAGTTAATGTCACCATGCACTCGAAACGACAGGAAGTCACTTAAGCTTTCTTGACATTTTATTGTGGACATTCTGGAGGGGAATTTATTATTGATTCATTATTCTTTCTTTCTATAATTTATAATAATTAATTGTTATAGTACTTAATTCATTTGAATTTAAATTGTTAATAATATTTGTACGCCTAATGGCAAAACATAGACAACCTATGTAAATGTAGTAACGTCTCACACACTGTGTAACTCTACCTATGTTTACAAATAAAGATTCTGATTCTGAAGATGGTAACATACTCGTAGATGAAACAGGTAAATAAGAGACTGCGATGGAACGCGTCACTCCATTCCTCACCCAATTTAATTATATGCCACAAACTTTTTATGGAAAAACACTGAACATTATTCTGTAACAATAACGACTCAAGTTTAAATAGAGGTCGACTGTGCCGCATTGTAAATTTGATATCGATTGTGATGAATGTGAGATAGTCGTAGCTCGTAGGTGCATTCGATCGATCCGCAGCCTTGCTTTACATTATTGAACGTTCTCGAAACCCATGAATTATTTCTGAAACTAATGAGCTTATATGAATTATTGTAGGGGAAAGGTGCTTATAGTCAGCCAGAAACAATCGCAGTCTACTGCTCAGTACGTACAGTCACGAGCAAAAGTATGTATACACTCGGCTTTATTCAAAAACGATTTACCCCTTTGTTTTTGAATGAAATATTATGCTGTTACGAACATAGCATTTTCGAACCCATACCATAGCATTTTATGTAATGTGTCGTATTTCAACGTTGCATTCGTTATTTGACGAAAAAGTCGCAATTGAAAGTTGCCAAGTGTTGACATATTGGTGCTCGTGACTGAACACACTGACTTGGTGGCTCGCTTAGCACCTAGAGCCTAGCGAGTCACCCTGCGAGTAGCGAAGTGAAACGAACGTTCTAGAATCTTCGCAACCGGCTGCACCGCCCGCTTGGCGCCTTCGCTAATCGCCTAGCATGTATGTAAGGATGTTAAGTCACTAGGCTCTTAGCGCTAGGCAAGCTACCTGTCAGTGCGTACGTAGTTCAAAGGCTTACTATTCCATCAACGACTACTTACACGATAAGAATAGTTGGTCGCCCTGATTAACTCAAGACAATGTTCATGTTCTTTCTCCAGAATTAGCTTACTGAGTGGTTATTGTTATTACTATTAACTTATTTATTTATTTTACTTCGATGGTCCTAGTTTATCATCTGTGACTACAAGTGACAGCTATGTGACCCAGAACCCAGCAATGCATAAATATGTAGGTAAGCTGTCACGCCCTTTATGCCTGGAGGCTTTTATTTAGTTTTTATTTACCTACATTTTAATTTTAATTAATTATTTTTTAGCTTGAGTACATATAGTTTTTATTATATTTGTTGGTATATTGGCGTGGCTAGCTGACATATGGCAAATAATTTAATTTTATGTTCTGTGCCTTGTAATGTTCATTACTTAACACCTAGTATTGTATACAATCAAGTATCAAGTATTTTCTAACTGAACAGACAGCTGTGCTGCTGGGGAGTTTGTTGCGCCACTTCTTCTTCCCAGCGATTGCACTAGGAAGTGGTGAAGGGCGGGCGTTTTTGGGGGACTGTCTTTTGTAATGTTGACGTTCGAAAAGTACTGATTCTCAGCCTAATTTGAATAAATGACTTTTGATTTTGATTTTTTGGTTTTGTAGCCTATAAGTCTGTTTCAATGTGCCTTTCGATTCAAGTCTGAGTGCGTCTGTTTGCTTCTCATCGCAACATTTGGCGTCATGGTCAAGCTTGTTAGCTCCCTGGCAATAACTGAAATTTCACTAGATTGTCTATTTATGTGAATTCGATATCGATTGTGATGAACGTGAGATAGTCGTAGGTGCATTCTATCGATCCGCGGCCTTGCTTTACATATTGAACGTTCTCGAAATCCATGAATTATTTCTAAAACTAATGAGCGTATGTGACTCATTGTAGGGAAGTTGACTAACTGAAGTTTAGATTGTCTGTTTAACAAAAACTCAGATTTTGGTTCTTATAAAGGAGCATGGGCGTTTTACTATGGGTTCTGCCCTGAAGCCATAAGATGGAAAGGGCAAAATTATTGTTATTTACAATATTAGCTTAAAAACAAATGCACGATCGCAGCGTTCCTGAATATTCGAAACCTGCAGTTGCTTTATAAGATACAGATACAGTATCGAAGGAAGGGAAGTCCGCGAGACAAGGAAAATGAGAATATTAGTCAGAGGTTATCGAGATACAAAAAAATGTATCGGGTTATTTAAATTTAGGCTGATAAAGTATCGCACGGCTTGATGATATTAATAAACAATGGAAAATTACAACTAATTGGATCTCCTTTACGTAGGTACGTTAAAGTTTAACAATAAGTATTTATTGCCGAGTTATTTACATCAACAATACTTATCTAAATTAAAAATATATCTGTTGTTTGTTTTTAAAAACAATGATGTCAATAATTAAGACCTCTCAAGGAAAACAAGAAAGGGAAGGGATGGAATCAAGGATTCTCAGAACTTCTTGACTAACTCATATTTAGTGCCCTTGCGGTAAATGGACTAAACATATAGGTCATGTGTTGTCCTCAGTGAACAATATTCATTTTCCTCTCATTATTTGTATAGGTAAAACAGTAAAATAATCTAAAAACAGATGTTGGACTACGAAACAGATATTCCGAAGAGTTAAAGGACTTCTGAATAGCTTACAGAGACGGTCCCTTGAAGAAATCGCGCCTGTTGACTACACTAAACCCCCTTTCGTATGTATAATGCCCTCTTTCTCTCTGTCTGGACTTTGGAACTACCTACGTAGGTTACAGCTTGGCTCTGATTCATTCCAAATAGTTGCGGCTGAATAACGGCTTCAAACTGTGTAAATATTTAGAAGAAGCTCGGGCGTGGGTAAGTAAGTGGCAATATTATCATTGAAAGCTCTCTCTCATCGGGCTTTCCTAGATTAGTGAAGACTATATGAGACTATATGATTTAATACCCCCCCTCGGAAAGCACCTAAAGCCATTGGTGCTGCGCCTGATCTCTCCCCGGTCGTGTCGGATTGCCGTCCCATCGGACTATGGTAGTAAAGGAACAGAGAGTGCACCTGTATTTACGCACTCACTTGTGCACTATATCTCCTGCGTACCTGGTTAATCTCCGCTGAGATTGGCCACCGTGACCGAAATCGGTCGGGCGGCAATGCTAGCAGCCTAATCTCTTCGAATGTAATCCGCGGTGTTGGCCTAAATTACGGGCGCTTCCTACTCCGTATCACCTCCGGACTTAAGATTACTTCGGGCCCGAACTAAGAATAAATGATAAAACGATTAGACAGCTGTCCTAAGTCCCGATGTGTTTTTTCCGTCCAAAAATGTTAATTTATCGGGAATGACCCCTACTCATTCCGATATTTCGAACTACTTTCAGAAGAGCCCGCATCTTCGTTGACGGATTTTGAGAGTAAACCCACAGATTAGGACTATGAGGTGAGAGTATCTTATGAGAAGAACTTGTTTACCAGATTAAATAGAAGGTAGAATACTGTCTCAATAGACATACCTACATAATGCGGGTTTATAAATATCTCATGAAAAAAGCAAGAAAATAATGCGTTGTTGACGAGAAACTTATTTTTATACCTTTGACTTTTGATCAATGCGCACAACGAGATAATTTATAAAAATGCCAGTTATCTCTCACTCGTGATTCACGTGTATATTTTAGCTAAGTATTAGATTTTGAAATACCTACATAGAAACCAGTAGTGTCGCGGCGACACGTTGCCTGCTGCTGCTGCCTGCAGTCGTCTTCGGACTTGTACCTTAAAGGCACTCTTTTGACATGATTTTTACACGCATCTTCCACAATATGAATTAAACAGTTGTTGCGGAACGGACATTGCGAAAGCATAAAATAACAAAAAGGTACAGTCAGAGAAAATAATTGTTACACAAATTGACTTTAGGTCAATTTGCCGTGTTAGAGCAATTTCATACGAACTGTCAAAGAATGACAGTTTAGGGACGATTTAAGTTGGTAGTCAATTTGCTTAATAATGAACTCCCTGACTTAACATACAATCTAAACCACACGTGATATTATTATGTGTACATTTTATTTGGCGTGTTCTTCGTGCGACCGGTGCGACGCATGCGCCGGTCGAGGTCGCAGCATTGTTGATGTTACGGTTGCGATCGAATAATTTATAGCGTGGAAAAGTGGTGGGTGTTGGCACATGCCTCCATTTCACTAAACTCAGAAGTTGGCACTGGTATAGCTTGTTGTTTCTACGTCTCATTGTGAAAAACATTACGTTGTTAGTGGAGGGAGTGCGCATGGGCATGCCTTACAATTTGTGACGTGAAGGAACACGAATAGTTATCTTCTCTTACAGAATTCAATCCCATTATTGGACAATCTACATCGAATAACATGCCAAAGAAAATGTGCACATGTCACGTGTGGCAGACGTAGCGTTGGAAGGCCTGGAACAAGGTGGCTCGATGACCTGGTGAAGGCCGCAGGAATACATTAGATGCAAGAAGCACAAAACCAAGGCTATGTCCAGCAGTGGACGTCTATCGGTTGAAATGATGATGATAATTGGAAGATCCTATTGAAATCAAGTTTTAACTATGTTATTGTTGGCGAGGGAGTCCTCCTGATGGTAACTGGAACCGCCACCTCCAGAAGTCTCCTGCCGGTCTATTCCATAAAATCTCAACGTGACAAGTTAAGTGAAGTGAGTTTGAAGTGGGCTGTCATTCTGTTGCTAAGGATTAAAACGATTGACAGCTCACTTCACCTAATTCATCACGGTGAGATTTTAACTAGAATAGCACTATTGAGTTGCGTATGCGCGTTTCCTTTCCAGTGATAAAACTGAAATGTCTCATGTGCCTGTAATTTTTTATTCTGTGGCAGTACGCGGTTTTTTAACATGTCGTTCGCCCTGCGCTTGCACCTCTATCAATCCATTACCTTTAGTCCGCGTGAAATTTCTTGTTCCTCTGACCCACTCCGTCGCATCGTATCGCCTGCCCGCGCTATTACTTCGTTTTCGCTTAGCGTTCTTCATGACTTCTTTGCGTTTTGCTCGGCTCTTTAGGGCCCTTGCGTGATGTTAAGCAGCCAATAGCCTTCCTCGAGAATTGGGCTATCAAATGCAAGTCAGTTCCAGAGATTAGCGCGTTCAAACATAAAAACAAACAGCTTTATTAGTAGTATAGATTTACTTTTCCCAGGCTATTACAACTGCCGACTAGAACCGATAACGGAATGCTGAAACCACACACATTTCTAGTTAGTGGCCTTTGCTCCGTGGGACAGTAATAGGGGTATTATTATGAAAATTTGATGGTGTTAGAGAAACCCCTCTTCCTTTGTGAATGTCGTAAAGGAGATGATGAACGATAACACAAAGGGGATGGGCAGGACGTATCTTTTTTCTAGATGCAAAAGACTGCAATAGTGAAGCGACCTCTTGTGATACTTCTGAAGACCAATTAAAAACGTTAAAATTATAATCGCAATCTCATCACAGCGACAGTGTCTAAAACTTGTCAAAAATGTATGGAAATTATAGATATTTTTGACAGATTGAGACTGAGATTAAAATACGAACGTTCTTAAAAATACGGGAATTGCCTATCAGGTTTTTTTGACGCAATTATTTTTTTTTATTAGTACAGCCCACGTTTTCCATAACAGATACACTTTTTCCTGGAATGTTCTAATTTTATTTGGAAAATTATTTTTGTAAACCGTAAATATGATTTTTTATTTATTTACCCATTCCTTGTATCGGCCGTTGAAACACCCTGGGATTAGTTTATAAACGTTGCATAAAGTTAAGCTATGTTTAACCATACATTTCTGACGTTTAAACGTCTCTTAACTGTAAGCAACGTTTATAAATAAAGGGGCTACGAGTATGTTCAACACTGAAGTGCTGAAAGGCTGTATAAAAATAGCGGCGGTGAAATGCCACGGTAACTGTTGTATCAATATGTTGTTCCAAAATGGGGTAATTGGGGCAAATATTATTGGTATCAAATCAAACTGGATCTGTTCACTTGACTGCGGAAGTGATTGAATAATAGGTATTGAAGCAATATGCTTAGCTGGCTAGTGAATGGGCCATTGTGTAACATTATAGCTTCAGTGTCACTATGCTTTACATGGATTTTCTGCCTGGCTATTCCGTGACAACTTATAATCGAAATAAATTCTCACCACTGCACTGTGAACTGTCAGAATCAGCCGGTTGCGATTACAATAGTGAGATCGATGATGAGTTTTATTACAGAACAAGCTGACCCGCCAAACGTTGTCCTGTCCAAACTCCCGTAAAAGAAAGGATGTTCAGTTTTTCCCGAATTTGAAACATTTCCGGGAATGTTTTTAAATTTTAAACCGAATTCGGACTATTACGAACATTTTAAAAGCAATGAAAGCCAAATGTATCCAGCCGTTCTCAAGTGGTTGACTTTTCCATTCCAAAGGACTATGGACTATTATGACCATTATGTAGTATTTACATAGCTACAATAAGTGAGATAGGTATGGGAGCAGATACTATAAGTGGTCCCTACTGATCTAGTGGTCAGGACATATAAGCATAAAGCAATTATATACTAAGTATGCAGGTATATACTACATGGAGTGCTTGTCACCAGCATTTTTCCCTGATGCGTTTCGTGAGTCACAACCATGTCACAACTGTTCTACAGGTAGGTATCACGCAAGGAGCACGCAGCCATCACGCTATTAGCACCATCACACTGTCACTTTGCATTGGAAGATTTTCAGGGAGTCACCGGTACAAACCCGATGAGAACCGGTTAAAGGATTTGTTCAAGGTAATTTACCAAACACGATCGTCTCTCTATGACTTTTAAATTATCGTCGTTTCATTAACTGTTTTATATATTAGAGCTATGGATCTAATGGGAAAAGGTGTTACTTTTCTATTTATACTTATATTTTTTCCAAATATTCGTCAGTATGTACACTACGTACTACTAATTGGCTTTCCGGAAAGAGACCAATGTTAATCCGTTCAAATGGAAAATTTCAAAAAAGCAAGTCTTAGCCTTACCCCTCTAAAAACACTTGTCTTCAACAATATCTATCGATCTGCCTTTTCCCAACTATGTTGCGGTTGGCTTCCAGACTAACCAGATGCAGCTGAATACCACCAGTTCCGGATTAGCCCCTAAGCATATTAAGCAATTGTTTAGGGCATTACATCCCGGGGAGCATCATAAACAGCACCGAAAAAATATTTGCTAGCACATGAAAAGCAAGGCTGTTTGAAAACCCACGCGTTTTGTGGGCGTGAGGTGTTGTTGCGTTGGCGTTGGAAAGGCTCGATGATTTCTCAATATTATACAGGGTGACTTGTACTTTGACATAGTTCTCGCAGGACGTGATAGAGGGACCCATTGTAAAGCCTTGGTAAAATTTCATGGGTTTCGAGAAAACTCTACTTTTATGTACTTATTTTTGAAAATTTCCCGAATTTGTCACTAAATATTACTTTTCTCTAAACTCGCAAATCGAATGGCTTTCACTGCTATTTCATTGGGCACCTCATACTTTAGCAAACCTTTCGATGAAACCAAAATTTCTAAAACATGAAACAGGTAAAGTAAAAAGAAGTTTACTTTACCGCTTTTTAAGCTTTATAAACAATTTTCAAGAATCATCCACGTACGACATGAACTTTGGCTCCATTTATCTCAAAATTTTAGTGCAACAATTAACTGACTATCACTATCAGTAACTATCACATCCTGGAAGGAATACGACAAATTACAAGTCACAGCGTATAGTTAGTGAACTACCACTTATTAATCACTATCGATAATTAATTAACTAACTATCACGAATTATGCTTTCGTGGAGCAGTGGTGGTCCAGTGGTATTGGTCCCGACTTCCGAGTTGTAGGTCGTGAGTTCGAACCCAGGCAGGTGCTTTACTTTCTGTAAATTATTTCATCACCGCTGATCTCAAAACGGTGAAGGAAAACATCGTGAGGAAACCGGCATGTTTTAGAAACCAAAATTGGAAGACATGTGACATTTACCAACCCGCACTGGGCCCGCGTGGTGGATGATGGCCCATTCCCTCCCACCGAGAGGAGGCCCGCGTCCCAACGGTGGGAACATTATAGGCTGATTATGATCTTGATGATGCTTTCGTACATATTCTAAGGAACGTAATGATCTGTCTCGTTGTAATAAATAGTTTTTTTTTTTAAATATTGGTACTAGTTTACTAGTGGACAAGGTGGCCCACAGGCGTCATTGATTAGGGCACCAAGTAGTCTTAATCCGGCACTGAATACCACGCGTGCTAGATTACAGCCGATTACAGCCCACTTCCTCTCGAAGGAGGAGGCTTGTGTCCCAGCAGTGGGAACACTATAGGCCGATTATTTGACGTATTAATTGTCAAGCGATTGTGAACCATATGCGGTACAACTAATACTGTCAAATTGACCTGCCTGCAGTATAAACTGCCCAGCAAACGGTAATCTATTAAGTTTATGACGTGGAGCGACTGCCTATCTCACCTTCACAACCCAGATACTAGGTAACACACGGTACAACAACATATCGGTAGTAAATAATAACATTTAGTCATCATAATTAGGTGATCACTGCGCCTGTGCGCGCAGTGATGACAGGTGGAGTAAGGCTGTGACAGAGTGGCGTCCAAGGACTGGAAGACGAGATGTCGGTCACCGGCGGCGAGATGGGCAGACGACATTGTTGCCATCGCGGGTAAAACCTGGGTGAGGCTGGCACAGGATCGTGGTAATTGGCACATGAAAAGAGAGGCCTATGCCCAGGAATGGTTGAAGTCGGGCTGTGGATCATGATGATGATGATGATCATAATAGCCTATAGGTACTGGTATCAACAACAAAATACTGCCAGGTTTGGTGAGACGGAAATTTCCTCACAGGATAAATTGTAATCGGGGCGCGTTGGATACCTAAAAATGTGGACATTTGTAATATTTTATATCTTCTTAGTATATTGTGACAGTTGTTATTTAATAATTATTATTTAACTTTCCTGTTATAGCAAATGATTCATGAATAGCGAAGGAAAATTATTAAAATAACCCCCACATCATTTCTCTCTGGGTATCCCAGAAGTATTAAGCTTCTATGAAGGGACGATGTATTGGAATCATTTATGTAATGTCAATGCCAATCGTTAACAGCGGACATAATATCATAGGGTTTTTAGAAGCTCTGTGTATTCATATTATGTGGCACTTAGATTACTTCGAAAACCTTTAAAGCATCGGAACTATAAGAACGACAGCTAGGATTTCTAGTCCAAATGAATTCTGTATGTATTTTTGCCATGTGCCAAATAAAAATATTTTCTTTCTTCTTAATTAGGTACCTTATCTCATAATCGTCCTAGCCGTTTCTCAACTATGTTGGGGTCGGCTTCCAGTCTAACCGGATGCAGCTGATTATCAGTATTTTACATGGAGCGACTACCTATCTGACCACCACAACCCAGTTATTGGGTAATACGACACCCCTTGGTAAGACTAGTTGTCAGACGTTCGGGCTTCTGACGACCCGTAACGACTGTCAAAGATCCACGAATGACAGCCTGGGCCAACGGCTTTCAACGTGCTTTCTGAGGCACGGAGGGGTCTTGGTATGTAAAGATGGTCACCCATCCACAGATCAACCTCGAAGGCGTAGCTTAACCCGATCGATCGACCCGTGCGGCTGTTATTACATAGCCACAAGCCCCTCTCTTATCTCTGTAGCTCCTCTCTTATCTCTGTAGGCCAATTAATTTTAAATAACGCCTTTTCCGTAAGCACAGAAAAACCCATTAAAATTGTGAATACCTAATGCTAATGAAGGAAAATTCCTATTTGAAGACAAAACACTTCTATCTGCTATGCTGAAACATAGACTAAGTACTTCTTAATGATTGATAGACATGATTAGTCATTATGTGCTTGAAAGTCTCGTGCCGGAATAATTGGTTACCGCCTATTTAAATCGATAATGTTTAAATCATCGCAGCGGTGACTATTCTCATCATATCGCAACTTCTATAATTATGTCTCATTATATAATCATGTCGCATTGAAGCAGTGCTGGCACAGTGGTAACCGTCGCGACTTACGAGCAGTAGGTGGATTCGATCCGTGATAGACGCTTTACTTTGTGTACATTATTTCGAGACCACTGCTCTCAAAACGGGGAAGGAAAACAACGTGAGGAAACCGGCATGTCGTAGAGCCAAAAATTTAAAGACATGGGACATCTACCAACCCTCACTGGGCCCGCGTTGTGGATTACGACCCACTCCCTCTGACAGAGAGGAAGCCTGCCTTCCAGCAGTGGGAACGTTAGGTCGATTATGCTTACTATATGTTTCATTAGACTGTCATTAAAATATCCAAGAACTTTGTCACTGGAATTCAGACGAAAACTGATATCTGAATTTCACACTTGATGGGTTCCGGCAGTCAGATGTCACATGTCTGGTCGAACCGCGTTAAAATACCGATTAGCAGCTGACGCATGTAAAGTCCCATGAAGGCTCAGCAAATCAATATACAAAAAATGGATATAAATTTCATAAAAATACAATTACTCGTGTCAAAAATGTATGTAGAATAAATAGAACGTAGTTTAGTCAAGTAAGTAATTTCTATTGGAATAATTGAATACATACTAATATCGTATCTGCATATAACCGGTTTGTAATACAAGAACTAATTGTATAAGTATTGACATAAGTACCTACCTATGTAGTTACTTACACAGCAACGTATAGAACAAGGAGCCACAGACACCACCACGTGCAGCTCTAGAAAACGTGACTTTCTGTAATGATCTTACATGACATGGTAACGATAATCTCAAATTAACAACTAGCGTTGCTTTAAAAGATAATAGTCGCGGGTCAGACGAATCTAAACAGGGTGTGTCAATTCATGGTGGAAACAATATCTTTGAAATGGAAACAAGGAACAGTAACTCTAAGCATTTTAGCTTTCCACAGCACCTACCTATAATATATACCTACCTATCTAACATTTATGTAATTATTTATGCAACTGTTAAATATGCATGGATGATATTTCCCATTTCCATGATTGTTTATTTAGATATTTCCATAGGAAAAGTCCAATTATGGTAGTTTAGTCATTCGATACAGAGAACTTCTCGTATAATCTATCTTTCTAGTAGGCATGTTGATAGTTTATTTTTGCCTACTTGCCGTTGTTTCTGGGAATCTGAGGCTGAGATTGCGATCATTCGCTGATTGTGGATAACAACCATCGTTTCGTTTCGGGAGCATATTGGGAGTCATGTTTGTAAAACATTGTCTTCTGAGAATCGGAGCGGGTGTCAGTTTATAATCTGAGTGGTCGGTATAGCCACGACATTTAGGTACTGTCACCCGTAACGTGATTCCCTTGACTGAAGACAGTCCTTCAATACGGAACAATAATATGTCAACTTTTATACCATTACCTATATTTACGAAGTCTTTCTCATCTCGCTTTTCAACATCATTTTTTAGCTAAAAGACATCAAATCCTGCATATTATAGCCCCTAGCGTGGCACATTGACAGTTATGTGCTTCCCGTATCCAGTGGATCAACCGCTTTTCGGTAAAACTACTTTACGGAGAATGGATGGATACAACTTTTGTATCTTCAAGGCTTTAAATATTAAAATTAATATAGATATTGAAATTATCTTGTTTATAGTATTTAGGTACAGCAGTCCATTTAATTACGAAGATGACGAAGAAAATAATTTCACACAGAAGCATTTCAAGAAATTATATATTTATACGATTGTTGCAATGTTTATGGAAGACAAAATGGCGGCAGACCAGTAACTAAAGAATTTTGTAAAATATGCAGACGGTAAAGAGACAAGTAACTTACATTGACGTGACGACGACGTTTTACGATTCTCTCTTGCAGATTACTTTAATTACTTTAACGTGTATTCTTTGCAGTCGTCTTCGAGCCAGTTATTCTGTTATGTACATATATTTGTCAAGTCCAAAGGTAGTGCTGACTATGCACGTGTCTGTGAAATGCAAGATTTTATCTTCTATGTTTATTTTGGTTACTATCTAAAGCTGTGTCTGGATTTCAATGATAAGCTCTGTGGACTCAAATTATTATCTTATCTTTGTTTCCGCATGAATTTGCTTCATCTAATTTGTAAAGGATTCCGAGAAAGATAATTTATAACACTACTTTGTTACGGTGAAATAGTTTTGTAATCAAGTAGTGAGTAAGCGTACAGTTATCTATGTACATTCTGCAGATTTGTTTGAACTAGTAAAGAAATGCATGAGTAACATGTCTTAACATAGTGCTTACCTTAACCAATAGAATTCACAACTGTAGTTTATCTTGAACTCGAGTGTGTGACGTTAGCGTATGCCTTTTATCGATTTCTTTTGATTTGTTCCACCTATTGTACGTTGCCCATTTCAGGAGACTGTTTTCATGATATAAGCTCTGATGCTTGGCATTTCTATAGTACAGCACAGTAAATGGACTCGATGGATAGCGATATATTATATACATATGCATAGCAATATTAGCAATAAACGCCTTCGGGAGATATGAAGATGAGAATCATGATGATAATTATTGCTGATAGTAGACAATTTGCTGCGATTAGAATGTCGTATTGAAAACGACCATAACAGAACGAATAGGTACTTAAGATTTTAATTGCTATCTCAGACAGTCTGTGATTGGTTTGATGAACAGATTTTTTGTAAGGACTGTATCAATTAACTACATAAGCAATGATTGACTATTTTGACTTGATTGACTATTTTAATTTAATGATAAAAATAGTCTTGTCCATTACAAGAATAGCTTCGTCTTCCTGCAAGCTTGTGGAGACAGTCACCAAGGCATCGTGCACGTGCCTCATGCTCGACTACAAATTTAGATCAGTGCATCAGTGAGCTGGTATTTCTCAGTTTTCATCGAGTTATATTAAGTTTGTTTTGATGAATATTTTTAGCCTCATTTATAAGCGCGATTGGGGCATGGTCATTATTTAACGATTCACGTCACGCGTTTGTTACATTAGCATTTACTGATTAACTGATTAATTTACTTCGCCAGACGTTCTATAATATTCTAATGACTTTTTTCTAGTAATGACTGTAACTCTGTGACGAAATACTCAATCATTATTTTATTTTTTAAGGAATCCCCTTTGTTGACTAGTTCCAAAGTTTGAATAAAGTGGTTACCTGTTGGTCAACGTGCCAAACTTTGCGGGTGTGGATCCCCCGCCTTCGCTCTGAAAAGGGGACAGTGACGTCGACCTCGACGTATTCAGACGTATCGTTAGCTTCGACGCATGCGTAACTATTTGTCGATGTGTGTGTAAAGTGTCTGGTGGAGCACGCGGTCGGAGCGTGCTCCTCTTTCTGTCTCGCTTGAACTACATATCTGCATCCCCTTCGGCTGCGCGCGGCGCGGCCGGGGAGCACCAGTAAGTTTAAAATACCACGGTAGCGAGGGTTAGCACTCAGTGGTGATCAAGCTGCGCTTGTGTACAGTCGAAAGTCTTGCACCGTGTGAAGTTCGCTGAAACTGTTGTGACTACTTTTTTGTATTGTAGATTTGTGGAGGCTGTTAGCTAAATTGAAGCCTTGAGTCCCCGTCAGCTACAACTGTTGCGACGTTTATATTGAGACTAGGTAAGTAAAAAAATATTTGGAGTGCATGAATTTTACCGAATGTGTAAAGCGGAAAAGTAAAGGATGACCAAACAAGGATAGGAGAAGTTGATCACATATAATAGTAGAGAACATTCTGGTTTAACTAACGGTTAATAAACTGCAAATGGCCGACTTGTTCATCGGCGGGCGCTTTCTCTCTCGATGGGCTCGCTGGCGTTGGAATAGCTACGTCGTTGGGGTAAACTAAATCACTTTCCATTACACGACTATTTCTTTTGGTGGCGCCTATTATTTATACGGCGCCTATTTTTTCTACGTTATATTTCCATCTTGGTCTTTTAAAGTGCAGATTTGACCAAATGTGTTGGAAAAATCATAAAATAAACATTTGTGTGGTCTTTCTTGAAAACATTGTTATTGTACTTTTTTATTATAATCAGTAAAAGCATGTTTCCAAGTTTTAATTACCAACCTCGTCCACATGGTTACTGAAGGATATCTTACTAAAAATGTTACGCTTGGCTGACCATGCAAACGCTATATGGTCCTTTGAATCGTGTCGCCCAAATTGGTATTCAGTCGTTTTTTCTCAACTTTTACCTGCTCCTTTTGGAGAGGCGAGGGTTACTTTTTGTACCGTAAAATGACAATCGACAAAAAGGTTATTCTCCGAAACAAGGATTGTATCTTTAACAACCTTCAGCAGCTTTGTTACACAGCAACAATAAGATTGATTATGAACTCATGTAATTAAAATTGCTGCTACAGGAAAACAGAATTCAATAAATTGAAATTCTGCGGTAACCATATTTGCAATTTGATATATTCGGGGAGCTCCTGCTATTTGTACTGTTTATAAATATGATGGGACAGGTGAATCACCTTCCTTTCATCCATTCTATAGATGGAAATTTTCCACATATTGAAATAGCTTGATGTCCTTCTGACGTTCTCACGAATTCAGCTGATCAAATAATCTGAACGTCACGAGACCTTACCTTACCGTTGTTCACACGAGGAAGCAATATTATGACATAGACCACACATGTGGTCTAAAAAATCAAGTATTCACAATAAGAACTCGGTTTCATAAAAAATTGGTCACCAAAATGCAGGAAAAGAATTGCGGTGGGAAATAAATCAAATGACAAAATCTGGGCCAACGCTGTCAGATAGTTAAAAAAAAAAAAATTAAGAAGCTATCATAAATAATGTCAACAATCTGAAAGGAACAAGATTACAAATGAACAAGTAGAAAAAACGTTTAGATCGTAAAAAAATTGTGAACATTTAATAGTTTTACAAAACACGTGAACGTTCGTCAAATCTATTACCCAACGCAGCTGTTTGTTATGAAACAGTCGTAAACTCGGATAGCGGTAGAATGATTGGGAATGAGGAAACCAATACACTCAATCCTATGATTGAGTGTATTGGTTTCCTCATTTTTGTTTTGTCTCCAAATCTAACGATAGCAATCCCGCTTAAAATATAAGTACATATATATATTACATATATCTTCTGGGGCAATTAGACGATATTCAACGGTTAAATATAGTCTTTAGACTTTCTTCAGCTATTGTAACCTTCAGAGGCATAAATTAATAAAAGGTTTAATACCTTTTATTAATTTCATGATAAATTCTTCTATTTAGAGTTGAAGGACGAATTCAAAACAAAAAATGTAAATTTCCATTTTGCGAACTTTGGTTAAGGTTGGCCATAGCTTGATGATTGAACCTTTGTGTCCTTTTTGTTAATATTATGGTACCGGTAGAGGTCAAGAGATATTGATCTACTATTGAATAACAATCGGGCCATTTATCTGTTATTATTACTTCTAGCTGTCGTCTAGGTCAAGGATGGCAATAGGCATGTCGCGATTTCTAAGACAACTGCATAAATTAAGAAAGAAGAAAGTTAGGAATCCAGATGGCCTAGACAAAGTGACATTCTATCAGCGAAAACGATGTTGGAAAAGTGAATTGACATAACCTACCGTAAAGCTTATGTCAATCCTGTTGAAAGTCATTTTAGAAATACGAAACTCTTTGTTAGCGATTGCCACTTGTCCGGGCTCACAGGTTAACGGGAAACAAATGAATAATTTAACATTTATTTTGGCAGATTTGAGAAGAGAATAAGATGCTCGCCAGCCCAGCTATGGAAATGCAATCGGAAGCTCCCTTGGCCCTGCAGCGCCTGTGGAACCTGACCCGCGCGCGTCTCGCTGGTACTTCCACCGCTCTTGATGTGGAACCAGCTTTCGGCGAATCGTTGCCACCTGCTCAGGTAAATACAATGCCAGATTTCAGATGATTTCGCTTTTAAATTTTTGTATGAGTTGTAAAAGAGAGTGTCCCAACCCAACTAAAATGTTCAATGTCGTGCTTGATTTTAAAATTTAGTTTTAAAACAACAATTGTAAAATCTCAGTTTTAAAAATAAATAGTAAATAGTGATTTCAGTAACAGTTTCAATCAATTGAATTATATTCAATGCAATCAATTTAATTCAATTATATTGAAACAACCTTGTCTTATAATCATGCATGACTTACAACTGAAATCAGTTATATAATGGCCACACTTGTTAAAATAACATATAATAATATGTAATATGTCAGTAATGCAGATAAGAATTCAAAGCATAAATATCTGTTTTACAAAGACGGAAAACTCCTAGATTCTTCTAGATTCCTTATTATGATATACATAAATACATTTTATATAGTTAATATGTATATATATATCACGCAGTAAGTCAAGGGCTACTACTGTCCTGTCCTCTTTTCTTATCAGTGAAAAAAAAGATAATTCGGGGCCTTCCTCACCGGATCGGCGCGTTTTCGTTTCGGTACAGATTCTTTATCGAGCGCGTGTACTCGTCTCTGTACCGAGTACTACCGAACCATTCGACAGTACAGATTCGGTACAGAAACGAAAACGAAACGATCCGGTGAGGAAGGCGCCATAAACAGCTAGTCATACAGTAAATAAATGAATCATGGAATATTATATGGGTCTTATTTTACTGGCAGGAGTTTGAGGGAACACCGAAAGCCTCGTTCCCTGCTGCTAGCGACTATGAAAGCGATGGTGAAGAAGCATTCCCGGAGCTAGAAATTCCCGTAAGTACAGGAACATTTTTTTATCAAATCCCGAGCCAAATGGCAATGCGTGGTGTTTAGCAAAAAAATCTTGGCAAGATATTTAGGGCGTGGACTGACGGACGAGTTTACGTACAAGTTACAACACAAACGACGTCGATTTTATAAATAGTGTTTCGGTTTTCATGAAATCCAATTCAATGAGAATATACGCTTTATGATGTTTGGTAAATAAAGTAGCGGTTGGCAGTGTTCACAACAATGTTTGGAATTTCGCCATTTACATCCGATTTGTTAGTCCGATGTTTACTAATTTCGTAAAGTATGTCACACGTTTCTCAGCAGTCACGTTTATCGTTTTATCAGCGTCGTAAGACGTCACAGCGACTCCCCCGCGTCTAGACACCGGTATAATGTGGTAATCATAATTGATAACACCTCTCTGAGTGAACATCGTTATAAAATTAGTCGTAGACAATCATTCTCTGCAATTCTGCATTTGACTGTCTTCAAATTGATTTGGCATTTATAACGCTTCGCCGGCTCGCTACTCATGCGGTGGATAAGGTCGATAACATAAGCTTGCTAGGTTTCCGACAACATCAAAGTGTAGGAGGTCGTAGCCTTCATCAATGAATAAGGACGCGGGCCTCAACAAGAAGTTTTATCGTTTCCTATACCAGATAATCGCGTAGGCGCAGTGGAATTCGCAGCGATCACCACTAATATCCGAAATAGCTCGCAGGAAATGTCTCTAAAAATAACTTGTACATTATCCACGGACGAATGGACTTTGATTCTAGTTGGTAGTTGCGATCAACAAATCAATTTGCTTTTGATTGCAGACGTACAAACCACTACTTATATGACATGACTTGATATTGTCCACCCCATGTCGCACTAATGGCATTCAATGGTATTCATTCATTTCAATTCGAATACAATGATATCGTTGTAGATAGCCTCTATAGGTACATGAGATACAGTCACGAGCAAAAGTATGTATACACTCGGCTTTATTCAAAAGCGATTTACTCCTTTATTTTTTAATGAAATTTTATGTTGTTACGTACATAGCATTTTCGAACCAATAGGTTTATGTAATGTGTCGTATTTCAACTTTGCATTCGTTATTTCACGAAAAAATCGAAATTGAATGTTGCCAAGTGTTGACATATTAACGGTGATTGTTATTCACCGACTTGCCTCTACTGAATCTCTGGCAGCAGTGGCAGCTTTCACAATTATAAATAGTTCTTTCGTTATTTTAAATGTTATGAAACTAAACATCGTTTCATGATTGACACGGTCTGAAATGAAAAGTAGACAACAACTACGTCGTAATTTTTCATAATTACACGCTATTGGCAACAGGTTATGAAACATCACAGGGGCGTCTAAGCTTTGCCAATTAGGTGCAGGTATAGCTTATGTTTAGATTTGATTTGTTTATTCTCCCATCTGACGGCCGATAGGTCGGTCATTGTACTAATTTTGATTAAGTACAAAAAATTCTAATCGGTAAATAAACGGCTATAATGCTTTCAGTCAAAGTGCATTACGATGACCGCGAAAGTTTTGAAGAAGTTTACGAAGATCCAGACTGGATTGACGTACGAATCTGAGTTTAATAAAGTGACATGACTGTGTCGTATATTCTACATATAAATGGTTTTGTAGAACGTTGTAATAATGTATCGTGACTTTTGTAGGAGGCAACCGATGTCCCCAGCAAGGGCTTCTGGTCTGAGAGTGCGTACAATAAGGAGGTCCTGTTGGACGCGAGCACGCTGGGCGATGTCCCCGCCGTGTACCGCGTGCCGCAGCCCGCACCCCATCAGATGCCCGTCATTGGCGTGTACATCGACCCTCGTGTCAGAACCGGCTTTCGTTACAAAGTCAGACCGATGCAGGTGAGACCAGTAATTTAATTTATGTCTAAACATGTCGCAAATACATACTCGATCGCCGATCTGTGGGAAATTGTCTCATTTATACCAAAGAAGTGTTGGTGATTGCGTTAACTAACCAGATACACGCAATCCTCCACATTTCAAAGCTAATAAAAAGAGGCTTAAGTAAATATCAAAAACTATGAAATGATGACCATTCCTCACCTGATCATACTGAATGTTGCTTAACCATCGACAAATCTGTAATGTAAATCACTCTGGAATCGCTTTTGTACATCAATGTCGAGCTCCCCCTGGGAAACAAACAGAAAAACGACGAAGATCCATAAAATCGGGCAAAATTTTAAACTGGACTGCGAAAGAAACGACTATGTCGATGAAAGAATGCTATATGTATGAGTTGAATCTTTATAGTCGTAACAGCTGACTTTAGACATGCTACCGTGCTGAACCTTTTTACTTTGTTTTAAAAATAAGACTTAGTTTAAATAAGACTTTGTTTTAAAAAAATAAAAATATAATACTTTTATCCTTAACGTTCATGAATTCCTTTCAAGTTTGAGAATCTAGCCAAAAAATCGGTTGTGGTTAGATTAGAACATTTTTGCAAGAATAATCCTTTTCAGAATCAAGAGGATGGTGAGTTTCTTCAAGTCTTACAAAAATGTTCATGGAATAAACGAAAATTCTTGATGACGAATTGGCTACTTTTTCATGCATTTTACTTTAAATTTTAAGGTTTATATCAAACCTCATTTATATTAGAATCTTCGCAAAGTTCCATTGTACGTAACCACAATCGATAATTTAGATACTTATTATTAATTAGTAAGTTGTCTTTTATTAACGTTTGAACTCGAACGCGATAAATAAGGTTGCCATAGAAATGTTTTATAATTTTGATACATAAACACTGAAAATCGTACCTACTTAAAGTTAATCCATCTTTTGTATTTTTGTCTACAAATCCTTTTTATTTAAAGTTAAAGAAAAATAGTCAGTTAAATACACTATTTTAACTTGGAGTCTTTGTATTCATGTTTTAATTTTCTAAAGCAGTTGAATGTTGTGATGGCAACCTTATACCCTGATGTCTAAAGAAACTGTTATGGGATCTTATTGTCGATTGACGAACTATCTTTGTGCAAATCGAATTCTGGAACATTCGCTAGTCGATTTCAGCAGTCCAGGGGAATTTGGAAAAATTAGAATATTGGGGAATTAGTTCAGTGAGTAGCGGTGTCCGTTGCTGACATTTCTACTATGAAAATATCAACAACGATCAACACTGTTGACTTTCGTGATTTGCCACTGGTTGTGTGCACCGTTGTAGGCGATGGTATGTGGATCGTCCAGTTTTTCAGACCCTCGCCCAGAGCGGCGTTGACATACAAACTTCAAGAAACCGGCAGAGACCCGACAGGTCGAAAGTGACATACTGGCTGGCAGCATGTTATGTCCATAATAGGTAAACCATAAGTATCATTCATAAGGGCGTTTCGCCATTGTTAATCATATCAATGTTCTATTTCAAAAACTTACTTTTTGGTGGTCTTGATATGATTATTTTTTCATTTCATTGTGAATGCTAATATGGGAAATACCAAATTATATGATAATTCATTATAATAATTACAATTTCGCTCACATTTTAACACAATCACTTGTAGTGCTAAAACAATGATGACTCGGAAAAATAGTCATAACTGATCACGAACTTGATTTTGAGAAGCAATAAATAAATGTATCAGTTGTTAAATTACATAATGTTAATAATATTCTTCTTTATTTATAAACTAAAATAAATAATTTTAAATCTCAGTTGAATTACAATTAAGAAGTAAAGTATATGATTCTTTAGTCACTTAAGTAACACGATGAGTAATGTTGACCATCATTTTCCAGGCTCTGGATGCTCCTCCCCTATCAGTGAAGCCGAGGTACTTGTTTGGAGGCAAGGCCCTCACCCTGCAATCAATTGGCCGTGGATATGCCCGCCGCCTAACTTTCGAACCTGTGGGATCCAAACTTAATGAGAATGACAACTTCTTCTGGACTGACTCCAGGCCTGAAGGATTTTTGTTTGAGATCGAGGCCGTTTCCGTTGGGGACAAGTTCACGATTTACGATGCTAACCATGAACCGCAGGGCATTTTGGAAGTGGTCCAGCAGCAGGTAACGAACGATTTTGTTGTTTTACATAATAAACAATTCATTCTTGACTAAATTTGTAAGTTTCTAACAAACTCTTTCAATTTGTTCGCAGAAAAATCAAATTGAAATTGAGCAGAAGATTCACGACAATGGATCCATTGACAAGAAAATTAAAATCAACACCCTTTGCAAAGTTGAATGGTATGAAAATGATGGTGCTATTAAATTGGTGCCCGTGACTGGTGTGGCCATCTTGAAGATGGGCAGAGGAAACGCAACCTTGTCCAGGGTGCTTAACGTCGCCATCGGCATCAAGCAGCTCAGGAAGGGTTACGAACTCAAGCCTGGTATTGAATCCTCCTCCAGAAGGGTTACCGTCAATGGTGGTGATATTAAAGACATTCCTTGCCAGTATTGCATTGTTGGCTTAGAGAAATATGAACTGCCCGTTATTGGTAATTGTTGTTTCTATACTTTCTCTTAATGACTTTTTTAGCTGTTGCAAGACATCATTCTAAATTACTTGATTATTTCAGGAACCTACGTGGATCCTCGCATCATTCCTGGTTTCTACTACCGCGTCAAGCCGGCCGGTAGCAGGAGGCATCTCTTCGAAGGTCGCAGCATGTTGCTGCAGTCCATCGGCATGGGATACGGAAAGCGCATCACCTTCAAACCTGACACCCTCAATGCGCCAGAGAACTATTTCTGGTCGGATTCGCATCCTGAAGGTCTGGGTGTCGAAACTCGTGCCATCCACCCGGGCATGAAATTCTCCATCACAGGAAATGGGGTTAGTAGTACAAACATATTGTTTACTTATAATAACTTGTGGCACGATCTCTGTGATGATGCAATGAAGTCGCATTTCATCCAATACGTTTTTAACAAGACAGAATGATAAATCAATAACAAAAGCCGGCAACTCCCCCTTGGCGAGCGGCCATGATAACATGATCGTGTTCAAAGACAGATCATACGATAAAACTTCTTTCAGACAGATTTGTTTACTTCTTTCTATTTATACTGGTGTCAAAGTTCAAGACACTTTGGCACAAGGACAATTTCTAATTACATTTTACTTTGGCTTCTTGCCAAGTATATGGGAGTTGATTAAATAACCTTGACGGATGTTTTAGGATTCGTTTCTATTTATACTTACGTTTTTTGTTTGTTTTGCAGGGTCTATTGGGAGAAGCTAGCGTATTCCGTGCGGATCTGCCCCAGGCTGAGGAAAAGACAGACTATGTGGATGTACCAGGGAAGCGAGGACAGGCTGTTGAGAAATATGTCCATGTGGACGTCACATGCCACGTGACGCTAGCCACCACAGGTGGTGGGTCCGTGGACTCGGAGGTGCATCTCATGAAGGTGTCGGGAGTGGCCCTGGTGCGCAAGGAGCCGGGCCAGGCCGTCGCCAAACTAGTGAAGGTCTTCAACGTCGGCTTGGACTCACAGTTGAACCTGCTGTTTGCGCACTCACAGACCGAGCTTACCTTCCATCCACTGCCTTAAGTACATAACGAGGCCCGAATGGTGTTGCAATACCCGTGACGATGGTCGTCACACATTGAGGTATTGTAATACTAAAAACCTACCTGGCGCGACATAGGTTTCGTCAAATGCCAATCGATTGGTTTCGAGTCTGCAACCGAGAAATGGTCTGAATGTTAGACCAATGCTGCTTGCGATTCGGTTGTATGCTCATTTCAGCTGTTTGCTGAAAAGTATACTTACGAGCTGCTGGTCATCAAGCTCACGTCTACCATCACCGCTGCGCAGACTGCTATAGTAACGACACAAATATAGGCTGCTATCATAAACGTGACGCGCGTCAGTGAAGTTTCTTGGAGGAGTCTACAGCCTTGTACTAAATCCTAAGGCATTTTGTGTTGGTAATTAAAGTTACTATTAGTACTTTCCCAAAGCAAGGATTGATCAGTATTTTAATTTTATTCATTCGTAATTTGTTAATTTGTAATACAATCACAATCAAATTGGAATTTTAAAGTTTAGTACCGGAGAGAGTAGTAAAAGACTAGTTTATAATGAGTATTTTACCTTATCGGGACATAATTTAATTTTGTTATTTTCTTCTCGAATATTGTAATACGTTAATAAATAAATCAGCATATTTGATTAAATTATGTTTTTATCTTGCTTGCTGAGAAACCCATGAAATCCGAACCCAAGTCCTGAACCTTATCCAATACCAAACCAAAGTAAGAGCGTAGTAGAATAAGTAAAGTAACGCGGTTGTTCATCGAATCAAATCGGTGTTTTACGCTTATACTGAAAATACTTAATGTATATACCTATATTTATACATGCAAGTACTACTACACATCTCTCGAAGTTGCATGAAACTACTAACATAAGTTTACTATAAAATACTGTAGAATGCTCTGCTTAAGCTGCATAATTAATGATCTATACAATAGATGGCGCTGTAACCAAAAAACATGACAGGAGTTTAAGTGTCGTATCTGTGTAGTCTCCTGTTCAAAACTCTGCACTTTTTCGCCAGATGGCGCTGTTCCAGAAAAAGTTGACAAAGTTTATGAGTTCAGTTGCCTCTACCACGAGCGCACCTCGCAAGCGTCGAGGCGTGTAGAACAAGTTATGACTACGCAGAGACACCGATACGAACTGAGTTTAGCGGGAATACACTGCTTGACTCGGCCGGCGGACGGCAACCGCGCTGGGGGTCTCGACGTCGCACGACACAACTATACGAAAGTCGCGATGTGCCAAATAATAACTGGAAGACAGTGAATTGGTCCGATAACACGAATACATTACGAACGGTGAACACCATGGCTGAAGTTAGGTGCGCTAGTGTTTTATTTATGTGCATTTTATATAGTGCCACAAGTTTTAATCTGGAACCGAGGATCCCTGTGATAAAGTGTGGAGAGCCAGGCTCTTATTTTGGATTTTCTGTTGCGGAACACCTCACCGTCAACGGAGATGGATCAAACATAAGTTGGTGAGTGCTGATCATCTTAAGCGCAACTTATCTTACAGCAATGAGACGTTATGATGTCATATGTGAAGGTCGCCGCCTTCCATATGCTCTATCGGTCTGTTAATCTTGCTTCTTTGAGTGTAGTGTACGAAAACTTATGTTAATGTGTGATATGAAAATTATCAGAAATGCTTATCAAGAATTTATGAAGCCATTGTAATTTGCAGTATACCTATATGCTGAGCTCGACGCATGTTAATGCTAAGTAAACTTGTTTAATGAGTTACATTTTATGTAATTTGTGGCTAGTTGATTTTCTTACGAGTACTTTAGTCAAAGAGCACTTATCGAAGTTGAGACAATAGCCTCTTAAAAATACCAATGGTACAATGGTCCTGTAAGAGCTTAAACTTGAACAGAGTTGATCAACAAAAAGGTGCCTCCTGGCGTAAGCCCTGTCCCTACCTGTCGTAATGGGCGCATTTCAAAGGAGTCAAAAAGTACTTACCTGAGAAGTTTGGGTCAAACAAAAACATTTCCATATTCATTAAATAACCCTTATAGAGAGAAAGGAGTTAATGCTATATAGGTTTTTCATTTAAGAAATCATGAGAAGGTAGAGTACGGTCTACAAAATATTGAAAGATTTTGGCAATTTTGAAATAGTTGGCAACATAGAACTTGCAAAGGGTCAAAATTATTTCGCTCGCAATTCTTCCGTATTCTCTATCTGCCTCATGAATGGATACGTATATAAACTGCGGAATATATAATGAATGAGCGGAATACATCTCGATACGAGAGCAGGGCTGTGACCTAGTGCGGAGCGGCGCCAGGCCGAGCATTGCACTCAGCTGGCAGAGCTAATTCTGCATCATCACGTGCGTACACTTTGAGAGATGTCACTGATACTGATCGATATGTCACTGATGTCACATCATTGCTGCGAACTGTTCCTGAGATAGTGTAAGAGTATATTGAGACTTGTTGCCGGACGCAGCAATGAAAATAGATTGCGAAATTATTCAATTCAATTTCTCTGGGTAGGGAATAGCGATGTATAGAAGTCTATTGGTAGGAATAGGAAGAATTCTTTCGGCTCAAATAAACTTTTGCATGCGTTGAATTTTTTCGAACAAATTAGCAAGTGTTGAAAATGCTTAGATTACGGGGTCCTTTAATGTTCTATATGGGAATGGCCTTTTTAAAATTATTAGCGAGTCAGCAAAGCTTCTGTGGGGAATGCAAGCAATACGCTTTAGCAAGCTCAAAGTGAAGAGTATTTTACTGTATCGGTATCATTGATTCATGATAAGTTAGACCTCTTCTCAACTCTAAATAATTATGTTTTTAAACAAGAGCAAAGCCGGAATCTCAACTGAAAATTGTCTAGTCTAGATCGAAACCATCGTTGTCATCATTGCGAGCGATTAGGGTTGCCGCCAAAGGAATTGTTCCAGTTGCCAGGACGGAAATGCACTTGGCACATGAAACCAGCTCATGCATATGTTACGTGAACTCAAATCGAAGATTATTTGCTATTGATTGAACAACTACTTTCACTGTATAATTAGCACTTGCAATGTTTCTGCTATTGTTTGCAGTTTGAATCATTTGGCTGTTGAAATATTCATTTCCGTTAGGAAGTTAACATTTCATTGAAAGATTAGCGCAAATTGGCGAGAGTTCCTAGAATTTGCTGTCTCATAGCATATACATATGTAGATATCATGACACATCATGTTTCATAGCCACTCGATTTTGATGAATCTACAAGGAAAATATTAACGCGAAACATGAACATGGATTGAATGTGGTTCTGTTAAGCAGATCGGATACTGACCTACTAAAGGAGGGGGGCGCCAGGCGGAAGATGAGATTTGCTCAAAGACTACACTGTACAAATATTTCCTCATTACTAACATAAGTCATACGAGAGGGGCTTGTGGCTAAGTAATAACAGCCGCACGGGTCGATCGATCAGGTTAAGCTACGCTTGCCGCGGTTGGTCCGTGGATGGGTTACCATCTTTAAATACCAAGACCCACGGAGGGTCTCGGAAAGCATGAAAAGCCGTTAGTCCCAGCTGTCGTTCGTAGATCTTTGACAGTTGTTACGGGTCGTCAAAAGTCCGAAAGTCGGACAACCAGTCTTACCAAGGGGTATTGTATTACCCAGTAACTGGGTTGTGGAGGTCGGAGGCAGTCACTCCATGTAAAATACTGGTATTCAGCTGCATCCGGTTAGACTGGAAGCCGACCCCAACATAGTTGGGAAAAGGCTAGGCAGATTTTACTGACGTAAGTCATAAATTACTCGATGCGATGAAAATTTCGGTGAATTGGTTAGTTGCACATAGTAATCAGAAGAGCCTTACTTACTACTGGGCACTAAATAGGTAAATAGCTATTTGATGTGTATGTGCTGACACAGTAGGTATTTAATCAATCTTAGTCAGCTAACGGTTGTTTTAGCTGAGTTTTTGTTTCAACACATCAGTGTAAAGTGCTGTTGATTCTAGACGCAAATAATAGGTTCTAACTTTAAAGAAACTTTATGTTGTACTTATTACTTCGTTCATAAGGGGCTGTTCATTTATTACGTAAGACTATTTTGACCATTATCTAACCCCTACGTAAAAAAAATAAGACTTGGATGAACCTCCTCCCCCTTTTCTTACGTAAGATCAGTATCTACCAAAATGACAAAGAAAAAGTATTAAAAAAATTTCAAACTTATAATTTTTGCTTACTTTTGTGAACTTACGTAAGAACAGTCTAGACCCCTTCCACTCCACTTAAGAAAAAATAAGACTTGTTTGGACCCCCTGCCCCCTCAAACTCAAATCGTCTACCGTAACAAATGCCCTTAAGGGGCAATTTTAGTTTGAACTTCAGCAGTTCAAAGACCTTTTCAAGAGCAGATCTTATTGAAAAGGAAATTAAGGAACGCAAGTCAGCATGAGTCACAATTTCAGTCTCGTTTAGTTTTCACTAGACTAGCTCGAGTGTGCCTGAAGCTGGAAGAGATCCAACGTCTCCCCGCGGGTGGCGGTGGCGATATATGCTCGACCCACTCTTTATTTATATCCTGACCGAGATGTCACTGCGCTTGAATTGGCCAAATATTTTATACATGTTGTTTTACTCTGTATTTAACGTTCAAAATTGTTTAGCAAAAGTTGGGAGTCCGTTTTATAGTCACAAAATTAATTTTGTCTCGGTTTTACCAATTGGCGTTATCTGACTGATTGTTCTAAGATCTTGTCGCGATAGTTTTTTTTAGACGGCGTCGTTGTTTTAGTTTTAAACGGATGTCAAGGAATAAAAACTGTTTCTACGAATATGTTCTATGAGAGACTAATGTTTTAATAATTGAAACGCACATGGAGGACTCATCAAGGATTATGTATTTTTGGTTTTATTACTGTGGTGAAGAGTTCACGCTCATGTGTTTCACAAAAGAACAAGTTATTGTTACCAGCTGAAATAATATTGTTCCAAAATCGTGCGACTTTTGAAACTTTATTCTATGAAATCTGTAAAATATTACAAATGGATAAAGCTTAGATATCGAGAGACCACGCCAGACAAAATATTTGTATTTTCTTATCGACAACCACTTTTATTGACGACATTGCGTTTACATTACAATATAGACATTCACGTTGTATAAATGACGTTATCAGATCACGTATTATCATCTCTGTATATATTTAGATCGTAAAGTGCAAACATTATGTCTGACACAGCACTCTATGTAAATACTGGGTCATAGACTCTGCAAAGTCCCGATAAGTAGATAGTTCGATTACTTACGGACCAAAACCAGTAGTTTAAAAGCCGCGCTTTTATGTAATTTTACCTACAGTAAGTATTACCGGCCGTTATCGAAGCTATATTATGTGTACACGCCGTTATTTTACAAATAAATTACAGTTTATGTCAATAACTTTATGAATACGAAATAATATTGACACAATTAAATGTCTGACGGCTTTTATATTTTTTACTTACAAGTGTAAAGAAGTTTTGTCCAAATAGGTTTACATAGCGATTACGACATTATTTTCTTTAACGACACGTACTTTTATGGTCTCTATAGAGTAAGCTCAGACTATCCCGTATTCTCACATTCCATGAAAGTTCCTTGCACATTCATCAATCTTTATGTATGCCAACACCATAAATAAAGATAGAATACATCTCAGTTCTATTCAGCGTACTTTATAGTTGTGAATGTAAATGCACGTACTTCGAATATGGCTTCAACTTCCAAAGCTTTTGAACTAATACCTTGTACGTGGGAGTAATACGTAACTTTAGTAGTTTACACACAAATAGAGACATTTTCTCACCGTTTGACGTGATATTGTAACGTGTTTGTTTATGAACATACGTGTTTTTGTGCCCTTTCTAATGTATACAGATTTTTATTGTGTTTGGATGAAAAATAGCAGCTCTGTACTCCCCGAATGTGAGAAGGTAATAAAAGTTTCAAGTCTGGTTGACACTCAATTTACGTTTTATATCGGGTAAATAAATAAGTTTTTATTTTGTATGTAAATAGTGGGTAACGAGAATGACGTGCGTCTCGTTTCAATAATCCCGTGTCCATGAGTGGGGCTGCAGTCCCCCCGGTCTTCCAATTAAATTGTTCACACGTCGGGCTCAGCGGGGAGCAACTTACGACGCTACACTGATGAGTGTCTTTGGGGCAATGCGGGAAATTCAATAACATAAATATTTGAGAAGCGATTTGTTACAATTTAAATTTATTTGTATGCCGTTTAGTTGGTTATTTAAAAATTTAGAACTTTGAATGGGAATTGAATCTTTTGTTGCACTTCATGAGATATTTTAATAGATAAGTAACTAAACTGGAAAATTATGGGATAATTATGAAAGATGTCAGGCACAGAAAGCTAGGGCCAAGCGAAGTTATAGCAGCAATACACTGATTTATGTATTTTACAGAGTTGATATAAGGTTTAAAGACGCTTGTATGTTTAGGTATTGGTTATTACCTATTACAGCGTATAGACACGATTATACAAAAAACTTGAGCTGCTTCCACATTCCTGATTATCGTCTGAGAGCTTGACTTAACGCGAAGCTTCAATTATGGCGGTTGCCCATGATTTACGAGATGTTGGAGGTAAACTATTTGTCCATAGTGTTATTTTCGTAATCGCTCTAACATCCTCATAATGACGCCTGTAACAGCCTGTAACAAGCCGTTACTCCAGAAATTGTGTTCCAATTATCGGAGCAACAGCAACGACTACTTTTTGTTTATCTACCGACGGTATTTATAAACTTGTAGTAAACTGGCCGGCACGACTGTCAAAAATAAAATGTCCAAACAAACTGGAGTCAGGTGTGGAATTTATTGGTTATTTGAAATGTCTCCAGGATCTTTATGTGTAGCAGATGATCCTTTATCCTGTTCTTATGTAAATATGTATTTGTATAATATTATGCATGTATGCGTCGTCACGGTTTCTCGTAACGGGATAGACAGAATACGAAGTGAGGAAACGCAGCAGGTTTATGTCGTAGCTCGGTGCGCTCGGTAATAAGATGTCGGCTTTGAGATCGTAACGTTGCTTGAAGTGACAACTCGGTGGTCTGTCGCCGGAGACCACGATTGCCATCCGTTTGTCTGTCGATTCTCACAACTTTACTAAGCATTGATGGTTAGCGTCTAGCGCCATATTTTTTTGAACAAACAGGATGTTTTGAAGGGCGAAGAGACAGGCAACGGGTGAAATGGTTGAATGCGCTGGAGGTAAAGGATTGCGGAAATGGTCCATGAAAAAAAAAAAGGTTTAACCTTTTTTCTTTTATTTAAAGTAGTAGGACTTACTCATGAGAAATTAACCGAAGCCGACCTCAACATAGTTGGAAAAGGCTACAGGCAGATAGATAGAATCCTCTTTATTATGTAATACACCATAAAAATTACAGATATTAGTGATGATATCATAAGAGATTAACTAGAGGTCAATCCATTTAATTTAAACATCATATGCCTAGCCTTTTCCCAACTACGTTGGGGTCGGCTTCCAGTCTAACCGGATGCAGCTGAATACCAGTATTTTACATGGAGCGACTGCCTATCTGACCTCCACAACCCAGTTACTAGGTAATACGATACCCCTTGGTAAGACTGGTTGTCAGACTTTCGGGCTTCTGACGACCCGTAACGACTGACAAAGATCCATGAATGACAGCCGGGACCAACGGCTTAACGTGCTAATCCATTTAATTTAAACAAACAGTAAAAAATAAAGATCACAAACCTGAAAATCGTGATATAAAATTGCCTGAGAATATGATGTAAAATAGCTCGCAGATCATTCCAGTAAGTACTAAAGATAGCGCAAGCGCATACTATTTTAGTCAGCTACACTACAAGTAATCATGCTATGCAAATTTGCACTCACTAGATAAATAGCGGCATGCACTCCCATTGATATTTAAATTGTTCTATAATTTACCGTTAGATAATTGTTGGCACCGACTCCATTCTGTTACCCAATAGTACCAATTACTGGATCAAATGCAATTAAAACTAGGATTAGCCAATGTTGCGGTTACAATCGTAGATATTATCAATGTGACAGATCTTATTCATAATTATTATGTACGGTGCACGAATTTGCTTGGTTATGTTAAGATACTGATCGGTGAACCTACAATACCCAAGTTGGACCTTAGGGAACTATTATTATTAGTTGGTGCCTAATCGATAATCTAGACTCTAGATTGTATCTGAAAATCACGAGAGTCATATAAAAAAAATCCATAACTTCAGCTTTTCCAAAACCTGCAGTGAAGATTTTCTTTTGATGCGGACAATATTGGACTGCTCCATGTACTTCAAAAACGAGGGTGATCGTTTCGAAGGTTCAAAATCGTGTGCGGTAGAGCTTAGCCTTTTCCTGTTTCATCATAATGACACTTCACATCAGCCCCATGTTTCGGAAACAAAAGGGAAAATCAAGACCCTTATCCTACGGCGCTACAAGAATATAAATAATCAACTCTGGAACTATACAAATGTATAAGTAGTTACTATGAAGTTGGCAGCACAAAACAAAACAATCTCGTGGTAGCAAAAATAAATGCTATCGTGATTAACTGTTCAAGAGCTTTTGCTTGAGCCACAAAATATCTCGTTCTATTGATGATCTTCAAAATTGAATCTAGTCTGCCAAACAAGTATTCTTATAAGATTTATCGCTGTGATTCACTAATACACAATAAAACGCCTAATCCACTGAAGAGGAAAACATAGAAAAATAGAATAATTAATTGTCACTAAAATGAAAACGCATGAAAAAATTTAGGTATGTTAGCGATAGTAGAGATGCAACAGAGAGTGATTGTTTGAAAATGAACTCTCGAAATGGTAGAAATGGAGGAGAATAGGTTGGTAATATTATTTCCGCAATACATGGACAAAGTGTGTGTGTTGCCTTTGATCCCGGGCCCTGACATCAAGCAATGGACAAAATTGACAACTTTTTATATGCTTGAGTACGATTCTTTCGACTACGTTGTATACTTGTATGTGTATATTTTATGTATTTTTTTTTGTAATGTGCGTTTTGTTTGTGCAGTTTAAACAATTTTTCTTTTCTTTAAAGTTGCGGTCAACAGCTAGTGTGCAGGATGTAAAGATAAAGATACGTTAGATGTATCCGATCTAGGAATATAACGTAAATCAGTGCACAAACATACATTGTTATTAGGCCGCGTGTTTCTACGCATTGTGAATAGAGCGCCCACATCCAGTGCGATTCGACTCGTATTGTTTATTGCAGATATGGAAGATAACATTTAGATTCCATTTGAGATTGCAGCCTTGCCTTGTATATAGTATTGTGTGCTTATCAGGGTATGTAACTGTTGCATGTAAGAAGTTGAGTGGAGTTTGTAAATTGTGATTATTATTTTCGGATTTGGATCGTGAAATTCAGCCTTCAATAGGTCTGAAGATAATGTACAGTTTATTTATTTTAATATTTATGTACACACAGTAAAAATGGATACAGATATGACATATTGAGTATAAAGGTACTGCTTATTTCTTAAGATATATGAAGAAGAAATGTACGTAGACAATAGTGTGGCAACAGTTTCATTAAAGGAGACTGTAAAAGTGATGGTCTGAAAAAAAAGAATCTATGTCTTCAGTCTGTGGTCTTCGACTATACACATGGCTAGTCTTGTAGGAGGCTTGTTAGACCTCTTTAGACTGAAATTATAATGATGATGTTTCCATTAGAACTGAGTAGGTAACTATAAAGTTTAATAGAGCTCAACTCAAATTGGCTTTTAACTGAGAATGCATCTTAAATAAGATATTCTAACACACCTGTAAATTCTCGTAGATTTATTTCTAACAATCAAAACTGAAGGAATGTCTGACAGGATTTCATTACAGCCGACTATAAAACGAAATGACGAATACGCGACACAAGCAGTAAACAATTCAAGATCAAGTAAGTGCATGGGCCAGTACGTCCGCCCACCTTGCGTAGGCGCCGGCCCGACAACTGCGCACTCAACCAGTCCTCGAACCTGCACTAACCTCACACGAACAGCTCAACATCGACTTTATTCAAATTAACGACCGACAACGTCAAGTAGAGCAATGATCACTGGTCTCAAAATGTCGCAATCTCCGGGTAATTATCACTGTATATGGTTATTATCGCCTTAATAACCGCCTCTGACATTCTACCTGTGTACCGTAATTGATGGTTAAGACATATTTTATTTGAGTAAAGTAAGTTAACGCAGCGCGCATGCGGGAAGCGTTATAAGTACCGGTTAGTGGATAATCAAATTTAATTAAAATGTGTTAACTGTACTGTTGAGTTTTGAGTTAATTGTGGTAGTTATAAATGTAAACAGCACAATCAAGAGTGAATAAAATGCATTGAAAATAACATGATAACATCACGCCCTGTTTCCCCGAAGGATTAGGCAGAGGTGTGCCCTTAGTACATCTACATTTTGCCAGTTATGTTTAAGTGCCATGTAATAGGGCTCGAGTTAATTGCCATCAACCGGACACTAAACCAGACTCCGGGTTGCTATGCTACTGAGATATTCCAGATAGAAAAACCCCATAACACTTTAATCGAACCCAAGACCTCATGATCCGCAGTAGCCGTTACATTGAAAATACTGCGTAAGAAAATTCTGTAGTAGTGAACACGACACACGCGACAAAGGATGAATGTAAAAATAGATTTTGTGCAATAAATTTGACGTGATTCATGTCTTTTAAATATGAAAGATATATGACTATAAAGGCTATTTTATTGCATAGATGCAGGCGAGTGAGTTGCCGCCAAAGTCCGCGCTTCATTGGAAGCAATTGATATGCAGAATGCGACTCAATCACACGGCAGCTGCCTCCATTGAATTAATCAATCACTTCGATTATTACACTGTATGAATAAAGCTACTCTGTGCTCGAGAGGGTAAACATCGTACTTGTGCTCATAACTTAATAACTCACTTCGTTAGAAGTCAGGGTATAAGATTGAGCATGCCGTTTTCATTGAGAAGTATAAGGATCCTTTACATAATTTGCTCACACCTACTCTTAAGCAGAGAGCAGTGGTGGCTCAGTGATGGCCCGGATTTACAAGTTGTAGGGCGTGGGTTTGAACCCAGGTTTACTTTGTGTAAATAATTTCATCACCACTGCTCACAAAACGGTGATGGAAAACATCGTGAGGAAACCGACCTGTCCTAGAACCAAAAATTCGAAGACATGTGACATCTACTAACCTGCACTGGGCCCGCGTGATCGATTATTAATGCATTTCCTTTCGAAGAGAGGGGGCCTGTGTCCCAGCAGTGGGAACATTATAGGCTGATTATTGAGTTCCAAGCTGAGCTGAAATTCTAAAAAAGGCTGAGTAAAGATAGGGATTTTTAACATATAAATCGTTCAAAACTCTTCGTGGCGGACGTATGATACCTGCCTCAAAGATGATTTGTAACGAAAAGACGATAGCTCCTGAAACAGAATAAAGTACCAAATATACACTACAATAAGAAGTGCAGATAAATAATTATAATAAAGTCACAGAGGTCAAGCTTCGAAAGTAATGTCCCTACTTTCAGGATATCGAGAATTATGTATTGACTCGTCGATTGTGAGTACCGATATAGATTTCTTCTCGATCACTATTCACGTGACCTGCGACCCCAGACCCCAGTTACTGGTCGTTTACAAGCTGCTGATAGACATTCGTAGTTAAGATACCGTGAGCTTACAGAAGTGATTCAACTTTGTTGTTTGTTGTGGGTTATTTTGTTATTGCTGTGGTTATTTTAGTTTGTATTTATAGATTATTTTATATCAGTACTATTCGTATGTAAACAAGTACGTACGTAGGTGCATGGTGAAGGGTGGGCGTTTTGGGAGACTGTCTCAGAGTGTCTCATGTATTTTTGATGTTCAAAAGTGCTGATTCTCAGCCTAGTTTGATTAAATGAGCTTTAATTGTAGATCTATGTAATACAGGCCATTCTATGCATTTTCTGGGAGATTTAAAACATTTTTAAATTAAAGTAGAGAAGGAAATAAAATATATTTAGATCAGCCTACTTCGAATACAAAGCGAATACAAAAAACGATACCAGTATCCGTATAAAGGCAGTTACAGATCATTAGCAAAAAACAAAAAAGGTTCCGGATTGAGTGAACTGTTGAAGCGTGATTCAGATTGAATGTCTGATTCGCGCAATAGTTCGATAGCGTTATCGAAGTAACCCAATTCGGACACATCTGTCCCTATTCCAATAGATAGCGCCGTGATACGTTACTATCTCTGAAATGTTGTTGCTAAAGCAGAAACCTATTTGTGAATCGTTGTATGATACACTGAAATAATTTTGGCTATTTTTACACTGAACTGTTTTGATTTTATTACAGCACCCTAATTGCGTAACACAGTTTTCAATCACAATCCGAGAGTTTTGAAGGATATTCCTGATCCATTGCTTCATCACACTAATATTATAAAGGCAAACGTTTGTTTGTATGCTTGTTACTTATTCACGCTCAAACGGCTAGACCAATTTTGATGAAACTTGGTACAAAGATAGTTTATAGCCAGGATTAACACAAAGGATACTTTTTATCCCGATATTCCCACGGGATCGAAATTTCTGCGGGTGAAACCGCGGGGCGCAGCAAGTAGGTGTAATAAATTCGTCAGCTCAAAAAGCGTAAATAACGCAATGTACTACATGGCTGAACTGTCAAAATGATAGAAAATGCGACCAATTGTCATTTTATGTGTGTTACGCAATTACCCCGCAATTAAATAACTATGAATAAAAATCCATGAAAATAAAAATTTATAGGTGTAAATACATTCCACACAAATCAAATGAATGTTACGTTAACGGTATGGGAAGGTTAATAGTTGAACAAAACTGATTGACTCTAATAATTAAGTTTAATTCATTTTAACTGTCCGGGCTGTCAGCAAGACAAGTAAAGGTTTTGTCATAATACACTCAGCTCTTTGTTCCAAAGCGAAAACTTAGAGTTGGAATATTTCGAGCGGCACGCTCACGTTCCGAACATCGCCGGTTTCTTTTATTAGTTTATTTTTTGTGGCAGGTCTTTACACGGGGAACTTATTTCTTTTTGTTCGAGTCCAGCCTTGCACGGCCTGCAGCCTTCGTTAGCGAGTGCAAGGTCATATCCATTTGCTCTCTCATTGGGTATAACATCTGTCAGCTTTTTGTAGACCACTCGAATCGAACCAGTAAAATTTTAAGGCCAACTTAAGCCATTCCCCAAGAATCCATAACTTTAATTTCGTTGATTCGTCTTGATCGTAACAGAAACCGGTCTTGCAGTAATTAAATTATTTACAAGGCGATAAAATAAAAAGCTTGTAAAACCTTTATAGGTTTATGGGCAAAGAAAACGATGATGATAGTGGTACACGCTTTATTTCTTCATTATACAATGAATTATTAATTTTATTCAATCTTAATAACCGGCGCAGCGGTTACTGGTGATAACGATATAAAAACGTGGAGTTTTCGTTAATTTATCTGTTATCGTAGAGAGATTAGTACTGATAATCCAACTGATACCGTGTAGCCACGGTCGCCCCTTGTTTGTTTAACTCAAGGTAAAACGTAGGTATGACGCTATCGCGAACCTTTGGGGACAGATTGTAAAAAAGCGATATTTCCTAATTATTTAAAAATACATATTAGGTAACATAACTAACCTTAGTTACATTAAGGAATAGGTGTTAATGACGAACTTACCTACTCAATTAAGTGCATCCAAATAATTAAAGGAAGATCAATCGGTAGTTTGTACCCCTTCGAAAGAATCAAAGATAATTATGTAAATGGTCTGTCTTGTCATGTTCTTTCATTGTACGAGTAAGCTGCGTTTAACTTTTTTAAATCTTTTGGCTGTCAACTTGTCACACATTTCACTGCCCATAATTACATGTTATAATTATTCCTTTCTGTTATAAAAAAGCTGAAACGCTTGGTTTTGCGAGACAGAAAAATATTTCTCTCGCAAAACCAACTGTGAACTAATTACAGGGACTAATTACATCTTCACTTCATATTTGTTCATGACGCGTCGCCAACGAAGTCCCATTTAAAAAGCGATTTAGCGAGGCGAGCGACACGACATGATATTTTCTCCTCAAATGAGCTGAGTTCCCAGGCTATTGTCGACAAGCCGCCTTTTAAGGAGAGCCCGCGCTACAGCCGCTACAGGCGGATCTCAAACCAGATTCTTACGTTTAATCTCACCCGTTTTTCGGACAACTTTTAGTGCTGATAACTTTATATCGCAGTTATTTCATGTCAAGTTTTCCTTTTTGGACGACACTGTAATTATGGGCAAACACTGGAATTGGGCATATACGTAAGTATAGGTAATAATTAAAATGTACCTACTTACAATTATTTATAATTTCGAAAAACTTAATATTTTACCAACTAGAGCTACAACTACCATTTTCTGCCAAAACGTGATTTGCGTGCATTATCCGTGTATGTAATAACGAGGAGATATGACCGTAAATCGCGTCTGATGATGCCTTATTCGTGATTTCAGAATAGCAGTCTGCGGAGCCTTATAATCTCGGACGAAGAGCTAGTGCCTAGAGAGGCAATAAAGTGTGGGAGTGAGGTATAAATCGCAACTCCCTGTGTGTGCCTCCCGAGGGGCGCAGGCGCACATTCCCTCTAATTGGACGTCTGCGCAGCGTCGCCCTGTATGGTATCGAAGCTCTGTACGACACTGACCACTTTCGCTAACTCTCATACTTGGGCGTCTTTCGCGAAATAAAACTGGATTTTTACTGACCCATAAAAACGACATTTATTTTAATTTATTGTTATACTAACTTAAATAAACATTTAATATAAAAACTCATCTGAATTAAGTACCCCAGTTTTATTGCCCTCTTGTCGTTATTATATTTATACATCATTTCAGGCGGAGATGTTTCCTCGAATTGGTACTTTAATAAAATCTCACATCTAATTTACTCATTCGAAATGATTATCCCACTGTGTGTTTTAATTTGTGATATGAGAGGAATGCTATAAAATGTTGATAGAAAATGTTAGGACGTCATAACTTATTCCGAATTTACGAAGCCATTGATTTTAGTGTCGTCGCTTTGTATCTTTAAGATTATAACTCAAAACAGCGACTCTGAAAATAATAGGGTTTGAGTAAGTTATTTAATTCTTTTACTTTTTTCGGTACCTAACAATGTAGTGGTAAAAATTCTTCGAATTATTTTAAGGTAATAAATTCTTCGGTTGTGTTCAAGTTTCGGGTTTTAATTTTTATTTTATTTGAAGCAGTTCGTGATTGAAGCGGAGTTAGAAACAATAGTATGTTATTGTAACAACTTGAAGGAGCCAGTAACCCGCGGCTTTATTGTCAAGAGTTTTTGTTTCGATCTTGATATGTACCCGTATTAGTTCAAGGTTGGTCGACCAGTCATTGACTTTTCAAACACTTCAGAAGTTTATTCACTCAAGGCATATATTTCAATTAAACCATTCACATGCACTTTTGAATTGTCAAGGAGTCGGTTAGTCAAAAATATGAAGCTAGTTGCCCATGGAGAAGAACGGGCAAGAAACTCCATGGACAATTGGACACTCTTTTAAATTACCTATATTAAATAATATACAAATGTTGAATGTATATGTGAGCACGATGTAAAAAAGATTTACACATTAAAAGCGTCCAGAGTACCTACGCAAACAAAAAACAATAAAAAATAGAATAATTAAAATAAGCCGTGCCAGGCAATACATGACCAGTCCCAACTGACGGCGCCCGCTCACGAACATGACGAATATATACATATATGACGATAGTGAGAAACCGTAGTTAGCAGCTATGAATTGGTCAGTCAATAAATAGAAATCAGAGTAAGATCACATCGTAAATACTATTTACGAACTCACATTCGGGAACAATAAAACCCGAAGCGAGCGACCAACGTAACATAATAAGATTTCTAGTCCGCGATACAAAGGGGCCTACATATCGCATCAGCTCATTTTACACCTAGTTAGGCCCGCTTCTCCAACTATCGGTGGCCATTGTGTGTATCCCCCCTTGTTATGGTAAATAGTTGGCCTCGGGCCTCCGCAGACCTCCTCCTGATTGCGGCCACTAAGACTTGTTAGTGTTTTCAATGGAATTATTATAGTGGCGATTGTTAGGCCGGGCTTGAGCTTGAGAATGTATTAAGAGCTTTGTAAAGAACTCTGTTTGGTTAGTTCGTGGATGTTATTGATAGCTTTAGAAAGGATGAGTCAGTTGCTTGAAGTTCTATCTAAGCCTTGTCGTAATTATGGTCAAGTAGCAGTAATAGAATTGATTCATTGCCGACTTCCTATAAATATCCTGCTGAAGATTTACTTTGTATGTGTGCAAATATGACGAACATTTCAATTGGTTATATTATTATTATAGCAAAGATTTTTATGGGACTCATACATTAAGACCGTTATCTTTCTTTTCGATCTTATATTAGAGAATAGCGAAAGTGATAGTTACGTGACTTCTCGGAATATCTCCCAATTTTCGAGTAACACCCTGTCGGACACAATAGGGTCAGGTAGACAAGGTGTACCGCCGTTTAGGGACCAAGATTTTAGGTTTTAAAAGACTCTTTCGAGAGTGTTGTGGTGCCGATAATTTGTAAATAAGGGTCGTTGCGGGCGTTTCCATATTTTTGGTAATCCATGAGCCCTCGTATTGATTGCAGTGCAGACCCATTGTTGGCGACCAGCAACCAACCTTTTTTATACTCATATTTATGTTTCCTTTTTATTTATTTTATTCTTATGTCTTTACTGTCACTCTCTGACTCTGTAAAAAATATGTACCAAAAAATTGTGATCGTGTTTCTATTTTTAATGAGCATCATTCATAGCCATCCTCATCCTCAACAATCATAGTTAGATGCTGTTGAGTCTCGTAAAACTTCGCTGAAATTATAGATGATGAGTGCTGTTTTGCGTTTCACTTTTGTTGTAATAATAAATATCTAAATGTAAGTAGACCGTGAATGTGACACAAAGTACATTGGTGCAAAAACCTTCAAATAAAGCGTTTTATACACAATTTTCTGTTGAAGTTGTTAGCTGATTGTCTATTAATAGAACTCCTCAGGTATTCGGTCAAATAATATAACAAGACCTCAAAGTAAATGAATGCAACAACATCGAGACAATGTTTTGTCTCCAAGTCAAAACCAACACAAATCAATTTGTTGAATGGCTTACTGCGAAATTATTCCGCCATACTGTTGATTTATAGAATCACTACACAGAATTTACAATCACTTAAATTATATATTATTGTTTATTAGTTTACAAGGGCATTCATTATAAAATATGTACTTGTTTCTAAAGAGGTAAAGTAAAATAACATGATGATACCTTGAATCAGTGTTGTTACTATCAGATAAGAATCAGATATCTCTTCATACTTATAGTAAGATGAGTGTTTGCCCACACTGTGGGTGATGCCAGCGCAGTATGCATGTATGTTTGTATGTCTGTGTGTCCGTGTGTGTAAATGTGTTCCATTGTGTGTGAGCACAGGAAGTGAGGATGCGTTTATTTATTCATCTGCTATAAGTTTTCGTTATTAATTCCTCTCGTTGTTGACTCATTGATAAGCTTGTTTACAAGACAATGTTGCAACTTCTATCTTTAGCTACATGACGCAGATAATTTTCAAAATTTGCCCTCAACTTAATTAGCAATAGTGTGGATTTCCCTAACTTAATTAAACTCATTATTATTCTTCATTACTATAAATTGTAAGTCAAGTTAGAATCAAGTTAGCCCATAAAAGTTATACAGTACCTACTCACTTGTTAAATGAGTTTATTACTGTCACCGGCTTTTCAGTTACAGGTTTTCTAATTTTGAGCTTTACTTCCAACAAATTAAGGTCTATAGCCTTTAAAATGGTCCCTCGATAATTTTCTAAGTTTCTAGTTATAAATACAAGGAGAGTTGTCAATCAGCATCGCAATTATTCGTCTTACATGATTAACAGCGGATGTTAATTCATTAGCTGTCGTTGTCGGTTGTCACAGATAAGTTAAGAATCTTGTTCTATCGGTAACTAGACTGCTTTCGTAAGACAGTTGGCTTTGATGGACCGTGTGTGAGGATGAATAGGAAATATAGAGCGCCGGCGCTGTCATTGGTTCTTTATAAATAGCGTGTTCTTGTATGTAGATCTAAGTAAGACAAAGCTTAGTCTTGGATAATAATATGATAGAGATTTTATTGCCACTTAGAGGTACGCTGATTGATTGATGTATTTTAAGTGGAAAAAAATCATATTATTCAAGCTAACTCAAAAACTACCCAGGCAAAGTTAATACAATTTATATGGGACTACCCCTGAGGCATACCTTTATTATATACTTTTTAAAAAGAAGCAAATCGGCTTATAAATAACGGAGCTCTGAAGCAACAAAAAAAAAAAAAATTACTGAATTGAGAACCTCCTCCTTTTTTTGAAGCCGCCTAAAAAGGTAGCTTCACAGCTGACACATAATGTTGAATGAAGGGAAACTTTATGGTCACATTGTGATTAGAGCAGTAAGCAGACCGTTTATCATGAAAGTCAATCGTGCCCGATATACAATTTTCCATATGCCCATTTTCAGTAACACTACGGCCGCACCTAAATGAAACTGTTGGATTTTCAACGTTGAAAATTCAACACTGCGCTTTTATTTGGCAATAGGCTATCTTCAGCTGTCCTTTTAAAATGTCTTATTGATTTTATTAACACTCTAAGGTCCTATACTACGTCGCATTTACTCGTAATTGGACGAAGTATTCTGTCTAACCTTTTAAGGCTTGACTAATAATGGTTAGCGGAGCCAGAATCATCCATTATGCGCCTGACCTTAAGCGCGGCCATTGGATTGTACTATAGTGTCATTTAAAATAATCCCATGTTAAATAAATGCTGAACCCAAGACCATTAGTAATGCAGACTAGTCTGATGAGGAGTTATTTATGTACTTACTAGTCTCGGTAATGTGCGACACATTGTTGGAATTCTTTTAACACCTACGTAATTAACATTTGCATTGCAAATAACGGAGTTCAATTGTACATCATTATTATCTATACTATATTATAAATATATATATATTTTAAATTATAAAGAGGGAGGGGGAGAGGGAGGAAAGGTTTGTAAGTTTGTATGTAGGGGGTACTCTGCGTAACTACCAGTCGGATTTGAAAAATTATTTTTGTATTTGACAGCCCAATTCTTGAGGAACTTTATAGGCTATTTAACGTTACGCTATTTATTTATTTAAACTTTTCGCACAAAAAGGTACAAAGGCGGACTTAATGCCTTAGGCATTCTCTACCAGTCAACCAAGGGTGGTGAAGAGATTAGATGGCAGGTGCTTTAATTGAAAGGGACAATGATAAAAAAAAAAACTCTTAAAACTAGGTACACAAATACATAAATAGGTTATATACACATACATACTATTACTATAATATATATCTACTTATAATATATGTATATATATATATATACAAAATCAAGGGAGAGAAGTGTTGAGATGACTCTACGCTATTTTTTTAAGATTTATTTTGAAAATAACTCTGCAATTTCCGCTTAAATGCATACCGACTGCTCGCCGTCCTGATATCAAGAGGAAGCGCATTCCAAAGAAGAATGGACTGAATATGAAAAGAAGAATGAACAAAATCAGACGTATGAGACGGACAGAGTAAGAGAAGATTGTTAGAAGAACGCAGATTCTTAGCGTGTGAAGAACAAAGATATTGGAAGTGAGATACGAGATAAGAAGGAGGATTGGGAGAGTTGAGAAGGGAGAAAAGCGTGGTCAAAGCGCGCAAACTTCTTCTTTGGCGAATGGACATCCATTTGAGCTCAGACCTATAGCTCGACACATGGTCATATTTCCTGAGGTTGAATATGAACCGGATACCATTGTTGAGCAATCTGTCGAGCTTATCCAGCAAAACCGCATTCAAGTCAAAATAGCACACGTCACCATAATCGATTATAGGGAAAATCAAAGTCTGCACAAGCATGGTCTTCGTCTTAGCGGGCAAAAAGTTTCTCAAACGATACAGGGATCGCAGAGTACCATTGACTCTTTGACTAACACTAGAGACCTGGCGTTGCCAACTAAGCGTTGAGTCAAGATGCAAACCGAGATCTTTGACAGTAGGTGTAATGGGTATGACGGTACCATTGAAAATAAGAGGTGGAAGATATGACCCTTAGGAGACCTTTATTAGACCCTTTTACGAGAAAAAGAAGAAAGGGTTAGAAAGCACGCTCAGCGAAAATGAAGTAGTAGCACGGGTGAGCGATGGGATGCGACGCGATTGGTCGGGCCCAAATTTCACGCGGACAAAGTTGCCGGCAGCAGTTATATATATCTGTTCAGTGCAGTGTGTATCAGCCTTATATATCAGTTTTTATTCGTTTATCTTTGAGCCTTTGCCACGAGATGGGTCGCAATTATTAAAAAGTTCTTAAACTCTAGTATTCAACATCAAATACCATATGGTGGCTTTGCGCAGCAGACCTTCAATAGAGTCTTCTATAATAATAATAACATAACATGGTTTTGTATGAAACATGATACAGTGATAGAAATAATTAATTAATTTCTTGCAATTCGTACGAGTCTGCATTGTAGTTTTGTGGATTGTTTTATGATTTGGAATCTACTTAAAATAATCTGCATAATTTAAATGGTTTTTTTATTAAAACATGTTTATTTTTCGTGCATGACACATCTTTGTGATATTTCTAAGAATACTTGTCAAGGCTGATGATTCGCTAAGGTCGAAGTCTTCTTTTGATCCTGTGCGAAACCAAGTTTCATTAAGGTAATAATTATTGAAACTGCCAATCTCTAGGACTAGAAATAAAATTTCATTAGTCACGAACATGTACCAAGCTCGACCGTTTTGTGAAAAAAAATCGCAGCTAATTTGTCATTCAAAAAATGATAAGTGTATTAAGACAGGTTTCATTTGCATTCTCAAACGTAGGTACCGTTACATATAGACGCAAAAATAAAAACGCAATTTACACCACCATTACCTAGCATTAACACACAACACCATTATAATTTACTAGCTGCGCCCCGCGGTTTCACCCGCATAAGTCTCGATCCCGTAAGAATATCGGGATAAAAAGTATCCTATTGTGTTAATCCTGGTTATAAACAAACTGTGTGCCAAATTTCATTCAAATCCATTACTGAACGGATTTAAATGTTTGCCACACAATTTTTTTTTTTTTTTGTTCCTCTCTCACGCAGAAACTCTTGAGTGTTTGCGTGCAAGAGTAACAAAGATCCATCCATCCGCACAAATTTTCGCGTTTATAATATTAGTAGAAAGTAGGATAGGAAGTTACAGGAATAATAAACTACAAGCAACTAGTATTCTAATGTGCTACCGTCGCGTCTAAATGCGTGTAATAGGTAGCGTCGCAAACTCACGTCAGAGCGGAGCACTTGTGCTGTCGTACGGCAAAATACCTTGTAGCAGGGGTAAATAACACTTGGTCGCTAACCGGACTGGTTATATCGGGCGCGGTAATACCCCACTAGTTTACCTTAATGTCGGAATTCGCTTTTAATTGAACAAGGGAGTAAAGTAGACAGGCTGCGTCTGCGCAGGCGGGTTAATGCAAGGATGCGTTTGCTAATCTGATGTGCTTACGGTGTGTCGTGTGCATAGGATTGATTGCGACGGGTTGGCGGCTTCAGGCTTTTAGATTAAATTTAAATGGAGGAATTATTAATAACTAGCTGTGACGACCGCGTCCACTTACTCTCTGGTATGCAAAATGTTTTATGTCCTTCTCCAAATACCTTCTGCTAAAATTGATTGTGTATTTTAAAGGCACAACTTGTCGAAATGGGGGATTACTGACCCATCCAATACCCAGTGCGAGTGCGGTGCCTCTAATCAGACCATGGCCCACTTGCTGGAGTGCCCTAAGTACCTTACTTACTTAATGAATACACCTTTTTTTTTATTTTTTATTTTTGATGCTGCAATCTACGTGGCCACCTGCTTGGCTCAAACAATATAAAATATCTAAGATGGCTAGGTACAGTCAACAGCAAAAGTAGATGATCAAAATCAGAAATTCAATACTAATGAACGGAGTTCGCCTCAGAACTGTGTGGCTGTATTAGTAGTAAATGTTTGGTATAATTTACAATCACATACTTTTGAATCACTTCGACGCCACACAGTTCTGACGCGAACTCCGTTCATTAGTATTGAATTTCTGATTTTGATTACCTACTTTTGCTGTTGACTGTACCATCGACACGAAATGAAGAAGAAGCCGTTAAAACATAAGAACTTATATACCTACTGCTAGAACTGTCACACTTTGCATAATCCCGATTTGCTAATACCACGAAGTGACGTAGTAGGTACGTATGTAGGTACTGCATATCCTCCTGACATAATTCCTTATCACCTCTTACAACGCCCATGGGAAGTGATGACCTGTGAGTGTGAAGGCCGTGACCGATATTATGTCATGGGTACCAATTAATTAGGTCTTTGTTAAAAATATAGTTTACGCAGAACAATGTTGATTGTATACGTCTCTCACGATAGATGAGGTTATCGCTTTCTTGTTTGGAAAACCCAGATGTTAATTTTGTTCTTTGTTGAGAGAATTTATGATTAAATGGGTTGACTTTTGAAAAAATCCAGCTTCATTCCACTAGGTCAACGAATCGAAGCTTTGTGGGTAGAGATATCAGCATAAATGACGGGGCCCGACAGGGCCGATGCCTGCCGGGGTAGCGGGATCGTCCGAAAGGGTTACCGCTGCCCTGGAACATAAAGGGCTAAGGAAGGAACACGGGTGGGTTTTAGTCAGTAAGAGTCTGACACTCCCTTCCGCTCCACCCAGAGCGGGAGGGGTCATTTGATGATTTCCCATCCTCAAAAAAAAGCTTTGTGGGTCCGCCGCGGTAATTGCGTAACATACTATTTTAGAGTATGAGGAACAGGGTGAAAAGTTCACTCATCCTCCATAGAAAAGGGAGGATCCTCCGACCAGACGGGTGTTGTGTCTGGCGGGCAACTGCCCAACGATTGATGTTGGGAAATTGTATCTATGCTAATTGCGCGGTAAACTCTGCTTGCGAGATGCAGGATTTGCGTGACGTCAGTATGACGCGTTGTTCGCATGTGGCGTTGTAGATACCGCTACATCACTCCCCTCCGGAGGCCGGAGGTCGATAGTGGACTGAGTCTTGTATCTTGGCCCAGGCCAGCTGAGGTTCCAGTGAGTCGGAACCGGTTGCCGCATAGTTCACGGTGAGTCGGAACTGTCTGCGGAGTTGTCCACAGTGAGTCGGGGTGGCGCTGCGTTATATTCCAGTGCGTCGGATGTACAGCGCCGGGTTGAGGCTGGCTGCTACGTCGACCAGAAGAGGGTGCTCTGCTTGTTGACCGGCCGAAAGTGCAGTGTGCTGTGCCGAGGTTGCTGATGAGGCTGAGGGTGATGACCAGGTATGCGCGGACGCTGCATGCTGGTGGTCAGGATACCCGTTGAAGCCGTGGGTGCTGGCTGGCTGGGTGACTCGCCGCTAAAGCTTGCGGGAGTGATGATGATGACGTCACGCTGAAGTGTTTGCACGAAGGCTGCGCTGACGTTCATGTTCGGGGTCACCAGTTTAGAGGTATGAGGAACAGGGTGTAAAGTTCACTCATACTCTATAGAAAAGGGAGGATCCTCCGACCAGACGGGTGTTGTGTCTGGCGGGCAATTGCCCGACGATTGATGTTGGGAAATTGTATCTATGCTAATTGCGCGGTAAACTCTGCTTGCAAGATGCAGGATTTGCGTGACGTCAGTATGACGCGTTGTTCGCATGTGGCGTTGTAGATACCGCTACACTATCAATAACAATGGACATTTAGACAGTTCAACAACATTCATTGCGTTATTTACGTTGTTGAGCAGACAAATTTTTCGAATATGAATCAATGGAGTAGCAATATCCTTCAAAATGATTCAGTTTGTGATTGATAGTGTGTTACGCAATTAAGGGGCTGGAAATGCTCAGAAACATTTAACTCTTACAAACTTTCGTTATAGTTACCGAAGTTATTTATGGAATATTTCTTATAGTAATAAGAAATATTCCATAAATAACTTCGGTTTTACCATCCTTTTAGGCAGCCCCGGATTTTCAATTTTTTTTAGGCAGGGCAAAAACTGTAAAATGCCGCTCCCGCCCACTTACATTTATTTTTACCTTTATAATGCATATAATTTCAGCTATCAGATGTCCACTAATTGATTGAAATTTTGACGTAGCCTACATAGGCCTTCCGGAAATAATGCATTCATCGCTGTTCTTTCTGTGTTAAGCCTATTTATTTACAGATATACAGGCTGATTTTTTAAAGACCAGCCAAATTTAAGGATGTGGTACAGACCATCAAACTAAACAACTTTCTGCATGGGAGCAACATCGTAATCGCGAATAAAAATTCAGCCGTCCCATACATTTAGGTCGAGTAGGTATTGAAGTTTTCTATGGGACAGTTGATAAAATTTTCGCGATTACGCTATTTGTCCCACGCAGAAAGTTGTTCAGTTTGATGGTCTGTACCACATCCTTAAATTTGGCTGGTCTTTAAAAAATCAGCCTGTATAGACATTTATAAACGTGTAGGTTATATATTTTATTTCTGTACTTGTACTATTATTTATTCCGTGGTCAAAGTCAAGTAAATGACGAGTTGTCCATTCGTCTGTAAAGTGTGAATTTGGCCGCCCTCTGAACTTGCCGCCTGGGGCATAGGCCCCGGCTTGCCCCCCCCTAGATCCGGGGCTGCTTTTAGGTTTTATAGCCCAAAACAATGAGTTTTTGGAGCTTAGCCCCACCTAGACCTACGTACTTTTTCTTAGCACTTTATTATCTTCCAACTTTCCTGCAGATTTCCTGTTTACCTTACTTTGTCCGATATTTCAACCACCAGAATAATCCTCATTGGATCTCACGCCATAGATATCACTACCTAAACCATTACCCACTTCATATTTGCAAGTAAACAGCTAATCATCAACGATGTTTATCAAGCCGTATGTAGGTTGATGTTCTGAGCAAAAGTATGGCGATTCAATTAAGTTGTCAGTTCGTCTAAGGATGGCTGCCCAGTGACCGGTGTCGATATACCTTGTCCACATTAAGTACTGTTAGATGGCGCTAACGGTGCTCAAGTGCATCTAGGAGTACCTACCCATCTTCTTGACATTATTGAGGAAGGGTATTAGATGAGGGGTAATACCTAATCACCATATTTTAGAATCTGTCTAGCTAATATTATAGCTAGATAAAGTTATGTTAATCATTTCAGGTTCACAATAAGGGCGGGTTGTTTCACGTCCACTTGACGCACGCTCGTCAAACCAAAATAAAGCGTTGTTTCAAATTACAGTTACAAAATGATGGCCTTGACCTACGTCAAATAATTACGATTACGTACTCGTTATTATTTGACGTACGTATGTTTACGTTACGTGTGGTTACGTTAGCAAAGCTTTTGAAACAACCGGCCCTAAGCTACGCATTGTAACTTGCTTTAAAATGTTAGGTGTGTGCTGAAGCTATAAAAACTCAATATTGGCTTTAATGTTAGGAACGTATTTGAAAGGTTCATAGTAGGAACTAGCATTGGCGACACGGCGGCAACAAGAGAGTAGGACGCTTATCGTAAACATAAGTGATTATAAATTTTCCATCCTCATTATAATGTAAAAAGATCGTATGTAATGTTAGGGCTTTGTATTGACACAGGTGGTCCGCTCACCTTGACTTATAAAAACACATTTACGTCATAAAAACTTAGAAAGTAATCCACCCATCGCATCGCATTCGATTCAGTCGCCCTCGCCCATCGCCTGCCATAACCCGACTAGTTTTTCCAACCCATTGACGGCCCGCGTCAATCCGTTATTCCACGACTAGTTTTTAACTTTTTACCACATTTGTACAATGTTATTCGTTTTATATAACTGTGCTTCTAATGGGTGTAAGTTTTTCCTGGCCGGTATCGAGGGCGCATCTATAATTGATCACATGTTGTTCAGATAACATGAAGATTGCTCTGTACCGTAACGTTTTGAACGTTTTTTTGTTCGATTCATCATTGATTGTGTAGTGATTCGATGGCGTTGGTACTATAGCAATAAAGTTATTTCTATTAACTTTGTTATCATAATGTTACTGTTAATCTGCATCATCCCATTGCTGAGCATAGGCCTCTCTCCAAGACCCCTAGCTCTTTCGATCCAAGGTTAAAGGTAGTTTATTTTCTCCAGCTCGTCCCGCCATCTTCTACGGAGTCTGCCGCGACGCCTTCGAGCTGTGTCAGGGTGTTATTTTGGCCCACAGCTTATTGCATCATCCTCCTCGGCAGACGTGACCAACCCAGTCCCACTTCAGCTGACCCGTTTTTATGAGCAACGTCAGTAATCTGTTTTGCGAATAGGGTCTGTCAATTTGACGCCTAGAATTCTGAGCTCCATTGCACGTTGGCATACCTTGATTTTGTTATCATAATGTACGGAAAGTACTCGTACATATATATCTATTAAAATATAATTTCAACAAACTCATTACTTGTCGAGTTCATACAATGACGTTTCATCATCATTTGCGGAGGTTCATCATTATTTAGTTGAGTCGGTTTATAGCGGTATCAAATAAATCATGGTGGCCTCAAGGTAGCCGCGGCTGCAACATTAGTTTGGTCGGCGTATGCGCAAGATTAGTATGCGTTAGTGTGTCTCGTTACTCATAATGATGTGCGCATGATAATTATCATTTTATGGAGGCAGACTTGATGAAACGCAATAATGTAAGTGGAAAGACGAGAATATCTACCGGTAAGAGTTTGTATAGACGCTTCATTTGTGTTGGAGTTACTCGGAAAAGTTTTCAAGAAGAAAATAGGTAGCTTTGTGTCGTCTGGTAAACAAAGTGCTTAGAGAAACCTTCGTCTAGCCAGCACACTTTTCCGCAGAGAGAACAAACATGGATTTTTCATTACGTATTGTCTTAGTCTGACTTTTGCAACATCGATTAAATTTTCATTTGGTACTAGCTGTGGCCGCGACTTCGTTTGCGTGCACATCGGAGCACAAATTTATCATTTGAAATTGATTTATTGAAATAATTGATTTACATAAATATTTACAAACTAGGGCCTTAAACTAGAGGTAGATAAGAAATAATTGGATTCGCGAATTTAATTAATATATAAATTTATCACAGACAGGCAGACAAAATTTTAGTTGTGTTATAACTACCGTATATATTTTCATATGCATTTAGCAAAAAGGGGTTATTTTGACATTACAAACACACTTCAATTGTATTTATCTGTATGTTTGTATTTGTAGGTACGTGTGTATAGATTGTCTGTCTTTCCACTACTTCTAAAAAACAAAAACATAAATTAATTTGGAAAGATAAATTAATTGCCAGTTCATAAGATTCGCCTTATATCGACATCACTATCCCTTTTCGTAAATTAAAATACGTAATGCACGCAATGTAGCGCCGTCAGCCATATTTACTCCTCCAAAAATAAATTTGTTTTCTGAGGCTATCGGCTCTCGTATTTATTGCCAGGACACGCTTCATAAAGGAATGCTGCAATTAAAAAGACCGGTTGCCCGATTACGTCATCCTGGACCCTCTGTTTTATTTTTGGCAGTTTTTATCAAAGAGCCTTACGAACTTGCGAGTAACATGGACCGTCTTTGTGAAGAATATGTTTGTGTTTGGTTCATTCATTGTGGTTATAACGTGGTATATTGTCCTGTTTTGGTGTGGTTATATTTTAAAGGTAGTTTGATAAGAATCTTAGCTAGCCTAAGAATAGGCCATCGTTACCTAATCATATCATTTATTAAAGAATATAAGCTACATAATATAAGCTAACAGGCTTAAAATAATGTTAATAATATGAATATGTGTAAAAAAATTGGGAAAAGAATCACAGGGCATCAAAAAACTCATCCGCATCGCTGTCCACAAGAAAAGTGCTGGCATGCATCATTTAATGCAGCGTCCATTCGGGCTAATAATGACTATGAAACAGTAATAAGGAATCTGGGGTCAATCATTTTACCGCGCGTACCTCCATTAACAATCTCCTAAATCAAAACTATACCTACTATTATAGTTTCTCTCTCTTAATAATCTGTCTTAAAAATATTACTAAGAGGTAAAATTGTTAGTTTGTATGTTAGACGTAATCTCTGGAAAATTATTTCACTGATATTAACCTACACTATTGCGGAGGGCCTTAAGGATATGTTTTATGGCCTAGTTGACTTTCACGCGGATAAAGTCGCAGGCAGAAGCTACTATTAAAATAATTTGAATAATGATAAGTTACGACCACATAACCAGCGTATTTCTTCACAATGGCTGTTAAAACTAACCCGAAGTAATCTACAGTCATTTTATAATCCCATATAGCGTCGACATGTAACACTCTATCATGTGATACGCTTGCATAACTTTTGGGATTACGGTAATAATATATTTTACAATGCTCAACATCATTTGGTATCTTTTACGAGCTCCGTGCAGTAAAAGTTTACACCTTAGCGTTACTCTTTTCACGTTATGATTGACAATAACTTCTGTTATTGCAGATTTAATGCGTTCATATAAAGATATGTGACGTCAGAGTTTTATCCATTACCTTTTGTAACTGTGATAAACCTTTTGAGCGATGTATCTTAAAAATAAACGCAAACTTTTCTTATAAGGAATAGATAGCACGCCAAACAGTGCTAGCCTCGTTTACAAATATGGTTTGAAGCAATCTAAAATAATAACGGAAGAACCCTGACTTTAGTAGATAGCACTTAGTAGTTACTTTTATAGACAGCTGAAGATTTTGTACCAAAAGCTAACATGCTGTTCTAGGGTAATATCATGGCTAAGGCAAGCGACATTGAGGCAGGCCCAAACGGAGATGGCGGAATGAGCTGGATTTTTTCTACATGAACTGGGAGCCTAAAAATGCCACTTTGGCAGAATCATAATAGGATAATAATAATATTAATCAAATGTTATTAATGTGGACTCAGCGATCATTGTGCCGATAGTCGTGACAGCCAATGGCTTAATAGCCAAGAGCCTCGACCAACACCTGAGGAGGCTCTCGTTGGGCAGCTGGATCAAGGGCTTGATTCAGAGAGCGGTACTTCTGGACACGGCTCGCATTGTCAGGAGGTTCCTCTCTCTGGAGCCCTGACCACCGGTAGCTTGGACCCTGTTCCCGATACCGGTGGGCTACTATTTTTTATATTTTTAAATGTTTTTTTAATCTTTTTGTAAAAATATTTAAAAATGTAATTTGTAAGTTTTAAAATGAAATAAAGGAAATATTAATCATATTAAAATCGTAAAATGGTCACAAACTGACAATTCATAATATGATCTGTGTGCAATTTATATCACAATGAAATAACATTTAAACTGTAGAAATAAAAAGTAAAAGAAACAATTTGATTAATAAAAACTGTAATGAAAAATTTACCGATAAAATTACGGTTTTTATTTTTTTCATGCGGCAATGTTTACACCGTGAAATGAAATTTTACGAAAATTAGAGGAATTGCTAATGATCTGCTGGGAGTTCAGGAAATGAATAGCTTTTAGAGGTATTGCTTAAAGTGGCCTTTTTAGGCGCCCAGGTCCTTAGCAGGTTTAATTAAGAGAAGTGAAAAAAGAGTAGAGAGGCTTTACACTCCAGTAGGACATCACAGGCTTTTAATAATAAGGCAAGAAAACCAATAAGTATTTTAGTCCTTCATATAAAAACATGAGATTCTGTTAACTGAGTCCAACAATGTCCAACAATTAGGATATTTATTTCAATAGGGGAGGTAATATCACCCAATAACGATAAATTGACTCATACATAATGTATTTCTTGGTTATAGAAACTAATAAATAGATGTCGAGTGCGTACGTGAATTTTATTTTAGGATTTACTCTCGGAAAAGAGGATTAGGCATGATCTTACGGAAATAGGAATGAGATGAGATCACTATTTACTATGTCCTGTTAATTCCGAATGATTCACTCATATTACTAGTAAAATTATCCCGTTAATTAAATGTAGGTACATTTAATTTCGATCGGCAACAGAAACTGCTAATGAAATTATTTGCAATAAATAATTCTACAAACGTAGGACTATTAAATGTTTATTGTTGATAGCGGTCAATCAATTAGTTTTGTAACTTGGCGGTTAATTATTAATTGAATAATAAAGCTATAATAGGAATTTAATTAATATTGAAGCTGCATAAAGTTTGAGCTTAAGGTCGTATGTAGGTTTAATGTTTTTCACGAGAATCATTTCAGACCGGTGTTAACTGAACAGTCAGAGCATAATTATTCATTTCAACAAGGTTACTAGAATTTATATAGATAAGGCATGTTTATGGTTGTGTGTCATACTGTATAGTTTTCTAGTCATAACTACCACGTACTATGTATTTGAGAGCACGTAGAAGACAGGGTCAAATTAAATTAGCTAGCGAAACTTTGCAGACGTGATGGGTAAGTATCGATATCTAAATATGAAAAAACAAAAAAGAAAATTTGATGAAATTAATTTTTGGGATCAACGACAGCTGCCGACCTATTCCGTAAAAATCTCACCGTGAAAATTGCGGTGAAGTGAGTCGTCAGTAGTGTCAATCCCTAGCATCAGCAGTGTGATTCTGTAACCATCTCCGCGTGAAAACTTAGGTGAAGTGAGCGTGGAGTGAGCTGTCATTCCAACTAATGTTAGGGTATGGCACTATTGACAACTCACTCTAAGCTCATTTCACCTAACTTTTCACGGTGAGATTTTTACAGAATCGATCGGCTGGTGGAATGACAGCTCACTTTATGCTCACTTCACCTAAGTTATCAACACGGTGATCTTTTTACAGAATAGTACCGCTGTTCGTGTAGGTACTTGAAATATTATCAGTTACACACCATGTACTTTACCCATATTTGCAAAATAAAATATCTTTATCTTTATCTAAAACATCAGTTTTTTTCACGACAAAACAAAAATAAACGTGTTTTCTCAATTCATACTTCTAGTACCTACTACACTACCAACGGTCGTTGACGCCAAATAAAAAATCATCAAATCCTTTTTATTTTTATTATATGTATTGTTTTTAGATATCGATACCAACGTCAGCGGAGTTTCGCTAGATAATTTAATTTGACCCTGTTAACGTTACTCACTACTTCGTAACACATTAACCTATTTTTCAAGGCGTAGTGAAAAATTCGAAACATGAAAGCGAGCACTTCCGTTCTGTATACACTATCTATATTATGGTTACGGGATGTTTGTCCAAATCTCGAATTTGTGGATGAATCAGCGAGCTCAGTTCATTCACCCCGCGGTACATAAGTGTCAGCTGTTATTTATGTGCATAAATGTATTAGCATAATACATTTCAATTATGATGCACGTCAAGTTGGCGCAAGGAGATTTGAATATCGACCTCACGACTGTCTCTTGAGGGAAACGAAATGATGTTCATTTTATATCTATTTCTATACTAATAATAAAGCTGAAGAATTTGTTTGTTTTTTTTTTATTGTTGTTGGTTTGAACGCACTAATCTGTAGAACTACCCGTCGGATTTGAAAAAATATTTATACATTTGATAGCCCAATTCTTGAGGAAGGCTATAGGTTATTATTTTTAACTTCGCCCTTAGGAGCTGAGCAAAAAGAAACAATGCTAAATGAAAACGAAGTGTTAGCGTGGGTGGAGGAACAAGAAATTTTACGCGAACGAAGTCGTAGGCAGAAGTCGTAGGCTAGTAAAGTATAAAATAAACATCATTTATATAAACACATAAATAATATTATTACATTAAATAAATATTGAGTGTAACTTTACAATAGCCTTTGCAATAGCCCTTTGTCGCCCACTCTCGAAAGTTTTGAAGAAATTTCTTGAACACAAACTTTCACCTATCGGGTTTCGTTTGCACAGTGATGGTTATTATAATAAGTGCATCCGTTTCTGTGCTAATTATATTCACTTCAGCAAAATTATAATAGACAGTAGCGCATATTTTATACATAATAATGTTGAATAATTTTCTCCGTTTGATAACGAATGTTTTGACTAATAATAATAAATGAAGATTTCTTTCAGCATGTCCGATTGGAACCCCACGGCTTTACTAGTTCGATTTATTAAATCTCTTTGACCATTTGATGGATTACTCACAAACATAATAACATCGGGCCTTGTTTCCCCGAAGGGTTGGGCAGAGGTGTACCTATAGTACACCCATATTTCGCCAGTTATGTTTATGTCCCTTGTAAGAGTTCTAATATGGGACTCTGGGCTGCTGTTGAGAAATTCCAGATGAAAAATCTCAATAACACTTTGCTCGACCCGGGCATCGAACCCAGGACCTCATGCTTAGCTTGCGCCCCCACGATGCTCATGGTTTACGTAACCATAAGAAAATAAACACATTGATTTTTATAAATTGAAAGTTAAATTTTACTAAGATAAGTGACCATGTCATGCCGCCATGTCCCTTGCCCAGAAAGGTAACCTTATAAAAACGTCGTTGGTGCCGATAATACGCGTGTGGTTAGGACGTAAACTGCGGCTATTAGGGCAGGTGCATTATTTCTGCAGCATCTTGGCAACTCGGCACTGCAAACTGTGCCCTGTCAGGAATTTGCGTGGGAGATATAGTCGTTTGCTGTCGCCATGTTTTTCTGACGCCTCGTTCGATTCGAAGTTCGAATTTTCTCTTTTCGATTGAATAACTCGAGCCCTTTTGTTGTAACGCTGTCAAGAATATTTCTAACCGGCCAGATGCAAATTGAAATCGTTGACTGTAATAAAATGCTTTAATTTAATTTAATTTTAGTTTGAGCTCGTGCGGTGTTCTTTTGAATGACGATAAGTTTAAATTAGAGGTTTCATTTAATTTTGATTTGAAAAATCTTGTTGTTGGAATGGTTAGTAGACTTATAAGCCGATCCCAATATAGTTGGGAAAGCTAGACTACATTAATGTTAGAGACGGTAGACTGGAAGCTGACCCCAACAAGGTTAGGAAAAGGCTCGCGCAGATGATGGTGGAGTTAAATTGCCTCATAGAGTCAGTAAAGTTTATCTAACCATAGTCTTACTTAAAATAAACATTAGTGAAACCGCATTGTACGCTTTCAAAATACAGACATCGATCATGTCTTCAAATTACAGCGAAAATGCGAGACGATTTCTACAAAGCCCAGAATTATCGTTAAGTAAAGTTCATACAAAATGAATGGTATTAATCCCACGCATTATTAGGTGCAGTAATGTCTGCCTACAGACAGCCGGCTATGATTTGACCGTTGCTTGTAATTACGTGTCGTAAATCGGCCGTATCAACGTTTGCGGGAATCACTATCGAATGCGGTTCCGATTATTACACGCCTTAGCACCTCCTTCGTATCGTATCATTCTATTTACTGATTTCTGTTTAATTTTATTATCGTGATATCTGTATCTGTGAAATGTTATTCAATATCTTTTATGAATTGCTTTGGTAGAGTCCTAATATTGTTGGGGAATTGCAGCATATATTTGCTAGGAAGGTAACAAGATATAATCGCCTTCTACAAACCTTGGGAGTTTTACTTTAGTACCGATAAGTTAAATGAGCAGTAAAGCCCTGATTATTTCGCAAGAAAAAAAAGATTAAACGGGTTTAAACGCGAACCATCATAAACATTAAGTCCGCCCATGTTCCAACACACCAAAAGTGTTATTTCCAACATTACGTTATGTACCGCTTAATGATTAAACGTTCGCCGCAAAAAGTGACAACGATGCTTTCGGAATCCCCATTAAGACGCTCCTCAATCCTGATGGAGGCTGCAGTAATAATCGATTGTCGAAGAAGCGCGCATACCACCATATCGGGTAATTAATCATGTACTTATAAGGCCTTCAGTACAAAATTATCATCCTTAATAAGCTGTGGACAGCGATTTATTACTGAAACAACATGCGAAATATCGCTCTCGGTACAAAAGAGAGCTTTTTCTTGTGCCAAAAGCCGTAAAAATTCCAATTGCGATGATAATATTAAACATTTACGGCTGAATCGCGTTCATAATTAAACATCTGTGTTTTTTGTCTGACATGTAAATGCTTTCAAGGAAATTCGTACAATGTGCATGCTGATTTCTTTTAAGTATGTTAAATCAATGTGTCGCATTAAGAAATGACTTCGAGCTGCAGTTATTGTAAATTATGATCTTTATCGATTATTTCTTATGCCAATGTGCAATGAAAATGTTATCATTATCTACTTTCAACCTCTGTTCGTCTTTCAATTAATTTTAAGAACGTTCACAGTCTGGTCTCAGTCTCAATCTGTCAAAAATACCTGTAATTTTCCTAAATTTTTGACAAGTTTTTGACATTGACTGTCGCTGAGATGAGATTGCGAACTGGATTTTGAACGTTTTTAATTACGGGAATTGGCCCTCATATCGTTCAAAGTTACCTAAAATGATTGGTAGTTTGTAACAATTAAGCGGTAGACCATTATAGCTCATGGGAGCAAATCAACAAGTTGTTTTACTGTTATCGTTTTTCCATTACCAACAACAGCTTCAGGAGTAATTCGAGATATCCTCGGTAGCGGCGAGTTAAATATAAAAGTAAATTAACTGAGTTAATGTGCGTCCCGACACAATTTATCCTCGGGAAATAATTGAACTTGTACTGTACTAAAATAGCCAAGGAAGCCGCAACTACATTTACTTATGTTTGTTCTCCGTATTTGTTGTGACCACTGTAATCGCGTCATTATTTTGTTAATTCGTTTTTTGTGGGACTGAATTGTTTACAAGCCTTTAATGCCATCGTATTATCCCTGGCATTGTTGATCCCTTCACCATTAAACACGAAATCAAAGCATTCAAATTGAGAACGCCGCAGATTTTTTTTCGACATGACATTCCATAGCCGGTCGTCCATTATTGCTGGTCGATACAATTGTGCTACCCAAAGTTAATAATATAATTTTACTACATTTTTTTATTGTAGAAAAGTAATTTATTAGTATCTTTGTTGTAACGTAACTTATACAACTACTTTGATGTCACAAGACGCTATAGCGTGTGTGCGATTCATCAGAATTTTATTGTCAGCTTTACGACTTTCCCTAATTCGATACAAAGTCTTGATGTCTTGACATTCTTGAAATATTTATGCACGTTGTTTACATATAACCTAAATAAGTCTAGTAATGTATGAGCACCGACATTCTAGGATCAAGTGTATCAAGAATTTAGGGTTAAAGACCGGATAAGTTGCAGTAAGCCCGCAGTAAAAAGCCACAAAACTATTTCTGACTTCAACGAGGAATGTTTAGTCCTCAAAGAATGCTTCGTTAAAGGGATTTACGTAGAAACGCAATTCCATTTACAAAGAAGGTGTTGTTTTTTTGTCCGTACGCATTTGTATATGGGTCCGTTTCGTCCACGACGTCATTGTTTTCGTCATAGCCACGAGAATGTCTCACTAATTTACTACGGCCACAAACAAGGACCGGGTTATTCCCGGTCTACAATGATCCGACAATCTCCCCGAGAGATATACCGGCGCTTGATCATTAATTAGTGTAAAAGCTTCTTAATAAAGCGATTTAAATGCTATGAAACGGCAGCCCTTTATGAGTTTCATTTAGATAAGAAGATTTATTGATGGTGCATCGCTGCTGGTGCGGTACTTAATTCAAGTTTGAGTAACGAATGGATGTTTATTGGACAAGTTTAGATAGTTTCTCGAGTGCTTTATGCTTGAGTGTTGTTGCTCTCTTTCGGTTGAGTCTTTGCGGAGTAGTTAGATAAACTTCGCAATGGAATAAACCGAAACCAACTGCGTTTATGCTCTGGTCAATATGGTTATAGTTATTTCTGTGTTCAAATAAGCCGTCTCATTTCACATTTCACTTTATGTGTATACTCGCCATCAAATAAATAACAAAAGCTCCATTCAATCAGTACGGACAATGTCTCCCCGGCTTGGATTCCCCCAGTCACGTCCTAGTGACTGGCGTGAAGAGCAGCACAATAGCTCTTCGGGGTGGTCACATCAAATAAATTAACGTCACACTGACAGAAAACGAAAGAGAATTTAATTATTTCATTCCATTTCACCCCCGGTCGTTGCAGATTCGATTACGAAAACTATTTAACCTTTTTGTTTATGCTAAAGCCACGTTCATTGTATAAACTGTAGTTTATTGTGGATTATATGTATTGTATTGTTATTTAAAGTCCATTTCCTTTGTTTTAGGTAAGTTGTCTGCATGCAACATTATTCATCCTTGAGCTGGCAACCCACGTGGCGAGTATTAATATTCATGATTATAATTTAATCGTCTGATCAAGATACAGTCATGGTACGTATGTCGGTATGTTTATCCCGTAGGCTGCGGTACGTATCTACCTACGAACTGGAACAAGTTCAGCGTTGTTCCGTTTTGCTTAGACGACGGAACACAGCCTGCTTTGTTCCAATTCGTATGAAATTTAGTCTAGCACCTGGATCCCTGAGGTCACTAGATGGCTGATATTTGAAACCTGGGGACATTCCCCAGTAAGCATAAATGTTTTTATTCATTTGAATGAAGTTACCGAGGTTTATCCCCGAATTAAGGGCACTACGTTATTCTTATTCGAGAAGACCGTTCTACATTCATGGCGATATATTGGCATGTGCTAGCTCTGACATATCGCAATTTTACATACTTAGTATTAAATATAATGAAGTTTTAACAGTGTTCTAACTGAACAGCTGTACTGCTGGAGAGTTTGTTGCGCCACTTCTTTCCAGCTAAAGCATTAGGAACAGGTGAAGGGCGGGCGTTTTGGGGGACTGTCTTATGTAATTTTAAAGTTCGAAAAGTGCTGACCCTCAGCCTAGTTTGAATAAATGACTTTTGGTTATGATTTTTGATACCTTAGGGCATGACCATTGACCATTGCAGTAACAACGGAACCTTTTTAAGAGAAATTAAAGTAAGGGAGTTTGTTCTTATTAAAGAACAATTAACCCGCTTTCTAAGTATACGCATTGGTAGATTCCAAGTAACATCACAAAATATAGCACAGTGTAAAACACGAAATAAACTATACTTACACAAATAGAAGCCATATATCGCGTCAAGAGGAAGACGAATTAATTGAATAAACACGTCGACAGACTTTATCTGCTCAGCTTATTTATGTAGTCGATAAGTTCACGGTAAAATATGAGAAAGTTCCAAATAAAGTGTACTTAGTTATCAGCTTTCAGTGTGAAACTGTCGTGTTTGTATATCAAGTTACTTTATGGTACGGTGTTCGGGCCCAAATGCCCGATGGTCGTGCACTGTGGGGGATCGCACAAAAGATTCGCGAACATCTCTGAATGAAGGTATTTCTATGGGAGTCCTTGAATATTGTCATTTGGGCCATTGTGATTTGAATGAGCGAGACTACAATGCGTTGTTGTGCGGAAAGAAGGTTCAAATTGCAGGAATCGGAAGAATAATACTGGCTAATAGATGATAAAATTCTGACATTATTATTGTACATATTGAATTAAACGGAAATGAACTATAGCAGTGTTCATAATCTCAGATCATTTACATTCCATCGCCACTTAATCAGTTATCTACTTTAGAGTATTATAAGTTGATTTTTGAGTGACCATTTGCAACAAAAAGGTCCTTATAAATTTTTGATTGCAATGGAATTTGAACTTTGTTATGTATGTAAACATTCAGTTTGTTGTTCCTTAACTTGGAAATTATCTCAAATTCTTAATTCAAATATAAGGTGTGTTCAATTCTAATTCAATGTGTATTCTATGAATTAAATAGGTTTGGCCCACACAGTTTAATCATTGCATTTCTCATAATTTATTGGTAAACAAAAAACACGAAAAATCAAAAACTCTTTTCCCTCTACCAAACAAAAAAAAAAAAAAAAAGAATCACTCAATGCCAAAACACACACACCACAAAAATAACTTTCGTCCAATTTGGCACTTTCTCCGACCCTATTGATGGGACGGCCATCACTCCATCAATAAAATGCGTAAAGAGATTGTTCCGCATCACTGCAGTTCCCTAAACGGTATCGGCGTTAATACATGTAACACATCGACGTTTGGAAAGAAATAATTGTCACACAAGTATAAATACAGAGATGTTGACGCTCTACGAAGCTGAAAGATTAATGTATTTAGTAAGCCGGGTAGCTCGGGCGTTTTGTTTTCGCGTACTGGTTTTTCAACACTCTGCTTAACACCAAGAGAGTTGAGGTAATGAAAGGCATTTATGCAAAATAGCGCTACCACGCGAGCTGAAAAAGTGCAAGGGCGTATCGTATCAGTTCTGTCAAAGTCTCTACAAAGCCGAACTTTTTCAAAACACGAAGTGACATATTTTCGGCTGTAGGCTGTATGCCGTACGCGGTGTGTCGTAGTATATGTAAGTGTAAAGAGATTGTTCCGCGTCACTGCACTTCCCTGAACGGTACCCTGTTATACAGATAAGTAAGTGAAGGCTGATAGGCGTATTTCTTGAAAATGCAGAAAGCCATTTTTAAGGGACCGTATAAAACAAAACACGGCGTTAAAAAGCGCTTTCGGGCGAAAACACGCCGCGCAGTTAAACGCACGTGCGTCACTTTCAATCACAATCTGATTGATTTTGAAGGATATTGCTAATCCATTGCTACATATGATCGAAAAAATTGTCTGCTCTACAACGTAAATAACGCATTGAATGTTGTTGAACTGTCAAAATGAAAGCCATTGCTACAGTTAGCAATTACTCCGAAGGCCTGCCAAAGACGATGACAATCTACGTAACCGAACTTTTTCTAATAGGTACTCCTAGTGACATATTATCGGCCGTTGTGTATGTAAGTGTAAAGATATAGTTCCGCTTCAGTGCACTTCCCTGTAACTTCTCGAGTTCTCGCCTGCCAGGACCGAACCGGCCTACTTTCCGCTCCGATGCATCTGTGTGACCACGTGCCGCCACTTGAAGGGACGCGTGCATCCAATGGTGCTTGAGAGATATATTAATGTCTGATTGGCTTTTGTAGATCGATGGTTCATTTCACAGTTACAGTTTCACAGGGCATTTGTTTTTACTAATTGGAGTTGTTTCTTATTTTTGGTTGGGTTTTGTGAAGGAAATGACGTTCTAAAATGAATATGAAACGTGGGTGTTGATCCCAAGCAGAAGCTTTACTACTGTGTCGACAGTAACTTGATAATCATTCAGGATTGTGTTATGATCTAGATTTTTTAATTACGTATGGATATGAACATTTAGGCCTCCGTTAAAAAAATAAAGTTTCTTTACGACGTTTGCAGTCACCTTTTAAGCAAGGATTTGCTTGTTTGAATTGCACCTTCCACCCATTATTTTCCAACAATAAACAAACAGTGTAGACAATAAACATTCTAGTTATGCCTTTGAAGAATAAATGGTTAAAAACGTTTAGAAAGATTTAGTTATGAGGTAACTACGTAACATCCATAACTTCAGCAATATGTGTGAAAAACACATTCGTACACGGCGATGTTCAAACTCGCGATATGACACGTTGGTTTGAAATAATCATAGACATAGAATACTACCATAGACACAGCAATAACCGCCTGTACTCGAATAATGTAACATTCATAAAATTTAATGTACATCATAGTTTCACAAGCTGCGTTTATCGCTGGCCAGTGTTTTTCTGAACCCATTCATCCGTTTATGTATGTAACGTGCGTATCGTGCGTAAATTTACATGTCGACACATGGCTGTGTCTTCATCTCGGTATAAAATGTTTGCTAATAGTCAATATAGTAGCTATTCGGAGTGGTGCGAAGTTTACAGTGTAAACAGTTTTTTGAATCTTTCAGGTCACTCATACTATGTTTACGTTTTTCAGTTTCTGACTTGTTTTGTATACGTTTAGTGTTAGTAGTTAGTTAGTTAGTTAGTTGGACAGGTTTATAACTGAAACGGTCGTTCTATTTTTTATTACCAATTATCTTTGTTTTTACCTGCTATATAGTAGGTAAAAATGAAAAGTAATCGATCGACGTGAAAAGTCGTGTGAAAATTTTATTCTTTACCTTGAAATCGAATCGGTAGTTAAAATTCGTTGCATTGTTTGAAATAACCTTTTGTTAACAAAAACGGTTAGTTGTCAGATGTTTCTGACTGCGAGGGCTTTAACGGAAAACCCCGCCGCCCTACAATAATTTTGCGCAATATCATTGAATCAGCCCTTACATTCAAACGATCCATTATTTTCGCGCAATAACATTGACGGCCCATAAGCTTCATTGATTTCGCCTAAGCAAGACCTGTGCAATACTTATCCTACTCGATGCAATTAAAATATTGTGCAACAAAAATGTACGATACACTATCTTTTGTTCAATCTTCAATATTAACCCTAAACGGTCAAAAACATTGCGCAGTTGATAGTTTAAGGCCCGCTTTATTTACAAGAAAAACCGTTTTTTTTTAAAGTCAACCGTTCGTATTTTAGTATGCCTACAGACGTAACTAGCAAGGTAACTGTAAACTTATCGCAATGACCGCTAAAAGATTTAATTGTAATGAAACGTTCGTAACTAGGCGCTAGTAGGTCATACGTTTACTTATAACTTGACATGAATGCGAGTTTTAAGAGCAAAAGTTAATGCCGCACCGGTACCGAGATACTTAGCGTTATCCACAGAATCACCTGTAGGGAAACGTGACTGCCCATACTGACGTATAAATTACTAACAGTAATAAGTACCTATCCCTTATTGGTGGAAAGATAATGTAGCCAACGTACATAATAAAGACGAATGCTAATCCGAGTTTGCCGTTATCGTACAAAAATGTAAAACACCAGATGAGTGGTGCCGTGTGTCGAAGTAAGCCGAGAAACAACGAAGTCAACTAACACGATATGTAGACAAACAATGATCGGGGCGGTCCCCGAGTTTTATCGCATCACGTTACCTATCCGATGTCTTGCATTTCCGCGGCGTTCGTCGCTGTGTTTAATTTCACTTAGCGATCGGTTCTCTTGTTATTGTGGCCTAGATGCCGTGGAAAGCGGGCCCTGCTCATTATGTACGGCTCCCTAACAAGACAAACTTGTATTTTCAATCTATTTCGACGCGGTACGGCGCGGTGCGGCGCAGTTTCGTGGTGCCCATTCATAATACCCTTGTCCGTCTCGCTTAACATCCTGAAAATGAGGCTCACGATTCTCGTGTAGGGATTAGATAGTTATCTGTTTTGTTATCGCTTTAATAGAATATGGTCGTTCATGTCGACAGATTATAATTTGATGGCAGTTTAAACGGTTTATGAGGTCTTTTAGAAATACGTCATCGTGGAAAGATTTTCAAAGCACTAAATTTCAGTTAATGTTTATTTATTATTAACACAATATCTTCTGTATCATTTGGATTTTATTAGAACTGCATAACTACTTATACTAATAATAAAGCTGAAGAGTTTGTTTGTTTGTTTGAACGCGCTAATCTCTGGAACTACCAGTCGGATTTGAAAAACCTTTTGCATTTTAGAGATTCTTTTCTCCATTTCTTGAGGAAGGCTAATCGGCTATTTACCATCACGCTACGACCCTAAGGAGCAAAGCAAAATGAAAAAAAAATCGGAAAGAACGCTGTGCCATCATAACGAAGTAATAAATAAATAAGCAATCAACGTCCAGAAAACGTGAGTTAGAAGATGGTATGCGCATCTCTCACACAATAATAAGTATATCACCAGTTTCCGTGACCATTTTGTTCATGACCCACCACGAGGGTACCTACATCGTTATGTCACGTCCGTGACACCGCCTAAGCTTAACCACAGAATAACTAATAGTACTAACGTACGTAAACAATCATTAATATTGCCTGTGACATATTCATTTTTCAGACTAATGCATAAGCTAATTCAATTAAGTTTAATTGAAAACGTTGATGCATTACCTGGTATGGTCCTAATTGCTCCCCATTAGTCTAGTTAGGAGAGGTGTAATCGATTCGAGACTCGGGAAATTTTCTACTGGTGTAACTTTTCATTTTGTAAACAAACGACGTCTGAAATTGTCTCCTATGTAAGGCTAGTTCCTTGTTATATGGGCTTTAATATATATGTAAGTATATAAAAAAAAATGTTTCGCTGGTAACCGCATTGAGAACGACAAGACCGATTTATTATTTATTTTACTAAGGTCGTAATTAAATTCCGCATAAGATTTTTTTGGAAATGGCTCCCTGGAAAATGTAAAAAATCGGGAAAAGCTAATCATCCTCTTTCTATGGGATTTTTGTATGAGAAAGGACAGGACAACGTCTGTCGGGTCAGCTAGTATACAATATATTTAATTTAATATTCAAAGAATTTAAGAAAAGCGTAGATTATTTGGCGTGTCTAGATAACCAATAAATTGATCAAGTATCAAGTATCAAGCGATCGTCCATCTTAAGAATTTCTCTTCTTACATAATGGTTGTTTAGCTTCTCTAACAGCTAAATCCACGTGTTAATCCATGAGATATTATGCTAGTAGTTATGAGTCAGTAAAAGCAGATGTCCCACCGTACTGGGCTATCGGTGACATGTGCGATGTATTTGTACATGACACAGCCTCACCGCCCCGCTTGCGCCGATTGACATGCGTTCATGCTTGCGGAAAATAAATTATGTGTCATCCTCAATGCGGATTTATTATTCATCTGTAATGGGACCCTCCAGTGCGATTACTTTTTAATTTCACGCTTTTTCCAAAGTGAGTTGTGTGGCCAGTATCCATTGGCAAATAATTTACGAACAGTGTCAAAATATTTTATTGACTCTTTTTAATTTCTTGCAGCATATTTGGTATTGTTAAGGTATGCGAGCACAAAGGTACAAAGAGCCTGATAATTATGAGTATGACACAAGTTTTTTATACGCTATGAAACCACAGTATCCTGTATAGGGCGACAGCAAAATAAAGCCATGGAAACAAAGGAAAAAAAAATGAAAAAAAACCACTCATCATATGTTCGAAATTTGAATACAAGCGTTGGGGCGTGAATGCACTCTAATTGTGCGCGCCTCAATTTTGAATTTTTATTGCGTGTTCCTTTATTGTTTTACACGCTTTTGTCTATGCCTTTGTTGTAGCACAACATTCGACTATGATTGCTTCGACTCGACTATTTCAATGAATACATAATATCAAACGATTGTTTGCAGCAGAAGTGGAACTTTTAATTTATGAAGGAGGAAAATCAGAATGAATGGAAACGTTAACAATGCAATTCAAACTTACTTATCAAGTTACCAATAAACCAATCAGTAAATTCATATGCCTCGTCAATTAAATGATAGCACAGGAAAAATATATTAAAGGCATATATGTATTAGTTTACGATCGGACCTCTTAGAGTAGCAATACATTTAAGGATTATATTACGGAAATTGCAAGTTTACGAGCGTCCAGTACTTACTTTACATCAAGTAGACCACTCAGCTACTTCCCGGTCGATATTTAGGAGCGGCAGTAAACTGGCAACAATGCATCGCAGCACTCGACGCCTACTGTTACAGCGCTTTCATGGCTTTATTGCCTAATGCACCTCGTATATCATGCTTTATAGCACGTCTCATGTATTCAGTTACAGGTTTTCTTGGAGGAATTTTATGTTAATGTTGACGTTCGAAAGTTCATGAACAAATAAATGTGATTCAGGAAATGCAAAACGATGTATAAGTACCTACGGTCAACAAAAACGTTATATTTTTATTTGGCACATGGTGCTGAACAGCTATTGGCGCTTTTTGCGAACATTTCCTGGATTTCAGTTTAACTGGTTCTAAAGTTCATGAACCAATGTGATTCACGAACATGCAGAATACGGCATTTATCAATTATCATTTGGCACTCGATGCGGGACTTATTGGCTCATGTTGCCTACCTATTGGCTGTTTTAAAGAAAATCCGATTTCAGAATAACAATAACTAAATAATCGTATAAACATAAAGATGTTCCATAGTCAAATTTATTAAAAACAATGGGCAGCTTTTCTACCTAAGCCTATAAAAGTTGACAGCTTTTCGACGGAACATTTATCACCAAAACGACTATCCGATTTGCATGCGCGATGCGGAATGGCGCCTGATTGTCATTGTCACTCGCACATAACGTTGCCAATATTTTAGAAACGTGACCGGACGACGCGTGAGGTCCCTGTTCCTATGGTATTGGCGATGGCTTTCGGAAGACTATCTAGCTAAGGCTAGGTTTACACTAGCTAAAGCGACTCTTACGCGACTCTGGTAGAAAGAAAACTATGAAAAATTCATGGATATTATTCTATCGGAGTTGCGTTGCGCCTGTCTGTCTGCGAGCCTTAAAGCTCGCGTTTTTGCCTAAGTGACATTTTTAGTAGGTCCCCCAAAAAAAAAAAAAACAAAACTATAAATCCTTCTTCATTGGACAGGTTGTTAAGCTATGCAAAATTTCAAAGTCTTCCATAGTAATGTGGCGCCGCGAAAGTGGGACAACCTCACTTTCTTATTTATAATATTAGCAAGGATTAGTAGTTAGGTAGGTACTGTTTCTAACTGTCGGAATGAGAGTCACGATCCGTGCCAATCAGGAAAGAATTCGAGCCGAGTTCATTTGGTTAGGTTTGCTCAGTCTGTCTAGTCGAAGTCTGTACGCCTACTCTCTAGTTTTACTAGACGGTAAAACGATTCTAGGTAATTGTGTTATGTAAAAGTTACAGCGAAGTTAGGGACAGTAAGGGTGAATTCCATCAAACTTTTATAAGTACCTAGAATAAGTGTTATCCTGAGAACAAATTTTGAATTTTTGTCAGCTTTACAATACTAGAAATGTCAGACGTCAATTTTATTCCACCGCTAAAACATACCTGACTTTGGTATTATCAGCCCTAAGTAATATTAGCTTGTTTGTAACTTTGTATAGTACCGAGTTTTACACGTGAAGTTTTATGATACACTGTAAGTATGTTTTTTTATGCTTGAAAGATAAGATAAGATTTATACCATCACAAGAATTGTATAAATCTTATCATAAGCTGCTTCATACTGTTTACTGTAACGCCAGATTGCAATAGGTAGGTAATTGTGAATGATAAATAAAATTGACTGTCAAGGCTATCAAACAAAAAAAAAACAAATGAAGGTCACATAGTTTTCCGATATCGAAAACTAATCGTCTATACAAAGCAAGTAGTTATATTCCAAGTTAGTCTCAATTCCGATGGATATGCGTACTGGTCTCTCCTTATAAGGACGATACGCTTGTCAGCGCTAGTTGCAGCTCGAATTATTAATTAAACTAAGCCCTATGTAGGCCAGTCGGTAATTACGGCGGGTGCTAATGTCACTGGGTAACACTTGGCTAATTTAAACTGCCAGTCAACAGGTTCACGAGGTAACCTACACTATAGTTCTGGGTCTATGTGTTGGCGTGAAACATCCCACGTTTGATACCGTGCTACGGTTTGCAAAAACTTTGCGTGTTTGCCTACATTTTAGATTTTTTATGTGTATTTTAGAAAATGCGCGGGAAGCTCTACTGCTGCGCATGAGGGCCTGGGTCGGGCAGTGTTATTGGGTTTATCCATTTGGAATTTGTAAGTAGCAGCTCGGAGGCTGGATTTATGCCCGGTGGATGGCAATAGGCTCGCCCCCTATTACATAATAATAATAATATGAATTTATTGTACATAGGACTTAAATGCCTTACCTTTAAGTCCTATGTACACGTGTGCACGAAGGGTTGCCCTTTGGGGAAACAAGACGCGATGTTATGTTATGTTTAATTATAAATTCTGTAAATAGTAGGTATTTAAAACCTGTTTTGTTTCTGTAATTTGTATGGTGTACAATAAAGAGTATTCTATCTTCTATCTATCTATCTATCTTTTTTTCTAGAGATTTTTATAAATATTTTAGAACAAGCTGTCGTTGCCTCTGCCTTTATGAAAGAAAAACTGCCGAAACACATTCAGGGGTTAAGTTTATGACAACATCGGCACCCTAATTGCGTAACATACTATATATCTCAATCTGAATCATTTTAAAAGAATATTGCTTCCTAAGTTCGAATGATTTGCCTGCTCAACAACGTAAATAACGCAATGAATGTGGTTGAACTGTCAAAATGAAAGCCATTGCTACTGATAGTGTATTAGGCAATTATCCCGCAGTAAGTAAGTAATAAGCTAGCTAAACATCCTTCGCTGACTGTACCAGTAGACTACTGAGTACCTACTTATTGATACATAACTCATACATTTATGGAGCACGTTTACGAATAGAACAATAAATCATTTTATGTTTTTCGGGCCAGTGTGTTCGGGCATGATAATAGGCGCCTACAATAGTTAGGTATGGTAGGTACGACGGATATAGTGACATACCGCGATATGGTGCGTTAATGTGAGTGCTTGTGGCATTGGATCTATTAAGTGCGTAATAATAACTAATAGGTATTGTATATCATGGTGTAGGTATGGTGCACGCAGTTAATAGGAAAAATCGTGACGCACGTAACTCATAGGTTTACTATTGTTAGGTAATTGAGTTGCTGTTTTTGTAAAAATTCAGTTTACCTATCATCACCTTCATTTCAGTCAAAAAACATCCTCTGCTAGATAAAGGCCTCCCCCAAGCCACGCCACTTCTACCAGTTCTGTGCTTCTCGCATCCTGCAGCCTTCAACAGGTCATCGGCCCACCAACGCTACGTCTTCCGGGACGCGGTCGCCACTCCAGAACCTTTCGGCCTCATCGGTCATCTGTTCTGCGACTAGAACTCGTCTACCTATATGCTTGGGGTTTTATAATCGAAAAAGTGTAATATTATGGAAGGATTTGGGGGAGGCCTTTGTCCAGCAGTGGGAAAGTATAGGCTAACCAAAAAAATATATACACCATTAAATTTTGATCGTTTGACCAACCCTGAAATCGTGAAAAAAAAATTAGTTGATCCATACATTATGTCGAGTTATGCGAACATAAATCTATGGAACAACTGATTTTTTGTTCACGATTTCAGGGTTGGTCAACGATCAAAATTTAACGGTGTATATTATGGTAAAATACAAGTACCTAATGCCAAATAAAGACAATTAAGCTATTTAGCTTAATTGTCCTTATTTGGCAGCTAACGTAAAACAGTTTTAAAATAAAATACGATGGTTTTAAACCTAAATGTAGGATAATCAAAACAGGAAAACAAAATTAGCCCGTTAATAAGTGACGCAAGTTAACGTTGTGGTTATTAAAATAAATACATTACATTTAAATGGTTGTTCCAGCCATGGTTACAAAATCTACCTAACTTGAGGGCCGGGTTAAAACCCTTGTTCTTGAACATTTTTGCAGTAGGTAGCGGTCACTTATTTATGTAGACATTACATTTAAGAAACTTTACGACTAAATAAACGCGTAAGTGGATTTTAAAGGAGATTAGCTTAATAAAACGAGAACATAAACATATTTATGCTTATTTTATGGCTTCAAAATATCTATAATAGCTTGTAATATACCTTTGTCAATTAACCTCGAAGTTGTAAAAATTGAAACGCGTAGGTAATGTGTTTTCACCTTTTCCCTAATTAAAATGCGCAGTGTATACTATCAGATATGCACTGCAAAGCCTGACTGTAAATAGCAGTAAGTACTAATAAAATAATCGATAAAATTAGCGAGGAATTAAAACACATTCTGTAGGTATATTAACCGGAGTAATAAAGGACAACACTATACAGTGTTTTGTTTTTAATTATTTTACTTATTGTGGTATAGTATTTTTTCTAGGTAGGTACATCGTCTTCACAAATAATGAATGTACAAAATATTATAAGACATTTTAAAAGAGTAACGGTGAAGTTTATTGCAAATTCTTCTCATCAATTCTATTTAATTGTTCGACGACGTTCATTAACGTTTAAAAGTGCCTTTAATGTGCCTATTTGTTAAATAAATGCTTTGACTTTGATAGTGTGCGCGAAATATCTCTTTAGTGTAATTAAGTGTACATAGCTTCATATTTTATATTACACTTTTCACTCAGCAAATGAAATCGCGTGTTTCAAGGACCAGTAGCCATTTCGCACACCCTTTGTTGTCCAGGCTGTGTAGGCTGTATAACATTGTCTCTGTAAGCTGCTGCAGGGCGCGACTCTAAGGCTTGGCGCACGCGACGCCAAGCCACAGTGTAATGGTGCTTTTGATTTATAGTCCAAATTAACTACTCTGTGGCTAAAAAATTGCGCACGATGAGCTTTTGTTTTTTAATAGAGCGAAAAGGATTTAAATTAAAATTGCTTGTGAACATCGGTATTCAGATTCTCTAGGGACAGTTTCATAAATAACCAAGTAGATTAGTTATATCATGGCTAACTCGACATCAGAATCAATTAAAACATTAAAAGGTTGCCACTTTCCTGCTTTATTTACTTACATCATTTTCCCGAATTAAGTTAATTTTCAATATTATCTACGTACTTACTAAAAATAATTTAATTAGGTAAAATCGCGCGATTACTTTATTAGGATATCCTGTTTGGACAAATCTACATAATTAAATGGTCACTTAATTTATGTGACTAAATATATTTGTGTCGCTATAGTAACGTTGAACCAAAAAATCGAAGACGTGTGACATTTTAGGCTGGTTATGCTATAGTGACGTAAACTCGGTAGTTTTTGTAATACATAAATGTGCAAGCAAGAGCACATTAAAAGACGTCAAATAAATTAAAAGAAATAAATGTTCCCGTCCGTTAATAACTTTAAAATAATTAATGTTTTGTGCTTTCAGGAATTTATAGTTATAGTCTATGTGTTTTGCTCATAGGCAAATAAACTAGTCATTTGTCCGTACTTTGCGTAATTCTGTGATCTTTTAACTGGGCAAGTTATTGCTGTGCGTGGCTCGGGGCGGTATCATATCGATTCATCTTGTAGTGTGCCCAGATTTGCTCACCTTGCGAAGAGAATAATTTTGTTGCCAACTTGTTCCAACATTTTTTTTTATCATGGCTGTATTTTCTTTAACCTACCACGTAATATCATGCCTGTATCCAAACGAATTCGGTAGAAGCGTGGGTATAACTAATGCGAAATCTTTGTCGCAGTAAAATAATAATTAAAACTGTACCTAGAGCAAATATTTTAGTACTTTTTCCGCCTAGTTTCTTTCTGCTAGCTTAAAGACAATTAAAACGGTTTAGTAAAAAGATTACACTAGTATACGTCATCTCGCATTTGATCCGTCAGTCAGTTCGCTCACAGGATGTTTGCTTCACTTTTTATTATCAGAGCAAACAAACTTAACAACTTAAAGATGTTAATATAAGATATAGCTGCTTCTGAGAGCTTCTGATATTATTTAAACGATGTGACAATGTCAGCGAGCAGGATGTGCCCGTCAACAACTGTCTCAAGAGGATTGTTTGTACGTAATAAATAAACATTACAATACTTTGTGGCCACCGACCACAGATACCAACATTAAACTTTTAAATCGCACTGCTTTGTAAGAAATCTTGATACTCGGTCGTAGTTCGCATTAAACTGAAGAATGGGCCAAGATTATGAATGAATTGTATTTCCTTCATGAATTTTGTATTCGATGTTATTTATGACTATATTTGTGTGTATGTGTGTGTTGTGTAACAGTTGATAAAAGGACAGATTAAAACGTCAGAGAATGAGAGAACATGTGTGTGTCGGATGAGCGGGGGCAATGACCTCTGGTAGGTATTCGAGATGTTATTACATACGCAAACGAGTCACTAACATCTGTATAATCTAATCTGCATTCTTGAGATGAGATGCATGTTATTGCCGGTTAGGATTTCTCGCTTTGAGTTAAATATTATTACAAAGTTTTTGCAACTTTTAAATACCGGCCAAGTGCAAGTCGGACTCGCGCACGAAGGGTTCCGTACCATTATCTATAAAAACCACGTCTGTTGTATGGGAGCCTCCCTTAAATATTTATTTTATATTTTAATTTTACTATTTATTGTTAAAGTAAAAATACAACTCAGTATTTTGTGAATATTGTGCAAGTGCCTACCTGATGCCATTGTTGATATCGAGCAAAAAAGGGGAAAAAAATCGTGTTTGTTCTATGTAACAAATACTAAAAATAAAATAAATATTTAAGAGGGGCTCCCTTAAATATTTATTTTATTTTTAGTATTTGTTGTTATAGCGGCAACAGAAATACATAATTTGTAAAAATTTCAACTGTCTAGCTAACGCGGTTCTTGAGATACAGCCTGGTGACAGACAGACGGACGTACAGACGGACGGACAGACAGCGAAGTCTCAGTAATAGGGTCCCGTTTTTACAATTTGGGTATGGAACCCTAAAATACAAATGACTACTTATGGGTTATGATAATGTGGTAGAAGGTTGGGTCCTTGACAAACTGTCAGTAGAAAAAATAGGGGTTTGTTCTGCGGTCATTAACCTACAGGTTTACTTTATCAAGATCCATTGTTTTTTTTGAATGAAGAACTTTTCATTTTATCTTTCGTCGTAGTTGACGGTTTTAACGGCTAGCCCTAGCACCGAATTTCCATGAGAACTTTTTTTTCTTTTATGAAAGTATGCATGTACCTAAAGTCAGGGAAATTGTTGAAGCAAATTGTCAACCATCTTCCTCCAACCCACCAACCAACCAACCACACAAGCAACCAACCAACCAACCACCTCCAACTTCTTCTTTTCTTCTTCTTTTTGGTGTCCGTATTTTCAAATCACAACTGTCACTCTATGACAGTTGTATAAAATGGCGATTACACAGCAAAATTGACGTTGTGTGTAAAACTTAACAATTCAGTTCCCTGACTGTACTTACAATCCATGTTTGCTGAAGTTTTAGTAACTGTGAGAATTCTCAAAATCTCACGATATAAGTAAATAACGCATACTTTCAAATCGTGCGTGCCTCATTAGTTGGTGTCGTAATGATAAGATGTGCCAATCTGTTCAAATAAACATAGGCTATGAGAGGTTACTACACTCCTCTATAGTAATGATGATGACATTGATGACCCTGAGATGTACAGGTTTTAATGGTAAAACATACCATAATTAAGTGGTATAACCGTAAAGTACTTATAGTTAAATACAGTGTGGCATCGCAAACTGTAACCATGAATTCAGCACATACTTAATTCTAGTCGAATAGCGAAGACATTCATTTTTAGTGGGTTTCATAGAAAAGTACAATACCTACGCGGGCAAAAACCAGGGGTCAATGCAGGGGGTCTAGGTTAGAATCATGAGCTGAATTCACGGTTATACTTAGTTAAGAAAATATGGATTATGTGATATAAGGATTGTGTGAGGAATGATATGAAAGAGAAGGGACTGAATAATAGCGTGACGGTTGACAGGGCGAATGGAAGAAAAAAACGGCAGGAAGATGACGATGAAAAACTCCATCTTGTAAGTTAAGCAAAAGCAGCCCAAAAATATAATACTCCAATTCGGCGTTTAATCTAACTACTTAGGAACAAGTTTGTAATACATCCTTCTCCATGTTATTTTTTCAGTTCATCATTAACAGTTACTAGTAACAAAAGCAAGTAATTGCATTTGCAATGGCTTTCATTTTAACAGTTCAACAACATTCATTGCTTTATTTACGTTGTTAAGCAGATAAAAATACGTTCAATCTGGACAATTTCAAAACAGAACTTTTAAGAATATTGATAAATAAATGTTATTACTCACTACAGGAATATTTGGACGATAATTCTATAATTAGCTTGCTTCAGTAAATTGTACATCACCGCACCTATTTTGACGATTTATAATTTTATTTGACATTAGCATTATTATGGCATGTAACTTAATCTATTTGACAAATTTTTTGACATTGATTTTATTTTCGATTTGTATGATATGCATGTACCTATTAATATTGATTTTATTACTAATGTGAAAGTTTACATAATTCTACTACTTTATTATATCTAAAAAAAAAATGTGTTTATTATCTCAAAAGTTAAATTTCAAAGGTTTGTAGTACATCTTTTTCCGTGTTATTTTTCAGTTCAGCATCAACCAGTTACTAAACAACAGGTGTGTAGACACGTCTGGTTCGAGACATCTTCTTTACCTTACACACCATTGTTACACAAGAACAATGCTTCGTAATTTAATTAACTTACCCACAGATAAAACCCGACTCTCTCACATAAACAAACTTTAATTTAAAGTAATTAATACACATGATAAATAACACATTTGGTAAAAGATTCTGTGTACAGATAAACATAATTACATTTTTTAATACCAATATTTGGATTCTATCAGAGGTTGCCAATTTCATTATGAATATTACGTTAATAACCATAAACCAAAAACTTTTTTGACCACTAGCTTTTGCTCGCGGCTTCGCCCGCGTTAATGTCGAAAAATATTCCACGTACAGTCACGAGCAAAAGTATGTATACACTCGGCTTTATTTAAAAGCGATTTACTCCTTTATTTTTTAGTGAAATTTTATGTTGTTACAAACATAGCATTTTCGAACCCATAGGTTTATGTAATGTGTCGTATTTCAACGTTGCAATCGTTATTTCTTGAAAAAATCGCAATTGAAAGTTGCCAAGTGTTGATATATTGGTGCTCGTGACTGTACTGCCGATGCCGGGATTAAAAGTACCCTATGTGTTACTCCAGATTATAAACTATCTGTGTGCCAAATGTCATCCAAATCCGTTCAGCCATTTTTGTGCCAATCCGAAAACATTTTGTATACTTACGTACAGACAAACGGATGAAAATTCTTCGTTACTATCTTTTATATTATGTGTAGATTATTAAATCAGCCTATATGTATTGTACAAAATCATGTATAATAAATTGTTTTCCAAAGCCCAGCAGTCGTGCTCCATCAGTACCGGTTGGCAGCGCGCCACAATTTCTGATTTCAAGGTTAAAAGGTTCAATAGCTCTCGATTAAGTTATAAATCATCGATGCCCAAATTATATCGATACAATCGATGAGTTGGAATCAACAGGTTATTTTATATGAATGGACCTCAATAGGTGTATGAAATTGTGAGGTCCATAAGGTATGTAATTATTGGGGGCAGCGATGCGCGAAATGGTTCATACGGCTGCGCCGGCGCGCGGCGTAGGCACGCGCAGCCGTCATCATGCTTTACAATGGTCGACACGCACGGTTGGACGCAGCTTTTTAAATAGCTGTGAAATAGGAAAATTAAAAAAGCGTAGAAGCTAGCACGACTCTCTTTTCTTTCATTTTTGAGCTTGGCCAAGTCAAATAATATGACTAACGAAGTGTGCAAGCTCTGAATTCAAAAGTTGCAAGCAACAGAACATCAACAGTTACCTACTTAATTATTTTGCTTTCCCAGTGTTTTTGTTTAAAACCCAAGTTCAGACGAACAACAAACGCGAATTAAATTGCATAGTTATTTCGTTTACATGAATATAAAATGTCAGCGTAAACGCTCGAAGCCATACTTGAGTAAATTAAGATTACCCGTCTGATCAAAGATTTATTGACCACGCAAATGGTTTGGTCACATGCATATTAACATTAAGTTGCAGACATATTTATTAAGTCGTGTTTTAAAATAAATCAACGCAACCCTTTTATTATTATAATATTATTAATAAATATAAGCATACATTACGAATGGGCGCGGCTAGTATGAAAGCTCCGGGCGGTGTAAGCTCGCCCAATGAAATCGCTTCTACTTGTGTGGTCAGTTGCAATTACCTGTGTAAACGTACATCCACACATATAACCTTTATTAATAAGTACCCACAGAACCTGTACACTATAATTTTAATTCAATAATTTCTCTTCTACTAAATGTTTTATAGTATCCTGATAGTGATAATTGTTACGAACGTACAGGCTGATGTTATTCATTCCCAATTGTGTCGTTTAAAGTGTTCGTGACCGAGATACAGATATGACCGCACGTAGGTAATAAGGAAGTTTTTCATTGGCAGAAAAAACCTGCCAAATGTTGTAACCCTAATTTTTAATAATTACCTAAAAGCTATACAACCTAATTAGGTTAGGAGCCAGCCAACAGCAACAGCAATAGCTTTTGAACAACAGAAGACCAATTCTCGTAATTAAAAACGTTCAAAATCTAGTCGCCATCTCATCTCAGCGACAATCAATGTCAAAAACTAGTCAAAAATTTAGGGAAACTGGAGGCATTTTTGACAGATTGAGACTGAGATCGGACTGTGAACGTTTTTAAAATTATGAGAATTGTCCTCTGGTGTACTATGTATAAATTTCCCCGTAAAGATAAGGTGAAGGGAGGTTGAAGTGAGCTGTCATTCCACCTGATATAGACTATTGACAGCTCACTTCACCAAAGTTTTCACGGCGAGTTTTAACTGAATAGATAAGTAGGTAAGTATCATCGGTCTCTAGTCGAGATTTAAAATGTAATCTTCAAAAACAGTTCCTCACAAGCATGGCCGAGCCTTAACCATGGATTAAATCATTCAAGTCTATGGTCAAAGCCGACTATTCAAAGGATGTAAGGAGCATAAAGCTTAAACGTCACAATATGACGTCTATAAAGTAAGATATTGATCTCACGTATCTTACGATCATCGTAGAATAACAATAGGCGATGCTTGAGTATTCTATCTGTGCGTCTATAATCAGATTAGTGCGAAGTCAGACGGATAGACAGCGTTGAATAGACGCCGTCTGTTTTACAACCTACGTAAATCGTAGCCTATAGCTGCACCTTTGCTTTGGATTTATGGATGCTTTCCGTCTTAAACTGCAAACAGTTTCATCATGTTGGCCCGTAAATGTCCATTGGTGAACGTGGGCTTTACCCATAAAGCTACTATATGACTGGGTCTCCAAGGATCGTCATAAAACGGTAATGAGTACACAGATGAATACCCCTGTCCGTTTCTTTGGAAAATTTATCTCTTGCAGCTTACAACGATTGCTTAACTCCAATATTCATTCCCTTAATAGTTCGCCAGACGATCTCGACGTTCATAAACTCATAAACATTAATCAAACGAAGCTCCCAGTGTTACCCGCAGATTATTTCTCTGAAATGCTCATTATGATGTCATATGCAGCGCACAATGTCACATGCGTAATGTTATACATTACGCGCAGCTTTGAAAGGCAGTGTAATTAAAATCCCAGACTAGGCTTGGTAGTTTCTGCGAATCACGAATCATTAACTGCGACAAAGCTGGCAGTATTGTCCTGGGACACAAAATTACAGTGGCGTACTGGCGTATCTCCTAATTTAATCGTATCATGATTCAAAAGGAAATATCCTTCATGAGTCATATCGGTTCCACTGAAATCATGACTTAATAAGTGGAAAGGAAATGTACATTCGTTGAATTAATTAATTAAAATAAATTGTCATGCATTAAGCGGACTACAAAGTAAATGGGGTATAATAAGTTACGTACACTTAATTCCTACTGTACGTGGGTATGACAGAGACCTCACTCCAAACTCTGACAGTTGCTAAATGAGAGAAAAGAGAGTGGGCGCTGTTAGTCCACAGATTGATGTTTCTATTACAAGGAGAATCCAGTGATATTAACTAAATCAAGATAAATGACCACAAGCAGCCAATAACTATGCAAAGAGTTAATAACACAGTAATAAAATGAAGAAAATATACATAATTTTGGCAACCAACGTAAAATAGACATCCCGAAGTGGATCCAGAGTTTGTTAACAGGAAAAAATCAAAATAATGATGTCTGGAGTTGAGCTCATCGATTCGAAATAGAACTCTAAATCTTGGAGAATGAGGGTGATTTTCATAAAGTTCTTTTTATGGGGTACGGTTTGTTTTGACTGCGAATTTTACTGAAGTTTTACAGGCGGGAGGGCGATGACCGATGACGTCACCGGGAGTTACTCAGCCCCATCTCATCTTATTTCAGGTGGAGTTGTAAGAACGCTGTGCGATTTATTTATGAACACCGTACTACGAGCTACTTTTGCATTTGAAACAGGTCAAAATAATACAAATTCTCATAGTAAACTTCTTTGTATACGTTTTGTAACAGAAACATCGTTTTTCTTAGTTTTATTCAAAAATAATGAAAGTCATTCACGAGTTTTCACTTAACTTACATTTAACTTGCTTAAATTATTTACTCTTAACGCCAGACAGTCATATTTCGTCCACGCACTACGCCATAACCTTTTGACCTTTGTCTACATCTCTACATTCAAATATTTCCGTCTGCATTATGAAAGCCAAAGAATAAAGATATTAACCGTATAGAGTGCCACCATTGTTCTCAATAGCTCTCATCTTTCTGCTTATCGCCATCGTTGCGTTTGAAAGGCGACCTACCATCTTGTATGTCTAATAACAGTCCATGCTAATTCCCACATCAAATATTTGACAAGAAAGTTCTCACGAATGTTTTATCTTTAGAAGCATTTGTTATTTGCTCGAATCTAATGGGTAAATATTTAAATTAGCTTTAGTATAAACAACATCGTGTTACCCTCTACAGCTCCGGTAACACTACACCCTGAGATCATGAATGCTGTCTTTCATTCCACTTGCCGCATTACCGATGGGTGCAGCCAAGAAAGAACATCTATTTTTTTGAAGTTGATTAAAAAAGGAGCAAACGGATGCACGGAACAGCCTCCGTTATTGAAGGACAATTTAATAATGCAGAGCTACCGTAATATGATACTTCGATTATCCTTCAAAAGATACCACAAACCAAACGTGCTTTTATGTCTCGTGAATTCAAGTATTTATGGTCAGGACAATGGCTGTGGTTTCATTTTATCTATAAAGTACATATACTTAACGCGGGATGTAGACAAACCACATAAAATTCAGATAAATGTTACGACTTTAAAATCGGTTACTCTACTCTATCTATGATCCTTCCTCTTTAATATCCTTGCCTGTTAGAAATTAAGAACCTGCTATAACATGAGATTAAATTCTATTAACTATAAACTATGCTGTAAGGAGACAGAGGCGACTATAACTTAAAAAAAAATAAGTAGGTGGACACTGGTTTAGTTATCACTATCAATTTGATTATGTAGGTTTTATAAATTTATTATCATTCATTTAGGTTCGACGCAACATGTCTTTTTATTCCATTCTTCTCTATTAATCGTCATCTCGATAGTCACCGCCTTTCTAGCTATGTTACCTTTCACACAGTCTATCCATCGTATATTTGGTGTTCCCGGACTCTTATAGCCAACCACATTCATACTCAAAATTACCTTATAAAACTACTATTTATCTTTTGAAATTATCACCTTTTATTTATAAGGATGTGTTCTTTATCGTTTCAATATTTAACTTTCAGAAAATAATAATAAGCAAGATAGGATCGGTGCCCGTCGATGGATGCTTGAAGATTGGATAATAAAGCTTATAACACACAACTTGTATAGAAAGCGCTTCAATTAACTACGCTGTTTACACACTATCGAAATCTCTTGATTGGATCTCGCGACAACCCTACTATTATGATATTTAAATCAATTACTGTAATTATATTTGTGTTGGTGCAAGTACATAAGCACTGGTGGGCGTCCGACTCGATTCAGCCGTAATTAATGGGTCTGTGATAAGCGGTAAAACACTTAGATTAAAATAGAAGGGCTTATTATACGCACATAGATTACTCTTCCTAAGACATGCTTTAGTCAATCAAACGCCTTAGTTACGACATGGAACATTTTTCTTCTCCTACGCAAAGATGTAATTGATTTATGTGTTGTCATTCTTTTGTGTTATTGAAAACATTTTGATGGTAGTAACGTAATGCATCTGTGTGTCTCAAAATATTCTTTCAAGATTCACCTCCTTGACTACAAGGAGCTGAATCGCGATTCGGTCTTAAGGATTTGAAGAACACTGCACTGTAAATGCACTTCAGACACGCAAGATTTGTGGATTATTGTTTTTTTATATTTTGTTACAAATTGCACGTGTAGCGTGCCGAAAACTTTTTACCCGCGCCGTTACAGATGGCACAGTAGAAAAACCCAGATTTGGGGCTTCTATTGAGAAATTCCGGGTGGAAAAACCCATGAACACTTTGCCCTATCCGAGAATCAAACCCATGACTTCATGCTCAGCAGTAGTAGTACTTGCGATATTTAATTGAAATATTGGCGCCTATAAGTGAATAAATACGAATTATGATTATGAAACAAACAAACCTTTTCTCCTTGAGATGCACCAAACTTTCCAGATAGTCTGTAACGAGATAAATACCTAACAGTGAGTCAGACAATGCTGTAGGTACACAGCAAAGTTGAAGAGTGATAGCCAAGTAGCCAAGTATCTCGATAACCTAAGCCCTTCTGACACAATTGCGAGAGAGGACATTTAATTAAACAGCACTAAACCTAATTGAAACGAGGCCAATAGCATTGTTCAAGAGTATAAGGCGACTGTTAGTACTCCCGTCGCTAATTAACGCGAGCCTATTATTCGTTTATCGAAGAATTTCTACAATTGTGTTAACTATATTGGCAGTAGTTGCATCATGAGGTTGCATTAATTAGAGCTAAATAACTGCTTATTAGATATATCGCAATTGTAATTGTTAGGTGTTTGTGGGAATGTTTCTTGTTCAACTGTAAAGGCTTTTCCATTAATTATGGGAAAATCCTACTTATAATATGATAAACGTCAAAGTGTGTATGGATGGATGTTTGTTACTCTTTCACACAAAAACTACTGAACGGATTTGGACGAAATTTGGCACAGATGGTTTATCACCAGGATTAACATATAGGATACTTTTTATCCCGATATTCCCACGGGATCGAAACTTATGCGGATGAAACCGTAGGCGCAGCTAGTCTATTATAAATTTTAGCAACTAAAATAATTATCCCATGTATAAAGTTCGACGATATTATTGACTAATCTCCGTTTTTTTCAACAAAAAAAAATTGTATCAATGTTATAACAATGTATTTAATAACCTTTTTTTATTTTTCAGGTAAGTCTGCTAGGCTAAGCTCCATTTCAAGAAACGATCAAGAAAGGTGTCAAAGGTAAATAAAATCAAACACTCGATCTTACTTCGGAATGTGCGTAGGCGCAAGTTGCGTACGAAGAACTTGCACAACTGCTCAAGTATCGAATCAAGATCAAGAGCAACGCCACACAAACATTCTGAATCAAAGAATTTGAAAGTAATCTTCATCTTTTCGTAAAATCTCAAGTCATGCAAGGCGTAATTCACTCTTCGGAACGCACACAATAAGTTATTGTTGCCATGAAAGCAACAGATTGTGAAGGCGTATCCAAAACAGAAAATTGACCAAAATAATGCTGAGGCACGGAAATAAGCGATCATCTCCAGTCAAACTATGATGCAGCAATAATTCAGTGAAGTAAATTGAAAAGGTAAACCAGTGAACGGATTAATTAATCATTGATTTATAATGAATCTCTTTAGAAACTTAAGTTCACTTAGGCACCAATGCAAACAAGATTGAAACATCATCATATAACCCTGTTGCTAGTACTGCAAGAATTTGATTAAACGCAATTCCTAATGCAATTTGCTGCACATTTGAAGCCGTACATCCGCGTTTCATCTGAAATTGCATTCTTGATTCGTCACCCGTCGTGGTAATGTGAGGCGCACAACAACTTGGTGCATCATTAGTTGTTGGCGCCACATTTCTAAGGAGTCTATCGCTACGTAATGAGATATTAGATACATGCATAACGCAATTTATGTATGTAGACGAGATGCCCGCAGAGCCTTGAATCATGGTATTGCTATCTGCTATTAGTTCTGCTGACTAGAGAGATACTCTACATATTTATGTTACCTAGGACCGGTATGAAATCAAGTTATTTTTAGATCTTGCGTTTATATGCTTCATGTCAGGAGCTATATTTAGTCAAGAATTTTAATATCTGGAGGTGGATTTAAAATTCAACTTTATGATATACACATATAATATGTTGTTACCAAGCTAAACAATCGGGTGGCTGAACTAAGCAGAATTGTTTACTCTTCCGAATATGATTTCTGGAAACCAATCTATATAAACCAACTTTACAGTATTTGAACTTAACGATAAAGATAAAGAAAAAAACGCAGTCGTTTCTGGACCCTTCGATTCCCAGATCGACATTACTTTAAATCGGATTTGAGACTGTGGCTGAATCTTATTGAAATTCTGTGCAAAAGTGTCCCGATACCGGATCACTGTGAGAACAAGCCTATAAACGTCGCGGTTCAGTTTACGACTTCTTGTTATTTGTTATTTTACACGACCAACCGCCACCGCGTGCAAGGCACCATGTTGCGAACGAGTCGCCTTACACATCATCCATTGCTTTCAGGGTAAGAGGATTAATTTGTTAGTGGCCAGTACAACCAGCATTATATCATTCGCTTCTTTGGATTGTGTTACTGCTTTTCTTAGTATCGGTTGTTCGATGTGAAGTCTATTAAGAGGCTTGTGTTCTGTAATAAACGTTTACAGACTGCTGTAACTTAGAACACATTGCTTTTAAAAATTGTAAGTACTAGTATTTATTTTTCCTCTTAACAGGCTCTATTGAAGATCCTTAGAAAATCTTTAGTAGTACTTTCAACGCAGTGAGGTTAGACTCTAAGCCAATTCCATGATTGTTCAGAAAAGTTAGGCTGACGATTCGTTTCCTTCTTCTTGCTAATGCGAAAACATTATCTTCAGTATCAATGAGTTCACTACGTAATCATGGCGGTGCGTTTACATTTACTCTTTTAATATTGAATTTACTATCCACACATCCGACTAATCTTTCTAAAGAGATACTTTATCGTCCTATAATTATAAATATTTAAAGAACTCAGTAAGTAGGGTCATCTGGCCATCCTTCATCCTTGCTCCATCAGACATCTTAAGATCCTTTATGTTTTTCGTTTCAAGTGGTAAGATCAAATAACTTGGGCTGATGGAATCTATTTGAGGTGTCGGAGTAATCTGAAGTGGGGCTGGTATCGGCATCGGCTACCAGACCTCGAGTGCTTCCGGTCAATTGTGGTACTGAAAGCTGCTGATTGTAGGTATGTTCTATGAATAGGGATTATGAACTCGTACTTATGCCTTTGTTATAAGTTTTATTTGGCTGTGGTTCTCGAGATTTTAAAACGTGAATAAATATTTTTATATAGTTGCCGCAGAAAGTTATGAAATCGACCTCCTTGAATAATTGACAAAAATCTTGGAGATTAAAGAATACTAATTAGTTTAAAAATGTAACGATTCAACCGTCTTTTTCTATCCATAGTGACCGACAAAGAAGTCTCTATGGGACTCACAAAGAATTTATCGACGAGAAAAAATGTTTTCTACGTCCGAAAGTTATAGTTACAAAGCAGTTTATTGATATATTTAATACCAAAACTATGCATTCTATCACGACGGTAATCGACCACCCACTTGAGTATCAAGATACAGTTTCCGTGTTCTCGGGATGAAATAAACAATACCATTGTGTGCTGTTGTGATTAGAACCGTTTGTTTGTTCGTCGTACGTTATACATATCCGTTCCATGTGGATTTGTACTCTCTAATCTGGACTTCGAATGTGGTACACGAAACAATCGCGCCTCCACCAAGTTACCGCAGAAAGAATCTTTGCCTTTGTTTGCGCTCCATCACTGCCTTTCTTTAGTACAAGCTGATGATCTTGATTTTTTTGTGGAAGGAGCTAGCAATGTATTGTAGTTTCTTTAAATATTGCGTAGTGTGTGCTGAGATTATCTTGACCTAATAAGTTCACACGCTTACGTATGTAAAACGTTAGCGGGTTTTTTGTTGAATTATTTTATTAAAGCTGAATGGATAAACAAAAGGTTTTTACTTCTACTGCCAATATAATCGGAGTTACCTTCTTTTAGTTAAGTTTTATTATGAAAGTAACTATAGATACCTTACTTCTTTTCCGTATCAATATCTACACAAAAACTATATAAATCCTCTTGCTTCCATCATAAATATCCACACTGTTCTTCATTGCCAATTTTGTTTCAAGTTTGTCATCTGCATTGCTATTCTGTAAAAAAATCACGGTGAAAACTTAGCTGAAGTGAGCTGTCATTCCACGTGATGTCAGGGATTGCCACTATTAACAGCTCACTTCACCTAAGTTTTCACGGTGAGATATTTACAGAATAGATCGGCTAATTTATTTTTCAAAAAAAGTTTTGTTCGTCGTGGAATTGAAAAGCTCTTTATGTATATTTGCACGTGGACCACTGAGGAGAAAAATTATCTGCTCTCTCCTATTAAGACCATAATTATTAATTATTCAACGGTTAAGCCACGTACCTTTAATGAATTAACAACATGAACAAGTTTCGCTAAGAAATTAATTAGTAATCAATCTCCTGGAGCCGGTTTCACGCTCATTCGCTTATCTGATAAACTGGTAAAAGTATGCATTTGGTAATGCGAAGCTTATCTATTAAATAACCATTCATCTGGAATCTTATCTACGAGGTGTTAATCAATAGATCACATATACGAGCTTTTACGCTTATTAGGTAGAATTAATTTTGTCGATGTTCATTTATATATCATGAGCCTTACTAGCTGTGCCCCGCGGTTTCACCCGCATAAGTTTCGTTCCCGTAGGAATATCAGGGTAAGAAGTATCCTATGTGTTAATTCTGGTTATAAACTATCTGTGTGCCAAATTTCATCCAAATCTGTTCGGTAGTTTTTGCGTGAAAGAGTAAAAACAGTAACAAACATCCATCCATCAATCCATCCATCCATACAAACTTTCGCATTTATAATATTAGTAGGAAATAGGAAAAGTAAGAAAGGATAATTTATTGTACACCTCAAAAGTACAGACGTCAGCAGGTCAAGGTACCCGAAACTGTCAAATTTTCCCAGTTCAACCTTGAACTTTAACGCTTTAGCGATAAAGTTGAAAATCTATTACAGAAATTTGACAGATTGTAGTAGCTTGATGTGCTGGCGTCTGTACACCAAACACTTCCTGGCTACCTTGGAATCGACTGTGATTTTCCTGGACATAATATGGGACTGTCGTTCCTCATCATGATTCTCATGTCCTTATTACAATTTCTAGGTGTCAAAGTCAAGTTAAAGTCAAATCTTTTTTTTCAAATAGGCACATAAAAGGCACTTTTAAACGTCAAAAATAAAATAAAAATGAAATTGATTCTAGTCGGTGTTCGCAACATGTCTTTTTCTTCCATACTTCTATAACAGTTGTCATCTCGGTAGTCACTCCCTTTCTAGCCATATTATCTTTCACACAGTCCATCCATCGTTTCATATTCTATGAATGTTACGGACGCAAATATCTTAAGTTTAAGTACTGCAACTGTTGTAATTTTAGAAGTCATTTGTGCGCATATCGCAGTATGTTTGACTTCCCTGAAATTCTCAGTCGTAATGTATGGCGTTTAACGCAGTGGCCTGCCACCCTCGACGCATGTGATATACCGCTTCCCCCCGCCATGACTCATGTGCGGCAATAATGAGAGTAATTGCCTCTTTTCTCACATCGTGATTCATTATTGAAGAAACGAGACCCGACACAGCACTTAACTTTATTTGTTATGCTACTTTTAATTTAACTGTGAGTCAAGAGATCCTCAACACCCGCTGCATAAGTGATTAATTGCCCCACAATTGAAAGATTTTTTAAACATCCCGACCTCAATATGCATTCCGACCTAACCAACGCATAAAAATTATAACGTTACGTACGGACGGGAAATTGGAACGGACGGCAATGAACGGTCGAGTAAAACTTTTAACACGGAACTGACACGGTTTTTCTTCATAACTCGTGCTATGACTGGGGCTAATGGTAGCCATAATAAGCTATTTATATGACATCAAAACAAAGAGTTACTGGAGGCGGTATTAATACGACCATAAAGAGTAGTAGTCCGCGAATTAACATCTGTAAACCAGATGCATGTACATCGTAATCCGGCATGGTTGGCGCTGCGCGGCGCGGGCGCAGGTCGGAGGTCGCCGCGTCCCACTACCGACGATCTAACAGTTTTACAATTCAAATGTCGAATCCATTTCATTTGGAGGCCCGGCGCGATGTGTCGACGTGATTATGTTGTTTGCTTCTTTAATTTCGAGAAGATTTCGTCTTTATATCGTCATTTATCTTTTGTTAAGCGTATCATTGAAGAAAAAAACATTTTAATCTTAAGCTGTCGTACGTTTTTATACTCGTTCTTCTCAACTAATCTTTTGAGTCAACAAGTCAATTTAGTTCCGTTATACTTCGAAACCAAATTGGCACTTAATCTCTATAAGATCATTGCACGCTGGTGAATCTCGCACTCGGCGTGATGATTGAGATTACTTTGCATATGGAAATTGCTCCAATGTTGAAGTTGAAACTGTAGATGAAATCTGAGCAGGAACAGATGCGTCCGCGCAAGAATTATTGAAACATGGAATGTGAGCATGACATTATCAGTATGTATCCAATTGAGTGCTCCACCTTACAAACACGTATCAGTAATAAGTATTTTATTTACCTATATAAATTGATAATGCAATCATGAAAAACTTATGCTTGTATATTATTTAGTTAGTGAATAACAAACTATTACCAAGAATTTCTAGGTGAATGATGATTTTAGGTCATTGAATGCGTCATTCTAAATAATTTCAATATTTTCATGAATCACAGGATAAATCTGACCAAAAATAACACTGTGGTTTACCAATTGCATACCTATTGTTATTTGAATACCTATTATGTAATTCAGAAACGACTTTAATGTTTTTCATAAATTGAATAAATTTCTTCACAAATACCTAACAATTACAATTTACAAGCTAACACTAAAATATATACGAGTATATTATATTAAGTATATAATAAAAACTAAAGAAAAAGGCAGGAGCTCATTGGGCACCAAAAAATTCGTCCGCATCGCTGTCAATGGGATAAGTGCCCAAAATTGGTTAAATAAACCACATTTTTTCCTTAATTTGTTTACATTACATGCCTACCATTTTGAATAGTGTTGCCGTCAGAGGCGACATTTGAATTCATAGAGGTAACTCCCCTAATAGCAGGCAGCGTGGCATTTGTATCAAAGGTCGGAATTAAAAGGAGTCAGTCTTTGTGAATGAAGTTCAACGCTTGCATTGTCTCCATACTACCGTGATTTTGGAATTTATTGACATAGGGACCTACATTAGGTCCCTATGTAGATGTATGTAACATACATCTAATTATCCTGCTAGGGTTTCTATTTCATTGAATATTTATTTATTTATTAAAACTTTATGCACAAGTGAAAAAAATACTGTACAAAGGTGGACTTAATGCCTGAGTCATTTTCTACCAGTCGACGTTAGCGTGATGCAGAGACAAAATAAGGCAGGTGCAACATACGGGATAAATAGACTGACTGAACGACTATAAAATACAAGAATAAATACTAATACATAGATAGATACATACATACACACATATAAGCAAAATGAACTGTCAGGAGAAAAATTGTTCGGTATCGGATATCTTTGGACATCATCACCATCGTTTATATGCAAGCTATTCTTCTCAATCAATTCAATGTTCATCTTTTAACGTTCCTCCTGAAAGCTATTTGCAGTTGTACACAAATTTCCTGAAGGTCCAGGTACTTACCTATGTCTATTTAACTTTTGTCCTTATTATATTTGCTACTAGCTTCTGCCTGCGACTTCACCCGGGTGGTATGTCGATAAAATGTCTATGTCAATGTACCTATGTCCTTCCCCATGGTTTTGAAATATCCCTATACCAAATTTCATCAAAATCGGTACAGCCGTTTCGGAGATTAGCGGGAACAAACAGAGAGACAATTAAAAAAAATATGAATTTAGTAAAAAGCTGGTATTTTGACATTACAAACAGACACTTCAATTTTAATTATTTGTATGTATGTATGTATAGATAAAGTTTTGTAATGCACACAAAATAATAAATAACTCATCGTTAGAATTATTTTTGTATACTCTTTTATTGACATGCCCTATGTTTAATTCTGGGCACAACTTCAGTAAGTGTCGCGATTGTATGCAAATATTCTGTGCATTATCATTGATATGTTCTAATATATGGACTCATCTATTAAAAGCTCTGCGTTATTTTGTGACATCGCATAACGCATTTGAATATTGAATTTTGAATGCTGAAACAATTAACGGAAACCTATACTATCCTGTACTGGTCACCATTGTCCATACAAAACAAAGTGCGAGTGAGTCATACCTATTTGTATAGTTTCTTGACCAAATTATTCTGACTAATTTTGTGTAGGTTCTGTTACTTTAACAATAACTATAAATAACTGAGGACGTCATTTATTACGAACATTTATTTATGATGTTTTCCTCAGAATTATCCGTTCTAATTCCGATGTCATTTAACTAAAAACAATTGACCGCAGCAATCAGTAGCGACGAGTTACGACTTAAAGTTACTAATTAAGAAATCAGGCCTGCTCAACATTAATTAGTAATGATTATGTCTAAATTAATTGTTATAAATGAATGGCGGTACTTATCAGAATCTATGTAGGATGTCGGAATAAGGCTTTACCCTCATTTGAAGTTCATCAGATATCTATATCTATACTAATAATAAAGCTGAAGAGTTTGTTTGTTTGAACGCGCTAATCTCTGGAACTACCATTCGGATTTAAAAAACATTCTTGCATTTGATAGCCCAATTCTTGAGGAAGGCTATAGCTAGTTAACATCACACTATAACCCTTAAGAGCCGAGCAAAAAGAAAAGAAAAATACTCAGAAATAACGCTAAGCAAAAACGAAGTAGGAAATACCGCGGGCAGGCGATGCGATGCGACGAAGTGGGTCGGAGGAACAAGCAATTTTACGTTTAAAAAAAAAATCCGTTATAAACATGTTTTTTGGTGTTGGACAAGTTGTCAACTGCTTGTCCGGTGTGTACTGGCTTGTTAAAACCGGTATGAATGCTGCATTAGTGTCTGTGAGAACATTAATCCGGAAAAAGGAAGGAGATTATATTTTTATCGACAGTTTATTACATCGTTTGTTCTTACCGCGCCTTGGATTGCATAATAGTTTCGTTACTGCAAGGTATTAGCTATAATACCTATGTTATTCGTTAGATAACTGCAACAAAGTTACTTAAACGATTCACTTCAGAATTAACATGTTGTAGCATCTCCCTTTATAGAACACTGGAAATGATTCAGTGCATGAAAGTGCAAATTTTCAGAATGGCTCTACTTTTCTGGCCTTTGCAGACTGAGTAGATTCTACAGCGAGGTAATTGCGTACCACACTGTCAGTAGCAATGGCTTTTATTTTGACAGTTCAACAACATTCATTGCGTTATTAACGTTGTTGATCAGACAAATTTTTCGAAAATATTATGAAGCAATAGTTAACAATATCCTTCAAAATTATTCAGATTGTGATTGTGTACGCAATTATGCTGGTTAGATAACTACAACCAAGTTTCAAGGTAAAACTTTTCACTTCACAATTACCTTTTTGGATATCTTTCGTTTATATAAAACTGAAGATGTTTGAATAGATCAAAGTATCATTAAAATGTCTCAATCTCAATGCAGCTCGTCAGTCCTAACAAGTTCTCGTACAAAAATAAAAATCTAGCTAACTAGGAATGTGTTTAGTAAGATATAAACAAGCATGCAAACTGACCGCCCGATTAGGTTGCAACACCGCGTTATGTGGTTACGTCAGAGAAGATGATCGTACGCTGATGTGGGCCGCGCTGGCATCTGCTTTGTTTTCATGCCCAGCAAACACTCAATCCATTCACTATTTATTGATACTTTTTGATTCTGCTACACTGGATACGACTATGTAGCAGTTTGTGCGAAGTTATGGATTAGTCATTTAGAGTTAGATTCCTTTACATGAACAGCTGATGTGGATTCAATACAGGAAGCTTCCATTATCCATTCTCATATTTTATAGTATTTGGTTCTTATTTTATAAGAACAACAAAAGTTTTCATTCAAGATTGGAACTTTTACGACCAAGACATTCTTTCTGAATACGAACCGGAACTAAAGTTTTATATTTCTGTGTTCTTAACAAAAATAGCACCAACTCATCGCCGTTCCTTCCAGTATAGATCAGTTCCGTAGTTCCCCTCAGCATTAACCTAGATATAAGTGGGAAAGCGGCCCTTCGGTAATTTATGACTTTCTATTTTTCGATAGCGAAGTCGATTCGAAATTCGGACGTGGGCGAGCGCGTTTCGTAACCAAACGTAGGGAGATAAAGACATCTGGTGAGGAAATAGGGAACAATCATGAACAACAGAACATTAGAATAGAATATATATATAGACTTTTATTTCAGACAGGAGTTCATAGGGTTAGTAACAAGGTAGCCCGCGAAATTCAAATTTTATTACGTTTTTTGCAATTATTTACATGTCAGTGTTAGGTTGTAGGTATATTGAAAAAAATATGATTCACGAGCGTAACAAATATGACTTTACAGAATTATAATCAATAAAATCATCAATACGGGTTGCATTGATGATTTTCTAAGATTTTTTATGATTATTTTTACATAAATGATCCTATTGATTTATATTAATTTCATGAAATGTTTGTGAAATGAAATAGTCATTCTCAATATTAATCAACATTCAATATAACAGTCGGCAGTAATCTCAGTGCATTACTATATTAAAAGCGTAGGACACTGTATGCCAGGACTGACAGTAAACTTTGTAAAGCGTTACTTTACCTGGGTTCAACATAGAAACCGTGGTTTGTATAACAATACAATACTTAGGGCTGATTTTTCAATCAACAGATTATTTTTATTTTGTAACGAAGAACTGTCAAAAATTTAAAATTATTCCTCCGATAAAATTATCTGGCTTCGAAAAAATCAGCCCTTAGTTAATTAACAGAATCTTGTCGTTAGTGGTTAGACCGTAAACAAAGTGGCAGTTGCCGGTTAAAATTAAAGGTGAGTTCCGATTTAGTTGTGGCGTACGCGCAAGCTAATAAATCGTGTCCAATTAGCGAGCTCGCCGCGTTATCGCGACAAAGCGAAGCCGGGCACTTAGCGCGCGCCACTCCACACATACCACGTAATGCAGATACATCATGATAAAAATACAATGATACGATTATTAGCTTTCCAATTATACAACTCTTTCTATGAAATTTTTCACAACCGATACTTTTAACGATACACGAGATAACGCATTTTCGCTTTCTTATTTTTATGTTGTTTTCCTTTTTCGGAATGCCAACACACAAAAGCCAACGCTTTGTGTGTTTCCGGTCACATTTTGACGTCGTAACTTTTAATAGCTTCAGCCGTACAACGTATCGGTTCAACAGCAGAGGGTCAAGGGATGATATTTACGATTATGAAGCGAGGGAACAATAGCTAGACAATGAAGAACACGATACACAACCCATCTATTTAATTTCGAGTAGACACCTATGTCGTGTGTTTTTGTTTGCGGTCATTTCCATAAATTATAGAGGAGGGTCGGCGATGTTACCTTCTTGTAAAATGTACCTGCTATTGTTATGGTAAGCAGCATCGTGACGAAGAAGCCCTGCCTGAGATTTGGTAACCGACGTTTGCCTTGAACTTACCGGTGTGATGGATGGGAGTCTTTGAGCTATTCTTTAAACTTATTTAGAATGTCCGTAATATTGTGAACAATGTTTTCTATGCTTCTACATAGTCAGTGTTAGGTGTTAGCTCATACATTTTTGTGTCCTCGGGAATCATATCCACTGGTCTAATTAATTGATTAATGACTATCAAAATGGACCTGCCTGACCTATTTACAAACAATTGACAAGCTGATTGTGCTGCTGGTACCTGATTTGCTTAGTCCCCGACCGCAAATAACCGTCGGAAGGACAGAATAGCGGTCGTCGGTAGTACATACCTATACTAAACCCGGTTTTTGGTATATTAATGTTTAAACCGTCAAAATTTTCGGGTTTCGGATTTGTGAACAGCGTTTAGAGGACTCCTTCGATTAAATTGATTGATATTCGATTCGGAACGGAAGCGTATCGAATAATGGTGAATAATGCTGATTCACTATCAGGTCCATTTTGATGGTCACTTTCAATGAAAAAGTTCTCTCTGTGACTTGTAATTAAATAAGTCCCCCATCCCATAAAGCACACATGGGCGCTAAGGAAACAATCCAACAATCTCCTTACACTTTAGGCATAATTAATTAAGAACTTTCGTCGAAATACGGAGATATCCAAGTTAGGGCCCAATTAGTGGCGAGCGCATAAGGGTTAATTCCGTGCTTACTCCTTACTTATGTTTTGTGGTGCTTAGTGTATTGTCCAGTCTTCTTTCCCACCAATCAGTTTAAATTTCACCCAATAAGGATGCGCCGTATAAGGCACCCTGCCGTATTATCTCGATACCGAGCACAAAACCTCCGCTAATTGGCTGAAATGTCATCATATTGAGATGATAAATGATGCTGGATGATCTTACGGGCGGCTCGTTTTTATGAAGGGTAATAAGCATGTAAGTTATGAAGAACTTTCAGAAGCTGTTACTGTATTTCTGCGAAAGTAATGGGATATCACAAATTCATAACAAAACGGTGGAGTTTCTTGCCGGCTCATCTCCATAGGAAACGGTCAATTGGAACCGTGCACCTAGCTTCTGACGTTTCATAAGTACCCATGTAGGTTTATGTGAAATAAAATATTTGGATTTGATTTTGAACTACTCTAAGCATACTAAGATATATGTAGGTACGTCTAAGTGAGTAAGTTATATTGATAATACCTAATACCTAACGCCACGTTTCTAATCCAGCCGACTACTAAGGAATCTAATTAACCTGTTTCCTTCATTAAACTTTTATAAGTTGTCCAGATAAAAATTACTCGTAGTTGCTAACTCTAAGATTTTCTTTGGTTATAGCACATTCCATTATCGTACGGCGCTGGAGAGCGATGTTGTCATATCTAGAAAAATGGACCTGTACACCAGACACACAAATATCGTTTTCAAATATAAATATCTTTATTTCTTATACTTGAATAGAAGGTTCGTTTTTCAGTTTTAAAGTTCAAGTACACTGTAGGTACAGCAGGACTCGTCATTGAACACGTCTAAGTATAGGTGATAACTCCTATTTCCAGATCTCGAAAAATATGCCTATCGTATTTACAAAACCGCGATCGATATCCTTGTGACATTCTCCGTAATCTAGAAGGTCAATGACTTACCCACTGGCCTAGTTCACACGTGATCAGACCATTGCACGTTTCAGATCCGCGCTCGCCGACTCATTCGCTCAATTGCCTCTTCCTGCTAGTGACAATGTTGCCAGCACAAGGCCGACTATTTCTATACTTTTTATATCACTAGGCTGTGGCCTGTGCTCTTGGCCGTTTTTTTTTTAGCGCGTAGGTAATTTGGTGCAGTCCTTCTTTCCTATATCTATGGTACAGTCTGACCAATAAGGTTTTGCGCTTCTCTTAATATGATTTATGATGAATCATTGAATCGTGATGAAAATAATAAATTACGGTATTGCATAAGGAATAATAAAGTGAAATATTACTTGGTTTATGCGTAGTGCATATTAATCATGCAGTTTATTTATTGACATCACCGCAGAATCCACAGATGTTACCAAACACGACGTTTTACATCCAGGATTAAAGCGAATTCTTTGATCGAAATAGATCAAAACATTGCCCAAAAGATGATGTTCGCTTCAAATAAATATAAATATAAATCTGTTAAGTAAGCAGATGGTTTGGTTTCTTGCACGTTGCACGTGTATATGCAAGTCGTGTGCGTTATATGCGTATGCGCCGGCCTGAATCGCGAGTGCTCTCGCACACCTCTCTATTTATATCTCGGAGGGATGACGTTAGAACAGGGAGGTATTTTTGTCACTGCAGTCGAATTGTACACGAAGTAAAATTAGTTGTATTGCGAATTTATGTTAGGCTGGAGACAAGTTTATATGTTTTACTGTTATTGCCTGTGGCATGGCCATTTTAATGAATAGTAATGATGATTGCTGATATTACATCCATTTTGAATTTACAGAATTGAATCTTGCAGTTAGTTGACTGCGTAGGTAGGTATAGTATTTGTTTTGGCCCCTTATCAAAACTATCTCGTAGTGTTGACATAACCTTTCTGGCTTCCAACCTCAAAAGTAAATAAACTCAAAAACGATACATAACGTCTACCACTCATTATCACACACTCGAAATTGTTACATAAACAATATTTTGGACTATTGACTCTTACTGATCGCTGTGTCCCGCGCCGCGCCGCACCGCGCCGTGAGAAAGCCTCGGCCTGGGTAAATATTGTCCCGGGCATACCGCGACCGACTCACTGCCCACAGTCCACCGGTACATTTCATTACGTTAAATGTGCCTTGTGTTAGTGGCCAGTGCTAATCGATAGCGTTTAGCAAACGTTAAGATCTGCCGTCTGCCGGCCAATGTTTGCACTAACGTTTTACGGAGAGAATTGCGCGTATAGCCCTGATTGCATCTATTGTGGTAACTCCTGGGCTATTTCTATGTTTAGATCCGTTTTATGTTAGAAATGGTAACCGCAAATGACCCGTATCAACTGTACAGTATCAAATCCTAGCCGTATTTATGGTGTTAGAGTATTTGTACGTATTAAACTGTGGTAAAAGATAAGAGCAGTACCGGGCGTCAATATGATCAATAAATTCGGAGATATCTAAGGCTGCAAACATTTCGTATATCTGACTGCTAATTAGAACACCTATATATTCAGATCAGAGTTAGATCTATACAAATACATAAAACTTAATTGTGTTGTTTTGACAGTCTGTTATTTTTACAGTGATGTTATTTTCAAAATAACAGCATTTTACTAAATTCATGTGAAACTTATAACAAAGTTTAAAATTTTTGTCTGTCTGTCTTTTCCTACTAATCTCCGAAACGGCTGAACCGATTTTGACGAGACGTTCACTGGCAGATAGCTGATGATATAAGGAGTAACTCAGGCTAAGGCTTTTATTTTAGAAAAATAATTAGGGTTTTGCGCAAAAAAAATAAACCCATGAAATCCCATGCACGCGATCGAAGTCGCGAGCACAGCTCGGAGATATTCAAGGCTGCAAACATTTCGTATGTACATATCTGACTGCTAAATTAGAATACCTTTAAACTCAGCTCAGAAGAATTAGACAGGAAATAAACATACCGCCATGTGTACCTTCCGCGTCACAGAAGATATAAACTAGACTTGTGTCAGCTTTTATTTTGTGATTTAACCAAATATTTAATTTTATAAGTACACAGTCTCATTATTCTTCATTACCTTAATGCCCGTTCATTTCCATAACGGCCAACAATAATTTAAAATCTAAAAGAGAAATGACCGCGTTTACTACAAATACGACTGTGCTGTATAAATTAAATAGCTTCTAACAGTTCTAACGTGCCGTTTAATATGAGCGGTGTTCTATTTTACGATATCCCACACAATTGTGAACCGCGACTCTGCCCACAGAGTTTTCTTCATGTTATTTTACTACACATTAATTTGTTTTAATCTCCCTCGTTAGAAACAAATAGAATGTCCCGGCTAGGTACAACTGAATTAATGTGTGTGTGTTCCGGGTCTTCTGTTCACTTTATCTCTGTGTAGGTGTAAATGCTAGTGGGCACTGTGTATTTACAATGGCGACCAGTTTTATGTACACCACTCATGAGCAAAACAATCGACTATGGTGCATGTTGGCCGTTGCAGCTTATAAAATATTTTACGAGGGAATTAAACATTTGACGATCATAAAACAAACTGCATTGAATATAATATTTCATGGAGTAATAAGTTAAATTGAGTTAGCTGTCAATGATTTTGTATTTAGCACAGAATATAGTTGTAAAGTTGCAAACAAGAGCCGCACGTCAGGTGAGTCAGAGTGACAATTTGTGCAGAAAACATTGAGGGGGAAAACGGAGACGCTTGAGTAAATAAACAGGAGTTTAAACTGAATGTTATGCTATTACTAGTTTTTGCCCGCGACTTTGCCCGCGTGGATATCGGAAAATATCTTACGGGAACGTACTATAGTATTAAAAGTACCCTGTGTGTTAAGCCAGGTTACTTATAGACTATCTGTGTGCTAAATTTCATTCAAATCCATTCAGCCGTTTTTGCGCCAATCCGGAACATGCATCCAGACCACCGGACAAATTCTTCGTTACTACATATTGTATTATAAGTGTATTAGTGTTGTGGTGAGCTTTATTACAAACACTAGAAACAAGCTCATCACTAATTACTGATGTATGTAATCATTAACTACTAGTAACAGAGAGATGCTAGTAAGAATCAAACGCAGTCGGAGCTTTCTGCAATCAGGACCAGAATCCTGTATCCATGTCATTTAAAGTAAGCAAACTAAATATTATACAAAGCACAGTAATTCCAGTTCGATTAGTCCAGCTTATTTACTGAGCTGGAGCGCTGGCCGCCCACGCTCCTGTAACTAATGCACACCATCGGCTATTATTTACCCTCCGTCTGTAAAATACATGGAGTAGGAAACTAATGAAGAGATGATGTGCGAGCGAATGGAATGGCTATCTAACGGTGAGAATATCGCCCCCAATTGCTGCTAACTTGTCGTCGTTGGCTATTGCCAAACACTGGCGTACTTATTTAATTACTTCAGAAATTATTTGTGAAACCAATAAATAAAGTGGATTTCATATTTTATCATTATATTTATATCAATGCCTATACTCTATGTTGCTTCTTCCTAACATCGCTTATTCTCCATAATGGCCAAGTTTGAGTTAACTTCTGATTTGCCAAAGTGCAGGTGAAATCAAAATCATTTCCGCATAGCGTTCACATTGACGTACAAATCAAAAACATTGGGTACGAAAAAATGATTCTTCCCAATTCCTACAGAAATTGAGTGTGCACTCCATTTACTTACTACTCCTTGGTAAACAGGTTCGCGATAATCACCGCGATGCTGCCTCAGCGTGCAGCTTTGTACCCTATCATGATTTATAGTTTTACATAATTCTGTCGTGAAGCAGTTCCGTGGATAATCCAGTATTGTTTGTTTCTTCGAGCACCACCAGCTCTAGGTGTCAAGGGAGCTAAAGATTAATAACACTGGCAACTCGTGAAGTGCAACTGTTTATGCATTCTGCTGCAAACTTTATGTTGGCATCTATTTGAATTTGTATGAAACTATCTCTTCGACGTTTCACTGCATTTAGAAATCTAAAATTTTATGTCTTTGTTTTTGTCCTACCTCTTCGTTTTATTAACTGTTAATGGCATATTGTAAGATTTTATTATGATAAAAAAATCTGACGTGTATTTTCATTTATCTTGTCGACCCTAGATTTATTTTAATAGAGTTAAAAGTTCAACAAACAACAAAACCAGTAAGCAGACGGTTGCGTGCGAAAGTCGAAGTAAATGTTGTACATAAGTATAGACGAGACGGTCACCGACCGCCTGGACAGTAGAGCCTTACAACTCTCATTCCATCGAGTTCTACAATAATTAAATATTATTTAACAAAATGAAGTAAACGTTTACAGGGTGGAATCATCGATTAGGTATTTAAAAAAAAAACTGCTGTTTCCCACAAAAGTGCAATACCTACGCGGTCAAAATTTATGGAACAGCAATTTTTTTTTATTAATTAACGAAAATTGTCAATATAGGGTGCTGAAATGTTTTATTAGTTCAGAATCATGTCCTGAATCTATGGTAACAGGTTGTGTGTAGATTTCCCTGCCACCCTGTACAACTTTAGTACCCTCCTAACATTTTTAAATATGTAATGGCTGGTAGCAGTGACTCATAGTATAATCTAAGAATAGATCACCAAATTAATTTCCTTTGGTGACAGATCTTATAATGGGTGTTGCTTGCACCTGGAAATTAATTAACTTACATTCCAGAATTGATTGTTCAGGTAGGGCAAATTATAAGCAAATTCGGTGATTATCACCACCAAATACCTAATAGAAAAGTATTCTGCAAGTATAAGAAAAACAAGGATTATATTCACTAAGTATTTAATTTAAGCTGTCACAGCATAGATCTATTAAAACATCGAAATGAAAATGATTGTCATTTTCAAAATTATGTATTAGGATATTAAATCAATTCCCAGAAGCTCCCCTTAATTGCTTCCCAGAATATTGTCCTGACGTTATCACTGAACTGAAAACATACTGAAACAGACATTATTACTAGCAGCACATGTCAACGAACATTACAGAAAAACAAAAGAAGTTTTTACTACTTCCACAGACTTCGCAAACTGCACATAACTTCAGGTGTATGGCAAGCTAACCATGTTTATTTTGTTTTGTTTCCCCAGTACTGGGAACAGATTCAATTCCCTTTGAACAACTTTGTTATTATTTATCTCTGCTTAGTGAAAGGCAAATGGTTATGTTCACCATTAGTAAGGCGCATTAAGTGCGCTGTGTTATGTTAAACGTCTGAATAACTTAGAATGATGTTGTAGCTTAAGTTGCAGTGATTCTTTTAATTACTTTTTTTTTAGGAAGAAAGATTGCTATGACTTGTAAAGGTTTTATGTCATCAATTTCAACAATTCAACGGGGTCGTAAACAAAAGATTAGGAACATCTTACGCACTACTTGCACGAAAGTGGTCGTGCACGTAGATACTTTGCTGCCCTACAAAGAGGCATAAGACGTCTTCTACAATAGTTTAAAGAATTTATTCATATATCGAGTGGTTTTTTCTTAGTAAAAATGTTCCATAAAGAAAATATTGTAGACTTGTACTTACCAATAAACATAAAGGATGTGATATACAAGCTGCAGTTAAAACTTAAAACAAAAGAACAGGGAAGCAATAAAGCTAGTTGTACAAGTTTGTAGTAAAATTGTGGGACAGGAGTGATAAATCGTTGGTCGACACCGTTGCCAGAGATTACCTACACACGTATACTTAATATTGTTAGTTATTCGTTACTCTGTGGCTGCGACCGGTGTAGATGTTCAGATATGGTGACTTACTAGTACGTGCGCGTGAGCATGCTTCTGAGGTCTTCATTAACTATGTGTGTTAATAGATTTAAGTTTATGTCTATGTTGTTATGTTGAAATCGATAATTGATGACTTCTGTTTTTGTGAATGAAGGTTTAACTTGAGTTAGGTAGTTCAGCATATAACAGGTTTACGGATTAATATCCAATATGATAATGAATAATGAACATTGAAGAAATACAGAAACCTATGGCAGCTTGCTATAGCGGCAACAAAACAACAACAAACCACAAAGAAAAACCATAAAGCCACTTTGTTTAGAAAATTAATAACTTCTCGTCATTACAACTGCGAGAAAGCGGGTCAAAGGCCTCCTATTGAGGCGTGCATGATATAATGAACGATTATAAAACATGGCTGTGACACTTAGAGCAGCCAGTAACGAAGAACACGGCTCAGTCACGAACCACGACGGGTATCGGCGACCAGCGCTAATGAGCGATCTCGCCACCCGATACCGACGCGACCAGGCGACCAGGCCGCCACTTCTTCGCAAGAAATATGTTATTTTTATGTCCTCTCTCATCCTCTGGTTAATTGATGTTATTGAATAGACATTATTTTTTAATTGGCGTAGGTGAGCAGCAAATAGGTTGTATCCGTTTATTAAAAACTTGCACAGTAAATCGTCAGCTGCAGAGCATTGTCTTGCCAGCCAGCATTTTTATAATATTGATTTTATTTTTTTTCGTAAATTATTTATAAGTACTGGCTGGACGTCTTCTTTTTTTAATGTTCATTTAAAATAAATGTTTTGGTCATTCCTTTGGTTTTCATTGTATTGATATCTAAGGGCCGATTTTTTTATCCATAGTTAAACTCAACCAATTATTGTTGAAAATAGTAACTAATGGTTAAATATTGGCAAAATGTGTTTTTTGTACAATTTTTAGTTTATCTAATGGTTATTTTTTTGACTAATAGTTAATTTTTTGACCATTAGCAATGATATTATATCATTACATAAACTAAAAATTGATCAAAAAACACATTTTGCAAAAATTTTACCATTAGTTACTATTTTTAACAATTGGTTGAGTTTAACTACGGATCAATAAATCGGCCCTTAGTAGTTGTTAGGTGGCTATTGTTAGTATTCATTAGCGGTTGAAATAATTCTTGCTTAGAAATTAAATTTTGTTACCGTGAGAAAGGTGTTCAAAGCTACAAGTACAATCAACGTTAGTGACAAAGACAAACAAGTAACTCAGTGCGTAGGTACTGCACACTAAGTAACGACTGCGTCGTGACATTGCAATCTAAGCACTTTCATACTTTCTTGTGTTTCGTCATAGTTGCTCAGTACTCAGGTACACCTCCTCCATCACTAAGACAACGGTAATAAATTCAAAATGTCAACGAAGATGATGCATAATGGATTCTGCGCCGCAAGGTGTCACTTCGGGCACGATCAAACAAATTGAGGCCTAAGGGTTTATGTTAAAAGGTTGGATTTTGTTTAATAAATAGATAGATGGACAGAATACTCTTTACTATGTACACTATAAAAATCAGATATAAATGTAGAAAATTTTACATAGGGTTACACAACCATCTTTGGTTTTGGGTTAGGTCTTATCGCTAAAATCGGTATTTTACAGACAACCTTTGAATGGATTAAATGGAGAAGGAGAGGCAATGCTTCAGGTAGTCTGTGGTATACCATTTACATATACGTACAATAAATACATACATACATAAAGCTTACTATTATATTAAAGTAACTATTATGAAATAACCAAATCGCACTGGGTCCGCGAAGTAGATTACAGCCCACTCCCTCTCGAAGACAGGAGGCCTGTGTCCTAGCAGAGGGGACATTGTAGGCTGATTATGGTTATGCTATTTCGAAATTCAATTTTCTTTAGAGCATAAGATTAATATGCTATCATTAAGTAGTAGGTAACAGAGAACAGACGCAGAGGGGTAAGTAATAGATGATATAACAACGGAACCTATAATTTTATTTTATTTTAAAATAACTAATTTTATAAGCATAACATACATTAAATATAACATCGTTTTACATAACATACATTAAATATAAAATCGTTTGACATACCACTCAACAGATATGAAACTTATTTGGTCTAATATGATGAAAAATTTCTTGGTTTTATTCTTTGTAAGTTCTATCGTAGTTATAGGTAATAGTAACCTAAGTAGATATTAAACATAACTAGTAACTGATTACCACCTGTGCTAAGATAGGTCGACGGAACCCCGCTTTGCGGGGCTCCTATTTCTGGGTAGTTAAAAAAAAAAAACCACGAAGGAAGAATAACTTCTAACCTAACCTATCCGTGTCGGGGTACTCTGAGTCGGGGTGTTAACCATTATGACGTTTTTTATATATATTAAACGTTAGACCTAATGATTTTCGATTACATAAACGTTATATCAAACAACGTTATACTATTTAAGTTTTAGAATAAATAAATGTTATATGTAAAGAAATTATATCAACAGTTGGTATATCTCACGTTGATTATATCTTATGAACGATAATAAAATGAAATTAGACCAAATGAGTTTATACGTTATGAGACGCACCCGACGCAGAGAGCTGAAACTGTATTGAAATGAGTAATTTCAATATGATGAGTAATCATATCCAATGTAATGTCAGCTTTCTTAATCATCACAACATTAAAGTAAGAAACAAAATCCTCCAACATTCACCACGCCATAAAATATCCAGCTAAAGTCTTTACATAGTCAGGTAATTACGCCTGCCGTTAATTAAGAGGTTTCACGGCACATCGCGGCACCGTTCGAACAATCGGGAAAGCGGCTGAACAGCATTACAGACAGCCAATAAAAACGATTGTTTTAAAGTTCTTTTGTCTGTTATGATGAGCTGATGAGCGAAAAAGGATAATAAATGAGGTTTTGTTGATAAATCTGACCATAACGATCGTCTCTTGGCTTCAGTTGCGTTTAAAAGCAGAATGTGGTGTACTACGTTAGGATTGGAGTCCTCTTTTAGTTTGTATGTTATTAATCTAGTTAGCCTAAAGCAGTCCACTACTGGGCATGCATATAACTATGCATGCTCATATACACGAGCGCAACGCGTCAACGGCAGAGGCAACTGCAGATTAGTTTGGGGCCCGAATTAAGAATGAATGAAATCACGATTTGACAGTTTTAGTGTCCTCCGATGTGATTTTGCCCATCCGAAAAATATAAATTATTGGGACCCTACTTCCAATTATTTGTATTTGTCACTCCGAAGTATTGAACTACTTTCCGAAGTATCGTATCTCTTTGACGGACTTAGAGAGTAGGCCCTCTATCTAAGACACCTTTTTAAGGTCCTCAGTCCATCTAGCGTGGGGGCGCCAAACGTTACGCTTGCCTAAACGCGTTCACTCTAGGATTCCGCATATAAAGAATTTTAATGATCACTTGGTACTTTAACATTATCACCCCCTTGGGTCGCCCCTAATTGTTAATGCAGGCATAACCTATTTGTAAATGCTCTAGGGAGTCTCAGCCGGACATCAAAGTAAATACAGGGGATGATAATAGCTTTGTAGCAATTTGTCTGTCTGCTGGTCAGTGAACAAATCTCATAGCACTAGTCCGCTTATTTCCATACAATTTGCGCCACACACGGCGCGACGCGTGCTCACTCCTTTTGCGAACAATTCCGTACCAAAGCCGGTTACTTTATTACCTTCAAATGTTCTGCGTTTTTATGACCTCTGTTAAAATGTCTACTTAAGTAGTCGTGCGAAAATTAAAGACTTGCCCACTGTATTTTTAAAGTAATATGTTTGGACCATTAAATAATATTTACTGGCATTTTTAAGTTGAAATATCAGAATCACAAAGAATATTGATTCATGGCTTACAACAAAAATTAAAATGGCACCTTTCTATTCTGTTACAGCTTTTAATACCCACTAAATAACTGTTTGTCGTGAAGGGTCGATCTTACAAGAGATAGAGGAGCGACCTCGTGTAGGCACTTATGACAATAAAGTTTGGACAATGGAGGCGGGTTGTGTTTGCGGTGGACCACCGGCGGCGGCCACTCCGAGCCCAGCTTGTCACCACGCGTGTCTCATGCTACACGCACAACTCCAACAAAAAACCCAAACGCAGTTGAACTTGTTTCAAAATAAGTTTGCATGAAAAATAAGTTGGCATTCCTTCATTTATTTTATCCTTTTTAACTTCGGTTTAAAATGCTAGAATGATATGCCTTTTCATATAATTACTCAGTATATTTAAAGGTATTACCGAGCTATGTTGATTAAACTTCAACGGAGAAAGAATGCCTGCCAATTTTAAATAAACTATGTGACTGAATTTTTGTCATTCACCGAGAAGATAATATTCAGTCGCTCACTTAAATATATAAAAGGACAATTTATTGCGGTTCCACATTTATTTTTTACCTCCATGTTCGTCTGGTCGAAGGCATGTAGTTTTTAATGTGAAGATATATCCTGTTTCATACCGCATGAACCACATAACCAAGACACTTTTAATGATTCGTATAAACCACAACAATATCAATTTCTAATAATTTATGTTGGGGTAAAATAGAGATTAGAACAACACCAGTTTAGAAAGGGCTCAGGATATTTTCGAGGCCGAAAAAGCCTGAACCAAGTATTTCTCATTGCCGTACCCTCCTATAAAATGGATACGACCACCAATAAATAGTTTGCGGTAGCAAAATTACCATCTATCTATAATTTGTTTTCGATTTGGAAGTGTACACTTTATGTCATCTCAATAGATGATACAAAGTGCACATAATACCTACCGTTGTCGCATGTCTTCACGTAGGGCAACACACACGCACGTAATGCGCGTGTAGGCATTCTATTCAGCGCTATAAAGTTCCATTCAGTGATATCACATCATCTGAAGCCCGACCGCCGCTCTTTGATCTCCACAATTGACTTAATCGAATACTACTCACTATAGATCAAAGTTTTATCGAGTTCCCGGACTCATGAATTCATTGCCAGTCAACTGTTTAGATTTAATTTGGACATGTAGTCAATTGACCAGCATGTTTTATGATTATAAGTTAATTAGTTGTGAGTGGTTGTTTTCCAAATCCAATTTTGATTGTTTAGCTTCATCATCATCAAATAGTTCGTTCATTTCCTTAACAACCACATAGTCTATTAAACTATTTCGTGACGCGGACACACCTACAAATTCGGTGTCGACGTTAATTTTAGTATCTGGCCCCCCAAATATCATCAACTTGACATTAAAACATTCTTTACAAGTCAAGAAACCGTAAAGCTCTCAAAGAAAGATTGATGGTCACCCACGGAATGCATTTTTATTGTAATGGCTATCTAAATGGTTGTGCAATATGGTGGCATTATCGGTCGATGTCAAGGATAGATAGGTTGTTGATGGGAATTTATCGCCCTTCACAGTGCAGGGCGCGGCCCAAGGATTCGAAACACGAGACACTAACTAGGAGCGGTCTTCGATAGACGTTGACGTTGTTTACATTTTAACGGTTAATGGAAGCCGCGGGTTAAGTTCGCAAATATATTGTCTTACAATATATTTCATTTAACTATTGTATAAAGTAATAAACGCAGCGTAGGCGCACTCTGCGGGTAACCCCAATGAGGGCACGATCGATCGCCACGATGTGGGCGCGAAACACCGTATCACCATAAATGAGCCTTTTGTGCTGTAAATTGATCATGAGGGCCTGACCGATCGCCTTTTGCAATAACGAAAACTAATCATCTTCTATTTGATACCCACGTGGAAGTGTTCTGGAGCTTTTGGCGCCGTGCACGTCGCAGGCGCGCCGGGCGGCGCTCAGGGCGCTGCACCAGTGCTATTTGTTTAACTCAAATTTAGAACGCGGGGCTTTCTCGCTCCTAACGAAATATTTAGATAAGGAAATGTCGCAACATCAAGCAAAACAATGAGCTGTTAATTGTTGTGAGCTTTACTTTTTTCCTTACTTATGGGTGCGTCGACCCTTCCAACGCGTGGGTGGAATAATGGACAGATTTTTTAAATATTCAGAAACCTGAGGACTTTACTATTTTCATAAGATGAAGAAGAAAGCTTAGAGCCTGGAGACTGAATTAAAGATAAATGCTTAATGATTATCAAACTTATCGCTTTTTGATGAATCAAATCAGTCATTAAAGTTACGTTCCCTTAATAGCTACGAAAGTAGCTTGTTAATACGGTCAAGTAAGAGAGGACACGCGACGGGGCTTAGTAATGATTTATGTTTATTTAAATGCAGGGCATGTAGTAGACGAAGCTACGTACATATGTATAATCACTGGGGCCGCTGCCCGTGACCAATGTTAAATTGAATACGAATCGGTTATTTGCTATCGAGTGATCGAACACGGCGCGCGCTCCGAATCGATTCGATGCGAGATGATCGGTGGATCGGCTGCCTTTCAGCCTGCATCATTTATTTATAATTTCGTTTACTGCTCATCTTAAAAGCACGTTGACATCAGAAGATTAGTTATTATAGAAACATAAAGCAATAAAGATATCAATTTCTAACAATGTTGAGGTATGCGTATTCGAATAAGTTATTGCCACTTTAGCGGTGTGATGAAATCGAATATCTACTGGTGACTAGATGCATTAGAGTGCAGGACCGTTGCAATGTTAACCAGCCTTATCGGGAAAACAATGAATGTTCCACAAGCATTACCATGCCAATGTACCGGCTCTAATTAAGCCATGACGGGCTTCGGGAGGGAAGGATCGAACGAACCTGTAATTATTTACGCTAATTTAGTCTTGTGTATCTCATGTTTATTTACTGCTTTATTTTATGCGTTCTAGAGCCGGTTGCTGGCTGTGTATGCATTTTAATGTTATATTGATTCCTACAATATTGTTATTAGGAGTTGTACTATGCAGTTTAATATTCATATTAGTCAATAGTTCTTCGTTTGATGTTCACAAGATCTATTAAATTAATACGATTTCCGCATGTCAGCCCATATTCGTAGTATAGAGTAGGCAGTTATCTACATACTTACCCGGTTTTTAGTAAATACTAGTGAACGTTCATTAGTACAACAAATATTGATTCAAACACCTGATTGTTTTGCCTCCGTATATGGTATTTGAGTGTTCGTGCTCAATTACTCCCGACCAAAACCTTTTACCGAAATACTATAATGAGTTAAATGTGGGAAGGTAATAAAAAATATGAAATAAAATTAAAATTTTCACACGTAACTCAACTTTGTCATAACCATTAGGGACAACATTATTAATTACGTCACACTGAGTTAACCCGTTGCTTCCTTATCGAGGATCTTGTAAACATGATAATCTGTGATCTCTGCATAATTACGAAGGAACACCGTTTGTCGTCGCGTACGCACCGTGTGTCCCGTCATTACGGACATAATGACGCAATGAAAGCTCACAAACGGACCGCAATCATACCTCGTTATACCGACTCAATGGACAGTGACGATTTTATTCGACTTCATTCCTTTTGATTCATGAATGGGAAGATAATTTAATGATAGTGTTCACTCATCATCAGAATTATCGTTTTTATTACATCCTCCCGAATAGAGATGCAGCGAAGGCAGTTCTTAATAAAATTTTCGTTTTATTTTATCTGTTTCTTAGTTAAAAAATCGGGACATAAATTATTTCTTATTATACCAACAGTTATAATCTAGATGACCTATTTATTGCTCTTTATTGCTTGTTTGTAATTTATTATTATCTAGATTCAGCTGCAATTAGTAGAATCCATGAATTAAACATCGCACTAGTTATGTTATCTAATTTCGTAGATTAAAGGTTATGATGAGCTCATTTGTTTCCGCTAGGTTTACTACATCATTAATATGATTAATTGTATTAATATGATAATAGTAATTAGCCATTACTGTAGATGGATGTAGGGCGCTACGCTACGCGGTTACTAATTGTAATTCGTAGCGACGCTTATGTCGAATTTGTCATGACAGCGCACGCTTTCTTTTGAAATAATGCCTCTGTAATCTAATATGTATATTATTTACTTATTGTACCTACTGTGCCACTGTAGGACAAAGGCCTCCCTCTCCTTTTTCCACACAATTCTGTCTTTTCGGTAGGAGTCAAGCTCGTCCCGTCACTAAACCTTGGCCTGCGGCGATGTCATCTTACGTTAGATGGCACCCACTCGGTAGCTCTTTTAGCCCATTTCTCATCTGACAAGTAGCATTCATATACAGCCCAGTCCCACTTAAGGTAGTAGCGAACCCGCTAGCTTTGCGGCTTAGTTTACGTACGCAGTACTAACTTTAATTCAGTTAATAACTCTTGTTTTTTTTTGCTTTGTCACAGGTTGCTGGTTGGCGCTCCACTAGGTCAGAATCTTCAACCGAACACGACCAAGTCGGGTGCGCTATGGAAGTGTAGCGTGACGTCAGCTCCCACAGACTGCATACAAATCATCACTGATGGGAAAAGGAGTGAGTAAACTGTGAATAGAGCATTTGTTGTGAGGATACTTCGCAGAAAAACATTAGAAAACTCGTTCCTATGTATTGAACCTTTCGTCAACATCGTCAGCCTTCAGAATATCTTTCATTGCATTTGACATCAGATCTCCATCATACCTATTCCTTTTTTCAGACAATTTTCAAAGAATATAGTTGTACATACTACGTACTATGCAGGATAAAGGTTTATTCACAAATCAAGTGTTTTAAATTAAGTTTTAGTTTAAGTGAGTTAGTTAAAACAATAGTATTAGTTCTCACACTGTTTTTGTTTTTAAAATCACTAAAGAAAAACTTGTCAAATACACACATAGATGACTTACCTAGATGATTGAGTAGTTAGGGCTCACAAGACACTAGCTAAGTAGTACCTAGCGTGTTCTCACAGTCTAGATACAAACGAAGGAATCGCTGGAACGTCCATCGATACCGAAGAATCAATGTAATCGATTAAAATATCGATATAAGTTTTAACTAAAATGTTGTCTTTTGTCGGTGGTGCCCCAAACAGCGAAGTACGGCAAGATAGACACGAGTAAGTGAGCTGTGGTCTCAACCTCCTTTTATTCTTAATCATTTGCTCTTCGACTAATCGACTAATCGCTGTAATGTACTTTTTGATTTACTAATTGTCAACTCTTGCTCAAGTTCCAGCTGGACCGTCATTATGATACTGCAACGCATGACATCACTAACTTAGTGGTTTGAATTTTATTTTGCAAAACATCACATTCACGTCTTTACGTATTCAGGGTGCATTTTCTGTAATAGAAAACCTTTTAGTGGTTTACAGTGGAAATTCTTCACTTTTCTCTATATTACGTCAACTTTCAATTCAACGGAATACTTAAAATGGGCTGAATATCTATAAAAGTACCTCAGTGAACTTACTGAGAAGTAAATTATACCTAAGGAACATGGACAGAAAATGCATCCTCCTTACAATAATATAAAGCACTAACTGCTTGCAACAGCACCAAAATCACATGCTTGAGCTACACAGCACTTTAGATAGTACAACCTATTTATTTAATATTTATACGTATAATAAGTACCGATCGTTATCTGGAGTATATTCAGTTCAATATGCTGAACGTGGAAGAAACTCAAACGAAAACGTATCTAGTGTAGACTCCGACGAACTTAGACCTAGAGCTTGATAGAAGTGTAAGATAGAGCTTCGTAATATGGTAGGCCTTAAAATCGTAATCTACAGTTTAATCTCACGAACATCTTAAAAGGTGAACATTCACATGACCGTCTTAACTCGTAACATGAAACTAAGGGTGACTGGCTATAATATCTAAAACATTAGTTATTAACGAATCACACATTCGGACTAAATGTGCGGAGAACATTGCACTTACAAAATTCTAATTACTTAATAATATGGTCAAAACCTATCTATGTCTGGTTTTGAGTAATAATAAGTTAACAAGAGACTACAAAGTAACGCTGGGCCGAATAACTTACATATTAATTAATGAATTAACATACGTAGTCTTCGATAACGTCCATTAACCCGAGACCACAAGTTTGAGCCGTATCTTCACGTTGTTATCACCTTGATTCATTACAGGTTGCAGGAGTATATCGTCACCTTAGCAAACACACCCTGATCACTTATACTGACACTTTTAATATCGATAAAAACATATTAAAACCACTAAACGATGGATAATATCAATTCGACTAATTACACAATAAGTCACTGTCTGCCCAAGGTAACAATAACGTAAGTGTAGCTCCTTTGTTATCATTTTAATTAAAGCACGTTTTAAAGTGGTTTTGTTTGTATCGATATAAAAAGTATCAAATAATATCTAAAAAGTTTTATCACTTTAGTTTGATGACCTTATAAATCAGGTTTTGTTATCGAGTAGGGGATGCATGTTTATACGAAATGCTATGTTCTATCAAATGCACGATGTTTGTGCAACGTGATACAGAGAGTATCATTTTCTGATGCATTTGCAAGATTCCTTTGCTGTTAGTTGAGAACTTTGTTCTTGCATTACACGCCTGGTTGCAATGCTTTGCATTTGCCGAGATTATCACCGATTCAATTTCTTATTAGGATTGAGTCTAAAACTTCTGTTTTGTAAGGATACGCAACAATCCATCACCTTCGATAAAGTTGCCTTTGTTTAACGCATCTCTAATAAATATTATATTCTTTTGCAGTTTTGATTCATTTTTAATTTATTTTGGGTTGAGTTTTTATAACATGGTGTTCTAGAATTGCGTAAAAGCTAAAAAATTATACCCTAATTCTGTTTTTGTGTCTAATTGAGCTTTTAAAATTAAGAGACCTTGTGCTAAACACCTTAGTTAAACATAATGCATATGACATAACATATGTGATTTATTTCATTGGAATAATTTTTAATTTAATTTTGCTATGATTTAAAAATCGATGCTTTTTAACAGACGACTGCTTTTTGTTGATTGGCACAGACTGATAATTTCTTAATGTGCAGATTTGGATTCTAATCACCTGACTGCCCCTTACTCGGATGAGATCAAAGAGGGGCAATGGCTGGGAGTGTCTGTAAGGAGTCAGGGTCCTGGAAAGAAGGCGGCCGTCTGCGCACACAGGTTTGTATGATTTGGGCGATTTGAAAGACATAACTGGCGAAATGTGGGTGTGTGAAACTCTGCCTTACCCTTCGAGGGATACAGGCATGGTGTTACGATTTTGTAGGCTTATGTTTAAAGAAATCACGTTAAACATAAATTCTTGAAACACAACACTCAAGACTGGACGTTCCCCCCTACATTTTCATACAAAGCGAAGCTGTACGCGTGCGTAGCATAGCCGTGGCCTGCTGTGGAGCAGGGCCTTTATGTCTTAACATCTTAATGTAATTTCTTTTATAATCATGTTTGAACGATACATATTCAAATATACAGTAAGATGATTGAAACCGATGTGAGTGACGGTGATTGCGGAATGTGTGCCACAAACATCCTACATTTCTAATTTTACTTACACGCGTGACAAATTCTAATAAACACGCATGTTTTAGCGATTGCAATGTAAAATAATTTTTGCGACCTAGATCCAAGATTTCCGCGTGATTTGTGATATGTGTATTTGCTTAGAAATTTTATAATGCATTAATATTTTTTAGATATATTCGAAAGCAGGGAGAGCTGCAATTCGGCCAAGGTCTATGTTACACATTGAACAACGAATTAGAATTAGTGGATGTCATGGAGCCTTGCAGAGGAAGATCTGTCGTTAGGTATGAACCTTTATATTAAATGTTGGTTAAAAATTTTCACCTATGAATAAACCAGTATGTTAAAAATAAGGGCTCGTGGCTAAGCAATAACAGTCGCACGGGTCGATCATCAAGGTTCAGGAACACTTGCTAAGGTCAGTTCGTAGATGAGACCCCTCCGAGACCCCTCCGCGCCTTGGAAAGCACGTTAAGCCGTTGGTCCCGACTGTCATTATTAGATCATTGACAGTACTCAGAAGCCCGACATCGACAGTCTGACAACCAGTCTTACCAAGGGATATCGTGTTATACAATAATCGGGTTGTGGAGGTCAGGTAGGTAGTGGCTCCATGTAAAATATTGGTATTACGCTGCATCCGGTTAGACTGGAAGCCGACCTCAACATATTTGGGAAAAGGAAAGGCAGATCAATAAACCACTATGTATCCCCATAAATCCTGATTTTAAATAACACTATAAATTAATCGCAATGGCGAAACTATCATCACTAAGTAATTTATGTCCTATAATTTCAGGGCATGATATATGGACTATAATTAGGTATCTATATTATAATTATCTCGGTCTAGATATTTTGTAGACAGTCAGTAATTTATCGTCCATGTCGTCGCCTAGCAATTCGGTTTGTCATAAATCACAAGCAATAGCAAGTCTTTTTGTTTATCGCTTGCTTATCCATATTATAATATTATGACTGCAAAAGTAACTCTGGCTCTCTGTCAGTTATTTTTTCGGCAACTGACAGGATTTGGATTGAATTTATTGACCCAAACACAGTATAAATAATACATCTTAAACCGGTAATACTTTCCCGTGGGATAATTCCCGACCTCTACGCAGACTAGTATTTCTATAATATGACGAAAATATTTGGTAATTTTTCAGAGAACACGAGGAATACGGATTCTGTCAAGTAGGAACAAGTAGTTCTCTTCTGGACGACGACACGTTGCTGATGGGCAGTCCAGGGCCTTACACCTGGAGGGGCACCATCTTCGCCCAGGACACCAGGGATGATGTGCTGGAGAGAGACAACGTCGTGTATATGGCGCCTGTGCAGGACGGTGCTAGTCCTGTCGAGAAGTATAGTTATTTAGGTGGGTTTAATTAATCCTACTAATATTATAAACGTGAAAGTTTGTATGGATGGATGGAGGGATGTTTGTTACTCTTTCACGCAAAAACTACTGAACGGATTTGGATGAAATTTGGCACACTGATATCTTATAACCAGGATTAACACATAGAATACTTTTTATCCCGATATTCTTACGGGATCGAAACTTATGCAGGTGAAACCGCGGGACACAGCTAGTATTTCATAATAATGAGAAACAGAGCAATGCTTCGTAGACTTAATTTTTCTGCCCGGTTGTGTATGATATTCGATCCGAAATAGAGATATATTAGACAGCTTACCTAGGCGTCTATTGGTATGCAATAGTCCATGCGAAGTATTACTTCTTTTTTTAAGGCTAAAGCCACAAAGCTCTGTTGGGACTTCATGTACTATTGTACATGAAGTCCCAATAGAGCATATTTTCAGTTGCTATTCAGTGTACATACAGTTACAAACAAAACATTTTTAATTCCAGGCATGTCTGTATCTAGTGGCAACTTCTTTGGTGGCGACAAAGCCTCATACGTCGCTGGAGCACCACGTTCCCAAGGTACCGGTCAAGTGGTCATCTTCAGCAAACTCGCCACTGAAGACTGGGGCAGGACTGACTTGAACATACTGAACTTCACTCTACTGCTTAAAGGAGAGCAGTTCGGTTCCAATTTCGGATATGAAGTGGCCAGTGCTGATGTTAATGGAGATGGGTATGTTGGTCTATTTCTTGATTTTGCTAGGCCATCAAATTAGTGAAATTCAAATGATGATGTCAGAGATAAGATTTGTGATCAATTTGGTACCGTTACTGCAGTTTGTGAAAGAGATCCAATTAATTACGAATAAGATAGTGATCGACCACTTGTTACACGATTTTAACACCTTTACATACTGTAATTATCCATTTTGTGAAGTGTATTATTCCGCAGCATTTATGAGTAGTATTGATAATAATATAACAAGCACTTCAAGACCAACAAGTATTAATAAATAAGTCATTAATGTATGATTTATGATGAGGTATTTTTCCTAACCTTAGCAAATTCATAATACAAAATGCTTATTTCTGTTCCAGGTTACCGGACTTATTAGTCGGTGCTCCCTTCTACTTCTCCCGAGATGTGGGTGGTGCAGTCTACTTGTATCTGAACATCAACTCAAGTCTACACCAAGAATACAACGTCAAGTTGACGGGCAAACAAGAATCCCAGTTCGGCATTGCCATTGCTAATGCTGGAGACTTGAACAAAGATGGATGCCAAGACATAGCTGTAGGAAGTCCCTACGAAGGCAATGGTGTGGTATATATCTATATGGGAGATAGAGAAAAGGGTCTGAATTCTAAACCTGATCAAGTGATTCCTGCGGAAGCATTGCCGGTTCTTATGAAGACGTTCGGCTATGCGTTGTCCGGAGGAGTTGATTTGGATGCCAATGGATATCCTGATTTGTTAGTTGGCGCATACGAAAATGTAAGTTGAAATTTTTTTTAGTATTGCTAAAAACTACACTGAAATTGGAAAAAATACTCTCCTATCGGTCATCATACTCGTCAAAGTGGGACAGTTACACTCATATCTATGGTTATACTGTGTTATGGGGTCTGTAGACTAGAGTAACAGTCGTTTAATGAATAGTTCTTGGTTCTTTTAATATTTGCCTATTTTGCCTTTTATTCTGGTTAGCCAAAATATTCAGGATTATTCTTCTCCCCTTCCAGAGCAGCGTTGCCTTAATACGAACTCGACCGATCATCGACATCAAGACCTCAATCCGACCATCGAACACCAACATCGACCCTACGACCCATGGCTGCGAGCGCGACCCCGGCTCCAACTACACCTGCTTCCACTTCCAAGCCTGTTGCATCATCGAGTCTTTAGTCAAGACCACTCAGTCCACCATCCATAGACTCAACTACGTCATCGAAGCTGAAACCTTCCCCGGTGGAAGGAAATATTCTAGAGTCTTCTTTGATTCGGATAAGAGTAATATCGTCAATAAGACTATTATGCTCGGAAGAGATGTTGAGGATTGTAGAGAACATATTGTATATTTGAAAAATAATACGAGAGATATACAGACTCCGATTAAGGTAATTTTGAGTATATTATGTTCTCTAGATGGGCTTGTGTGATCAGCTATTGAATGATAGATTAATCGTCACTTCAAAGGTCTATCTAAACCTATGTTTAGACTACTAACGAATGAGAAGTTGATGACAAAATGACACGATGTAATTTTTTCCCTCTTATTAATAACGACTCAAAATACTAACTGCAAACTGAAGAACCGGAAAATAAAAAATGGATGATAAGGTTCACTCCAATTTCCTCCATAAAAACGTGTCAATTTGCACTTGTTGTCGTCACAACTACGAAAACCGTACCAATAAAAAAAAAATGTATATATATGCCAGTTTTGTGTCCATCTCCTTACTCTTTATCATTTTTTTCTATTTATGTGTCTATTTTAAATCATTCTCTTTATCAATCATCAATGTATCCACAGTTCCAGTTGAACTACCTCCTCGTCCACGCAGAGCCTCGCTACTCTCCTACCGGCACACTTCCCGACGTGGACCAGTACCCGGTACTGAACGCTACTGCCAGTTCTATATTCACTGCCAACTTCCTCAATGACTGCGGAGCGGATGCTGTTTGTATCAGTGATCTGGTTGTGGACCCTAAGCTGTTGTTGCCGCTGAGTAAGTATTGTAGAATTTATTTTCGCCTATTTATTTGTACAGACTCCAGCACATCAAGCTACTACAATCTGTCAAATTTCTTTAATAGATTTTCAACTTTATCGCTAAAGCATCAGGTTCAAGGTTGATTGGGAAAATTTGACAGTTTCGGGTAGTTTGATGTGCTGGCGTCTGTACTCTATGTTTCAGTCCTCACTGGTTCATTTTTGTCACATTACTTTTGATAATCTTAATTAATGATACCATTACGTTCAGTCAGTGACAACCAAGCTATCATCTATCTCGTTTAACTGGATCTGTGAGCTCTTGGCTCATACAACTCGGAAGAAAATGTCAACTTAGTTAGAACCGATCGTCACGGGGAAAATACAAAGGGAGAGAATAGAATAGAAGATTCTTTATTATGTACACCATATAAATGACAGACATAAATATAGAAAATTTACAAAGCGTGTCACAATGGGGGAAGAGGGTGCCTTTATTTGTTGTACTTGTGTAGTTTTGGCATCTAAATAACTAAGGGCTGATTTTTCCATAGCCAGATAATTTTATCGGAGGAATAATTTTGAACTTTTGACAGTTCTTCCATGCAAAAACTGTCAGACGTCAATTTTAACGAATAAAAATTATCTGGCTGTCCTGCTGTCACTGCTTGACGCTGCTAGAATAATCGACTTCGGCGCAATTACCAAAAAAAAAGGAAAAAAAAAATCTGCCGATTGTAAAATCAGCCCTAAGTTAACATCCTTCCATCCATCCTTAACATCCTTACTAACGTTCGATCTTTGTCATTTCAGCAAAGGACAACAAGTCTTACGCGCTAACTCTGGGACAGGGAGAAGAGATCCAGCTGTCTATAGCGGTTGACAACTACGGGGAGTCCGCTTACGAAGCGCAGCTATTCGTCAGTCATCCTCCAAGTCTGCATTATATTGCAGTTAACATTAGCGTAAGTACACAATATTAAATTAGGAGAATGTGGGGCTTATGGCTAAGTAATAACAGTCGCACAGGTCGATCGATCAGGTTAAGCTACGCTTACCGCGGTTGGTCTGTAGATGGGTGACCATTTCTACATACCGAGATCCCTCCGTGCCTCGGAAAGCACGTTAAGCCGTTGGTCCCGGCTGTCATACGTGGATCTTTGACAGTCGTTACGGGTAGTCAGGACCCCGGAAGTCTGACAATCAGTCTTACCAAAGGGTATCGTACTACCCAGTAACTGGGTTGTGGAGGTCAGATAGGCAGTCGCTCCATGGAAAATACTCATATTCAGCTGCATCCGGTTAGACTGGAAGCTGACCCCAACATAGTTGAGAAAAGGCAAAAAAAAAAGTAGAATAGATGATATTAGAAGAATACATCTTAAAAAAATGAGATCAAGTTGTCTTTGCTGTACTACGACGGGACTTCATCTCTCTGTCCAGCTTTCAATCACAATCTGAATGATTTTGAAGGATAATGCTAATCCATTGCTTCATATGTTCGAAAAATTTGTTTACTCAACAACATAAATAACATAATGAATGTCAGAATGAAAGCCATTACTACTGGTAGTATGTTACGCAGTTACCTTGCTGGTTTTTAGGGTTCTGTACCTCAAAAGAAAAAACGGAACCCTTATAAGGTCACTTCGTTGTCCGCCTGTCTGTTCCGTCAATACCCTAGCACAAGTAAAGGAAAAAATCCGAAAACCATAAATTTGTACGGAACGCTCGGTGCGCGAGTCCGACTTGCACTTGACCGGTCTTTTCATTAACGTGGGAGTGATGATACACAATATTTTTACAATTTAATATAAGAGCTACTAGTTTCGATTCTAGTCATTCTAAAAAGGTCGAGCCCATAAAATATAACAGTCACGGCCACATGCGAACTTACGCCTTCTTTAGGACCGGTCCCGCCATCTGTCTTAACAAACGGTCTTAACAAATCTTCAACACAGTGCACACGCAGGGTGTGTTACTGTGTTGAAGATTTGACTCAAAAACAATCAGGAACAAGCAGATAACTATTTATATTTCTTTTATTTATTTATTCATTTTTATGGACAATAAAGGTACAAAGACTTTAATATCTTAGGTATTTTCTACCAGTCAACCAAGGGTGGTAGGGAAATAACATGGCAGGTGCATTATCATATTTGTTTTTATACAACAAGTCCCGGAATTGAGGCACACCGTTTACCAACACCCCAATTAGAATATTCTTTTATGATCATAATACCACTGAATTTTTTATATCATTTATAAAACATTATTTATTAATTAAATTATTTATACTGATTGTGGGAAAAAATTGTGGTCACATTACAAATCTACGCACGCACAGTCTCATGCGTAATGGGTCTAACGTAGTAGGTACTTCGTCCATTTTGGTTTGTTTACTTGTGCTACTTTCATAATGTGCATTAATTCAGTTACACATTGTATTTCAGGACAAACACGTAATTTGCACAAGCCTAAACAAGACGACAGTAACGTGCATGCTGGAGAACCCCTTCAAGAAGCAAGCGGACGGCTCTCCACCAATTACGATGCGTTTTGACGCACGTGCGTTAGAAGACAACGACCAATCAGTGGTGTTCACTGTGTGGGCTAACTCCACGTCTAAGGAACTGCATGCTGGGAAGAAACCTGTGGAGGTTGAGGCACAGGTTATTAAGAATGCTGAACTGCTAATTAAGGGGTAAGTGCATTTTGATTTTGTAAATTTAATTTCACTCTTGAACTTTGTTACTCTTTGTGGAAGCCATAATTCTGGTCGTCGCCATTTTGAATTTTTAGTAGTTCGCTATTAAAGGGTCTCTTGTCTGCTTGTCTGTTGTTAAAATGGTATTATAGAAAATTCAAGTGGAAATATTTTTTAATGTACCCTACCACTACCACTACCCTGGGGTAGTGCCCTGCCTGCACGTTGTATATCAAGGGATGCATAGGGCTCTCTTTCTTTCCTTCAATTCGTCTACTCTTTCATTTTCATTGATGCGATGTTACGATCCGTGACCCGGCAAATGACCCCTGCGCTACAGTTGTTTAAGTACAGGTGGCTCCAAGATGCTTTTTTAGAAAATTTTGAATAAAAAAAAACGTTTTTTTTTTAATTTAAAATATGTTCAAAAAACAAAAACGCGGAACCGTACACGTGAGTTAAATTAATGTCGCCATGAAAGTTTTATCCACACATATCAGGGCCGTGTCCGAGACGTGACAGGGCCGTGGTGCACACACAAGGCAGACACTGAAGCTCCGTCGCCGTCCCGGACACGGACATGGTCATATAAAATGTATACACCGATATTTTTTGAAGCCCTGACGGAGTACGGTCCGTCCGCGTCCCGGACACGGCCCTGATATGTGTTGATAGACCTTAAAGCGGCACGCTGTATACTAATCTTAAGGTGTATGTTGCGGAATTCTGCTGTATGCGGGCAGTGGAGGATGCGGGCGTGGGCGGTGTCGGTGCGGGGAGTGGATTCGATGCTTTTGGAAGGCCTATCCAGTAGTGCTCGGTTTTAGCTGCTTTGATGTTAATTAATATTGGTGCTTATCTGTGTTTGTCATGTTTACAGTGTGGCGCGTCCAGAGCAAGTTTTCTACGGCGGCGGAATAAAGGGAGAGTCTGCTATGACGTACTTTGATGACATCGGGACCAGGGTGGTGCATACTTATCAGGTATGTTTAAAAAACGGGAACTGATTTATTTATCCATTTACTTACATAACTTTTACAATATCTAACACAACTAACTATTTACACTATACCCTGTCCATTAGGTTAACCGTTTCTTGACAGCTGTCTTAGGACGTACATATTCCAGATTACGTAATAGTTAACTTTAAAATGCGTAGTAAAATAAATATATAAACTGCCTTAGCTTATTCAATTATCTTATTTATGGGCTCTTACAGATAGTATAATACCGTACGTGTCAATCTCAATCAATGTATTGTGTGTTGCTGTAATCACTAGTTCCGTCTGTCAAAAAACGGTTTACCTAATGGACAGGGTATAGGTACTAAATTAAATGACTAACCATATAAATAAAAGGCGTCGAAGTACTCGTCCTAATCACTGTCATCCGGAAACGTGCCCAAAAGAAGTGGTATTTCAACACGTGTTTTCAGGTTACCTATCTGGAAGGTACGGAAATTAAGACCATGATTACCAAAACCTCTACAGTACTTATCCGACTTGAACGATAGATGTATTAAACAATTGATTAGGATATAATTTTTAAAGCATTTCAGCTATAACTACTGATTTCACTCAGCTCTTTGAAACTAAACAGAAATGCATCAATATCTTAATTTCTTTCTTCCCAGGTATTCAACGAGGGTCCATGGCACGTGTCTTCAGTGCAGGTCGTGATACAGTGGCCTCACCAGCTTGCATCTGACTCATCACAAGGGAAGTGGCTGCTTTATCCAGAAGATGTGCCCACTGTTGATGGAGAAGCTGGTAGCTATCATTAATATAATTTATTTTGGAACTTTATTTGAAACACCTTCGTTCTCTTAAATGTTGAATATTCCCCATGAATAAAAAATAATAATCGAACAAGACTCGAAGTAGGTGCTGAATCCATTTTATGGCCCACATAAGGCCAATTTGTGTTTAAATTTCATTTAAGTATCTACGAGTATTAAAAACTGGACGGCGGTATTATTAAGCTTACCTTTAGTAGGCATCCATGCTCATGAAGACCATGAAATAAGTATTTGGAAAGAAAATATACAATATTAACTAACTAGGTTAACTTCTAGCCTACATCTGTAAACACTTTTAACATATTGCATGATTACAGCAAATTGAAGCCTAGAAATCATAATCATAAATCTAAAGTAACAATTAAACATTTCAGATCAAAACGGAGAATGTTTCGCCCGAGAAACCAACCCCCTAAACCTAACCAGTAGACCAGGAGCCCCAGAACCCCTTGAGAACTTAGAAATCAATCCATTCCTAACGAACGGCAAACTAAGCGTCAGTTCAAGCGAGAAATCCCACAACGAAACGAGAAGGAAGTTCATGGAGTACTCCAGTTCTAGTTCTTATAGCAGTAGTAGTAACAAAGTGAGACGGAAGAGAGATGAGGATGCTGTGAAGGCTGAGGCCTATACTGATAGGAAACATGTTATCAATTTGGTAAGTAAAAAACTTTAATCGTATCCATGCAAGGGCGCAGTCGTTCAAGCATTTAAAGCAAGCAATATTATGAGAAGGGGGGCAATAGCCGGGCTTAGGTACCTACATCCCAACCTGGTGAAGAGTAACCCGTGATTTGCTATAAGGGCAGATTTTGATAATAATAAGTTACAATTGATAATTTGGGATTTGATTTATTCATCATGCGCTAACACTGTAAACTTGACTCTGTCAATTGTATCATAATAATTTTAATTGCCCTGTTCGTGCCAACAAGGCAGGGTCTTACTCCCACTCGGGGAGAGTTTGCGGTCAGCAAGTTCAGTAGTGTCCGTCCAGAGAGTGCCCGGCCCAAGAAGGCCTCGCGGCTAAAAAAAATACAATAACCAAGCGAGTATAGTTATTTTTTTTTGGCTTTTTCAAGCCTAAACCTGTCCCTTAATTAAATTTCATTCAATTCCAGAACTGCCAACAAAAAACAGCGAAATGCATCCAGTTCCAATGCGTGATCTACAAGCTGGGTCGCAAGAAGACCAGCACCATCACCGTGCGCGCGCGACTGTGGAACGTAACTCTTGTGGAGGAGCACGCGAGAGCAGCCAAAGTTAATATATCTTCTACCGCGTATATCAGTATACCGAAGCATTTTAATATTCATCAGAATAAGCATAGTGATGATAAGACTACGGTGAGTTGAAGCTTTATATAAATAAAATAAAGTCCTCCAGATCGTAATTCGGCCACGGCGGCCAATCTCAATGGAGACTAGCCTTCGGTGCAGGAGATATTATAAAGAAAGAAAGAAAGAAAGAAAAAGTTATTATAGTGCACAAGTGTGCGCACAGACAGAGGTGAACTCTCTCTTCCCTCACTCTCATAGTCCGATGGGACGGCAATCCGACACGATTGGAGAGAGATCAGGCGCAGGACCAACGGCTTAACGTGCCTTCCGAGGCACGGGGGTATCGCACCGCCGACTTCCAAGCTCCGGGCTGTTACTAAGAAATTCCTAATGGAAAAACTCAATAACAATCGAGCCCAGGACCCCACGCTCAGCAGTCGCAGCTTGCGACCACGAGACCAAAGAAAGAAAGAAAGGAAATGCATTTATGTGCGGCAAGCATGACGCATAAAAAAGAACATAAACACACAAAAAAAAAAAATAACAAGTTGATGGTAGACATGCGTCACATTCACGCAAAACGGCCATCGCTCAGCATAATGCTAAGACTCTATACGAGACAGAGCCCCAGTGCTGGTTTTCAGCGGCAGCCGGCGTTGACGCCATGACGTTAACCAGTGCAGCATGCAATTATACATAAATAAATAAAAACAACAATCAAAACAAGAAATAAAATAAACCATTGCAACATATGATTCGACACAAACAAAAAAAAACAACAATCAAAACATGAAATAAAATAAAATAAACAATACCAAAAGACCAAAGGGCTTTATATAAATAAATAAATAAATATTCCACAACTATCACACAACGCCATCTAGTCCCAAGCTAAGCAGAGCTTGTGTTATGGGTACTAGACAACTGATAAACATACTTATATATTTCTAAATACATACATATTATAGACAAATTACACCCAGACACAGAACAAATGATCGTGCTCATTACATAAGCATTTGTCCTGGGTGGGAATCGAACCCACGACCTCCGGCATAGCAGTCAGGGTCACTAACCACTAGACCAACAGGCCTGTCAAAATTATGTGTTTAAAGATCATAAAAGCAATTATTCAGTAGCACAAAAAAAAAACATGTCAAGAATTCAAGATGCTGAAACGTAAAGCCGTGGAAGAAATAGTCGTAATGGATTTCCACAAGGGCCAATGTTTTTGGTTATAGCTACCTGTGTGTTTAATTCAATTCTTAATGCATTGCTTACTGACTGAGCCTGTGGGCTATAACATCCAAATTCAAGTTCAACAATGTCAAAATATACTTCGTGCATTTTGTGTGTTTCTATGAACTTCTAATCAAGCTATTTGGGGTAATCTTCTACAAATTATTCTGCTTAGAATAATAGTATACTTTTCCCAGATACCGCCACAACACCCTGTCCTCTGCCTTCCGCATCCAGTCTACCCCAGCCACCTTCCAGCCTATGCCAGCCTATGTCCAGCAGTGAACTGCGATAGGCTGAGTTGATTGATTGTTGATGGAGTAGTATACTTACGAAATCCAGCCAAACCAGCGCTGAGGCTTTGTCTCGAATAGGGTATTATGCTGAGCGATGGCCGTTTTCGGTGGATGTGACGCATATTTCCCCTAACTTGTTTTTTTTTTTTGTATTTGTATTCTTTCTCTGCGTAATGTTTACCACAAAAAACGCATTTTCTTTTTTTCTTTGTGTCTATAGCTGATTGTAACTTGTTAACGGAATTATACGGAATCCTAGTTATGAAATGAATAATCAAGTTCTTTTCTCCCCAAATAGGTGGATACGATCGCATATCCAGACTTGAAGATAAGCGAGCCGACAGAAGTGCCACTGTTGGTTATCATCATCTCAGTGATAGTGGGGCTCATAGTTCTAATCCTACTAATCATCGCGCTATGGAAGCTGGGCTTCTTCAAGCGAAGCAGACCAGACCCAACACTCTCTGGGAACCTGGAGAAGAACAACCATGAAGCAAGTCCCTTCATAGGGAAGGACAGGAACAGTGTTCGATAGCCCAAACTTGGAACATTTCAAGTGATCAGAACGTTATACAGCTCCAAAGCTGCCTCCCAAGTGTAAATAAAAACGACTATATGTGCACAACTATTTAGTATGTAATATCTCTGACTGTGATGTCTTCTTAGAGGAATTTGTGTGTATGTGATGCTCTAAAGTTATGTTCTGTTTTGTTGATGTTGACGCACGATAGGTATACAGCGTCAAATGAAACTAGCTAGCGATACTCCGTAGACGTGATGGGTATATCGATATGTAGACGTGATGGGTATATCGATATCTAAACATGATAAGACAAAAAATAAATTTAGGTGACGTTTTTTTTTGGTTCATATCGACCGCATTTAGTGTAATCACTCGAAATATCAGTTTAAAAAATCAGTTTATTAGGTAAACTTCACAGACGTGATTAGTATCGATACCTAATTACGATAAAACAAAGTAACAACACTAACAGCGGTCGTTGACCCCCAAAAATACTTCAATATTTTTATTTTTTCGTGTTTTGTTATCGGTACCCACCATGTTTGCGAAGTTTCGCTAGCTAATTTAATTTGACCCTGTGTTTGTTTTATTGCATTTCTCTAGCGTAATGTGAACATGTTTCAGATTGTTTGTTTATATATTCTGATGGATTATGTATTATTATTACATTTTGTTCTGTAAATACGTACTTGCCTTTATTATTTATGAATAGTTTAAATGTCTACTTAATTTGACTAGATTTTTCACTAGTCACAAATTGTAATAATGTTATAGTTAATGCGTAGGGATTAGTGATGTATTGTCCTTTGTGTAAGTGAATTGGGTCACAATTGATTTTGGACACTAAAACTAATGAAAGATGTTCAAAAGAGCTTTTAAAAAGTCCTGGTAGGTACTTAAATATTTAATGAAGTTTTTTTACAATTTATATTATTAATGAATTACACACATTTCACTATTATCAAGCATGAATTATTGCGTAAAGTGCTAGATTGAATTTGTTATATCAACTAGGGTTCATAATTATAAGTATTATATTGTAAATATTATTGTTTCCATGTCATTAGATTTTTTACAAAATTTTCTATTGCAAGTAGAGGCATAAATTTTACACGTTTTTTATAAAATCGCCCAGTAACACTGCCAACTATCCCATCACCGTAGTTTATATACCTTTAAAACATTTTTGACTACCTAAATAACACTGGTTGTGATTATATCTGTTATGAACTACATACCTACTTAATAGTACATTTTAGATTGAATAAAATTGTGCCATTTTGACTTGTTGTTTTATTTTTAAACAAAACACAGATAGACAAAGTCATCATCTGCCGAGCCATTTTCGCAACTATGTTGTGGTCGGCTTCCAGTCTCACCGGATGCAGCTGAATAGGTACCAGTATTTTAAATGGAACGACTACCTATCTAGCCCCCACAACCCAATTACTAGGTAATACAATACCGCTTGGTAAGACTGGTTGTCAGACTTTCAGGCTTCTGACGACCTGTAACGACTATCAAAGATCCACGAATGACAGGCGGGAACATCGGCTTAACAGATGGACAAAGTAACAAATGCATTATAGATGTACTCTAGAGGTCATAACAAGAACGAAACGTGCGCACACGGATATGCAAAGGCTTCTTCAAAGATCTATAAAAACCTACACAAAACCTAGTCTGAATCACCAAGTTTGGCCGATAATTGGTCGCTGAGCCCATTCATTCGTGACATAATCCCATAGTTTACGCTTACCAGCAGGGTAATTGCGTAACACACCAACAGTAGCAATGGCTTTCATTTTGACAATTCAACAACATTAATTGCGCTATTTACGTTGTTGAGCAGACAAATTTTTCGAACATATGAAGCAATCGATTAGCTATATACTTCAACATGATTCAGATTGTGATTGATAGTGTGTTATGAATTAAGGTGCAGGACCAAACGAGAGCCATGACATATTCTGTGAAAGATTCGAGAGCTAGAACCTCAGTATACTTGGTATCCTGGATTGAGAAACGTAGCCTCGGGTAATGGGCAATAGTGCTGTTTACATGATGCCGGATAACTTGAAGCCAGTTCTTTCGGGGTTGCAGTCAGAAAAACCAAACGCGTAGTCACTGAAAACTAACCAATCGAATACTAGCTTCGTAGCTCACATGAAGCTAGTACACAAGCTAGGATAGTAAAATCAGTGGTGGGGGTGCTTAAGTGGTGGGTTTAGCTGAAAAAATTTCTATTTTTTCAGCTAAACCCGCCTACGTATATGGGGTTCTCCCCATCCTATCAAACTATTCGTGCTTGAAACGCTAGCTAAATGAAGCTAGTTCTGTATAGGTACTTACACGAAGTCAGAGTTACTAGCTTACTAACACTAGCTTAGTAACATGGCTTGAGAAACTAGGCTCGTGTATCTCGGGCATTAGATTGGGAAATACATAGGCGAGACATAGGCGCTTTGGGATCCCAAGACCAGTGGGGCAGTTCTCGTAATTTTAAGAACGTTCACAGTCTGACCTCAGTCTCAATCTTTCAAAAATACCTCAAATTTCCCTACATTTTGACATCTGTTTGTCGCCGAGATCACACTGCGACTAGATTTTGAACGTTTTAAATTAAGAGCCTTCTATCAATCAGTGACGAGATTATTACGATCTCTGTAACGAAAGTAACCCTGATTTTAGAGTTTACTTTTCTTTTTCTTTAATGGCCAACCAACAATTGTTTACACTGTTTTACACTGTTACAATTTTAAAATAATGTTTTGCCTAAATCTAAGGTTACTGTAACAATTTCTTATAATTTACCCCGCATGCCCCATAAACGTATCTAATAATTGTGCAAAAGTACTGTACTATAAAATGAATAACTAAGTAGGGAAAACAAAAGAAACAAGTTAAAGTAGCGTGAGATAATAAGAGATTAAAAATAACATAAAAAAAACAAATCAAATAAAATTGGCCTTTGAGTTGGGGAACGTTTAATAAAAACTATAATAATACGAGACTAACCCGAGATGTTTACTTATTTATTTACAGATAAATATGTCTAGATATATAATTATACCAAACTAACTGGTAAACTAGGTAGGTAGGTTAGAAATCAAGGCGTAAATGCCAATATTAAGATAAAAATTAATTTAACAAAACTTCAATAGGTTTATGGATCTATTAACACTAACTTTGAATAGGTACCTACTTACTTTATTAATACAATACCTATATTAGTATTTAGCGCTTCATCAAACAACAGTAAAACCATACGGATAGTTAATTAAAAAGATAGTTTAATTAAGATTAATTACAAAGCATTGGCAATAACAATAAAATAAGTTATAAATGCATTTCACGTAAAGCTATTAATTTATTGTTGGACTAGGCTGGAGTCTCGACTGAAGCGCAGTCAGCGCGGAGACTTGTAGTAACTGATTTGTGGTGTGTGCGGTTTCTGAAATAAACACGAAAATAAAGATACATGAATGCAGGGTGGCGGAGACATCGTCGCGGAAACTGGAACCGTGAATTCAGCACTAGGGGGTGCTGAATTCATGGTTATTTTAATTTTCAGTCGGCTATCAAAAAATAAAATCTGCTATTTCATAGGAAAATGGTACCAACCCAGTCAAAATGTATGAAAAGTATATTTATTTTTTAATAAAAAGACGAACTTTTCAGCGCATGAGGGTTCAGAATCATTTACTGAGTCTATGTATGTGAATATGTGAATATCAAAAGATCCATGTAAAATGCTGACAACCAGCCTTGTATTTTTTTGCTGTCCAGGATCAACGATCTGTTGAGGATCAATCTTTCATTGTGGTTCACAACACCCACGGGATAAAAAAGAGAGGTTTCACAAGTCATCGTTTTAAAATATTATGAACTTGATAGATTTTGCTGTATAATGTTTAACAGACTGCCTCGTTGGTCCAGCGGTCGAAAGCGCTACTGCTGAGCATGAAGTTTTAGTTCGATTCCTAGGTAGGACAAAGTGCTATTGGGTTTATCTATCTGAAATTTCTGTCGCAGCCCGGAGTCTGGATTTGTGCACGATGGATGGCAATAGGCTCGTCCCCTATTACATGGTACTTAAACATAACTGCAATGTAGTAGTACTATAGGTACATCTCTACTCAACCCTTCGGGGAAACAAGGTGTGATGTTATGTTATGGTAAGTTGAACAGCTTAAAAATAATATGATTGCATTCCACCTGAGTCAGCTTACCAACTAGTCACGTAGGTACCTACTTAGGTCAGAATTCTGTGAGAAAATCGTGATATAGTTATTTGTTTTTAGCCACATGATATTTAATCAAAGTTTTTACGTTAATTATTAAGTTAAACTCCGCTACAAAAAGTAATGAAGTTTTTTTCTGGAGATCCGTTTAAACACTTACATCTTTTTTAACGGCCGACCAACAAAAAGTACACAGAGATTTATCTTGGTCGCTTACGTCATTCTTCTGTAAACAGGGCTGTTCCAAATCCCCTGAAAACATGAGATAAAAAACAACTAATTATTTGGAAAATACTGCGCTCTAAGACATACATCGCAGACGTCACCCAAAAAGCAGCCAAGCTCGAATGGGACTGGGCCGGACACGTTTCCCGCTTCTCGGTTGTCGGTTGCATTGTGAGCTAAGACCACCACAGCAAACGTCCAACGGCATCGCGGAAGACCCAGGCGTAGATGGCGGGATGAACTTGACTCCAATATGAGGAGCTCAGGATCGAGTTGAGGAAAAAGGAAAGGGAGGTCTTTGCTCTGCAGTGGAACAATACAGGCTGATTTATTTATTTTTTATTTGAAAATTATATCGAAATCATGGTTGGTTAAGTTTAAAAGAACCCTGTCTTCAATTACTTAAGCACTCGGTACGGAGAATCGTACCGGTGTACTTAATTGAATAATGAGGTAGAAGAGCAAACATGATCCAAATCAATATGTGAACCAGGAAATCGACTAATATGTAGTACAAATAATGGAATGTGCTATACATACATTATACCAACGTAAGGCCACATCAATTCTTCGAGACTGAACACAAACCGCTCTTATTGCATCAGATTACAATTAGCCTCGGCCCACCTATTTCTTAGGTACTTTAAAAATATTGAAGTTCTTGAAAGCCGGATCTGCAAGTTGTTAGGGTATAGTGGGCTTTACGTTACCAGTATAGAGTTGGTTGTCGAGATGCGTGATGTAGCTGCCGGCTAGGCGAAGGATCTCGATCTTGCTCAGCTTCCTGTCGGGTGGTTCCGTGGGGATGAGCAGGCGCAGCGTGTTGAACGCTATGTTCACGCTGCTTGGAAACACAAATCTTTTGATAACAATCCTATTAAAAAAAGCACGGGATAATCATAAGGCATACAAATAGGTACCTGCTACTGTATACCCAATTGTAAATAAAACTTATTTTTTCAACCCCTTTCATAGAAGTTGATTTGTTGTCCTTTTTTTTTTTTTTTTTTCAGGATGGGAAATCATCAAACGACCCCTCCCGCTCTGGGTGGAGCAGAAGGGAGTGTGATTTGTTGCCCTGCCAGTTTGCTCGAAAACAAGCACGATATTGTAAATTAAGTAAGAGACCTGCTACGTCTTACAGCTTTTAAACTAGCTAGACAGATCCCTAGTTTCAGTAAGTAGGTATTATTCAAACTACAAGGTGGGGCAAAAGTAATGTCATCATGTGAATGTGCCGTAATTTTTGCTAATGGCGTTATAATGTCATTGTGAGTCGATACATTTGTTGTAGACAGATAGAGAAATTTTGAGCCTTTTTTTTTTTAAATCTCGCGTTTACCACAAACCTTGCAAGTCATAAAGGCTAACATTGAAGAAGAAATCACCAATTTGGAGGATGTTTTGCGAGTAACAATTCAAAATGCCGTAAAACGAGCACAAATATGCATCAACTCGTGGACGTTTGACCGATATAATTTTTTCATCTGGGCTAATTTTTCAATCGACAGATATTTTTTATTCGTTGAATAAAATTGACGTCTAACAGATTTTGTATAGAAGAACTGTCAAAAACCCAAAATTATTCATCGGATAAAATTATCTGGCGTTGGAAAAATCAGCCCAAGCCCCCATGTCATAAATTTTACACCTTTAAATAAACTTTCCGGCAAAACAGAGCCCATTTTTTTCATTTCCAACCAAATGGCAACCATAATTATGACATTACTTTTTACCCCACCTTGTATTAGGAGAATAAACCTCGCCTCGTTAAAGAAGTAAAGCGTAATGACAGATCTATACAAAAAACATATCTAGCAAATCATGTAACTAATTGCCACTTGCAACATTACTATGTTAGTTCTAAACTTATAAATACAGTAGTGGGTTTTAGTCCAGTAGGTAGTCTGCAGGCGCGAAATGAGAGGAGTCTGATGTTATCTTGACAAATGATATCTTACTGTAGCAATCATTATAACCTTGTCAATTAAATAGCATCATTTATTTTATATTTGAAAGTGATCGCAGTTTAAAGAATCGAGTGATAAATAAGAGGATCATTGCACAAAGTAAGGACGCCAGCACATCAAGCTACTACAATCTGTCAAATTTCTGTAATAGATTTTCAACTTTATCTGTAAATTATTAAGGTTCAAGGTTGATTGGGAAAATTTGACAGTTTCGGGTAGCTTGACCTGCTGGCTGTACCTACTTATAAGTACTTTCTAGACGCCATGCGTTAAAAAAAACTGTTAATATTGAATTGGTGCTAAATCAAATGCAATAAGTGTCGAAGTAGGTAATACACCACACCACCCACCATATTACCCGGTCAAATATCATCTGGGTACTAACGACAACTTAACAAATTCTCGTGTGAAAGTGAACAGTTTTGCAAAAAAAAAAAAATTATATATATGAAAAAGCAAATAATAAAACATACAGTCTACGTGAGTCATTCTTATGAGAGTTTAAAACACAGACTTTATCTACAAGAAAGTATAGTAAAAGTCCTGGGAGTGAAACCAACAAAGTAACTTCCACATGCAATATACTAACTTTTGCGTCCGATCCCTCTCACGCGCATTGGCCTGGCACCTCTGTTTCGCCGCTGGTTGCGAGCCCGCATGTTGGTACGAACTCACCGAGAACATACGCTGTTCCCACGTTTCTTCTGCACACTGGTAATTTAGGAAATTCTCCATTGGCAGAGAAAATAAACTTCGCTGTATGGTTTAAATATGCTATGTAACTTAGGAATATGGCTAAACTACGATACGAATCTATATACTACGCCAATTTGCGTGTTCCGGTGATAGTATAACTTCGGGTGCAGGATACGTACTAATCTGGGAACGCATGGGGGCCCACTAATAAGTATCCCGCTGGATATCGCTCATGAAGGAGTCATTTAGGAAGAACAGCGCGCGCCACTGACTCGCTCTTAACCGATAATTGTATAAACAGATGGCTGCCGATGTCGCAGAGACGCACTCGGGACTTGAGAAAGTTTATTTTTTTGTTTATGGTTGTTACAATATTAAACTAGTACATACAATATTGACATCTGTTGACATTGTTTCATTAGAAACAATTTTTATTTTTTATTAATTTGATATTATAGAATTTTTTTAAAAGATAATCATAGCACTGGCAGAATAACACAGTAAGTGAAAACTTATTTTACCTTTTATACACAACGAAACTATCTTGTCAATGTGAAATACTTAAATAAATACACTTTTCATAAAAGGGAATCGGTTCATCCCAGTCCGTCCCTGGTGTGGCGAATGGGTGACTTGTCATCAAGAATGTAAAACGCGTCTCCCCCGAGCTTTGTCTGTTGCTTTAAGCTAACTACCGCAATAAATATTTTTAATGACCCCGATGATTCCTCAAACTGAATCTCTTCTTTAATTTGTTACTTGATATATACGTCATGCTTCCTTTGTATATTCTAGATATGCTTATGCGTTAGATTTCATCATCATCTTGTTATGAGCAGTTCTCTTGATGAAGTTATTTCAAAACCTCGGGATGGTAATCACTCATATCGAAATAATTATTACCTTGCCAAGGGAACTACGCCCTAATTCCCTTTCAACTGGTACTGAGTTATTATACACTACAAAGTACATGTTTATAAATCATGATTAATTAATTGTTTTCCTATATCTCATTGGGCCATGTCCGCCTATATCTCACGTTTCTTTCATTGAACTATTCGTTCAATTCATTCAACATGTTTCGCGTATGTTCACGTCTCGAGGGGATGCGAGGAGTTTCGTGGGAACAGCGGCTAATTGGTTAAATTATACGATATGTCGACCGCTGTGTTCATTCGTATTCATTTACAACAGTCACGGAGTTCACATGAAAAAACAATAGACGACACCAAAGACTACAAATTCGTTTTATGAAGACTATGCGTTCGCAAGCTTACACGCTCGAGTATGAAGTTTATACGGCTTCTGCATTTATTTAAATATTTATCAACATGGTGTTTGTTCTGATGTTACCAATATTGTATCATTCATTTACAGAACATTTATCAAATTCCGCCAGACTTTTGGTAATATAATAGTTTGATTGATTTGCTGATCATATGTTAAGCTGCCAAAATATTTCAAACTGCAGGTAGGTTTCATAACAACATACAAAGTTGCTATCATACACCTCATTAGCTGTTCATCCCAACGCAACCAACAATGACTTGCGTGAGTGGTGAAGCAATCGCTGGTGATGCTCAGGTGGCTGTTGGTTTAGCGTCGACGTCACGACCCCCCCACATCACGTCGCTGTCGGCCAACCGACGCGGCGCACCACGGCCGAGACTTTCTCCTCGCGACACCTCTGCCGGTGAAACGAGCGTCGCCGCGAGTCGCAGACGCAGCCGCGCGCGAGTCGACCGCCTTCGACGCTGGCGCGACACCACCGACCACTACCCACACTTCCGCGTACAAACATAAACCGCTTTCGCTCCGTAAACAGTTTTCGTGTGAACTATATTGTGTTAGTACATTGACAACATCCTACCGGAGACAGTGCATGGCGTGTCGTGACTGAAACAAACTACTGAGTTTGTACACCATAGTGATGCTTTTTCGTAATTAAGAGGTGAGTGTTGTTACCTTTCTACTAGCCGTGGTCCATTCTACGTTAGACGATGACATTAGATGATAAGGTGGGCGCAAACGTTAGTAGTGAACGCAAGGACGCGATCAGACTGGACGTCGGAGTGACCGTCCACCGGCCATCGTCCTAATTGATTTGTCTACTAGAAACACATGTTTTTGTCGCAGGAGAAAAGAAACTACCATTAGCATATTAATTGAAAACTTTGTAACAATACTTGTAGTTGTCCTCCTTACGTGAGCTCCACACCTACAGTATTTGTCTGAACAGTTACATTAGATAAACAGTTAAGCACGGACCGGTCTGGGTATAGCCGGCGTCGAGATCAGCTGGTCTGACAAAGCAAGATAAAGCTGATATGGATCAAGGCATCCTGTCAAAAAATGTTAAGGCCGAACAAACCGCATAATGCATTATTAAATACCCACAAACTTACAACACTTAAATAATGCTGAAGGATTTGATGTTTAGTGCTCCTTTGTGTTAAACGCTTTACTCATCAGTCTTCAGCATCACTGATGAATATTATTTAGCAAATAATAATATATAAACTTTAATATATAAACTACTCTAGCAAGCGTGGGTTGTTTGTTCTAATTCGGTGTACCCAAAAATGTTTCCGTCTTACCGCGAGTAGAAACAAAGGTACGTGACAAATCGCAGTAAGTCAACACAAGGTAGTAGTTGTGCAACTTTGCTTGACTTCCCGTGCTGATTGAATGGAGCCCTCTTTTCCTCAATACTATGTGTACTTATTGATTATTTGCTTTTAAATTAATAAAACTGTTAAAGGAAAGTCACATTAATTAAATGCCTTCACTTGTTTTAACCCATTAACAGATCGAGCTTGCATTTTATTCCTGTCCTGACTGCTTGGGGTAACTTAGACACCGGCCGTATTCGGCAATATATGGGTGTTCCGTAATAGGTACACCTTTAATCCAATAAAGCCCTAATATTGCGATATTTGTTTTCAGGATAATAAGTATGTATTGTGTCGTACAAACATCAATTAACTACTTCCTCGTCATCCTCCTGACTTTTCCTAATCCTAATTTATTTGCTGTAGGCGCATGTCTCCTTCTTCTATAAGGATCCGTCCTTAGAGCACCCTCTGCCCGGTACATCTCTTGTCTTCTCCGTATTCACCCCTTTCCGGCCGTATCACCTTCCACACTATCCAGCCAGCGTTTGTTTAGTCATCTCCGACTCGGCTGCCCTTAATCATACTCAAACTTTGCTCACATGTTACCACATTGTAAACATATCTTATTAACCAAGAATGGATGTAGGTACTCTATGAATACGGAACTATTAATGGACACTCATCAGCATTACGTTAGATTTGCGAGACGTGAGTTTCCGTGTATTTTCCGCTTGAGTACACTGAAGAGCCTTCGTTTTTTCCCGAACGCCACCGACTGTGTTCGGCGAATCGAAATCCGCGTAAATCACGGAGGTGACAGGATCCTCTTTGACATCCTGCCAATGACCTATTACAATACGCCGCCGCATGCGGTGGCCGGAGGTCGTACGGTGCATAAACAATAAATGCAGCACCTCTAGGAACAGTTATCTCTTATTCACACTTCGACGTTTTTATCACGATATCGTAGTAGACACGAATGTTTTTTTTCTAGGGACACGCTTTTTCATTATTGATTTTTTGCAATAGCTTTGTTGTTAAGTTTTTATAACTGTATAACATTGCGAGGGGTTAATTACAAACCAATTAAAGGATAATTATTATCCTGTAATAATATGCTTTTACCGTTTTAATAATAGCTAGTCTTTTATCAGACGATACAAATTAACGATCTTTGTAAATTGGTGAATTTTCTGTTCTATTTCTTTCCGATGCTGAACTCGCTCGTTAAAATCTTATTTGCATAAACACGTCTAGCGATCAAGTCTTTGAAAATAATTAAAGTTCCTTATACGGTATTATATTTTTAATAAATGAATATCTAATGTTTTAATAGATCGCCATTTCTATATGGTTTTAGATTTAATTTATGAACTCTTAAGCTTAAAAATAACTTTTTTACGATAGAAGGCCTCATAAGGTAAACATCACGTATTTGTTGTGTGATATGTGACATATTTGAATGATAGTGCACGATCGAAGAAACGAAGGTGATATTACATTACGCCTGCAGACCCACTTAACTCAAATTCTAAGAAAATGAACTTGAACCGTGTTTTACATAAATATAATCTATGATACGTTGGCTTTGGCCCCTTGATAGAACCTGTCTGAGTTCATTTAAAGTTGGATATTTAATTTCAGAAGACTATTCTAATTGTGAGCAGTGGTGGCCAAGTGGTAACGGGCGCAACTTACAAGTTGTAGGTCGTAGGTTCGAACCCAGGTAGGCGCTTTACTTCATGTAAATTATTTCATCACCACTGCTCTCAAAACGGTGAAGGAAAACATCGTGAGGAAACCAGCATATCCTAGAACCAAAATTTGCCTAATCGCACTGGGCCCACGTGGTGGATTACGGCCCACTCGCTCTCACCGAGAGGAGGCTTGTGTCCCAGTAGTGAGAACATTATTTATAGGCTGATTATGTATGTATGTTATGTATTCCGATCGTTGGTATCTTCTACTTCAGCTTCATGACTTCATGACCATATATTTTATTGAGATACGTCTTTCTTGGTTATCAAACATAACTTCACTCCTTCATTCAGTCTCCATCCAGTCCAGAACCTTGCTTATATCAGAGCAGTTCAACCATTTTGGGCGTTTTGAATTGCTTTTAAAGTTCCCTTAAAATTGTTAGGCTGCCAGGGCATGAACGCGCAAACTGCTGCCATGGATTCTTCAGAACACGATTCTGAACCTCCTGCGTTTAATTTTTTTTTTCGGTTATCAAAAAATAATCCTCTGTTTAATAAAAAAGGCCAACGCGGACAAAATGTATGGAGCAACTATTTTTTTTTTTAATAACCAACCAAAAATTTTGGTAGCAGGTAGCGCGTCGATGTCTCTGCCAACCCGTATTTACACCTACTCATATCGATCTATTGATTTTTGTGATTGGTACACTACAGTATTTGACTAGCCATCCTTACTGAGTCACGATTAAAAGGAATTTGCGAACTAAACTACCGTACAAAAACACAAAGAGCATCAAAGATATCTGATGCGGCAGAAGATATAGTTGCACTATAAGCACAATGCTGGCTGACGGTTTGGCAAGTCGGCCTTGTCTGCAAATGGGTCAAATTCACGCGCCGCTTGCCCAAGCGCAATTATACATGACCGACCATTATTTTATTTAATAATTCAAACACTTATCGGACCATCATGAGAAAAAACTAACGTCTATGATACGTAATGGCTTTTGTTGTAATTACTGTACTTGGCTAAAACACTTCGTTTAAGACTTGGTATTCAAGGAATGTTATTGTTTCGCCCGACCTCATCTAATCTCTTAATAAAGCCAGCAATATATTTGCGTCTAAGCTCACCATGTTCAGCCAGCTCTTGAACTTCAAGTTGGGGAATACCTGAATCTATGCTCTGTTTGGAATGCTAATTGATTGAACCTTTCTGATTAGTATTCAGGTAGTGTCCGTCCTTTCTGTAATAGGTCTTAAATATCATCACTCACGATTTCATTTTGTGTTTTTAGTTCTTATTCGCGACGTGTTTTATCTGTGAACAAAGTGAGTTTCACGTAATACCTTCGTGTGCCATTATTTACGTTACTGGTGACTATGCGAGTGAATCTGCTGTTGCACAAGACTGTATGATAATGTAGGCCAGACATCTCGGCGTACATCTTTCTGAGTGAGGCATGAGGCGACGTCCTTGTAATATCTTGACATTATAAAAGCTAATGAGCTCGGTATATGGTTGTTGTCAATCTATAAAGTCTTTTGGCTCAATCGTACACTTGTCAGTTGGAGCCAGTTTGTCCCTTCTAAATTCTATATATTCGATAGATTATGTCAGTATAGGTATAGGTACACGAAGTTTGTTAGAATATACTTAAGCTAGATCGATGCACTTGATCCCAACTTTGTAAAAGTTAATATTGTTTCGATCGAGTAGTTTCTTGTTCATACATGACTATAAATGTATATGACTATGAATGGATATAAAAAGTGCGAGTGGTAGTTAAAAATAGTTAAGTGAGGCTACGGCTTTTAACTCCCATTTTGACGTTAAAATACTTTTGTTTGATTAAGGGCTGATTTATCCATCACCAGATAACTTTTAGTCGAGGAATAAAATTGACGTTTGACAGTTTTTGTATGAAATAACTGTAAACATTAGAATAGTATTCCCCGAATAAAGTTATCATATGATGAAAATTCAGCCCTTAAAAATGTTAAAATACTTTAAATGTTATTAATTGTTGAGCAAGATCTTTAAAGATATTAGCAAAATATTGTAGGTGAAATACACAAGCTTATTAATAAGCGGAAGATTCACGTGATATATCACGTGAATAATATTAAACCAGTTCAAAAGCAAAAAAGTATATTAATTCCTCATCATCGAGTCCTTGACATAAGCACTGAAACACTTCCTCATACCATGTACCTTTTTTAAACCTAATTTACAGGTGCAACTTCAATAGGTAGGTATGTATATAATGAAAAATCGATAACGTTCAAGAGGTCAGAAAGTAATAAAATAGCGACGAGATATCCAAAAGCGATTGGCGCAAAAGGTCAAAGTTTGAATGACAAATAATATCTTTCTAAAACACTACTAGCTACTTATATAATAGCTATTTATATTATATGTAATACGATAGCAAATTGTACATAAATCCGCAAAAAAGGTCGATTTACACATCGGAAAATTATCCATTGGACGTGTGTGACGTCGTTAGAATGTCATTATTTCTATTTATTCCACGGTTTCTCTGTACGGATAATTTGTATTTTACTGCAATAATACTATTGCAAAGAGCAGTGGTGGCCCAGTGGTAATGGCCGTGACTTACGAGGTCGTGGATTCGAACCCAGGCAAGCACTTTACTTTGTGTCAAATTATTTCATCACCACTGCTGTCAAAACCGTAAAGGAAAACACAGAACGGAATGTCCTAGAAACAAAAAAACGGGTTGCACTCCGGGAGTGCCGGCAGAAGTGAAAACTTGAATATTAACGTTGTGCATTTTTGATATTTTGGAATGCGGTCTACTCTCCCTCCGTCTTACGTATTTTCGATCAGGCCACGTGTCCTGACGTGAGTTTATCATTTTTTACTAATCACAAAAAACTCTCCCTCCGTCTTACGAATTTTCGATCAGGTCACGTGTCCTGACGTGAGTTTATCATTTTTTACTAATCACAAAAAACTCTCCCTCCGTCTTACGAATTTTCGATCAGGTCACGTGTCCTGACGTGAGTTTATCATTTTTTACTAATCACAAAAAACTCTCCCTCCGTCTTACGAATTTTCGATCAGGTCACGTGTCCTGACGCGAGCTTCGTCTTACGAATTTTCGATCAGGTCACGTGCCCTGACGCGGGTTTAACATTTTCTACCCACCACAAAAATGTGCACAACGCCGCTAAAGAAGTTTTCACTTCAAAATTCGAACACATGTGACATCCGCCAACCCGCACTGAGCCCGCGTGGTGGACCGCTTCCTCTCATAGAGAGGAGGCCTGTCTCCCAGTGGTGGAGGTGACTGTAGCTTCGTAATTATAAACGTTTTAATCGCAGCGAGGTGTGAATCGACCCCAAGTTTTATTAATATTCATGTCTCGAGAGGCAAGTGAACGTCCCTGCTTAGATACAACCTCTACAATTACGCGCAAAACTGGTCAGTATGAGATTTACAAACTGCTTTTAAGTCATTGCGTGGTCGTTCTAATAAAATTCGTTGTTTATTATTAGTAAACAAGCGTTGTATATTATCTTGTTGTAGAATTTACGACTCGCGTAGGATTAGACCATAATGTAGGCAGAAATTATTTAAGAACAGGTGCTGCGGAACACGCAGTAGCTATACAGCTTCTTTATTAATAATAAAAATATTAGCAGGCTTTAAAGCAATATAGACGTCCGTTTTAAATTGCTGTAATATTTATAAAACAAAGTAATAATGTGAGAATGATACCTACTTTCTGTAAATACTTAGCTATGAAAAACTATTCCACATTCTCCCACAAATCATTAGTGATCTGCTTACTTAATACATTCATGCATATCTGCTCAAGGTCTAAACCACTGTGTTTAAAACCAATTAACAGAATTTAAATTCTGATGAGCCTGATAAACGGCCTATCTATAAAAACACTGACCTGCCAGTCCCTTCTTGTCTACCTCCCTTCCTCCTACCTTTTTATTTTATTATGTGAAAGTGTCCTTTCCTCGACATTTTAAATATTTTTACTAACATAGCATCCGCAGCCGCACGGGTCAGTCAAAAAAACTTGCTAGATTAAGTTACGCTTGCCGCGGTTATTCGTGGATGAGTGACCATCCATTACATGAACTCTACGTACCTTGGAAAGTGCCGCCCACGGAGGTCCCGGCTGTCATTCGTAGATCTTTGACAGACGCCGTCAGAAGCCTAAAAACCAGTATTACCAATTAGTATCGTGTTACCCAGTAACTACATAGGTGGCAGAGGTCAAATAGGCAGTCGCTCCATGTAAAATACTGGTATTCAGCTGCACCCGATTCAACTGGAAGCCAACCCCAACATATTTGGGTAAAGACTAAGCATATTGATGGATCAAGACCAGTTAGCAGCTTCAGATATAGACGTGACTTATCATAAATTCCGTTTCTACGAAATATCATTTGATTCCAACTTTTAGTAACCAACTTAGCCATTGGTGGTAGGCGTGGTAGGCTTACACAGTTAAATATATAGTCGCACTAGCTGCGCCCCGCGGTTTCACCCGCATAAGTTTCGATCCCGTGGGAATATCGAGATAAGAAGTATTCTATGTGTTAATCCTGGTTATAAACTATTTGTGTGCCAAATTTCATCCAAATCCGTTCTGTAGTTTTTGCGTGAAAGAGTAATAAACATCCATCCATCCACCCATACAAACTTTTGCGTTTATAATCCTATTATCCTACTAATAATAATATTATAAATGTGAAAGTTTGTTTGGATGGATGGAAGGATGGATGGATGTTTGTTACTCTTTCACGCAAAAACTACTGAACAGATTTGGATGAAATTTGGCACGCACTTGGGTTATAACCGGGACTAACATATAGAATACATTTTATCCCGATATTCCCACGGGATCGAAACTTTTGCGGGTGAAACCGCGGGGCGCAGCTAGTATTAGTATAAGCATATTAGTAAGATATCCACAGAACATAAGGTTTCGATCTAGATTAAGATATCGTGTCTCGCTATACTGACTTAAGTAACTTACAAGACTGTTGATATGTAAATCTCGTATAGAGGCCACATTTTATGGGATTTTACATCGTGTAATGTAATTAGGTTAACTGTTTATTGCTAATATTATACCTGCAAGCTTCATCTTTAACACAAGGCTTTATTATAATTACTTAAAATACGCGTTTTGCTCTAGTAACAATCTTAAAAGGTATAATTTACTGGTAAAACCTACACTTTCAAACTTCATTGATAAATGCTTACATACATAAAGTAGTGACAAAGTCAAAACTTTACATTGAATATTTTTGAAAAAAGTGATTGCTTACGAGGTTTGGAAACGAGTCTGGTACCGAAAATATACTTTTTAGAATTTTTGTCTGTATGTCTCGATGTAGGTTCTGGATTTTCGCAAAAACGACTGAACGCATTTGAATACACACACAGATAGTTTATAACCTGGATTAACACATAGGGTACTTTTAATCCTGGTGGTTCGCTCCCGTGTGGTATTTTTTCGACATCCACGCGAGCGAAGCCGCGGACAAAAGTTAGTAAATATTAAAGTATAAAATAAGAACCTCAATAAATTCACACTAACGAAGCTTAAAATACCTTTGAGGACGTTAATCATTTCTGAAATTGTTGGCACAGGTAGAAATGTCAGTTAAATGATTAACTCAGAAAATTACAGTTGGCACAAGGTTCGCTGTGTGAACTTCCGCGAAAAACAAGTGACACCTCGCGAACTTAAACAGTTCATTGACCTTTTATAAAATGTTATGGTGCGGAGTTGAGGTTGTTCAATTCAGTAAAAATTAAAATAGACAATAAATTCTTCCAATCTTCACAATGCCGATCCAAAACTTTTATTATAATATTTGTCATAAATCTTTTTTAAATTAGGTACGTTTTCATTTTTACACACAAAACTAGCCAGTGTCTAAAAAAGAAAACATTGTAATTTGAAATGATTGTTTTTTGTGCTCTATGCTTAATTTAAAGTAAGAATTATAATTAAAGCGTCATTTAAAGTCCACATGGTATCAATTGTTTTTAAATTGTAAAAATTGTTAATTTTTACAATTTAGCTGTAGTTTTAAACTTTCGATTCATTTAAAATAGTCTACAAATATTTTATTTTACGTGTTTGTAGGTAATTTGGGAGTATTTAATAAAAGTGGTAAAATAAATATGACATGAGAGGTGATGAACGAAAAATGCCAAGGTTGGTCTTTATATTTTGTATAATGGATAGGTACCTAACTATATTATATGTAGGTATATAATAAACAGGCTACCGGTACTTATATCTTGCTTTGCCCAGTAACATAAAGTAAGTCATACAGACAGTTAAAGATTTCGTGTCAGTTTAAATATAACCATATTGGGCACCGGCGTTTGATGAAAGGCAGGCTGTATTCAAATCTCTCGCGATATTACAAAGAGCTTCGTACATAGTATATTATTACATACTACCTAATGTTTTATCTCACAGTACGTATTGTAGTTTAAGTTTACCATTCCTTGTTATATTTAAGACGGTGTGTGTTTATAATCAACGGAAACATGCCTATACGAATTTCTACCAATTGTTATGCTTATTGCTCATTTTAAAGTGTGTTCGCATTTAGCGTTTACTCAATAGGCGTTAGACTGACGTATCCACTGCGTAGGCCCAGCGTAGGCTCAGCGTTGGCATCGCGTAGCAAGTAACTGCCGCGTAGCAACCCCGCGAAAGAAAAATACTGTGCGCTTATAAATACTAAGATAAAAAGTGGACCTTACGATTTAAGGGAATGCAGTCCCCACACCCACTTTTTATGAAAATGATTTCATCATTCGTATTAGGATCTGAACCACTAGACACAAGCGACGCTTAGTTTGTAGCTCACCGGATATGACTAAATTGTATTGTGTTATTTAATTTATAAACATTATTATAAATCTCTCAAAAATCACGGTTTTCAGATGTACATTTTTTCTTTCAGGTTCTAAAGAAACAAGATGGCCGCGCCGGATACTGTACGGAGTCGGGCTTGGCTCCTGCTGATGCTGGTTTCGTTACTACAGATTATTACACTAGCCCTCTGCGAACCTGGTAAGTCTTTAATAAATTAATTAAGTATCTAATATTTCCTTCTTTTGCAAAAAAAAAAAGCCTTCTACTTTGAGTAAAAACCCGGTAGATATGTTTAACATATTTTCCTCTCTAAGCCTTTCGAATCAGTAATGATCTATAAGGTAGGTATTCGATTACTGTGATATTAAGTCTAGCTCTCTTCACATCTAAGATAGGTGCCATAATGCACAATTCGTGTTTTTATTCATTCATCATGAAAATGCGAAAGTTATTTTCTTCAATTTTCACCTGTAACTAAAATCTACGTACTTAAAAACGGTATGTTTATGATATAATGGCGCCGATTCCCTTGTTCACAAAATAAATTTAAGTTCACTGCATCTTTTTCTTTCTATTTCATTAAGAAAAGGACAGAAGATAAATATTAGTTTAGTTCGGTCAAAAAAGACACTACAAAGTACAAAGTGTAATTTTGTAGTAATTTTGTTTTAAAAAGCAAACTACTGAATCGTTTTTGATGACATTTCTATGGGACTAATCTGAAAATATATCCTTACAAATAAAAAAAGAATTTTGCAAATGGGCTTATAAATAACGGAGTTCTGTGGTAACAAACATAAAAAATAAAAAACTACAGTCGAATTGAGAACCTCCTCCTTATTTGAAGTCGGTTAAAAATAATATAAAGTTGAAATCCGTATCCGGGTGCAGCAAACTATTTCTAAGCGATTTTTAATAATATTTTTATTAGCGATTTTTCGTAATTGCTATTAAAACAATATAAAATGTAAAAGTTTATTTATGTTTCATCGTCCTCATACTTATTTTATTTGACAGAATTTTAGCGTTATTTACTTGAATTGAGAGTTTAGGTTCCTACTTGACAACCACAAATTGCATTAGCCTACCCACTTACTCGTAATGTTGCATATACTCGTACATATATCATTGCATTCCGATTCTCGTATTAATTTTAAACCTTGAAAAGTAACTGGAATAAATAATATCTCACAGATTAAAGTTTATGACCTAATTTATCATTTTATATTTTGCAATTTTTGTTTAGGCAAGTTTTTTTTAACTAAAAACAACTAATCATGTTAAGATCCGTATACAATTAAGTATGTGGTTTTACGTAAACTTAAATTGATTCCAGTTAGTGAAGGAAACGATAATATTATTGCTAAAGACACTACAGGCGGATACATGAAACACGCGTGCAAACACAGAGTTGGCAACACAATTAATGCTTTCTGTCATATTTGTACAAAGGATTCTGGTCCTTCACGTATATGTCTATGGTCTTTATTACCATATGCGTATGAATCCGGTGTATCCATGCAACTAGGATATGTACTGGTTACTATGTGTTTTTATTGTCATCAAGTACATCCCGCGTGTGGATCAGTCACGAATTGCTATTACGAGCTGGTATACATATCGTTAACGTTCATAGAACATGAACAGGATATGAACATAAAAGCTAAACTTAGCTTGCTTGTCAGCAACACAGACTATTTGATGATTACGCCCCCATATGAATTAGGCCTCGTTGATCTAGTGCTTGCAAGTGCTAATGATAAACATGGGTTCGACTCGCAGGTCGAGCAAAGTGTTATTGGGTATTTCTATCTCGTGCTTCTTAGTAGCAGCCCGGACGGAGTCTGGATCAGCACCCTAATTGCGTAACACACGGTGAATCGGAATCTGAATCATTTTGAAGCAAATTGCTAATCCATTGCTTCATAAGTTCGGAAAATGTATCTGCTCAACACGTAAATAACGCAATGAATGTTGTTGAACTGTCAAAATGAAACCGATTCCAATTGATCGTGTGTTACGCAATTAGGATGCTGTACCCGGTTGATGGCAATACGCTCGCCCCCTATTGCATAGGACTTAATCATACCTGGCGAAATGTGGATGTACAGTCACGAGCAAAAGTATGTATACCCTCGGCTTTATTCAAAAGCGATTTAGTCCTTTATTTTTTTATTAAATTTTATGTTATTACCAACATAGCATTTTCGAACCCATAGGTTTATGTAATGTGTCGTATTTCAACGTTGCATTCGTTATTTCACGAAAAAATCGCAATTGAAAGTTGCCTAGTGTTGACATATTGGTGATCGTGACTGTACTATAGGTACACCTCTGCTTAACCCTTCGTGTACAGACTTGATGTTTCGTTATGTTATTTATATACAAAATTATCTGATAGTAAATACCTTTCTCACTTTAACTTTTCTTCAAATCACATCCTATTGATCAAGGCAAAGGATAAGCTTATTGCATTGCTCATTTACTCAGAGATCCTGGTTACTTATGCATTTCACAACAGTCGTGCGCGATGCCCTGTGGCTTACGTAAATTAATCACGGATTGTTGTTTAGTAAATGACTTAGATACAATAAAATATCAAAATTATCATCATCATCTGCCTAGCCTTTTCCCAACTATTTAGTGTTCAGCTTCCAGTCTAACCGGATACAGCTGAATACCAATATTTTACATGGAGCAACTGCCTATCTAACCTCTACATCCCAGTTAATGGGTAACACAAGATAATGTACCAAACCTATCAAGTCAGATTTCTTCCTATTTCCCAGTTTTATTGTTTTCCGTAGCAGGTGTAGAGACTTATAATTTAAATTAGTTGTAAAGTCGCTCAGAACGAAAAAGCTTTGCTTTAATATTATTTATTTATATATACTTATACCTATATAACGTTATATAACGTGTGTTTTTTAACCTGTTTTGTCACTGCTGGGCAAAGATCTCCCCCATACTTCTCCAATTTTCCTTATCTTGTGTCTTCTCCGGCCAATCGGTCAGGAACGAGTCCATATCGTCACATCAGCGATTCTTAGGCCTGCCTCGGTGACGACACACCTCTTCCAGCACCCACAGTGTGATGATATTATGTATAATAATACTAATGTTACGTGTTATTAATCTGAACCAAATAGCGATCATCAAATAGGAATGCACGGAAACACAACCTGTCGTGTGTAGGCGTTAGTAACAGATCCACTTTATAGTGTAACATTTTGATATCTCGATCATTAGCGCGTGAACTCATTGTAGTGACGTCGAGATCTTGACATTTTAGGCGCGTGCGCAGCGCAGCAGTCACGACACCCGCCAACATTTCCCCGCAACCTTGACTGCACTTCCGCTTCCTACGGGTCAAGGTTGAATCGTTTTACGTTTTTAAGAATTATTGATTATGTCTCGGTTTAATACGGTTAATTGAATTATAATATGTTTCATAATTTTCAATTAAAAGTTATTAAACTCAATGCTACGAGGATGAAACTGTAGTTCAGTTTGATATTCGTATTTGAATCGGCTTTACTAGTAACGATTGTGTATAACTTATTAGTTTTTTTTTTTAAATATACCTAGCCTGCCTCTTCGCATACATAAGTTTTCGTTCATTATTTATATTTAGTTTTTGTTTGGTGCTTATATACGTTATTCTTGCATTATGTAAATCAGTAAAATCATACCGTGAAAGTTCCACGAGACTATTCGAAAATTATGAGCATGACACATTAAAACCAGGTTCATGTAACCAAAATTAATAGGAATACATTTTCGACTTACTCAATACTTACGTATTATAATAACCTATATAAATAAAACATAATCGGGTTAGTTACACCATTTACATCATAGTAATAGCAAGGACGGTTGGACCGATTTTTATGATCATTTATTTATTGGATTTGGGTCGGACTAAAAAATAAATACTCAATTAACTTTCTGCCGGGTCAGCTAGTGTAATTATAAAATACAACAATAATTTAAATTAGAGTAGAATGTCAAATTATAATTTTCCAAAATCAAAATATTAAAACCTATAAATATTTTTAAAGAAACAATTAAACCCGCTTTCAAATCTTCCAAGGCATAAGGCTAAGGCTGGCTGTATTGACGTGACGTAAGTTATAATTTGATAACTGCAGCAAGGACTCTGACGTGACGTAAGTTATAATTTGATAATTGCAGCCAGAGCCCTTGACTCACGCTGAACTTGCGTAAAAACTTAACCTCACCCACACGCACATATAAGTACTTAAGTATATTAACTAACTACACTAACTACATACTTTTGAGGAAGAATTCGGATCCAAGGAGCCAAACTTTGTGCACTTTTTACAAGTGCACGACTCAAAAATGTTTACATCATCTAGCAAAAACTAAAGCCAGACAATTCCAAATAATAATATATGCTTAGCTATAATATGACCACTAATGTTTTTGTGTATTACTAATAACCGCTTAAGTAATGTGGTTTGACATCCGATAAATCTCAAAATTAAAATCGCAATAGAAAAAAGAATATCATAGCTATAATTTTCAAATACTTGTACAGACGCCAGCAGGTCATGCTACCCGAAACTGTCAAATTTTCCCAATCAACCTTGAACCGTAATGCTCTAGCGATAAAGTTGAAAATCTATTAAAAAAAATTGACAGATTGTAGTAGCTTGATGTGCTGGCGTCTGTACATGATAGCAATTAATATATCAAAAGTCGAGTGCCTATTGACCTATTTCATTTTAAACCTAATGCTTATAAGATCTATAAACCTGATCACTCTAAAGTCTAGTCTAGTAATGACAAAGGAAATGCTTGGTCGCAATGCTCGCTAATAAGCATCTATTTAGTTCCTGATAGAGGCTGACCTTGGTCAAATGCCAAGTTAGAGTCGAAGGATAAAGATGCATTGAGTTGACACCCTGTCAACCAAAGATTACGCATTCTATCAAACAAGAGCGCTTACCGGCCACCGAAAAATTTACGGTGAAAAATGTTTCACTGAATTTTCGTACATTTTACTGTAGGTAGGTACCAATTACTTAATCTAAATCATTACTTAAGTTAATAAAAACTGATCGGATATACAATTATCCAAAGCCAACTAAGGCACAAAATTATAATATCTTCTGGAACTTCAAGAGAAAAGATATTAAAAAGTATGACAGAAGGTTCTTGAATCTTATTGCCTGACCTATAAGTCTTGCCCGTCTCAGCTAATACAGCAATCGTTTAATTCCGGGACAATTTTTGACATTTAAATGTCATTGCACACCACAACAAGTAATGATAATTGCTAACCTAGCTTTATATATTATGAAAGCTGATATTTCCATATGGGTACTGTACCTACCGGGTTTTTGCACTATTGCCAGTATACTTCTGAGTTTTAAACTTTCTCGAAAATGACGGAAAATCTGAAATGGTGTGTGCTTAAGTGGAAATAAATCCAAATTCATGGCATACTCATATAACATCTGATTATTATTATTGATGCCTTAATGGTATGTGAAAGTGCAAATATCCCATAACTTCGGGGGTCGATTGTTATCAAATTGAAGATGAAAACAGTTCCGGGGTAGCGGGATCGTCCGAAAGGGTTACCGCTGCCCTGGTACATAAAGGGCTAAGGAAGGAACACAGGTGGGTTTTAGTCAGTAAGAGTCTGACACTCCCTTCTGCTCCACCCAGAGCGGGAGGGGTCATTTGATGATTTCCCATCCTGAAAAAAAAAAAAAAAAAAAGATGAAAACAGTTCAAATTAACGTGAGATCACGTAAACCGTGCCGGCGTGCGCACACGCCGAGCGAATGCAGCGCGCGTCGCGTCGTTGTCTACATGTCGCGATAGTGAAAGCTGAAGGCCGCTGACTAACGTAACTCCTCCGTCAACAGCCGCTATTTAGATAATCACTCTACAACGCATGCTCAAAGTTTCCCGTTTACTATCAACTAATTATGCACTAGTAAAGATAACTGTCACGCATGTTGCATGTAAATCACGTGGAGGGTTAGCCTAGCCACGAGGAGTTTCGACACAAATACATAGCCGATGACGGTTACCTCCAAACAATAGTAGGCGAGCCATAGCTATTTATCGAATTCCAACACGAGGATTGTAATTGAGGATTTCCCAATCGTAAAACCCCATAATTAACACTTGTTATACCAGATAATCAAACAGGATCTAACGCCTCCCAGTTGCGCTTGGAACCTTCCTCCCAATAAACCGGTCATAAACTGAACTACATTCAAACCTAAATTCCATTCATGTTTTCACAATTGTCTCTTCCTCGTGTTCAATTTTTGACCATGACATTAATCGATTATTTGACCCTGAGGACAACGCCTATTAATGGCGACGCATCATGCAACCGAGGTTTACTTGCCATACTTATATGTAAACGCAAGAAGCTGAATGCAATCTGTGTGGTCATCCATCTATAGAATGCTCAGATTATGACAAAGTAAAATCTCTTAAGTCATTCGACTTCGGCGAATATCATTATCTTGATTATCATACACGCTATTTTAAATTCAGCAATGTCTTTGTTTTGAATGCCATTAACCAGAATGAAGTCTGACTTCCTAATAAGGTAAAAGGAAGCAAAACTCCATTCAATAAGTCGCACATGCAATTTCAGACAAATTATGATACGTCGTGTCAAATTCACAATATGTGCAAAAACGGACACAATAACTTAACCTCTGAGTGGGCGTATCGCTAGAACACGCGGACATCTTTGAATAACAGAATACATACAATAAATAACCAACACTTGTTTTGTAATCCTTAAGTGACATAAGAAGATAATGACTTTGTATGATCATTGAATTGTTGCAGGACGTAAATACTCGTAGACGCATCTTACATACTTGTAATAAGGTACTGAACATTCCGTGCAGAGATACATAAATAAATAATTATGAAATGGTGATTACACAAGTTATTAGTACAATTACAAAGTATGTGCTCATCTCATACTTGTTGCTGATTATATTATTAATTAATGTGTGGATCACTTCCTGGTTATATTTATTGAAATAGTCATAAAAGTGGTCACATCACTTAACCGGTTATAACTAAGTAAACATAAGCTTATAAAGTTATGTTAAGTTGACTCCTCCGTATGCATCTACTCATAACACGTGTATATGCTCGAAAATGTTTTATAACTTTTTAAGGCTCACGAAGTCACAACCAAGTTTAAGACGGGGGTCTTAAACCATCTACTCCCTATAAAGTATTAAATATTTGAACAAAAATAAACAATATGTAGGTACCAATTTATTTATTTACAGTCCAATGGCTTTCATTTTGACAGTTCAACAACAGTCATTGCGTTATTTACGGTTTTAAGCAGACAATTTTTTCGAACATATGAAGCAATGGATTATGAATAACATTAAAAATTATTCAGATTCTGATTGATAGCGTGTTAGGCAATTATGGTGCTGGCTACTGTAAAAGAATCAAAGAATTTGAATTTTGTTCTTTATTGACAAGTTTTCATAACCATACAGCAGTAAAATGAATACACAGATTTGTTCGAAAAAGTAATCATTTTGAGATACCAATTAGTTACAGGTACGTGACTAAAAAAAAATAACTTATTGTGATGAGCTGATGTGTTCCATGATCCATGATCTCATTTCATTGTAAAAACTTTTATTAGTGCAAAACATGGCACATGTAACTTATATTAATTATCCTGCTGTGTACCGGATTTACTTTTTGTGTTTAAACGGAACCTACGGTCATCACGAATTGCCAATTGTTAGTTTTTGTGGTAATATCGGCTAATAGGACCATTAGACGGTAATGGACTGTTCTGGCCCAAATATTTAAGTGAATATTACCTACCGTAGGACGAAAACATTCTAAGTACTTAATACATAATTATTATGTTATGACAACCAATTACCACTAGGACACGAGCAATGCAAACAAACAGTAAACACAATTAGCAATAAAATATTGTACCTAAGGCCGGGTCATGAGTATTTTGTTTTAATTACCCGTTTGCCAAGCAATCATGTAGGTAGTTGGAGCAGAAATAACATTAAAACCTGTTCTTCTAAATATTATAATAATCTATGTCAAAGATCTAACTTATCTTCAGATAGATCAAATATTATAACCGTTATTTAGTACGCCCAAATACCACTTCAGACAGTGAAATTAATGAGAGGTTTTGACTCTACATGTAATATATGCATACGTATATGCAGACATAAATAAAATAAAAAGTAGTTTTAAGAGAATACAGCCAGTCACGCTTTTTTGATACACGATTATTTTAACCGCGATACTATACAAGTCATGGCTGTCACGGAGCAACTCTTTAACCTGAAGATACCTCGAAAATCCTACTAATATTATAAACGCCAAAGTTTGTGAGGATGGATGGATGGATGTCTTTTACTCTTTCACGCAAAATCTACTGAACGGATATGAATAAAATTTGGCACACGGATACTTTCTAACTAGGATTAACATATAGGATACTTTTCATCCCGATATTCCCACGGGATCGAAATTTATGCGGGTGAACCCCGTGGCGCTGCTAGTGTCAAATAAGACATTATAGCAAAACCTGGAATTAAATACAGTCAGTACAACTAAATCAGATCAATTTATTATTCCCTAGTTTAGCATAATTTCCTCTAATAAACATATATGTACATACACGTATGTCCTAACTAACCTACTTAGAAAAGCTGTCAGCGGTCGAGACTAGCTAAACAAGGCTTTTACCACAAATTATTATGTCCCATATGATTACGAATAAAGTCTCTATTTCACGTACATGTTATGTTACTAAATTAACATTTCTTGGAACAAAAACAACTGGTTTAAGCTGGCTTAGGTTTGAATGGGTTGGGTTCATAATAATATACTGCTTGATTAGTATTTAGATATCTAGTTGAAAACGCGCCTAATTCCAAAATATTTTAATATTTGTACCTACTTAATTTTTCGATTTCTTCTTCAATTTGTGACTAACAACTGAAGGATGCAGAACTTTTCATCATACCAACGACTTCTAGATAGGTAGGTATTAACTTACATCGAATTTACATATATATGTACTAGTAATACAAGGTGGGGCAAAAGTAATGTCATAATGTGAATTGGCTGCCATTTGGTTGGAAATGAAAAAATGGGCTCTGTTTTCACGAAAAGTTGGTTTAAAGATGTAAAATTTTATAACATTAAGGCGCAACACCCACTAGAACGCGCCACGCGACGGGACGCAGATAACGCACCCCCGCGCGTGATTTTTTACATACAAATTCAACAAAAACGCGCTTTCGCGCGTGGAATTGGCCTCCGTTTCCCGCGCCCCGTTGCGTGGCGCGTTGTAATGTGTGATGCGCCTAAGTCGAAAAAATTATATCGGTCATACGAACACCTGAGTTGATGTACGTATGTATGTGAGTGTTTTGAATTGTTGCTCGTAAAACATTCTCCAAATTGGTGATTTCGTCTTCAATGTTGGCTTTCAAGACTTGCAATATTTGTGGTTTGGCGCCATCAGATTTGGTGATACGGCCAACCAGTTCAAATCGCCTAAACGGGAGAATACACGGCCCCGGGGGGGTGTTTCAAAATCTTCAACGTTGCATGAGCTGTGTAACTGTGTGTATCGCTCCATTGCATTGTCAACTAATTCTCTATTTGTCTACAATATACGAGTATGTATCAAATCACAATGACATTACTTTTGCCCCACCTTGTATGTATGCTTTATTATTGCTTTCGAAACCTCGATTTTGCGATTGTAATCGATTTTATCCGACGATGCTAATAAAATCAAAGACTTGTTTCCGTCACTCGATACTTGATCGATCAATGTCATCACCAACCGGTCTGAAAAGAAACGACATACCCTATGCTCTGTTTACACTTGTCCATACTCTCTCTTAAGCTGTCAACATGACAGTACTGTCAACATTGTCGTGCATTTGATTGTGACGCCGCACTCCCGATACATGTTACGAAACTAGAGCGTCTACGAGTACAAATAAAGATCTTTGATTTTCATATCACACCCACCGCCTATCAAAAAGACTGCCACTGACAGCCTCGTTCACATTCATCTTAATTATCTACCTCTCCTTTTGTGTGTAGCCTTTCGCTGTCCTGATCTTAGGTCGATAAAAATACTTTATATGCACGACTTAGAATGCAACCAACTATGAATATGTTTTATGAACACGTGCACATGTGCGGTATAAAGCATTTCGCTTTTCAAAATGTTTATTTATTTTTTAATTAAACCTGATTGAACCTACCTTATGTCTTACAGAGTTATACTTGTTATTACTTGATTAGAAAAGCAAAAGAGCTTTTCTAATCATACACCTACATTGAGGTAGGTACTATATTTATTGCCATTTATTTATTCCATAAAATCTTTATATATGTATTTTTATAGTTTTGTAATGATCAATACTCATGAGTAATATGGCTGAAAGAGCACTTCACCTTTCGTCTGATCAGCCGATATATTCTGTTCAAATCTCACCGTGAAAACTTAGGTGAAGTGAGCTATCATTCAACGTGATATTAGGGATTAATATTATTGATTTTATTGACACTTCAAACTAACTCCTCCTAAGTTTTCACGGCGATATTTTTACAGAATAGCACCGCTATTTACCATTGCCGAATATCTCATTTTCTTGTAATGGTTCACCGATCACTAGCTTACGGGTTATCTTATTTATCAAAGTTATCTTTATATATTTTGTTGACTGATTGGCATGATGTTGGCAAATCCCTCGTATAGTTAATTAGTAAACCCAATATCAATCGACGTGCAACAGGCATTCCTTAACTTGTAATAAACTTCAAATACAAAATGCACATCCAGTGACTAGTGAGTCATTAATACAAATGTCAGCGCCAAACATTTCCAATTTGCGTTAATACCAGTACAAATTATGATGATTAGAAGCCTAATACATCAAGTTACGGTACATGCAAACGTACCAATACGCCCCAGGTGGCTGACAAATATAAATAACTAGGTAGGTAACTTTTTATACTGTGGTTCAACCAACGATATAATCGGTCTACCATATTAATTGTGATGAATTATTAGCTCATAGTAAACTATGTCATGTCGCAATTCTAATAAGTAATATCATAGTTATTCTATTGACATTTTATAACAATTTTTCAATCGATTATTGTGACCATAATTACTCATGAAACATACATGTGGTAAAAAATGCGCACACGCAGGTGTCCTGGCAACAAGCGGTCTGTACCTATATCCGTTTCTATATGCAATCATTAGATAGGTACGATTTTATTTATTTATTGGTTATCGTTTGAGTACCTAAATAGAAATACTGTGACAGTCAAAAGGCAAAAAAACGTAATTACTGCTGACTATGGCATTCGGTTACAACTTCCGACTTAACAACTCAGACACACATTATGGCTTCATGAATGAAAAGTTTTGAAAATTCAGATCCTACAATACAAAAGCTGGAGTAATAAATCATTTTCAATAATTCACAATTATTTATATTATTAAACAATAACTATAATATTACGAAAGATTGTTAAGAAATTACTCCCTAGTTGGTTGGTTGCAAGCGCTACTGCCGAGCATCAGGTCCTGGGTTCAATTCCCAGGTCAGGCTAAGTGTTATTGGGTTTTTCTCGCTGGAATTTCTCAGTAGCAGCCTGAAGTCTGGATTTATGCCCGGTTGTTGGCAACAGGCTGGCAACATCTAACTGAAAAAAACTTTTCAACAAAAAAATTAAACCGCCAAAAAAACTGAAAAGCAAAAAATAATAAATCTTTTTTATTTAACCTTAATAACTAAGTTCTTAAACTAATGTAAGTATACCTAAACAGCGCCGACTCAACATTATTTAGGTATACTTACATTTGTTTAAGAACTTAGTTAATAAGGTTAAATAAAAAAGATTTATTATTTTTTGCTTTTCAGTTTTTTCGGCGGTTTAATTTTTTTGTTAAAAAGTTTTTATTTTATAATTTTTTGTGGCTATAATCTACTAATTGTTTGCCAAAGGGCAGGCATATGTGGCACTGAGTAGAGTAATAATACACAACTCAGCATTCCAATCTGTGAGTGAATAATAAATCACCCCTATTTTCCCACCTTTAGGGTTGCATTTTTTTTCCAAATTTATTTGGAACCAACTTTGGGGTATACCTTTTCCAATAAATAAAGAATTATCAAAATCGGACTACTCTGTAAAAAGTTATGCTTGGTCATACATAAAATATATATATATATATACATATATATACGCGTCGAGTTGAGAACCTCCTCCATTTTTTTTTCGTCGGTTAAAAATGTACCTACCCTACGGTACCTACGTACACCTCTGCCTAACCCTTCGAAGAAACAAAGCGTGATGTTAAGTTAATAAATAAATAGTCAACTACAATTGAATACGGATCTTGTAATCTGAAATAAATGTTCATTAATAATAACATAACGTCGTGTAAACGGATTACCCATTAATTATCCGAATGGCTCGTAGGTGTGATGGCGGTATGTCCTCGCAGCAGCTCTAGATTTAATAAGATAATGTATCTCCTTGCGACAGCTTGCAGTAATTTACTGTGTCAATCTGCTATAATTTATGAAATCCTTTTAATTTTATTGAGCATCACAGCTGGTAGTCAATTTAATTATCGGCTTAACTATTAATTCTAGCTAGTTCTTATTCAGACTCATAATAACAATTTTAGCTATTGCATAGTATTGTCTGCAGACTATACTATAACGAAATCAACAATTGGAATAAAACTGGCAGTGATTTATCGTTTTAAGAAAATGATAAATTGTAACAAACGTAAAAAAAACGCGTGCATTCTTAAAATCTTTAGTTATCTTTAATTATCTACCAGTTGGGTATTTGATATAAATTGGGATTGGTTTAGTTTGAGATCTTATATATGTAAGTCACAGTAAACATTTTCTCAATACATATACAGGCTGATTTTTTAAAGACCAGCCAAATTTAAAGATGTGGTACAGACCATCAAACTGAACAACTTTCTCCATGGGACCAACATCGTAATCGCGAATAAAAATTCAGCCGTCCCATTCATTTAGGTCGAGTAGGTATTGAAGTTTTCTATGGGACAGTTGATAAAATTTTCGCGATTACGCCATTTGTCCCATGGAGAAAGTTGTTCAGTTTGATGGTCTATACCACATCCTTAAATTTTGCTGGTCTTTAAAAAATCTGCCTGTATAGTACCTACGTAAGCCCACCCAAATGTAAGATTAGCAATCAGCAGAATGAAATAAATAATTTACTAACCAGCTGTTAATAGGAGGTAGGTAGGTACATCAAAGATTATTACGGCACAATATATGTATTACTTTGAGGGTCACATCTCTTAGATAGTGATATATTGACTATAAATAAGGGCAATTACATTGTTAATTACAAAATCGTCCACATTCAAGTCAATTACATCTATAAATAAACTCTAGCAGGACTACAGGAGCTTATTTATTACGAGTATTCCATACAATATTACGACTTTGATAATAAAATAAACAAAATCATTGAAAAGATATTACTCAGAAACCAATAGAGAATAATACTACTTTGCACTAATAACAACCATATTTTTTTTAAATTTGTCTTACAAATTTTACTTTCTTAGGTTTATAGGAAAAAAAAGCTGTATCAAAAAAACAATTATGAATTGATGTCCATTTACGTCTATTCATTTGCAACTTTTAAGCTCAATAAATACGTAACGAGGAGCTCATTGCGATGCATCTCGGTTAGCGGACAGAGCAAGGCCTCGATAGGAACGGTCGAGCACGCATCTAGCACGTACTATCCGCAAAAAAGTGCCTACTTTGTACCTGCGCCTGATTCAATGCGTGTTGATTAACTATGCTTACCAATAAACATTCTACGCTATTCATTGTACGAGTTTGGTTAACCACCCAGGTTGATCTTGGTTTAATTTATCATGGTTTAAGTAGTTTTTAAGATTGGCACCTTTATACATAACATACATAATCAGCCTATAATGTTCCCACTGTTGGGACATAGGCCTCCTCTCTTCAAGAGGGAGTGGGTTATAATCTAGCACCCAGTGCGGGTTGGTAGATGTCACATTTCTTCGAATATTTGGTTCCAGGACATGCCAGTTTCCTCATGATGTTTTCCTTCACCGTTTTGAGAGTAGTAGTGATGAAATTATTTACACAAAGTAAAGCGCCTGTCTGGGTTCGAGCCCACGACCTACAAGATCACCTTTATGATTAAGTGGAATGACTTTGATAGAAATATGACAACGATTTTGAATGAGAAAAAGTTGTCGTGGTGTACTTGAATACTACTTGCGTACTTTGCTACGAATGCACGTTACTTATGCAAATAAAAAGACAGTAATCAAATCATTTTGTCCTTTTTCAGAAGTATACTATGAGAAGCAGCGCTACGATGGCTGGTTCAACAACAGAGCTTACCCAGACTGGGGATCGGTTGGTGAGTACCACAAGTTATTAAGAAAAATAGGCACCATCACGTAACGGTTGTAGATACTTTGCAATTCAAATATCTTAACAGCTGTTAAATGGCCGTGAGCGTAGAGATACGGATGTCCCTTAACTTAAATTATTAGAACATGACTAATGTATTCGGCGTCGTTTATTGTGTTGTGAATGATGATGGATGAATCGTAGTGTTTAGTTAATTAGAACTCCTGGGTATAATACAGTAATTACCCAGTATAATTATGAATAATTTAGTCTCAATAAAAAACCTATATACGTCACTCACAACACACAAAAAGGTTTATGAAACAGTAATCAAATTGAAGTTAAATATCAAACAATGTGATGTCTAAACATGCAAGTATACATGGAAATCCGAGTAGTGTTGTAACACACTATCGAGTAATCCACACGGTCAAATTCAACCTCTTTGTCAGCTGTCATTGTTTGAACTGACGTTAATCAAGTACGATTTGCTTTAGCTGTTTGATTTATCGAGTTGACCTTGCTCTAATCTCTATGCCACATGGATAATTTGTCGTCATACGTAGGCCGACCTTAATTTTGTTTTAAATTCTGTTAGGTCGTGCGGTAGGTGCATTGAATCTTAATTAAGGTATCAGGTATTCTATTTAATGGCCGTATTTTTAAAAAATCTCCCTGTCCTAAATGTGTGTGAAAAAAAAATCAGTTGATCCATACATTATGTCGAGTTACGCGAACATAAATCTATGGATCAACAGATTTTTTTTTTCACGATTTCAGGGTTGATACCGTAGTAAAAGTTGTTCATAATGATGAGTACAATGACCCCTCTTAAGGATTAAAACGATCAAAATTTTATTTGTATACAATTAGACACTGCTCCCAAAGCAGTTTTTGCTATCGGATCTAAATGACTAGTACCAAAAATACATACGTATACAAAATAGTTATTCGGCTATTCAGGGCGGGCGGACACAAATCCAACAAATCAAAGATCATAAAAATCGGTCCCGCCGTTCTTGAGTTTTAAATGGTGTAACTAACCCGATTTTGTTTTATTTATATAGATAACACAAGAATTAAGAAAGGAACCGATTTAATCGGCTGCCATTAAGAGGCCTTTAATGCATTTACTGATCAGATACTTAAGTTAACAGCAATAAGCAATGTTCTTTTGCGCTCTCGCTTAATATGTATAATACTCTCAATTTATGTCCTTTGTGCACATTTAGCACTTAAATATAGTTATTATTGCACATTTCTCTGGGCTTAATACAAGTATTAAGCACATTTTATTACTTTACGCTTTTATTGTTTCACATATCCTTTAAGAATGCAATTATATTGATAAAGCTGGAATAAAAAATATGATTCCATACGAATGATCATCATAAAATTTTATATTGAGTGTAGTTTTAATTGCATCCGCATTGAAACATCTGTCCCTGTAATATATTGCATCAGGTATAATAATCACAGCTAGGAAGCAGACATCATTCAAATAGGAATATAATGCGCATGAAGATTTTCAAGTTCATGTTGACTGTTTTAGCTTTTGCATAAAAATGTGTTTGGTACTCTCCTGAGACTAGTAGTGGCCCAGTGATAACGGCCCCGAAACCCCTGGGTTTCGAACGGTAAGGCACTGCTCTGAAAACATCGTGAGAAGTGATGAAGGAAAACATCGTGAGGAAACCGGCATGTCGTAGAACCAAAAATTCGAAGACATGTGACATCATCCAACCCGCACTGGGCCCGCGTGGTAGTTAAAAGGCCACCCCCTTTCGAGAGAGGAGGCCTGTGTTCTACCAGTGGGAACATAACAGGCTTATTTTACAAGTACTCTCCATGATATCCAGCTTCCCTCAGACAGTTATTTTAAACAATTACACAACGATTACATGAGTAAATTATCCAATTTATTTACAAGCCGATGACTGTTTATCAGATGACAGTAGCTGTTTTGTGGTCCCTGAACCACTTTCGATATGATCATATTTGTAACACAATTTATGGAAACTTGTCTTCAATGTGAGTGGGAACTGCTTTATATTTTTTGTGTGTGTCAATAATGGAGCAGAATTACGTAAATGGTATGCGCCATTATTGTTGAGTATGACTTCAATATTTATTAACTACCTTTTGGAATACACGGGCGACGTATGTTTAGTATGAATTAGGTATCTTTTGACACATTTATCCCTTGACGATAGTTTCAGTTTAACTTACAAAAGAATAAGTAATGAAACGTAAATAAATCTATTTGAAGTTTTAAACATACGTATATGCTCGTTCCATACTAATATTCTTGCCCAAACTTTTGCAAATTGCAATTATTTATGCCATCATTCACAATTTACCCTAGCATATAGCGTTGCTGCGAGTACCTTGTTACCTACCCTTGACTTTTGGTTTAAAAATTTCAAAATGCAGCGATAAACTAGCAACCTGGCTCTTACATAAACAACGTCCACCATTGAAGATTCAGTTATGGCATATCTTTTAAGTAAAAAATACCATTGAAAGGATGTTAAAAACAGTAATATTCGAATATCTGAAGCACAATCCGATTCATTAAAGTTTCCATATAGAGGCAAGCACGACATTCGTCCGGCGGAACGCACGACGAATGGTAAATTAATTAAGTGTAAAATAAAAACTATAATTTATTACCATATTTGTAAATCGACCGTTAAAACAGTGATTGGGTGATATTTGGCTAGTTAGTTTGTCGAATATAGCATCGTTTTTTATTATTTTAGATTGACAAATAACAGTTTGTTTCTCGATCGCCATAAAAGAACTAAATTCATTTGCTTATTACTTTGAAGTTGCTCAGCGAAGCAATGAAACAGATTACATTCATCCATCAAATAACTTGTCCGACGAATAATACCAATTATATCTAGCCACTGTCTTTCACGTTCATGCTCATACATAATCAATTCAATGTAAGAATCAATACGTCTTTGAGCTTAGCGAACAGATTGTATCTTTTAAATTTATTTTACATTGAATAGAGATTTTGTAAGATTTATTATAGCTACGTATTTATTGACTATACAATCCAGTTTTATGATAATTGTACATTTTATTTCACATTTAATTTAATCGCTTTAAGTAAACGCAATGAAATAAATAATTGGAAAATTATAATTTTAATGAAATTGCTATGAAGAGGAAAGCTCTCTAGTAAAATATATCAACGCGCGGTTTATCAGTGTATAATGTAAGTTTGTTGGCAAAAGATAAATTACAGAAACTATCATTTTTTGTGTTTCTGATCCATATCTTTCACACGTATTTAAAACAAGACGTGCGATTACCTCACCAATTCCTATATTTATTGAACCATTTTATCGAGTCATCGTAAATCGTGTCTGGTGCTAAGTTTGACGTTGCTTTATTATTATCTCTTCTAAAACTTTCAATTATGAACACAAATGATGATGAGATAATAAAACACTTAAATATTGATTAAAAAGGTATCCAAAAAATATTCTTTAGATTACGATTGAAAAAAAAAGGCAGTTTATTGAATCGCAGAGATGACATTAAATAAATTTGATTTGCTAGGAGCTTTATTTCTATTTGGTGGCTTTTTATCTGGTGTATCGTGTGTCTTTTAGTTTGTGCCAAATAAATGTATTGTCTTTCTTTCTTTCTTTATTTCTTTCTTTATTTTATAAAGCAAAAATTAGGTTCTACGCAGATTAAAAAACGTTGAGATTAGTGGTTGACCTACTGAAACTGTAAAAGAGATCGCGTTAAGTCACGATGCTCAGTAGCTGCTGCGGTGACCTCTTGCGCACCGCGGTCAACTCGTGAATCTACTAACACCGAGATAGCGCTCGATAGAAGCCTTATTAATTTGTCATCCAGTGTTGTGAAACTGATGAGTACTAGACACATTGATGTACATGGTGTTAAGGACATCGACGTACAAATTGTTACGTTACCCTCAGCGTAGATATATAACGACGGATATTTTTTTTTTAAATGTGTCATACAAAAAAGCAATGCCACGGCAAATGATTGGGTAAACCGGGGAATTAGTATCGATCAAATGAAATGACTTAAAGTAAAAACCGTTTTTTCAACATTCAAATTACAATATGGAGATATCGTTGGTCCCAAACTAGGTACAGCCTGTATCTTGAGCACCGTTCAATAAGTTAGGTAATGAAAGCTTTCACCCTGCTTACCCTACTTATCATGCTTAACGTAATGTTAAGAAGTATTTCATCACTAATTAAAACTACTTAACAGTGATCATATATGCATAGGTACTGAGATATAAAGGTCTGATTGATTTGTCATCTGAAGTTTCACAACTGCGATGTTTATCGATAGGACACACTGACGGACTCACTTATCATACATCGATTGTCGACATATTGCCTTTCATTTCAATTAAAATTAATTATGCGCCACAAGATAATAAATTAAATTAGATCGATAATATATCAGTCTATTTCTATGTCTACCTGGATTAGTTTATTCATTTGTTCTGTCTATCTATTCAGATTAACCCCACAGGGCACAGATATTGGTTGCCTATACAATTACTATGAATTTAAATACTGTGCAGGTGTGCGTTTACAATATCAACTGATTTAATACCAGGTTGCGTAAAATGCAGAACGAAAAACTGCGACGATTCTTATCAGATTGTCAGTGATTTAAGATTACGTTTGCTCAGTTCACACGCTTTCCTTCCACCATACCTTTTATGAGAGTAGGTAAATGTTTTATTAAAACGGCAACACACACGATACAAAAATACAATTGATTTAAAGCAGTAACACTGAATTTTTATGTCTAAATTATAATTATAGAGAAACACTGCGGTGCTTCAAATAATTTCATCTCAATTAAACATTTTGATAAAAACTACTATCTAAGATGATTATAGGATTTCGAGTCATAATCAAATAGCGCTCTCATTGCCTATTATTATAGTATCGTGAGCAATTTATATTACCGTCTATCGATTATCGAGCGATAATGACTATGATGAGTAAAGTTTACGAAGGCTCGGTGTAATTTGTGTGTGAGTCGAAATCTCCTCGTCCCTAATTCGTGGCTCATGCAAATAGACGCGAAGTTGCGCCACTTAGCGTCACGCGCGCATTCAATCCCTCGTGCGACCAGTTTCTCGCATTCATAAAGTAGGTATTGTTATTGTTCCCAGTGATTATCGTTTATTTGTAGGAATAAAGAAATTAAATGCCTACACGTGTCACGCAATCGAAATATCCTAACTTCGTAACTAATTTTATAAATGCGAAAGTAACTTTGTTTGTTTGTTCATTCGTTTTGGCTTTCCAATAAAACGACGGATTTGGATTAAATTTGGCTCATGGGTAGACCATGAACTGGTAAAAGACATAGGCTACTTTTCATCCTGAATCGCAGATGAAATCGCGGGGAACAGCTAGTATTAAAATAAGATAACACCAATGTGTTTATGCGGAGAATGGAGACGAGTCACACATTACGAAATAAATCTTTAACGCCATTTTAACAAATAGCGTAGTTTAGTTACTGTAATATTAACCTATGACAAAACTTTTATCCTTTTTTAACGATTGTTATTGTACATCATAATATACATTTAAATTAATAACGATGAACGCCGTATAAAACCACTTAAAACACTTTCAATTTCAAAGTATGTGCAAGTTTACATAAATTAATTTAAATATTCGGTTTTGTTTTTACGATTGTATTTTAATTACCCTATCAAACCACAGGCTTCTTGATAATGATTAAATGTGAAGAAACCAATATTAACAATAAAAATATGTACAAACATGAACATTGGATAAATCGCGCGTTGGTGCAATTTCTTCGATTTCTCACTTTTTATAGTATTCTGTCAATTTTCATGTGTTTCAGAAAGGTAATCCTATAAATAGCGGGCCATTAGACCATAAACAGCTCCTTTAAAGATTTAAACAAAGAACTCCTTCCAAAGATTTGGTGATAAGCATTAGTACCAAGTTAAATACATAGTTTTGTAGACGTTCCATACCCAGATTTAACCGCTTTCTCAATTTTGCATACTACATATGTAATGTACCTAATTCTAGATATATTTGATATCCACAAAAAGAAATCGGGGCAAAGATATTCTGAAGATCTTTAGTAGATATTGATCAAGTACCTAGCTAATTATATACTTCTTAAGCAACTAGAGCGCCCATTGTTTTGTAACTTTCTAAGTTTCCAATTGTAATTTATATGGTGTCCAATAAAGATTACTGTATCTAACTGGATCTAGTATAATGATGCACTTTGTAGTTTCACCACTGTTCATTCGGTTTGTAAAAATCTAGTCGCACCCCGCGGTTTCACCCGCATAAATCTCGATCCCGTAAGAATACCGGAATAAAATGTATTTTATGTCCTAATCCAGATCATGGTCTATCAAATCTGTTCAGCCGTTTTAGCGTGAAACTGTAACATACAAACATAAAAAATCAAAACATTTTTCTTTATAATATTAGTTTAGATTTACATAGGTACACGTGTAATGTACCCAGTTGTATCAATATCCGCATAACTAGATACGAAATTTAACATGAATTTATCAAACCACTAATTAATTAAGAATAACATGCACATAATAATTTTGTTCTAATTAATTTCACGCCTCATCTGATCGAAATGTCTTGTCAATAAACGTTTACACATAATAATAAAATTCGCATTGACAGTTTGTAAATTCTTATTGATGCAAAACAACTAACTTTGTTTTAATGACGTAAAGTGAAAGTTAGAAAAGATATTGATTAGCTTGTCAGTTATGTTTCTAATCAATCTATCAAAAATATTCATAAATATTTGCGATATATTTACATATTTTCCTGATTGTAAATTATTATTTTCAAGTCATGCCACAGGTGGGTGGGTAACCTTAACATTATCAAAATTATTAATTAGCATGTTTAAAAAAAATCACTAAGTAGCGCATTTTTCCTGGTTGGTATCAAATGTTTCTGTCGAAATATAATTCCTCCAAATATAAATAAATATTGTCCGAACAAAAAATACGACAGACGTAATTCCAATTCAAAACGTGACCGCCCATATAATTTATTTAAAAATATGTGAGAGACTAAAAATTATGTATTAATTGCTACCTACCAAGTAGCTCACGTAAAGACAAATCAGAAAGACAGCACAAGTTGATAAATCGGAGCAAAGATAAAAGCGTCGTTTTCAATGACCTGCCAAACAAGACGCACTTGATTTTGGCCAATTTCAACTTAATTGTTATCATTAATTTAAATATCACGTGTCTTGCAATATATTTTGAGTAAACACCAAGCTTAGTGACTTGTAATAATGTTAAAGTCGGCCGTAAATCTGACACATTGATTTTAGAAAAACCTGTCATTCTGGTAGGACAGACAGAGGCGACGACAATAGCTAAAACTGCGTATACATATCTAATGACGTTCCCAGTCTGCACACAAAAATTCAATTTAAAATATTACATAGTTTAGTCACTATAACAAGACAGATCGGCATGAAACCATAGTCATCACAACTACATAATTAGTTTGTTTGAAAACAACTGTTTTATAATTTCGATGCTAGGATTGATTTGATAGTTCCAAAATACTCTTATCCAGTATTGCCAGTATTTTAATTTATTGTCGTACGAACTTATGCCCGCGGCTTCACTCGCGTTTTTCTATCCCTCTAGAATAGTTTTTTTTGTCCTTATCTCTACCCCTGACAACGTGTATGTAAAATTTCATGATGAGCGATTGGGTAGACAAGACGTGAAAGCGTAACAAACAAATAAACATAATAATATAAACCCACTTTCGCATTTAAAAAATAGTTGTAAATTGGATTGTCTTCTCAACATTGTATAAAGCCGAACTTTTTTAAAACTCGCTGTGCCATATTTACAGCATGTACTGTACGTTGATACGCGAAGGTGTCATGAACTGTATTGGAAACTGTAATGTAGTAGTTCCTCCTTATTTGTCGCCAATAACAGTATTGAGCTGAACCGTAATGTGATACAAACGACTATGGAAAGGCAATAAACACTATATTATACAGAATGACTAATGCAACCTATAACCGATTCGAAAATGTGAAAATATATTGACTTTAGAATAGAAATAAACATAGTGCTAAGCGACATGTTACCTTATAAATATGTATGTGGCGTTCTAAATAATTAAACTATAATTCTACTCACAATTAGGTAAGTAATGTATAGTATCAGTAATAAATCATCAACTTAAAATATAGTGATTAGATTACTAAATATGCAAAAAAAAAATGCAATAGACGCAATTAAAATAAGGAAATACGCGGTAAATGTCAATGAAGACGTTGCATCTACGGAAAACATGCTACATTTATTTAATTATAATGGAAATAAGGTAATCACGCACATATTCATATATGCGAATTGCTAGTAACTACGCCATGTTATAACTATATTTGTAGATTTGAGTTCTCTTCTGTCACTTTCCATTGTATGCTCCAGTTACAGTGAACATCGAGTCGAAGCTCGACTAAGTACTGTCAGCAATCGTCTGACGACACTTTTATATATGCTTACATTTCAATACATTTAAATATCTATCGAATATGCAAATAAGGTCTTATGATTTGCGGGCAAAGTATGCAAATTCTTTTCGTCGTACATTGGAGATGATTTTATATCAATAGTCTCTTCTTGAGGTTTTTATCTAAAATATTGCACACGTTAAAATACGGTAAGTAGATTCTCGTCGCGGGTTATTTATCTGTTCAAATCAGTGTCATAATGTGGTCGACATTATCTACACGGTACCTAATGGCAGTTTTAGATAAAAATAACTAACTAAGTAGATTTAGATACTTGTCCCTTACACAAAGATATGAATCTTTAAACCCACCATAAATTGAGAAACAATTATGATAACGTCGATAAATTGTGTGCAAGAACAATGCAAAGGCCAGATAAATGCAACTACAGCGAATGTTCACGGGAACAAAACAGAAAGGATATTACCCAATACTGAGCATTCTCTGGGAGCTTTGATTTTAAGAGAGTGAACGGCTACATTCACTTCTGTTAGCTATGAGTCTGTCCAATTATGGAGTTTATCTGAAACCGCCCTGCTTAACTTTCCACGTAATCTACAGTTTCTTTAACGTAACCATCGTTTTTATCAATTCGGCAAATAACATTCGTATCTATCCACCAGTAGCATACTGTTCCATATTTATCTAAAACCTAATTAAAATTACACATGTCATGCTATAAATAACTCATGAGTACAACTCCAAGACAACTCGCAAACACACTCGGCACTGCCTTTTTCGACAGCTAAGAGAACTCGTGTTTTTGCACTATCAAAGCTCTTAAATAAATTAATGCCCACCGAATGTTTAAAATTATGATATATTGTAAACAAGTTTTGTTTTAACAGACGTAGTTTTTAAATCGAAAATGTTTTAATATGTGAGAGTGAAACACCTAAATGTTTAGTTTAATGTGGTCATAACAAGATTAAGTTTAAACTTCAACACACAACACTTTTGTCTCTAAAAGCTTAAACCGCATACGTGTGTGCAACAGACAACATCGATCATCTTGGTTAATGATTATTATTTTATTACTCACATGAATTAAATACTCTTAATTGCCGTAATTACGAGTAGCTACAGTAGTAAAATAAAATGTATACTACCTGTTTTACATTGCTATTCAAATTCTGGTAGCAATTTCCTCCTTTCTTGATTGTAAATGAGTATATTATGATTCCTGTCTTTCCAGCTCTGGAATGCTCTTTCTAATATAATTATTATTAAACCCAATTTAAGGACCCCGGTTATTTTCTCCAGAGAAAATAACTAGGATCTGGGATCTGGGTTACATATACAAATCATACTTCGCAATATTATAAGGGGGAAGTTACTATATACGGAGTACACACATATTTTAATGGAAGTAAGATACCTAACATAGTTGGTACAGTCAGTTTGTCATAAAATGCTCTCCTAAATCCTGGTGCTGTCGTATTTGCATATAGGTGGCTCACCTTACCAAAGCCGATCATTATTAAGCTGGACATGGTGGCTGCCTAGATGTGTGGCAGAAAGGAATCGTAGCCCCATACTCAGGAGTGGATGGTCCCAGGCAGAAATAATGATGATGAAGCCGAAGCCTCATTGCCTTTCCAATCCTTTGCATAAGCGAATTCTCGCCATTTCACGAGCACATCAACACTTTTCAAATCATGCGTCCTTATGTAATTCATGTCACAATAACACAATTCTTCATCCACAGGTAGCCGTCTCACGCGCAAGACGCCAGCGTCATACGCTGATGGGGTCTACATGATGGCAGGCGTCGATCGGCCTGGCGCCAGGACACTGTCGAAACTCTTCATGAGAGGGCAAGATGGCCTACCTTCGCTGGCCAACAGGACTGCCTTGCTGGCATTCTTTGGTAAGATAAAATTGGAAGAGACTCACAATCTTCGGACGGTATGAGAGATATCTACGGCGTCAACTTTACCTATATAGGCTTTTTTCCATGACTAAAAAAATATGTTTTGCGATTTCGAAATTCCTTTATTTATTTATTTAAACTTTTCGCACAAAAAGGTACAAAGGCGGACTTAATGCCTTAGGCATTCTCTACCAGTCAACCAAGGGTGGTGAAGAGATTATTATAAGAGATTATATTAGACAATGATAAAAAAAAAACTCTTAAAACTAGGTACACAAATACATAAATATTATCAGTCCTTTATCAGTCTACTGAACCAGTATGAGTTAAAGCTAAAGAATAATGGATATTATAAAGCTAGCACCGTTCCATTTGGGGATTAATGCGTGAATGCAACATATTACTTTTGTCCCACAAGCACAACGCATAAAACTTTGTTTAATCAGATTACTTATTTCAGGCCAGGTCGTAACCGGCGAGATCGTGATGGCGTCCGAGTCCGGCTGTCCTATCGAGCACCATCGCATACCAGTGGACAAATGCGACCACATGTATGACCCTGAGTGTAATGGAGCCAAATACATGCCGTTCCTTAGAGCAGCATATGATCGGAATACTGGACAGAGTCCTAATAGTCCTAGAGAACAGGTAATGCACACATAATTTTTTTATTTATTTTATATTCGTTGATATACGGGTAGCAGGGACATCGACCCGCAAACTTTTATTACCAACTGTATGTATATTGTCATCAATGCCAGGAATAAAGACGAAGATGAGTGTCCTAAACATGGTATGATGAAACATATATACCTAAACTACAACGTATGTACCTTTGAGTACGTTAAGTGTGACCAAGTGACGGTCTAGCGTTTTAGGATCTCTGATTAAGTAATTTGTGTCATGACAGCATTTAAAATATGTAGTTCCAATTATAGCCAGATCAGTTTTTTAAACGTTGCCCCACACTTGGATTACCTCTTGTATCATGGATGCATCTTGATCATTTTCACCATCCACCTGCAGAGGAATTATAACAAAATAAGTAAATGAACGTTCATTCCTATGTAATTTAGTTCGTGTCGTGTGCACGTGAAATGAAACAAAAATAAACATTCACTGAGCGTCTGATATCAGAGGGACAATTCTCGTAATTTTAAGATCATTCACAGTCTGATCTCAGTCTCGATCGTCATCCGGCGGGATCTCATAGCGGCATGGAGAGTGCGATTGTCGCAACCCAGCGCTGGGCACGCCACAATTGCGGCGATAAGTCCCCTCTTTGAGGTGTGGCTACCTTCCGCCTGACGCAGGTCCTCACCGGACACGGTTGTTTCGGGAGGTTCCTGTTCAGGATAAAGCGGGAGGAAACGCCAGGGTGTCACCACTGTGGGGATCGCCCGGAGGACACGGTGGAGCATACGGTGGAGGTCTGCCCGGCTTGGGCGGGACCCCGCCGTGTCCTCTTGGCGGCGATCGGCGGCGGCGACCTCTCGCGTCCGGCCCTCATACAGGCCATGGTCCGGAGCGAGAGTGAATGGGAGGCCGTCACCTCCTTCTGCGAAGCAGTAATGCTCGCGAAGGAGGAGGCGGAGCGCGCGAGGGAGAGGCAATCGCTGCACCCTCTCGCTCCTAGCCGCCGCAGGAGACGCCCTGGACGGGAGTCAACAGCCAACTCCCGGCCACCGTAGGCGCGGGCTTGCGGGCGGCGAGCTATGGGCAGCTCGCCGCCCGGTAAGGACCAGGCCCGGGTCGACGGCGCGTTGTGTTCCACGCGCGCCTCAAAGAGCTGTCAGCACGAACTGACGGGGTCCGCTAGGGCCGATGCCGCTGAAGGAACACGGGTGGGTTTTAGTCAGTAAAAGTCTGACACTCCCTTCTGCTCCGCCCAGAGCGGGAGGAGTCATTTGATGACTTCCCACGCAGAAAAAAAAAAAAAAAAAAAAGTCTCGATCGTCAAAATTACCACTAATTTTCCTACATTTTTGACAGGTTTTTGACATTGATTGTCGCTGAGATGAGATTGCGACTAGATTTTGAACGTTTTTAATTACGGGAATTGGCCTTCAGTTTTTATGGAGTTTTCATTGGCCAGAGGCTCGTTTGTGTTATTTACCAACGTGTAATATTAGAATAACCGTAGGTGGTTCAAAAGAAACAAAGCGATGACCACATAGAACCTGTCTAAATGTACCGAAATCATGATGTCAGTATGTTCAGTTATGCCATTAGTATTCAGTGGTAATCGATAGTATTGATCGCTACATCATCGTTACGTTAGAGTACGTCCACCTACACATGACTTGTTTCGTTCAAGCTTTCAACTTTACTAAAGTCATCGGACATTATTGATTACTGCGTTTTGTATAAATAATTCAAAGAGATTGTAATTTATTCACTGGAGAAGAAATGCGTAGTATTATGTTGGGGTTATTAATAATGCAGAAAATAAGTTAAGATAACACTGCAATGACTCGTTTATTTGCATATAAACAACTAAGCTCACCGATTCCAGGCATTGTTTTCAAATCAAACATTTACATTGTTTGCATACAAATTCTAATTACGAAATCACATAAGTTTCGTGTAATGTAAACTCGGCCTAACGTCCGACGGACTGTGCTCATCGAAGGCCGAATTCCAGGCAATAAAACTTAATGGTAGTATAACCCAGATACACCCATCACATGAATGCAGCTGCAGCCTACAAATATGTCCCTACGAGCGAACCTTACCTTAAGTCTACAACCCGCAATAGGAATGTTAATTGGCGTTTAATTGCAGCCAGTTTGATCAGCTATACACAAGTAATCACAAACATCTAATTCAGTAGGGATTGCATGATATCCCGAAGCCATTAGCTTACAAAATAATCCTGGTTCGAATCGAGAGCTATTTGAGTTGAACCATAAAATGTATCGATGAATAAATTAGCAGTAATCCCATACCTGTTGCATTATTCAGCTGTCAATTCTGTGCACTACACTTTAAATGAATGCAGCTCACTGGAATTTTAAGTATAAGTCATCATATTATTCAGAGGACCTAGGCATGCGCACTAGCACATTAATATATATACCTCTGTTAATCAATTAATTAAAATAACTTGAATAATCTGTATGTCAAATTGAGCATGTGGTACTTAACAAAGTAAATATATTTGACCTAATTACTTGATACAAAATAATATGTATTAGTGGTTTAGACACGACTCAATCACTTCGAAAAATGCAAACATGCTGTGCGCGGCCCTGAACAATGGCATAGGTATGACATTTTATTTGTTGTTGCAGATAAACCAAATGACTGCGTGGATAGACGGCAGCTTCGTGTACAGTACCAGTGAGGCATGGGTGAATGCAATGAGGTCATTTCAGGTGCCACCAGCAGCCACGCCTGCCTCTTTACGTACTTTCCTAAAACTACATATGCTATCATATACTCTCATCTACATATCTAATTGCCTTTACGAAAGCAACTTTCACATTATCAGCTCGTAGACTTTCGCTGGAACATGAGATAAATACCTTAGAGATCGAAATAATATAGCTAATGAACTGTCTTGTCTCATGACATTAACAATACATAAACGAAAGTGTAGCTAAGCGCCATGCCTTTGAGTCTTCAAGAAGTAGATAGAAGTATAAGGTGCGATAAAAGTTATTATGAACGAAATCTATAACAATTTGTGCATATTCAATGCGGTGTTGGCACTGAAAGCCTAACGATAATTTGCATAGCTTGGCAACAAAATCAAGAATCTCTCTTCGTCAATCAATCAGTCTAATAAATCCGTTTCAACGCGTTTAGATTCAAATATTTATCATCATAGATATATCCTCATTTGCATCCATACATTCTAACTTTAAACCACCGAATAATTTATCATATTGCACAATATAATTGAAACAAGTATTTGTACGCGATCAGTCATGTTTCTTCATTTAACAGCGGACTAGGTATATGTGCCAAAGGTCACGTAACTCATGTATGTAATACGGACATTGAACACATTTTAAGCTTCATTGATTAATTAGCGTTCTTTATTTATTTATCCTTGGTCAAGAGTGTGAGAAATAGGATAAAATGGCAAAAAAATCATTACTTGTCTCCTTTTTATTAACTCTCATTTTTTGACTGATAGAAGAATCCAACTTACACATTTTTAAACAAACCTTATTTAGCCACTTTCCTCTTTAACAAAAAAAAATATGTTTAATTACTGGCCCAGTGCAGAAATCCAATCCAGCATGAGAGTGTATTTAGATTGGTTACCAATAATTATTTTATTATTTCCTTTTTAATTTAATAGGTATACGAATGCTAAAACAAGATCGCAAAACTTATATCTTGGCTTACAAAATATTCACATTACCACACAAAACTATGAAAATTAAATACATTTAGATTGAGATCGAACAACCCAAGCTACATTACAACTCACTTTGTAATATTGCGCGCACAGAATGGGAGCCTTGCGAGTGAAGGAGGCATGCCCCTGCGCAACACGAAGCGAGTTCCTCTCTTCAACAACCCCGTGCCGCACTATATGAGGATGCTCAGTCCTGAAAGACTATTCTGTGAGTTTTTATTGTTTAGTTATTGACGGTTCAGAAGATGATTTGATTTAATTTTGGAAAATTATTCAATATCTGCTGGTCATACCACAGTACTCTAATTCCTTCCCATTTTTTCCTAGTATTGGGTGATCCACGCACGAACCAGAACCCAGCGATGGTAACATTCGGTATGCTACTGCTCCGCTGGCACAACGTGGTCGCAGCTCGGGTGCACCGACAGCATCCTGAGTGGAGCGACGAGCAGCTGTTCCAGCGCGCTAGAAGGATTGTTATCGCTAGCTTACAGGTGAATTAAAAGTGTCCTGACTTTAATTTTTCTGACTTTGCTCACAGATGTAGCTTTCTTCTTAGGATTAGCAAGTTAGCAAAGTTAAAACAATCGATCGCCGTCGATGTTGATTACTTGAATTATTGGTTTATTTCTGAAGTCACCAAAACAAAGGATTCCATGGAACGCATACTGGGTCTCTGGGTCAGCCAATACATATAAACTGACCTCAGTAATTAAAATCTTCTCTTTCTTTGTGCGTTGCCTAAATACAGTTCTTAAACAGACAAGTATTCCATGTGTGTGACCCATAAAATTGTGTTTTCCAGAACATAATACTCAACGAGTACGTCCCCGCCTTCCTCGGCATCCCCTTACCTCCATACAAAGGCTACCGCGCGGACATCGCGCCCGGCGTGACGCACTCCTTCGCCGTGGCCGCCTTCCGCTTCGGCCACACGCTGGTGCCGCCCGCCATTCTGCTGAGGGACAGACACTGCAAATATGGACGCGCGCCGGGAGGACATGACGCGATCAGACTGTGTCAGACTTGGTGGGATGGGAATGTGAGTAAGAATAGTTGAATAAGCTGATAAGAATAATAAAAGGTCGCCACTTACAGGTCGTAAGTGGCGTTATAGGTCGTTCGAATCCAGACAGGTGCTTTACTTTGTGTAAATTATTTCATCAACGCTGCTCTCAAAACGATGAAGGAAAATATCGTGAAGAAACCGCATTGGGCCCGCGTAGTGGATACAGCCCACTCCCTCTCACCGAGAGGAGACCGGTTCCCCGGAAGGGGGAACATTATAGGCTAATTAGCCTTAAAACTTCAGTATAATTATACTGAAGCTTTAAAGCATGTGTAGAAACAATTGAACTACGCCATTGAATTCACCAGTTTTTCCAGGCGGATATCCCGGTTGATATCTCATAAAAAATAGGGCGGATTTTCAATTTATCTGGTAAATACTTCCAATCTAGAGCTGGTGCAGCAAATGTTTGTTGAATTGATCTAATACTTGGTAAAAATATTTTCAGGACGTGATGTCTCAAGTACCAATCGAAGAAGTCCTCCTAGGAATGGCATCACAAGTGTCGGAGCGAGAGGACGCGTTGCTCTGTTCTGATGTTCGAGACAACTTGTTTGGACCTATGGAGTTCTCACGAAGAGATCTTGGTGCACTCAATATTATGCGAGGAAGAGATAATGGACTCCCCGACTATAATACTGCCAGGTAATGAGAAAAAAGATGGTGGCCAGCTAAAAAAAATGAGAGGTTTTACTAGTTAATATGTTAAGTGAGAAAATCTGCGAAGCCCAAAAGTGGCCTACGTAAATTGAAGTCCACATGCAATCAAGCGGCTCACTTAATCATATAATATAATTTATTTAGATACATAAAGGTCTTGTAGTACAGGAGGGACAAAGTATGCATTATTAATAACATGGTGTAGGTACAACGAATTGTTGGGTTGAGTGAATTGCTGCTCATCTAGCTAGCTAGATTACTGAGTAATCTGTATTTAGGAGAGACGGTTTTGATTCCCAATTTAAGTATTACAATAATCATGTACTCAAATTGGGAGTCCAAACTGTCTCTCCAATGTACGACCATATAACCATATTATACCAGACTTCATTAACAGAAAAAATATTTATTACAGAGAATACTTTGGACTAAAGAAAATAAAAACTTTCAACGAAATCAACCCTGGCCTTTTTGAGGGCAACCCGGATCTCTTGCAGAAATTAATCCAAGCTTACAATGGGAGACTTGACAACATTGATGTTTATATCGGTAAGTTCAACAAAAGCTCTGTATAACTGAAATGTTGTATTAGCAAGGGAAACTAAATACTTCATGTTTAATTTCCAGGTGGTATGTTGGAGTCTACTGGTCATCCTGGAGACTTGTTCAGAGCTGTTATAATAGATCAGTTCACAAGAATTCGAGACGCCGATAGATTTTGGTTTGAAAATGAACAGAATGGGTAAGTTTCTAATTAGCAGCATAACCATCTCTTAATATTCCCACTGCTGGGACACAGGCCTCCTCTCTGCAAGAGGGAGAAATCATTTATATCTAAAGATATGAATAGTATTCAATTTATTGACGTGAAGACACTTGATATGACGAAAGCGTCCTATCAAATGTCTTCTCATCTAAAAATGGTGTCTTGGTGACGATTTTACCAATTATATTGACCGCATATTAGAAAACTTTTGCTTGGGAACCTAGAACGAGAAACATCGAATCATTCAGAAAAATATTTGACAAAAGTATACGATAAAACTTAACAAAAGCTTACATATCTCTTTTGCAGTATCTTCACAAAGGATGAAATAGCAGAACTACGTCAGATAACGATGTGGGACATCATAGTGAACAGTACGTCGCTAGGCCCGCGCGACCTGCAGCGCGACGTGTTCCACTGGCGCGCCGGCGACCCGTGCCCGCAGCCCTACCAGCTCAACGCGTCCAAACTGGCGCCCTGCAAGTATCTCAGGGGATACGACTACTTCGAGGTACATACCGTATAGATTGGACAGGGTGGACTTTTGAGATGGGGCAGTAAGGGCAGCTACCTTAACCGTTGTAGCTGCAGGATAACAGTCAAAGTCAAATCATTTATTTCAAATAGGCACATACAAAGGCACTTTTGAACGTCAAAAATTACTGTAAAATAGAATTGATTCTGGTCGCCCCTTCCAAAAGGCAGTTTTCGTATGGAGAAGAGTGGGCAAGAAACTTCACCGTTACTCTCGTTCTCGTTAATTTTCACGAAATCTTTTTTTATACGCATCGATCCTATTTCCCCTAAGCCTCAACGATTTGCACACCTTTACAAAACTCTTTACCATCATTACTAAGCCATATTTTTTTTTATTTCAGGGTAACGAATTCGCATACATCTACACCTGCCTGATATTGGGTTTTGTTCCCATACTTTGCGCGGGCGCAGGGTATGGAGTGGTGAAGTTGCAGAACAGTCGCAGAAGGAAACTCAAGATCCAACAAGAGCATCTGAAGAATGCACAGTATAAAGGTGAGAATTCAACTTTTGTACTTATACCTGAGCGGCAATTCTCGTAAATTCAAGAACGAGATCTGACTGAGATCAGACTGTGAATCTGATCTCAGTCTCAAATTCTGAATCTATCAAAAATACCTCTAAAATCCCTACATTTTTGACTTTGATTGTCGCTGAGATGACTAGATTTGGAACGTTTTTAATTACGGGAACTGGCCTTCTGGCCCGCCTGAGCACCCATCAGATCATACAGAGCTATGGTTATGGTATGAACATTAAATAATATGTTCAGCAAAGAATTGTAATAGAGGGATAAAAGTATGAAGAAGCTTTACCATTCTGTGTTTGTTTTTTTTTAAAGGATCGGTTGACAAAATGGTGTGTCGTGAATGGGTGCATGCATCTCACAAACGTATAGTGAAGTTGCGGTTGGGACCAGAGCCAGCACTTCACGTGACTGACCGCAAAGGAGACAAACTGCGAACACTTCCATTGGATCATACTGATCAACTGACGGTTCTTGAAAGTCAGGTAAATTTACTGTGCAAATAATTCCTTGTTTTAATGATGGTAAATATCAACGGTTCTAATATACTGCCCTGTGGGACTCCTAAGTTCATAATCTTTTTTCTTATGTGTACTCAATTCAAGCATTAACCTGATAAGCAAGTAGATTTTGTTTAAAAAATCAAATGAATAAAACACACTTGTTAAAACTGAAGATAATAGGTACTTTTATAATGTACACAATGCTAAAGCACCAAGTAAATTTATCTATCCCTTTCAGGAAAGCAGAACCAACAAGCGTCCTCTAGTCTTGATCCGTGCTCCTAGAGAACACGACCTGGTCCTAGAAATGGACTCCGCTGCTTCTCGACGCAAGTTCCTGGTTAAACTGGACACATTCCTAGCAAACCATAAGAAAGCACTGAATTTGACCCAGGTAAGATATAAACTTAATTACAGGTACAGTTAGGTTACATACTAACTTATCTTCCTAAAGGCGGTTTTGATAATAAATACAATTTGACTTTGCCTAGCCATTTCTTGTAACTCAACCGTCCGAATATTGTAAGCGTTATTTTTAACTAACAATGTTTGGCATTTCGACTTTTCTAAATGTTCGATTGCTCGTAGGGTCATCGTGAACAAATTCTGGCTACAGCAGAAACAAGAGAACGTCGTCAGCGTAAATTGGAACATTTCTTCAGAGAAGCTTACGCCATCACATTTGGGTTAGCTCCCGGTGAGAAAAGGCACCGGAGGAATGAAGACGCAGACCCTGAAGTAAGTAAACCACTATCATAACTACAAAATTCCTTCTATGATTTTGAAAGAGATAGAAAATATTACTTAATTAATGTTTCAGTCTATTGTAATGAGAACGTCACTATCGAAAAGTGAATTCGCCAGCGCTCTTGGAATGAAGGCAGATGCTGTATTCGTGAAAAAGATGTTCAACATTGTCGACAAAGACGGGGATGGTAGAATCTCTTTCCAGGTAACACTCACAACTTTAAATGTCAACAAATTTTATTATTTTCATGAGTCACTTCAATCGTCGTTCTTTAGGCTCTATGCCAAAACATCACACAACAAGATATAGCATGACGAATTTTAAAATATTCAAATACAGCATTTTTACTTCTCAATAACTATCCTTAGCTGGTATACAACTAAAACATTATTTTTTAATAATAAGACGGTGAACTACTGATGTGCCTTTCAAGGCACTATTAGTGCTGACGGTTCCTTAAATATATTTTATCTTGCAGGAATTTTTGGACACGGTAGTCCTATTCTCCCGAGGCGCGACAGAAGACAAGCTGCGCATCATCTTCGACATGTGCGACGACGATCGTAACGGCGTCATCGACAAGGGCGAGCTCAGCGAGATGCTGCGCTCGCTCGTCGAGATCGCCAGGACCACGTCCTTGAGAGACGAGCATGTTACTGAACTTATTGATGGAATGTTTTCTGTAAGTACGAAAATTTGTGTCTTTAAAAGTTTTCGAAGAATCCTCCTTTTTAAGTTGTACTTAATCTTTCAAGACCAGCCTTATCCCAAGAGTGCCACGAACAGCAGATAATAATTCATTGTGTCTCAAAAGGTGGGTCAAAGTATTGCGTTTATAATATGGATTTTCGAATACAATCCTGAACAAAACTTACGAATATGACGATACTATTTTTTTTGGAGAGTGGAGGATGGCAACAAAAACAATGTTTATTTTGTGTTATAGGATGCCGGTCTCCAACACAAAGATCACCTCACATATTCAGACTTCAAGGTCATGATGAAGGAATACAAAGGTGAATTTGTTGCCATTGGCTTGGACTGCAAGGGCGCCAAACAAAACTTCCTCGATACTTCGACAAACGTCGCGCGGATGACCAGCTTCCATATCGAACCTTCTATGGAGCAGTCCAGGTATGTACTAAAACATGACAGAAGGTCCATTTACAATTTATATGCTTACTCGAGATAAGTGCCAGTTTATTTATTTGGCAGATTGTTTCATAATTATTGTTCATTTTTTAAACTCAAACACATACGTAAATATATAAACTTACGCCTTTTTCCCATGGGGGGGTAAGCAGAAGCTACAGAACGCCACCTGCTCTTACATATACTAATATTGCTACTTTTTCAAATTTATCTGGTGTATAACGCCTATTTGGAGACCTTTTAATAGGTCCCTAATTCAATATAAGACGTATCTCTTAGTGTTGTCCCAGAAGTCAATAAATTAAAATCTACTATTTGAGTTAAAGTAAACATTAAATCATACTTATCTAACCATGTGCTATACAAATTCGACAATTTCGGAAAGTTACATTACTCGTCGTCGTCATTTTCAGGCACTGCGTCTTACTAAAATGGGACTACCTAACGACTTTCCTAGAGGAGAACAGACAGAACATCTTCTACCTCTTCGTCTTCTACGTGGTGACCATCGGACTGTTCGTGGAAAGATTCGCACACTACTCCTTCATGTCGGAACACCTGGACCTGAGGCATATCATGGGCGTTGGTATCGCCATCACCAGGGGTTCCGCTGCTTCTTTGTCTTTCTGCTACAGTCTGTTGTTGTTGACCATGTCGAGGAATTTGTTGACGAAATTAAAAGTAAGTGTTTTCATGTCTCATGTAAGTAAAATGTTCATAAAATGTTCGTCTTTTGAAGATAGGCTGCTTTTTGAACGGTCGGACCAAACCATGGCAGTGATCCCACTTAAGTACCTCAAACATATTGTCATATTACCACAGAATGCACACTCAAAACTAATACAACTTTTTTGTCAGTATAATAGACTTATTCGAAAGTTTTGCTTGTCTATTAGCACTGCTGCGCTTAGATAATATTCCATGAAGTCTTTAAGTACTTCATATAACTTACATTTTACCCTTTTTTACAGGAATTCAGCATCCAACAATACATACCACTGGACTCAAGCATCCAATTCCACAAGATCGTGGCGTGCACCGCACTATTCTTCTCCCTTCTCCACACGGCCGGCCATATGGTGAACTTCTACCATGTATCAACGCAGCCTGTTGAGAATCTCCGCTGTCTTACTAAGGAGGTTCACTTTACTTCAGACTTCAGACCTGGCATCACTTACTGGGTGTTCCAGACTGTTACAGGTACGGATGGAATCGTATGATAACTTTACCTCATTATTTTAGGTGCCGGACCATCCTGCATTACAAAATGTGAGTTTATTAAAATTAATGGAGTTGACCAAGGTTCAGAAGTCGACTGAAAGACTCTTTCTTGATTGCTTGGCCAGGAAACACAGCAGGAGAAAATAAATATACATGTGAATTATGGGGGAGACCTTCAGAAGTGGGATAGTATAGGTTAGAAAAAAATCAAAAGGTTTCATATATGAACCACACTCATTATACCCCAACACTCATTATTGCGACTATTTGCGACCAATATTATTATTTCAGTGATTCCGCGCCGTACTAAATCGATTCGGATATTCCTGAGCAGTAGAGTTACAATGGTTATTGCTTTACGACGCGTGATTTTAATCAATCTGATGAAGGCGATTTGTTAACAGAGAAAAGTATTATAACATTTTATTTACTGTCGTGTAAACCACACAGTATATCACTAACCACTCTTTTGTTGGCTATACTAATTTAAATATTACCGAGATTAATAGTTTATTTGTTCCTCAGGTGTAACCGGCGTACTCCTCTTCGTGATAATGTGCATAATCTTCGTGTTCGCTCACCCGGTGATCCGCAAGCGCGCGTACCCGTGGTTCTGGCGCGCGCACTCCCTGCACGTGCTGCTCTACGCGCTGTGTCTCGTGCACGGACTGGCCAGGCTGACCGGAGCGCCCAGGTTCTGGATCTTCTTCCTAGGACCGGCCATCATTTATACTCTTGATAAGGTAAGATATTTTATGAAGAAGTGTTGTATGACACTTTGGCTACCAGCTGGCAGAAGAAATCTTCAATTTCTTTTTCAATTTAAAAAGTATCTGCTGGATGGTACCAATCCGAAGATTGTGAATACATTTTTGGTTAGCATTTTATTCATAAATTTTGGACGGTGTAGACATTATTGTTATAAGTATTTTAATTTCATGTTTATTTTTCTCAGGTGGTATCACTACGAACGAAGTACCTAGCCCTGGATGTATTAGAAACGGAAATGTTACCATCGGACGTAATCAAAATTAAGTTCTACAGGCCACCTAATCTAAAATACTTATCAGGTAATAAACAAAGTAATTTAGAAATAGTTATATCCTGTATTCAGAAAGTAATTTCCTCATAAGGAAGACATTTTAGATTCTTTGAAAATTTATTTACTTATTTTTTTGTACTCTAAATAGTTTCTGATGCAGAACTAACTGTTTCTGGAGCATAATATTTTTTTTTTCTCCTAGGGCAATGGGTGCGTCTGTCATGTACTGCATTTAAAAAGGAAGAGTTCCATTCATTTACTTTAACGTCAGCACCCCACGAGAACTTCCTGTCGTGTCACATCAAGGCACAGGGACCCTGGACATGGAAGCTCAGGAACTACTTCGATCCCTGCAATTATAATACTGAGGATCGTCCTAAAATTAGGTACGAAACTAATCAATCTTGAATTAAAACGAATCTACGGTTAACATGAACAGGGAAAGTAGAGCATTTGATAAAGAAACTAACTGATCAAATAGTTATTCACAGTTTTTTAGTAGGTATGGTATATATATATCGTTTTATTTCTTACTAACAAGCTTACTTTTCGGAAAGATTACTTTATATACTACCTATTTTATCAAAATGTGAAAAATATGACTCTCCACCTTCACACTTCTTTCTTTACAACGGCACTAAGACATGCAAGAGTCGAGTGGCGGCTTGTTGAAGCCAAGCTTGTTGAAGCCAAGATTGTCGAAGACAAGGTCAAAAAGTACTGCTTCCAGCAATACTTTTTCTACAGCGAGAGTTTTAAAATTACCATTTCCCCTACCCAGGATCCAGGGTCCGTTCGGCGGCGGCAACCAGGACTGGTACAAGTTCGAGGTGGCCGTCATGGTGGGCGGCGGCATCGGCGTCACGCCCTACGCCTCCATACTCAACGACCTCGTGTTCGGCACCTCCACCAACCGGTACTCCGGGGTCGCCTGCAAGAAGGTAAACTATACCTTCACCCTAATTACGTAATACACTTTCAATCACAATTTGGAAGGATATTCCTAATCCATTGCTTCATATGTTCGAAAAATGTGTCTGCTCAACAACGTAAATAACGCAATGAATGTTGTTGAACTGTCAGAATGAACGCCACTGCTACTTTATAGTATGTTACGCAATTACCCCGCTTGTTGTGTAGCCCATTTTCCTTATACACCATTAAATTTTGATCGAAAAAAATCAGTTGATCCATAGATTTATGTTCGCATAACTCGACATAATGTATGGATCAACTGACTTTTTTTTCACGATTTCAGGTTTCTTCCGTAGTAAAATTTGTTCATAATGATGACTACAATTACCCCTTTTAAGGATTAAAACGATCAAAATTTAACGGTGTATACCTTTCCTTTTAAAACTGCGTGCAGCCCAACGCAAGCCATTTCGGGGCCCACATATTTTATTTTCATACTAGTTTCTGCCCGCGACTTCGTCCGCTTGAAATTTCGTGATCCCTCGACCCACCGCATTGCATCGTGATTAGAGTTTTTAATTTTTTTTTTCGTTTTGCTCGTCTCCTTAAGGTCGTAGCGTATTGTTGAATATATATACTTATAAGCTTCTTCAAGAATTGGGCTGTCAAATTCAATAAGAATTTTTCTAATCCGACTAGAAGTTCCAGAGATTAGCAAGTTCAAACAAACTTTTCAACTTTATTATTAGTAGTACTACCTTATGATTTAAATACTATGTAACTATGATTAAAAAGCGTTAATACTATTCATTCACGTTATAATAATGTAAATGTTGCTTTAATTTGCAACTCCTAAATTGTAGTTAAGAGAACTGGAGCATGCAGTATTATGGAAGAGAAGTAAAGTAACCACCATTTCAAGAATTGATTCTGTCATTTTGATTTACAATTTAATCTCAACAGTCAACGAAATCTTTTTGTCAACAGTAACACCGTGAAATAACCAGTAATGATTGTTTAACTTAACAATAAAATCTTTGTTATTATTTCTGACAACCATGACAAAAATAAAAATAAGATTATTAATGAATTCTCGATTTCGGCAAATAGAAAATTATTCTTTGGAATGGGAACGATTGACACTTACCCACGACTTGCCGTGACTTAGCACAACATTGACCAATGACCTACAATAGACCGTTTAGTTCTTATGTAAAGTGATGACATAGACTCTAACTAGGGATTTGTGGCTTTTGTGTAATACATAAATACGTCGTGACGAAATAAGTGCCTAGTATTTAGGTAGTACCTAGCGGCGTATAACTAAATACGCAAAAAGAAAAGCTTTTTTTTTAAATTGGATGTAATGAGTCTTCAATAAACTTTTTATATACTAAACCAGCTTCCACCCTCGGCTTCTCCCGCGTGGTATGTCAATAAAAAGCAATCTATGTCTTTCCCCAGGGTTCTCATATCACATTTCCTCAAAATCGGACCAGCCGTTTCTTTTTTCCGCGATTAGCCACAACAAACAGACAGAAAGACAAAAAAAATAAAAATGTTTTTTTTTTATAAGTACCGTATATACTTACAATTATGCATTTAATAAAAAAACTGTTAATTTGACATTACAAACAGACACTTCAATTTCATTTATTTATATAGATGTATAGATGACGCATGTCTTCGGCATTTCTTATCCGTAAAGTTTACCTAATAGCCAAGGAAACTTGCAAGTGTCAATACGAGTTTCCTTAAATGCACTTTGATGTAAACTGCATAAAGTGATTACGAAATATCCGTTTTCTGTGCCTCGAACTTAAGAATGTTACAGCAGGTTGCTTCACCTTGTAGACCTTAATACCAGCACTGACATAAATGTGCAAGATGCTTTAGAGAAACCTTCTATCGTGGTCAGGCTGACATAACATAGGATAGTAACCATTTAGCATCTGCGCGGCACTTAGCATCTGTACAGTTTACTGTACCTTGCCTATTTACTTCTGCCAACCGGACTTTTTTAGTTGCATAAAGTTTAATGTTAGGTATACATTAAACTTTATGCAACTAAAAAAGTAACAACATATTATAAATTAAAGTGCCTTTTCGCGTCTGTCTGTGTGGGCGCGTTGTTCTTATAAACTACGTAAAGGAATTTGATGAGATGTTCTTCAAATTCCTTTAAATTTAGAGAATTTATTCCGGAAGGTTTATGTATACTGTTATGGCTAGGGCTTTGCACGTAGGCCGCAGGGCGTTAACTATTAGGTTAATGTATAGAGATAAAAGAAACACAATTATGCAAGGTTAATTCATATAATTTCTACACAAAAAGGTTGGCTAGGTCGCAGGAAAGGTCATACTCTGTTCTGAGCACTTTCACTCTATAAAGTAAGAACGGTACCGTCCTTGGCAGCATGTGGCAGACGTCGGGGGGCCTGTCGGCACAGGCCTATTATTATTAAACTTACATAATCTCGATGTTATTAATAAATCGTCTATACCTGTTACTTACGCAGGTGTACTTCCTCTGGATATGCCCATCGCACAAGCATTTCGAGTGGTTCATCGATGTCCTGCGCGACGTGGAGCGCAAGGACGTCACCAATGTGCTTGAGATACACATCTTCATCACGCAGTTCTTCCACAAGTTCGATCTCAGGACCACCATGCTGGTAAGTAAACAGAACATATTATCACCAAATACTTTATAGAGAAGTTTTCAACCTGCCATTTTATCCACATCTATTGAGGGCGCCATATAAAGCCCTCCTATTTATATTTCCTTCTTTGACCGACCTTTCGTGTTTACTGTGACAAAACTACGAATTGCTTTCGAGAGGAATTTCTCTCCACCACTCACTCACTCACTTCTATTATAGAAACACTTCACTTTTCACTTTTATTATAGAAACAGCAAAACTGGATATTTGAAAACATTTCATCGTGATCATCATTGTAGCAACTTATAACTAGGCATATTCACTGAAGATTTTGTTAGGTTCCTCTTCAAACTACAGTCATTCGGAATATGTGTCTCATGCAACGCCATATTTTTCTCTACAGTACATCTGCGAGAACCACTTCCAGCGTCTATCGCGCACGTCGATGTTCACCGGCTTGAAGGCGGTGAACCACTTCGGAAGACCCGACATGTCCTCCTTCCTCAAGTTCGTGCAAAAGAAACATAGCTATGTAAGTAACATGGGTCTTCCATAGACTAACTTCAAACATCGCTGAATACATATTACAACGTCAATTCCTAGCAAAAAACACTTCATATAAAATAAAAGTCTTTAGCTTACTTAGTCTTTCGAAGTCTTTATTAGGTTTAGATATATCAAAAAATGAAAATCTTTCCGTGCAAGTCTTGAAGGGGTTACGGGGTCATCGTAAAATTATAAATTATACCCATAACTTATTCAAAATTTGCACTGCGTATAAAATAACCATTATCCAGTTTATTTCCATGTCATATTTAATTTCTTATCAAAGATGGACTAAGCCACTCTCGCCACCACCGCGTTTTGATCATACTGTCATTTTCTTGATTTCAATTTATCATCTCATATACATTTTCGTAATAATATTTATCCCCCAGGTATCAAAAATCGGCGTGTTCTCATGCGGTCCTCGGCCACTAACCAAATCTGTGATGTCAGCGTGTGAACAAGTGAACAGGACGAGACGTCTGCCGTACTTCATACACCACTTCGAGAACTTCGGATAAATGTACTCCTTCACCCTTTATTATGTACTTTATTTGTGAGAAATGGCTTTTTCACAGCCATTGGAGAAATGTAGGTCGAAATAAACAAATCGTTGCATTGTATTTAATCGACCATTATTGTTATTTTTCATGGAACCATCACCTAGATTACCAAACTGGTTACAGCTCAACCAAAAGTTACCAACTTATTATATTTACCCATTTGTGTCACGGAGTCATGATGTAATCCATGAGCCCAATAAAATCCATGATGAACATTATGACATGAGAAAAACTTTATCAAAATACCATGATGAAATTACACAACCCTGTCATTATTGTTTCCTAAAGCAGTTTAAAAGCGTTTATTTATATAACGTTTTATAACATGCGTTTGAGTCAAGGGTGAGTCATCAATTAATTGGCCGTTTCGTCCTACATTGTCTTAAATACAAAATCGCTTGTGAAACTTTTAATCCGTTTTCGCAAATGCATTCCTATTGATGAATATCGCTATTAGTTAACCAATAGAAATGATAGCAAACACGGTTAATTAGACTTTCCTGTATAACTTAGATTAACGTAACTTATTTATTTTTAGTTTTTTATGCTTTTATAAATCAGTTAACAATGATGTAGTACAAAAACATCAATCGCGCATTTCAATGTACAAAAGACCATTAAATAGTAGTAACTTTAGAAATTATAATACTCATTGCGATCTAAATTGTATTATTTATACGACGGTGCTCCGAAGAGCTGTATTGTAAATAATGTATAAATTGTATTGGCTTTAGTGTAGTTGTGTTTTTACGTTGAATCGATTGTAAATAAATATTTAAACACAGATATGTTTTGCATTTAATTTTTTCCTGATTGGGTTTTTTTGTGTCGCTCAGCATTAAATTCAACGAAAGGAATCACATATTATTTAATTTAACATAGATGCGGATTTACTTACTTAACTCGAAAGTCGATTAACTCGGACTTTATTAAATCTTAATTTAATAAAAATAATTTTATTGGATAAAATATTAAATTAAAATCGAAACAGAAGTACTCGTATTAAACTCTGCAATCATATGAAATGCTGCTGATTATCGAGCAGTTTATCGAGACCAGTTTAACATTTTATGTCGATTTTGATGATGTGTAAACGTGACAATCTTAATGGACCTGCGTTAGATACTTACCTACTGACCGTACTTCTTAAATCTTAAGTTAACTTTTTCAAAGAAATATTCAATCTTATCATAACTTAATAATTTGACGATTATCTGAGAATCTTTCACACCAATATGCAAATAACAGCCGCACGGGTCGATCAATCGAGTTAAGCTACGCTTGGATAGATGACCATCTTTACATACCAAGACCCCCCAAGGATCAGCCGTTGGGCCCGACTGTCATTCGTGGATTTTGACAGTCGTTACGGGTCGTCAGAAGCCCGAGAATCTGACAACCAGTCTTATACCAATGGGTTTCGTATTAGCCAGTTACTGGGTTGTGGAGGTCAGATAGGCAGTCGGTCCATGTAAAATTCTGGTACTCAGCTGCATCCGGTTAGACTGGAAGCCGACCCCAACATAGTTGGGAAAAGGCTAGGGAGATGATGATGATAATGCAATGAAAATGAATTAACGTGCTTTTGTGATTGTCATAAATAATTCGGTTTCAAATAACCGCAGCTTTAAATAGCAAATTAATTTGCGAATAGTTAGCAAACTGCAAATTACGAGTATCCTAAATATCAAAAGCATTAACTGAAATGGCGCCGAACAGTTAATGCTTGACTGAACAGTAGTGCGTTACAATATTTAATAACAGTTCCACTGTATGATTACCCCCAGACCTTAAGAGTCGTTCTTGGATTATTTATGGATTGTAATTCGAGGCTCCTCGCTCTTAATTCAAAGTAAAAGGTACAGACAATAGCCTTGCGGGCTCGTGACACACGACCGCGCCGAACACTGATCGTGCACCAGTTTTGATTGAACCAGTACACGCTATCAAAATTAAAAATAGACATCTTCGATTACCTAATTACGAGTTTTATAGTTTCGACTGGGTCAATATTCACCCATTTCGCTAGATTGTGCTTGCAGCGGCCTACTTGGGTACTACTATGATACTACATTAAAAATAGAGATCTTTTATTCTTGTTTAATTAGACTCCCATTATTCGACGTTGTCGATCAGACTTTTACGCCAGTAACTGAAAGTAGTTACTGGCTGATTAGTGAATCACATTTGGCAACCTACAGAGAAACCTACACTATTACGTCGTAGGTTTCAATCTACCCTTTCTTTTTTGTCTGAGACCCGGGAGATACATGTACATTCGCCGCATCTCTGACTGGTATCAGCCCGCCATGCCTAGCGGACCCCTACCCTGCTTACTACTGCACAAAGCTCATAATCAAAGCCCATTTATATCTAACACGGGTCCTCAAGTTGTCCATCAAACACATCTGTGTGTGCTCTGTTATGGAACGGTGCGGGCGCGTGCGAACAAATCACTGAGGTCCGGCCATTAAGGCCATAACTTAGCATATAATATCATATTGCGCAGATTCTGACCGCTCGAGTTTAGTTCAGCTGGGCTTACAAACGCGCAGGATAAAGTTTTGTCCCCACATTGTCTCGCACCGAAGCGAGACATGACTATGTGTGAACATAGAATTTCTGTTTGATTATTTCTTCCTATTTTTATTTTTTTAGCAATGATTTCGATCTCGCTTGGTTAATGTCTGTATATACCAGTTATTATTTTATCATTTTTTTTAATATCTATCCTAGACGTGTAATTAAAAAAAAATATTACTCTATAAGTACCTAATCAAATCACATATATCATCGACCTTGTTACGTAGATGTCTGCATGCAATTATAAACCTTAAGGTGCGACAGTACATGTCTCTTTTCGGCACGAGATGATGGGACGACAGGCTTTTGTCACCCCATCATGTGCATGTTAAGCTGGCTGATCGCAGTGTTGCTCCATACAGTAACTCTGCACGATGCGTAGCCTTCACTACCTTCGTTCACTGCAGCCTGCACTTCACTTAAAAGCAAAATAAAGTAGTTCTCAAATGATTTTAAATGGAATAAAGTTCTAAATTGCTACCTTCAAAATAAAGTGGCAATCATCATCACCTATTTAAACTATAATTTATAATGTGTCTATTGTGGATCCTAAATTGTAGGTTCTGTATTTACGTGAGTTATAGTACTGCTGCACCTGCTTTATTGTGGTTTCGCAGTAGGTGCAGGTACTAAGGTATTTCGTAACAAAAATAGATGAGATGATACTTTATATTTCACTTATGTTACCAAGAAACTGGAGTGATTTTAGTATAGCAATAAATTATTTGTGGTTTCCGCCAATCTCATTACACAGCTTCCTTCTTTTCTCTTAGAGTTGGGCGCGTCTTGTCATTTCTGTTTGCTTTTATGTCTCGTATTTTCTGACTGTACACTCTTCCGTGCTTTGTTTCATGCGAATTGAAACAACGCAAATAAATATCTATATTGCTATTATTATTATAATAACTTGAACGAAATATACATGAGCGCTGTGCATGGGGCGTTACGGCACACGCGATATATGTAAATCCACATAGCAATAAAATCCAGCAGATTTATTATTAATATATATAATCTAGTACGGAGTATGTTGTATGCCAATATTTACATCACAATATTAGTAGGTATATGCAGTTTATGATATGCATTACAAAACCAGGAATGTGGTAATAAAATATAGTATAATTCGTAAGTAGGTACGGCTACTCTGTAAGCACTTAATCACGACCATATATTTGCAGTCCATCTTGCCAGGAAGTACTTAATTATCATGTCTCTTGATACATAATTATAAAATGTGCTTCATTTTTATTCCAAATTGGCGTTCTAAAGCCAACATTAGGGTTATTGCACATAAGAAATAATATGTAACGACTCTTTTGAAATGATTAACAATTTAAAACTGGGTTAAAACAAAAAAGAAAAGTTGAATAGCACAGTCAAGTGGACAATAAGTAAATATTCACTCCATCTGTCGCACGTCTGTGCGACTCAACTTCCGTACAATAGAGTTCAACGCGCAAAGGTCTTCGGACGAAGATTTCTCTTCGCAAATTCTCAAGAACACAGAATAATAACTTGGTAAATTAACATGACATGCACAATTTCATTCTCGTTGCTTCATTATTTATGGCTGTGGAGGTTGCCAGTAGTGCGTTATGCAGACGATATCTACATAATTGTTGTTAATTACAGTCGGAGTCACGTAGTGCGCGCTCCAGCAGTTACATAACCTCCACGCTGACACAGCGCACCATAAGCCTGACAGCACACCTAGAGGGGCTCACTAACCTAATGTATCATGACCACAATTATGATTGAATTAACTTACTTTCACAGCCTACGGCTACTTACACAAAAGGTTAGTAATGAAACTAATCAAACACAAGGTTCTTGATCTTAACAATAAACAGCTTGACCCCTAACCTATTAAAGTGCTCGTTTTGTATAGAATCAGAACATGTTGCCAATAATTGGAACTGTCAGTCACCATCGACGTGAACATCCGAATGTTATAGGCAGCTGAGACAGCTACATCCACGTTTCTTTACACTTCCTACAAAGAACGACGGTTGGTTTAATATATCAATGCCAAAGTGCAGTTTCCCAACGTACTTTACTATTTGTTTGAGTAAGCTAGTTTCACATCAATCATAATAATATACTGAACACGTAAATGTGCTACGGATTGCGCCATACGTGAACGAGAGCAAACAAATAAAAGAGGTAGATAATAAATTGCACGAAAACCGAAAACATGGTTTCCTTTCACGTTTTCCTTTGTCTGAATTTTGCTACATCATTTAATTCATTTGTTGAGCACTTTAACTTGATTGATACATTAAATCATGACACGGGCAATCGATCTGCTGATTAAACTTTAATTTATCTTTTCTTTCATTGGGACAGAGGTGTTAATGGCAGACTGAACATAAACTTCCCCAACAAACGCTCTCGATTCGACACAGTTTCACAACGTATTCTTTTATGCCGAAGTAATAAATTCAGCCACTAAATCACCTCACTTTTATCCTTAGGATCACGCTGAAGTACAATTTACTTGGTTAATGTAATGTTCAAACAAAGTCAACGGTCCGTATCTTCTCATAAGCCACACGCTCTGTTTCCTATACACATACTTATATAATTTAGTCTCATTTGTGTCCAAAGTGATGCAAATTAATGCGGGTCACTTACTAAGTGGTTTTGTTGTGACCTTTGACAAAATAAGAATTATGATTTTGGATACTTCTTTTATTTGTTTCTGTAATTAATACTTTAACCTTTTTTTTTTCTTCAGATGAATTAAAAGTAACGTGTTGGCGTGGTGATAGTAATTATACCAGATGTTATTAAGCCTGAATGAAAAATATACCAACTCATATTTTTTCCATTTCCTTCTATAATGATAATACCCGCTTAACCTATGGCCATATAAATTCAAATTATCTTATTTTTTTATCTTTGAAATGAGATTAAAAAGTCAAACAAGAACATTAAAATGACGTAATCCACATTTAATATTTTATTTACATAACCGGCACAATGTCGGCAGACTGTACCGAAGTCTGACATCCGCGACCCATTACGTGTGGTGAAAAGTTGGCGGAAAATCAACGCGCGTTCCGCACGGGTGCGCGTGCGCTGATAAACCTCGCCTGTTTCCTGATTATACGCTCTCTCGCGAGGAAGCTAATTGAAAATTACGGATTACAGTTCACTGGAAAGTTATTAATGCTTCCAGTGAATGTGTTCTGAAGGAAAGTTAATGGCAAATATTTTAACATTTTATCCGACCCAGGATTGGATACTATACGAGGTTTATTTTTTATTTTTAATCAATTTAATAATCGGCTTCCTTAATTTAAATTTTAGTTTTTAAAACATGTTTAACCAGCTTGCAGGTGCTCGCCGGCTCATTGGCTATCAGCCATCAATATGAAAGCTGCTATTTATTTATCGATGCCCGACTAAAACGAAAGAAATGACTATTCGTCCCTTTCTAACGCGCTTTCGTCGCAGCGCCAGCGACGGCGTCGCGGCGAGCTGCGCGATAGTGTTCGCGGGTTTAGTTTTCAGTGATCGCGCGGCGACGGCGCTCTCTGCCGGCGACCTCCGAAGTTTCGCAACTCGACACATTTCCTAGTGCTAGTGATGTGCTAAACTTATCCGGTCGGAAGTCCACATAACGTGTGCCGCAGTGACGTAACTGGGAGACTCCGCAAGGGCATCGGTTCGCCGATCTCGGCAGGTGAATACAATCAATTAAAACTGTGGATGGAGCCTGCGACCGCAGTCGCACGCCACGGCCCCAGCTCGACATCCTTGTCCTCAATTAAAACAATTTACGGCAGTTCTTGTTTGAATTTTACAATTGTTGTCCCGATTCATATTATTGTGGCAATAAGCTTGTAATTTACGATTACCTGTACTTGAAGCGAGTTACAATTATTTTTGATCCATTGCACTGCACTAAAATCTATAAAAGGAGATCATTATAGTAATTGTGTAGTGCTTGAGAGCATTCGATAAGCTTGTAGACGAGGCGATATGGAATGAAGTGGATTATATAGCTATGGATATCTATTTGACTAAAGGTCGATCTGTCTTATTAGGACCAAAAGAATATGGCATATATATATATTAATTATTAGAATTAGCGCATGTTCGACATATGAACGACGTTACGCAAAGTAGGTACCTAATGAAAATTATGTTCCATCAAACAAATTCAATTTAACATAGAAATAGTTATACTTGCGAGGGTACAAGTAAATAAATCAATCAAGAATTGCGCATGGTGTGAAGCGACATCTCATTTATTTCGCATCAGCACCGTGTCAGCCCAAACTCAACGCAACCGAAGCTAATATGATTTAATCGAAGTGTAATGTTGTAACTTATGCGACGGACTCGAGATTAGATCTACTCGGTGGTTTGTTTTGTAAGAATGCTATCAGTTCGGCACTGTCGTAACTGGGCCTACGGGCAGTGTACGAGCTGCAGTAAGTACGCAACGGTAAAGTTTGTCAGGGAGAAATACATACAAGCGCTAATACTGACAGTCAGACATTGTATTTAATTAGAACGCTCAATTTTGCAAGTTGTAGCGAAACTTATCGTAGAATATTGCTGGCTAAATACCTACTAAAGTGTCTACTGAGTTGTAAGAAGTTGCACAAGAATACTCGATTTTATGGATACCATTAAAGTCTTCTATTCCAACTGATTCTTCAAATCGTTAGACTTCATTGACAGGTGATCTTTTGCCAAATAGGTTTACTTTTTTTTTTTCGTTAGCCTGTTTTGTATCTCATTGCTGGGCCAAACCTCCCTGTCGTGAGCGATCTCGGCCATGTTGGCCCTGCAAACCTCGGTTAGTTATTGATAAAACAGAAAATACTTTTACACCAGGCACATAACTCACAATGTGTACAAGTTCCTATATGTTCAACAAAGCTGCTAAAACTTTAAGATTAGATCACGGAAAGTGATTTGCTGTATCGCTTAAAATATTTTGGCTAGAAAAAGCGAGGACAACCGGTAGTAGTCTAGTATGTAGGTATGTCTACACAGTTGATATTCAACTTTAAATATCATGCTCTACGTCCACTTATTGAAATTGATCAACCACGCCAGGCCGAACGTGACTCCAAGATTATTTTTATTGCAATTTTCAACATTTTGTCAAAACACCGCGTGTTTAGAAAATAAGTTTGATAATTAAACCAAATAAAAAGATAAAGATTGGTCCTTGGCAGCTCTGGAGAGAGAGCTAGAAGGAGAGCAGGGAGGCCTTTGCCCAGCAGTGGGACAGTAATGGCTATTAAAAAAAAACGTACTTTTGTATTCCCAAGTTATAAGAGACAAAGAAGCTGGTTTTCAAAGAAAGACTTGAATGAATGAAGAAATAAGCATGGTTTAGATTTAAATGTGTAATGTTTCTCAACACTAGCTACTAGGTTAGAGGTTTAGTCTTCCGGTGCTCAAGTAGTTGCTACCTTATGTTTTCAGAAATAATTACGAGCTCATTACACAAACCTTTTAAAAAACATTAAATGTATACTATTACTTACTGTATCTGTTTAGCTGGAAGTTTTCCTAAAATAAATAAATGTGTAGGATAGTCCCAAAAATAATTATGACTTCAGTAGCTGCCAAAGACTTTGTAAAAACATTGGACAATTCACTCCTTGAAACTTAAAAATCTCTTTATTTGGCAGACAGCACGAGCGTGATTGTGAGGTAAAGGTACCGTTTTCAATGTAAGTAATGATGGGACGATAAAAGATAAGAAACATTTCAGAATTAAGTGAAGTTCATAACTCATTGGGTTACCCAATGTACCTTGGAACAACTAATTGTAGATAACATACAAATGTCAGTCGTAACGGACGATGTGGAAATATCTACATGAAAATATATTGGGAAAATATAGTACCTACATATTTTACCATGTTTCAATAATTATACGGTATTGTCATAGCTTAGATAAGGCAAAATCGGTAGGAAGAGTAGGTATGTTTGTGAAAAAAATATGTTTATACAATGGATCGCAAATATGTCTGTACAATGGATGGATCTTTACACACCAAAACCCCTCCGTGCCTCGGAAAGCACGTTGAGCTGTTGGTCCCGGCTGTCATTCGTAGATCTTTGAGTCGCTACGGGTCGTCAGAAGCCCGAAAGTCTGACAACCAGTCTTAGCAAAGGGTATCGTATTACTCAGGGTTCTCGTACTACTGGGTTGTGGAGGTCAGATAGGCAGTCGGTCCATGTAAAATACTGGTATTCAGCTGCATCTGGTTAGACTGGAAGCCGACCCCAACAGAGTTGGGAAAAGGCTAGGTAGATGAATGGATCGGAACCGAATGACCTAAGTATACAAGGCGACAAGGACATCGATGCGGAACCCGTTACCATGGATTCCCTGCATGATTCTGAACCCCGCGTAGGTATTATTGCACTTTTCTATGAAACATCTGATTTATTTTTTGATAACCGACGAAACATTTCTACGCTAGGGTGTCTCAAATCGTGTGTTGAATTCATAGTTCCAGTTTGCGCGTCAATGTTCCTGCCACCCTGTATAGATAACTGTTTCTTACGGCTTGACAGTACCTTTGAATTCTTGCATACACTCAATTACGGCTTTCTTAATAAAACGCTTATCACTGCAAGAATATAATATAATAGATAGCGAGATTATGTGAGACGAAAGAAAAGTATTGTATGCCACAGCCTTTCAGGTAAATGATGATGATGATGATGATGATGATGATGAAAGAAAAAGCATCCTCGGTTTGCGAAACGTGATGATTACGACTGTGCGTAATCACCATGTTTAATAATCATCAGCGGTAGGTACCAATATGATGATCATGTTCGTCGAAAACGTAAAAATAAAAATAAGGTAAATATGGCAAAATAATTATGCATTTTTTAACATTGCTAACTTTTGCCCGCGACTTCGGTCGCGTAAAACTTCTTGCAGGTACCCCCGATCTACCCCATGTCATCGCATCACCTACCCGCGCAATAAACTGGTTTTCGTTCAGCGTCCTTTCTGCCTTTTTTTCGTTCGCTATGTTAAATAGCCTAACCATCCTCAAGAATTGGGCTATCGAATGCAAAAAGATTTTCCAACTGGTAGTATATAATCCAACTGGTAGTTCCAGATATTAGTGAACAAACTCTTCACCTTTATTATTAGTAAGTATTATTGTAAGTGTACAAGTTTCAATGGAATAGTAAATAATATATTGACGACCTAGTTAATTATGCAGTTTGGTTATGTTTTACAAAATATTTGTTTCCAATACCGACATACGGGCTATTAATATGCAGAACTACCTACTTAGCAAACCATATAATTAGACTAATACATTATTAATCGTTTTGATTTTGAAGTAGAAGTATTATAAAAACTAGGTATGTATGTAAGCTGCAAAAACCTTTAAAGGATTACAAAGACGACCACTACCGATTTCAAAAGTTCTTAGCACATCTTAATCACAGGTCGCTTCATATAACTCTTACATAGCATGCACAAACAGTATATTTATATTAAAATTATATAACAACACGTAACAGTAATAACACAAAAACCGTTATTGAAGCAAGTGAGGCGTTTACGTGGCGTTTCCTCACGCAACTGATATTTGAGACGGATAATGGATACTAGACACGTATAAAACGTAAACAATACTAAAACGTACGAAACATTGTTTACTAAATTGTAGATATTCGTGTATAGGATATGTGCACATTTTTTCACGTGTGAAAGTTTTAGTTTTATGCTAGTAATGAATGTACAAAATAGCGCCGATTCCATTGTTCACAAACTAAACTAAATTTAAGTTCAGTGCATCTTTTTCTTTCTATTTTATTAAGAAAAGGACAGAAGATGCATATTAGTTTAGTCCTGTCAAATTAGTCAGCGCCTGGCGTAAATTGACGTATTTTTAGTAGCCAATTTTTTAATCACGTCTAACTTTTCTACGAAGTATCTTAAATTGACAGGACATACACTTTCGTGTATGGAAAGGTTAATAATGGACGGCTCAATTAAGTTTGATTCTAATAGGTTTTCCGGGTCTCTTTGCAATGCTCACACCATACAAGAGTTAGGAGTGTCATAAGAGGTATATCGTCATATAATCGTCTTTCTTCTACGATGTCCTTCTAACCACTCTGGTTTCATTCACTCTTCTTTCATCATCCAAGCGATCTATCTTTGGAATGCGCTCCCTATGAACATCACGGTGGCATCCAGTTGGTTATTTTTAAATTGCAGGCACGAGAACCTATTCGTAAGAAGTTGCCAGAATTATCCCAGCGCTGAATTTGTTTTCTCCTCTACCTATCGTGATTTCTCCTGAGAATGTATACTTTTGTTATATGTATATATATATTTATATGTATCGATGTATTAGCGTTTGTTTTCGAGTTTTCTATCCTTTATGCCTGCCATGTTTTGTCTCTGCATCACCCTAAGGTTGACTGGCAGAAAATTACCTTTGTACAGTATTTTTTTTACTTATGCATAAAATTTTAATTAATAAATAAGAGGCACGGTTAAAAGTTTGCTTAGCAGTAAACAAGTAAGATAAGCGAAAGTCATACATCATAGTCCACCGCAAGTTCTCAAACGTATTTTCTACTCTACGTGTAGATTAATAAAAGAACTTCTCTTTCACATTTAATGCAATTAAACGATTTTGATTTGATTTGAACACTGTCAACAAAATCAAAAGTTATTTATTCAAATTAGGCTAAGAATCAACACTTTTCGAACGTCAAAATTACAAAAGAGAGTCCCCCAAAACGCCCGCCCTTCACCACTTCCTAGTGTTTTCGCTGGGAAGAAGAAGTGGCGCAATAAACTCCCCAGCAACACAGCTGCCTGTTCAGTTATAAAATACTTGATTATATACAATACTAGGTAGGGACGCGGGGAGCACGTTGTTACAGGGGTAAGAAGTTACACCCCTTTTTTACCGGGATTTTAAACTCTTTGGTGGATATAATTGGACTCATTTGTTTTCTTATAACATCTTGCATTACATAAAAACGATCAGTGACCCGCCAAGCGCCTAGCTGCTAGGTTGTGTGTACGTGTCTCGATTTCAACCAAGTAAGTAAAAAACTCCTTTACGAAATTTTTGATTCCTGATGTCAATGTTTTTTATTTTCTCAAAATGTTTAACCTTGAACGATCATAATATATCTATCTACCTTTAATTTACAATATTGTTTTTTTCTACTATCGATATCCATTAATGGTGACTTCAATTTATGTATATTAAAAAACGTGCCGTGGGGCAGGTAGTTACAATTTTTTGGGGTAAGTTGTTACATGTAACAACTTACTCCTTTCCATTGTGTCTTGGGATACGTTATTTGCCCCTTGGGGGGTGACAGGCAAAACCCACATGATCGAGCTGGAGCGTGCTCAGCGTACGGTGCTAAAAGTACTTCTGTCACTGAAATACCGGACGCCCACGACAGAGGTATACGAAAAAGCCAAAGTACTCAGGGTCCGAAAGTTCTTTTTCTACGAATGCCTGCGAAGATATCATCGATACGCCATCCCGAATCTGCCTATCTCATCCAAGAGGATTGAAAGGTGCCCAGTTGAAGGTACCAAGAGCGTCTTCGCTAGCAGACACTACCACTACATTGCCCCACGTCTTTACAACAAAATCGGCCACGAGAAAGGGATCAAACAACTTAAAAAACTTAACAACTACCAATTCAAAAAAGGTATTATTCAATCGCTACAAAATTACGATTATGACGAATCAGAAAATCTATTCGGCAGCGTTACATGACACCCTGACACATTCACACACACACACACCACACACGAACACCTCACTCACACACATACACCACACACAAACACCCCACACACACACACACACACCTCAGTCACACTTACCCAGACTCTAAAAAAACGCAGTGATAATTTAATTTTTTTTTTAATTGTAAACTCTTCTATTATCACTACTTGTTTTTTTTTCCTTTTTTATCTTTTATATTTGTAAACTTACCTTCTAATGCATACCATAATTAAAACGAATCTCATTTCTTCTTTGTCTGGCTCTTGTGATACAGGACCTCCTAGTACAAGAGCCAGGGCTACACTGATGTTTGTCTTGAAGTGAAAATAAATAAATTATTATTATTATTATTACTCCTTATAATACCTTGTATTGTACCGTTCGTCTTCATATTTTAAACATTCTAAATATTCTTTGTTTTTTTTTTTTTTTTCAGAATGAGAAACTGTAAAAGAAAAACAGAAAGAGGTACAATTGCCAAAGTTATGTTTAAAAAAAAAAAAAAAACTAAAAATTACGATATAGATATTATAATTACTCATAAATGTTAGAAGACTGTTTAAAGGGATCTCTTTTGTTTATAAAGTTTTGAAATATTAAAAAAAAAAAAGATTTATCATTGATGATTTTGTTTATTTATCTACCGTAACATCGTGCCCCAAAGATGTAACAACTAGCCCCAAATTGGGGGTAAGTTGTTACCATCGACTTTTTTCGTTAAATTGTCCATTGGGAAAAATTACATAAATTATAATAATTTTTCAACTTTTCTGCTCACGTAGCTATGATACGATAAACTAGTACCTAGTAGAATAAATAAACAAAGTTATTACTAACAACAACAATAAAACCATGGTCAGCAAGACGACCAGATACAAACATAATCGAACACGATTCATATAAGGAGGAGCGCGAGCAAAGGAGTATCGAGCTCATTTTTTTAAGTTACAAATTAGTTTGTTAATCATATCATAGCGCTGTTTATATAACCAAAACAGATTCACGACTCACTTTCACACGTGAAAAATCTTATGTGTAACTAAATCATGTTTATAATCATATTCGCACAAGTTTTTCACGTGTGAAAGTTAATCTTAGGCTATCATTAACTGCACACTGTCCACCTTTCTATACGACTAAATCGAAAATCAGCGTGACTATTGGTAGCTTACCTTTCTATCAATCAATCACCGGCCGCGATAACGTGGGAAGAACCATATATTGCGTAGCTACAAGTATTCTATGGTAATTTGGTTGTGATAGCAGAAGATACCGCAGTGATGCTATTGGCTAAATCCTCGGCCATGATCATTTGCGAGTTGTAGAAGATTTCTCTTCTAGGTATGTCGCCACCGTCTTCAATGATGAATATCCGTATGAAGGAAGTCAGATAGGGGTATTCCACATTGATTGTTCGCACAACTATAGAGGGTTAAATTAAATTAGCTAACGAAACTCTGCAGACGTGATGGGTATTGATATCTAAACACGATAAAATAAAAATATAAAATATTTATTATATCTTATGGCTATTGGGCAGAAATCCATAGTATGGTGCCCATTGACCTTTGTTTAGATATCGATAGCCATCACATGAGCGGAGTTTCGCTAGCTAATTTAATTTAACCCTGTATATGGGCCTGATTCTGATACGCTAATATTAATAACATTACATCACCATCACGCCTGTTTTTTCCCGAAGGGTGGCACAGTCCCATGTAGTCGAGGCTATTTTCATCAACTGGGCACAAATCTAGGCTTTGAGCTGCTACTGAAAAATCCCTGATGGAAAACCTCAATAACACTTAGCACGACCTGGGAATCGATCTCAAATGATTAGCAGTAACGCTTGCTAAACTTAATTTTAAGTTGAATGCTGTCACTGTCACTTTAACTATACTTCCTTAAGAAGAGAAACAACAAATTTGTACCGGTTGTGGTACATACGTGTACTAACGTATGTGCCACAACCGGTACAAATTTGTACCAGCTCGTCCCTTAGAGGTTGGTATTGTAGGATTCGGTCTAGGAACCTAAAACCACCATTGTCTACAAACGTTGTCTGCGGCTTGTTTCAATACTTCTGTATTGAATAACACCGCTTAGTATTCTACGCACAGACTCACACCATATAAAAGAAATAACCATAACAATAAGTAGGTAACACGTTGCTGTGACAAGTGCCCTTGGTGATAAAATGCTATATCCTCTAAACTTTCTCTATGGGATATAGTCATCATCCTTTTAGGGTTCCGGACGGACGGGTCCCGACAGACGGGTCCCGACGGACGGGTCCCGACGGACGGGTCCCGTTGGCACCCTTTGGGTAAAAGGGTACCAACGGGACCTGTATCTTTTGAACCGTAATAGGTAGACACTTGAAATTTTCACAGAGTGTGTGACTACTATAATAGCAAATAATAAAAATATAATTAAGTTAAAAATTAAAGGGGTCCTGGACAAGCAACGGTTATTTTTTCAGCGTGTTTTGCTCGATTTTAATACTGGCAATACCTACAAACGTCTTACTAATATAACATTGTATAGTAGGTATAATACTGTACATAATCAGCCTATAATGATCCCACTGTTGGGACAGAGGCCTTCTCTCTGTGAGAGGAAGTGGGCCGTTATCCACCACGCAGGTCCAGGACGGGTTAGTATATGTTTTCGAACTTTTGGTTCTTGGGCATGCCGGTTTCCTCACGATGTTTTCCTTCACCGTTTTGAGAGCAGTAGTGATGAAATAATTTACACAAAGCGAAGCGCCTGTCTGGGTTCGAACCTACTATACTGTACGGTGGTACGGAACCATTCGTGTGCAACTTGCATTTGGTCGCTCTTTTATTCTTACAGAATCAGTTCTTACTTATTCTAATATCTAATCTGCTACTTAATCACCAACTTGCCTTTCTTATCACCAATCGACTATTGCTGTGTAAGTGTTCCTAGGTCCATTAAATATTTCATAATACAATCGTTTTAGGAGATTTAGAACGCCCACACACTTATTAATAGATAAATATTTTTAAAACTCTTTGGTGACTTGACAAATCAGCTGTCCGCCTACTGCTCGTGGTTTAACGTGGTTGACCAATGAAAAACGTTCTAAATAACGTTTTGTTCTTTTAATGGTGTCCATTAACAAGTTAAATGCCTATGCACGCGTTTTGTTTGTAATTTCCTGCGATTTTCTTTGGTGAAGGTCTTAGACATAAAAGCTAACTATTAGGTACTTGGTACAACTTGGTAATGCCGCCAGTCTCTTGTGTACATCACCAGTCGACATTGATGCGGGTGACTTTTACAACGGTATATTTTAGTTTGTGATTAGTTTTAGTTAAGTTAGGATATACTCGTAGTTGTTAGTTGTTATTTACATACTATTAATAGCTTATAATGATTTGCAAAGGTTGAATTGACTTGACGAGCAGTGGGTAGTGGATACTGTGTGGAGCTTAGCTATCTAATCACGAAACCAATATTTTATATGGCCTACGGATAAATTGTTGATTGTGATCTTAGATTCACGCAACGCAACCATAAAATGGAATAAAAACATGTACGAGACAAGATAAAGGGTTACTTTTTTAATTTGAGAAACTGTACATTTAAATGGCGGTTTATGGAGCGCGATTCATTGAGATATGTATGGAGAAGTCCGAATCTATTAGATAGAGAATAAATTAATGTCCTAAATGCTCGTCATCAAAACTTGTTTTCTCAGCTCTATAAAAAGTATAAGAACCCAAATGGAGGTCATGTTTTAATAACACGGACCTAGTCACGGGGCACACCAGTCGTACCTAACTAACTATACATAGACGTCCTCGACAGCTGATTGTAAATTGTTTTTATGATCAAATCTCCTTAACAATAGTGTGGAGAGTAGCGCGTGACTCGAGCGAGCTATTGTGCAGGCGCAGGCACAGACTGACTGTTCACACAGAACCTCAGCATACACACATACGTACCTACCTACTTAGTTTTATACACATTGTGGTACAGTTTCACACGTACGCGTTCGACTAGCGACGAATATCTATGAAGCCTTTACATTATAGGTAGTTGTGGCGCAAATCCAATTGTTTTTATTCACCCACGTGTCCACATTATCATCACGAATCACTGCAACACGGTGTCGTTTTATCAAAACCAACTATTACACATCTACGGTTGAAATAAAAGACAGAACTAATTAACACTATCCACAATGTTGGCAAAATATTCGGCTATTATGAAACTTTAAACTAAACTTATGTCCAGTAATATGACAGGCTTGTGCTACTGCATCCACATAGACATAATGTTGAAGTGGTTCTACACATTTTATAACAATTTTGTTTCAAGAAAGAGCAATAGATACATATATACAGGGTGGCAGGGACATCGTGTTGAAATTTTACGTCGGTTATTAAATAAAAACTAGCTGTTCCATTAAGTTTGACCGCGTAGGTAGGTATTGCACTTATCTATGAAACAGCGGATTATTTTTTTTTTGATAACCGACGAAAAATTTCAACGCTAGGGGTCTAAAATCTTGTGCTGAATTCATGGTTACAATTTGCGCGTTGATGTCTCTGCCACCCTGTATTAAAATTACTTGTCTTGTCCTAAAAAAAAATTATAGATAATATACTCCCAGCCTCCTAAATCGAGCCACAGTACATTACCATGTAAAATAAAAAACCCTAAAACATCATAATATGTCTCAATGAAAAGTTTTTATGCAGTTTTAAAGCTGACATACTGGCTATCATTTTGGTGTTATCATTGTTCCGAATTTGAATTCACGACCATTAAAAAATTTACAGCCCTTTCACAGTTGATTTACCTTTGATTTTGCATCGCTGTCAACAGCACTGTGATCTTTATTTTCGTTACTATTAGGTTGCTATTGGGTAGCTGCTGTCAAAGCCTCTGAGGAAAATTACTGTGAAAGGAAATAGGTGAGTGGCTCGATATAGGAGTCCGGGAAAGTATCTCATTGTTGGAAAATGGCCAAAAAGGTACTTATACGCCATATATAACTTCAGACAAGACACTCAGATTCAGTTTCACCTAGTCATCTAGCACAAATTGATTAGAATTGCAACCAAAATACGAGAACACAAGATTGTATGCATCAAAATACAAACGTTATACTCGTAATAAAAACAAGCATTGTAAGGATGCACAGACAATGTCATCGGTCGAGGTCGGGTTTTTGCATAGAGTCAATGTATTCATACGTCTTCTTATAATACTACACATCGTCTATCTACGTCATGTGGGTAGTACCGTCAGTCTGCGTGACGTTATTGAATTTTCCAAATGAGTAAATACGTCCGTATTATAAATACTTTTCTTCGAAATCATAACAGGAATTAACATAAAATAGATATTTAGAAACAAGTTAATTTTATTATCGATGTCCTACACTTTGAATTTCTCCTGTATTTTCGACAAAGTTTTTGGTAGGGTAAAAGTTACCTTGCCTGTCAGATCGGCTACTTTTAATGCGAAAATTATTTGAACTAGCACAACCTACCTATTTAAAAAGCAGAACCTATCCAAACATAATATTAGTACGTGATCTAAGACTTAAACAAACCCCTAATGACGAGACTATTAACATACGTACTCTACGGAATGTGGTTTTACTTCTATAGAGCCTACTGCCTAATGGAAAGGGTGACGCCAACGGTCAAAGAAGAATTTCGGGCAAGGTTGCCTGATGGATGTTTGTGACCACTCTTGCGCAAATATCTCGCGTAGCGCTGTGCGGGCGTAGCAGAGATGTCACTGTCACTATGTTTGCATTTTCATTTTCCTTATATTTACATTAAATACATGTTAATTTCAACGTCCTTCTCCGCACAGAGCGTGTTTAAAGTAAGTAATCCTACTTAAAATGTTATGTAGTTAGTTATTTCGAAAGATAAGTAATTTATTCCGCAGTCGTCAGCTCCATAAATGTTTATCTCGAGTAAAGCTTAGAATTTGATTAAGAGTCGCAACTCAAGGATTAGTTTTTGGTGTTAGGAAATTGGTTTTATTTTCATTCAGTGAAGGGTGAGTGTTTTGGGGGTCGCGTCTTATGTAATGACGTTCGATAAGTGCTGATTCTCAGCCTAAATTGAATAAATGAGTTTTGATTTCGATTTTGATTCCGATTGTTTAGTACTAGTAGTAATACTTTCAAAGTCAGTTTGAAATAAGATAGGGAAAATCAAAAGTGATTTTCCCTATCTTATTTCAAACTAATTTTGAAAGTATCATATTATTCCTTGGTTAGATCAAATACAGTTGTGTCGTATTCAACACAATTAATAATAAGCCTTTTTGCAGCAAATGCTGTTTATACATTTACCATCCAAAGAGCTACATTAAATCATACAGACAGACGGCTCATAGCAATTTATTCTGAAGCTATTACTGCAATTTACTGCCTCGCATAATATAATTTAGAAATGTCATTTACCGAGACACTTACAACCGGCGCTAAGGCTTTTAGATCTCTCGCAGTCGTCAAATTACACTGTTTAGATAGCACAGAGTTTATTTTCGAGACAACTAACTTATGACAGTAATCAAACCTACACGTAGGATGTAATTATCATGATAGCGGAAATCCTTTAACTACCTTTCATTAAATGCCGTCTGTAAATTGTCGTTTAACACAAGGAGCTGTTTCAAAGCGTTAGTTAACGTGACTAATCTATGATCTTATAGAGTCTACTAACAATCTAAGGAATGCTATCGAATATTTTCGCCCACACGCTTTTGCCTGAGGTCTGACTAACAGAAGGCCGATTCCCGTAATTAAAAACGTCCAAATCTAGTCGCAATCTCGACTCAGCGACAATCTAAAGATGTATGCAAATTAAAGGTATTTTTGAGAGATTGAGACTGAGATCAGACTGTGTAACGGTGAACGTTCTTAAAATTACGAGAATTGCCCCTCAGAACTGCTAAAGAACCGACTAGCCTACCGTCTTATTACAAAACGAAATCCAACTGTAGTTCTAGCCTAAACCTTTGAGCCTTTGCCTAAATCGAAAAAAGTTTGAAATACAAATACTGGATTTCTATTTCAAACTTTATTTTCATTTCGGCAGTTTTCAATACTAAAATGACCACTTAGCACCGAACTAAGCTGTCATTTTTGTATAAAGAACTGCATTTCTATAACAGTTAGGATCTTAATTCAATAACTGGCTCGGTGTTTTAAACCTGATCTAATGAAAAACCTTTTTTTGTAATAAGGGGTTTTATAGGTACCAAATAAGTTACACATTTTAAAAGTGTACATTTATTTGTGCTTTTTGAACCATTACCTATAAGTGTACAGTACAGTACAACAGCGACAATCAATCATGATCATCGTGTCCCACATAACGCAGACATGAATCAAGCTTCCCGTACAAGCGCAAGTTCCCTCAGTAAATCACGTGTTGACTTGCAGAGTGATGACGACTCGCTCGTGTGATCGAGTCGTGACAAAGCACATAATGCCTCGATCGAACATCCATTAGCGTAATGAGTAATTATAGACATCGAGTGATTGTCCACAACAGGACCCGAACCGAAGGCCGACGCTTGCAACACCGCAGATAACATTTGAGCTATAAATAACACCGGCAATTAGGATAAAGGATATATCTAGGTACGCGTCAAGGATTAGAACGTAAAATACATACAATACTGACACTCTGTTCGGTTAATTATTTTATTAATTGGTGCTGAACTATAAAATTTATACGACGGTTTTATTTAGGTATAGCGATAAATATTTTATTTTATTATGCACTTGTAACGGGAGGATTCTGTGAGAGGATCTGTTAATCGCAAGTACAAAAGGAACTATGGATAGTCAGACCGTCAGTCGCAGCAAATTTGTAATTATTCGAAGTCATATACACGTGATGTTTTTAGTGGTGGCCCAGCGGTATTGGTTCGTGAGTTCGAACCCAGCCAGGCATTTTACTTTGTGTAGGCATTTCATTGGCACAGCTCTCAAAACGGTGAAGAGAAACATCGTGAGGAAACTAACATGTCCTTAAACCAAGAGTTCTAAGACATGTGACATCCACCAACCCGCACTGGGGTCGCGTGGTGGATTATGGCCAACTTCCTCTCACACAGAAGAGGCCTGTGTCCCAGCAGTGGCAACATTATAGGCTAATTATGGATATACACACTCTTGTGTTTTCGTGATATTTTTCATTACGGGCTGGTATTTCCCACGCCAGATAACTTTATCGAAAAATAATTTTGAATTTTTAACAGTTCTTCTATACAAAAACTGTCAGGCGTCAATTTTATTCCACAAATAAAAATTGTCGGTCGATTGAAAAATCTGCCCTAAAGGGAACTGCTTGATATATTTTTACTGTATTATTCATTGCTTTTACCTTCCTTCATATACGGTTTGCATATATTCTAAAACTAAAGCTACAAGGAATGTCTGTTGTCTGTGAAACAGTGCGACAAGCACAGATTTCTCACGATCCAGTCTCGAACGTCAGCGGCGACGTGTTTTGCTCGTCGTGATCTGGAATGATCGATAAAAAGTTCCGAACAGGCAAGAAGGAAGCTCCCGACCGATTTCGGTCACGGTGGCCAATCTCAACACAGAAACAAGCTAAGCTACTATCAGCTAGCTACAGAATTATTAATGGAAAAAAATTACAAGAACGTAACTATCGAATATCCTAAATATCAGTAGCAATTTTAGGGTTCCGTACCCAAAGAATGCCAACCAACTCAGCCTATCGCAGTCCACTGCTGGACATAGGCCTCTCCCAGGCTACGCCACAACACCCTGTCCTCCGCCTTCCGCATCCAGTCCGTCCCAGCAACCTTTTATATTGTACGATGGTACAGAACCCTTCGTGAGCGAGTCCGAATGGCACTTTGCTGCTTTTTTCAACCCCGTTACATGTATAAAATATCGGATCAAATGTGAAGGACACAAGAGCCTGACTATCGAATGATCCGATTCAAACTCGTTTTGTTCTCCTTTTAACACGAGTTTGAGTAATGAGCTTTGAAGCTATTGTTTGATTTTATAATGTTAAGTTAATTATACAGAACACTCTCGCAATTTATCACCCTTCTAAATAAATAGAAGTTGGTTGCGAAAAACTAAGCCATTACAAAATGCACGACAATGATCTACGTTAACAACCTCTCGAATACCTAAATGTGATACAATATAATAAGATAATCGTAAAATATGCTATCCGAGAGCAATCGATCAATCTGATAGTGTAAGAGTTGATTGGAGACATGTCATCAGACATAATAATAGTTCCAAACTGGATCAGCATATGATTTCGAAATTAGACCATTATATAAACTAAATTTTAGATGCAGCATCATTCTAGAACTGCGGTATGGATTTATGATAATCACCTTTAGCTCAATCATATGTCTAATCTAAACTATTGAAATATCTCTAAGTTTGTAAAACCGTCTAAGTACGATATTACCCCAACTTCATACGTGACAACGATATGTTGCGCTATCAGCAATAATATAATAGAAGACGCCATTGAACAGGCAAATTTTGGATGTTCCACCAAAACTGTTGCCCACACTTTCGCGTGCCGACTCCTACAGCCGAACATAACGAAATATTCACGCGTCACTAATATCCAATATCTTTGTTGCAGGTCGCAGAGTCATGGGACTGGAAAAAAATGTGAATCTGACAAAGTGATAATAAGTAGTGTTTATGTAATGAACTGTACAGTGTGTGCCGTGAGTGTTGTGACATGAACAGTGAAACGCGCCCACATCTCTGAACAAACACGTGGAAATGAAAAGAGAAAAGTACAAGAACACAATTCCGGAACACGGGTAAGTTCAACTCTTACTCATTCTAACACTTAGGGGCCGTCTCCATGAGCGAGAGAATCGCGACGATATAATCGTCGTGCCACGTATTTCTGTACACTCTCTTAGGACGTGTCTCCACACGGCGATATCATCGCGGCGAGAATTAGATGGCACGGCGAAACTATCGCCGCGATTCTCTCGCCCGTGGACATGGCGCCTTAACGAGGTTACAACAGCGAGATTCCTTAAGTTCTCTCTACTACTACATACTAACTTACGTCAAAGTTACATTTAATTGTTACGTTCTGGGTCACACCGCCGCCAGACAATAAAAAAAACCTAGTATCAAATAATGTGCGTAATATTCAGTGAATCAAAATTTATTATGTTTCATGTTTGAAGCGTAATTATTACAAAACCACACATTGTTTGTAGCCTATAACGTAATGGAATTGTGTTGTGACGTAACGACGAGGAGCTTACAATATAGTCCACGACAAGAAGTAACGCACGACTAGGTAAAGAGAAACCGCGAAAAAACAATGGTTCTGTAGACCTGTAGCCGCGCAACACAAACATATCTGTGTGTAATCAACATTACGATAATGAAAATGTTCAGCAAACTTTACTATTGTTTTGCGCATATTGTTTAAATATATTCAAATGCTGAAAGCCCTTTAGACTGACCGTGACCAGAGCCCCTCATGGTCGTAAGAAGAATAGGATATTTAACATTCATTAACGATAAAATATTGATAGTTATTATATTCGTTTATACTTTGAACAGCCATTAAGGAATTCTGTAATTACTTATGTCAAGTCGACCGGTAAATAACTTGAAATAACAAACGCAAATGGTAAGGTTATCGAAGAAGGAGTACATGTTCGCGTGACTGTCATAACACATTACGGTTCTAGGTTACGGATATTAAAAAAAAACCTATGTGCATTAGAACAGATTTTGACCACCATTCAAGTGTTTTACCAGACAGTTTACTCTGCATGACTTCAATGAAATGTCTATTTACACGACATTGCGTGCAAAAAGTCATTGCAATGAATGAAGGCAAATAAATACTTAGTGACATAATAAGAACTCAAAAAAATGGAGACATATAATTTCAAGTAGATTGTGAACCAGTTTTCATTCAAGGAAACTTAAAATAGAAAATAACCCTTCCGTAACTCTCGTTCAGTAATAAGGTTAGGTAGCACGTAATTGATTAATAAAAATCCTTCATATCGTTTGGTGCGGAAATTGTAGATATGGAAAAGACTACCTAGTTTCCTTTCTCTTCGGTGGTGATTCATAATGAAATCCCCTCCTCAACATTGCATACGTACGTGAGAATGAAAACGTAATTGAAAATGTAAATCGCTTTCCTATCCATTATGAAACGTAATGATCGATAGTGAGCATCGCAACTCTTCAAAATACAATAACTAAGCAAAAAGTGAGACTTGGGTTCAAAGCCCAGTGTGCCACTGTCCCACTTACTCAGCAGCTGATTTCGTGATGATATAATTGCGCCGGCGCAGCGGTGACGTAAATTCTGGTAAAGCCCGGAGTGAGGTGAAAGTGTAAATAGCCGCGGTCCGCCACCTCGGAACCCTGACACCGCGGCGATCGCACTCGACTCCATATTATATTACTGCGCTTGCACATGCCCTTTATGGTCAACATTCGATCAAAAGCGAGCTAGATTGCGAGAGTTTAATCGCCAACGAAACCGACCGCGACGCGGAAGTTTATAGTCGGAATTTTCAAAGTTAGTCAGACATGACCTTTTGGAGCTACATCGAAAAAACAAATTGCCATTTTTGACGCGCCGATAAGTCCTTGCTACGTACGTGGAAGAAAGTGTGCTTTCTAGTGTAGTGTTGCACAACCGCACGACGGCGACGCTGCTTCACGGCTCGCCGTGGCACGGTGCGGGCGCGACAAGGTCGTCATTGTTGACGCACCTTTGTTTTATTTTTGCCGTGAATTGCGCGAAGCCGCAGCCGAGTGGTCATGACCATAACTAAATTATACTTCAACCTCAAAGTATGAATTAAGAAATACGAATATTTTATTTATCTACTGCGAAGCAAATTGAAGACGCTGCTGTTTTTTAATAATATGCTAATAATTTACATACTAATTAATCAAGTGTTATATAATATCTAGACTGTAATCCGAAAGCAGATAGAAATAATGATTCGAAAGTGAACTTTAGCAGTGATTCGCACCGGAGCCGCATCAGTCGTGACCGTTTTAATCACTCAACGGAACGCACTATAGCCTTACCAATGTCATTCGATATAAACTAGCGGAAGATACTTACACAGGTACATCGAAGATGGTTTTACCACCTCTATTCTTTAAGTTTATCCTGTTCACAACCGGGTTCATGGAACACAATATGAAAAAGTTTAGGGAACAATTACATCCTAATTTGATCCGTCCTCAGTCGAAATGAGGCTCATTATTATTATTATATAGTTGGGTTTTGCCTGCCAGATCCGGAAGAGTGGTCATTAGGCGTGCTTCACACGAGCGCTGCGGCCGTGGGCGCTGCGTGCGCGCCGGCCTCCTTGGGAGGTGCGCCTCGATGCGCAGTGAGGCGCCTCCGCGCACGCCGCCGCCTCGCCCCGCGCAGGAAGCAATTACAGATAATCATCGAGCTGCTTACTGACATTAACATTCATCAACGAACACGGACGCACAAGCAAAACAATTGAATATCCTGCGACCACCCCATAATCACTGACACCTATTATGATGGAGGTTACGTGCAGTCGTCGCATTGTTGAGATTTGATTTCAGTTGTAAATATATGAAAACAACCATCGGATACATTAAGATGTATTAAGGCTTGATGCCTTTGCATTACCGATGGCAATTCTATTTGATGATATTATGTCGCAAGAGATTAATGACGTTATTTATGACGTAAATTGTTTTATACAAATGTAAGGTACATTGAAGAGATCCATTAGTTAAGGGGTTATATGTTTTTTGCTGTGGAAACCCAACCTCTGACGAGTTATTCCCCTGAGCCTCTAAACAAAGATGCAGGTCACCTTTGATGTTTGAATGTCAGCACCAAAATGTCATACAAAGTTTGACAAACATGTAATTTATTTTAATTCGTAAACACAACATTATTATAATTCGTGGACATCTGCAAAATAACTTTTTGTGAACTATTCTGGGTTTGGCAGTTTGAAGAGAAGGGTTATTAAAACCAGGAAGAAACTTCGTAAAGTTTTCATTAAGGGCATAGGCGACTAGACTATATTGGTCAAAGTACTATTTAAACAATATTGTTGTATGATTTTACTTTCTAATTCATGTAAGAGACTTACATCAAACCCTTAAACTTGATGGCACATTTTACTCTTATAACCATAGAAAAAAAATAGAAAAGCTACATTACAAAAATCCTAAAAACTTTGTAAATAAAACACAGGGTGACTTGTAATTTGACATATCTTTTTGCAAATTGTCGAAAAATAAGAAAAACTAAGCGGCAAGTGAACCGTGACCAGCGGCAGACCGTAAGTCATGTTAAAAACTCTAAAGCCGCTCTGTGTGACCCGGTCATGACGACCTGGGTGCCTAACGTGTGTTGGATTGCTGGAACGTTAGAAAATAGTGGGTTGGCATAAACCTGTTCATTTATTCAATTTTCTCCCAATTTTTTATAGTTCAGTCATTTGCAAAATCGACCTTTGCCATCATCGACTTTTTCATCGGCACCGTTAAATATTTTTTTAACTCTTGTACATTGTTAGATAGCGGATTAAAAAAATGTCTTCCCCATAATTTGTACGTTTAATGCCATAGTAAAATGTTGAGATAACTGGTGTCTAGGTTCATTGTACGTAGATGACTTTTTTTAAATTTTAATAAACTTCTACCTGTTTAACTTGTAACTGATTGATGTTTTAGACAACGTGGTTTCATCGAAAGGTTTGTTAAAGTATTAGGTACCCCTTGCAATAGCAATGAAGGCCATTCAATTTGAGAGTTTAGAGAAAAGTGATATTTAGGGACAAATTCTGGCAAAACTTCAAAAATACATAAAATCTAGGTTTTCGCCGGTGAATTTTCGCCTAGGCTTTATGGGGTGCTTAATTCTTGCAAATAGGCCACACTATCACACCCTGGACCAAATTCTGTATTATTCCCTGCGAAATCTTACCAAGTGCAAACCACGTCAATATCGTGTTTTGTTTACGGCAAGAAATCGAAATGTCAACCGTACGGAAAACATGTATTTTGACAGTTCAAACCGAGCCATTGTGTCATAGAGAATACGTTAATAGCAGATGTCGTGATTAGGTAAGAAATTGACATGGTTTAGACGTGAGGAATCTTTAAGAATAAGAATAAGAATAATTAATTAAAAATAATCGAATCATTTACAATTGATACAATTTAAAATGTCAGTATTATTATTCACATGGTCATAGTGAATTAGGGCCTTGGAAGGAATACGTCAAATTACAAGTCTCCCTGTATACAGACAGTATATACCAAAACATTACAAATTACAATATACGCTGTGGTAAGTTAATGTCCACTCAGTATTGGCCATACGTACCACAGCGCGGAATTCCGCCGGCAGTCGACACCCTCACGTTTATGTAATGAGGTATTTACGAAGAAAGTGTTGTCAACGTGCCGACTCGTATGGTTACCGGCAACGACATGCCGACTGACATTACATGACGCCTTCGTTTAGAATAGTTATCATACTGAGCCGGGAATGGGAGAAGAAAGCAACGTATTTCGTTGTAACGTCTCTCTACTTAGCACCTGAGGGGCAATTCTCGGAATTTGAAGAACGTTCACAGACTTCCCTATATTTTTAACAAGTTTTTGACATTGATTGTCGCTGAGATGAGATAGCGACTAGATTTTGAACGTTTTTAGTTACGGGAATTGGCCTTCAGGTCTTTGTCGCAACATAAGTTCTCTCTTTTTTCGCATGGGTAACTTTTTGTCAACATTTGTGTTTTTAATTAAATTGACAAAAAGATGTTACGTACGTGTCTTTTGTAACTATCTATCTTCTAGCCTTGATAATATCCTGTCCGCGTATAGTTGCGAAATACTAAAATAATATTGTAATCGTAATTCCGAATAGACGAAACCAGTTTTTATATTTACTTCAAACCTTCTGACAGGCATTATTCTACAAAACAAGTACAGAAACGTAGAAAGTATCTAAACATATCGATATCTTATATAATCCATGACACTTGCAATAATGTTCAGGTTGAATATCCATTAACCTGTGAAGAACGCGTACACAATCAAAAACGCACATTCCTGTGCGTGAGCAATCGATCTTGTGTTTCAAACAGCGATTGGTTCCAATCTCTTCGTAATTGATTTATGTACCTACATAGTTTTTAAAAATTGATCGTTTTCTTAGGAAATCATTTATTCTTTAGCATGGTCACGATTTTTCCTTATACTCGTATACTTTACAATGGGTAACTCAAATCTCTCTATCTAGTCGCATAGTTACAAATATAGTTAGTGATGTGCTCATCCACGTAGCAATTTGTCTGAAAATTTTGAAACGGTCACGCTCTCGTGACTCCAGATTAGAATGTGTACTATAAAGCGAAGGATTCAAACGAAAGCCAAAATAAACGGCAGCTAGATGCACGTAACTACTTAAATTTGATTACAGCAGGAAACTTGTATACAGGCTGGCAGGACATCGACGCGCAAACTTGTATACAGGCTGGCAGGACATCGACGCGCAAACTTGTATACAGGCTGGCAGGACATCGACGCGCAAACTTGTATACAGGCTGGCAGGACATCGACGCGCTAACTTGTATACAGGCTGGCAGGACATCGACGCGCAAACTTGTATACAGGCTGGCAGGACATCGACGCGCAAACTTGTATACAGGCTGGCAGGACATCGACGCGCAAACTTGTATACAGGCTGGCAGGACATCGACGCGCAAACTTGTATACAGGCTGGCAGGACATCGACGCGCAAACTTGTATACAGGCTGGCAGGACATCGACGCGCAAACTTGTATACAGGCTGGCAGGACATCGACGCGCAAACTTGTATACAGGCTGGCAGGACATCGACGCGCAAACTTGTATACAGGCTGGCAGGACATCGACGCGCAAACTTGTATACAGGCTGGCAGGACATCGACGCGCAAACTTGTATACAGGCTGGCAGGACATCGACGCGCAAACTTGTATACAGGCTGGCAGGACATCGACGCGCAAACTTGTATACAGGCTGGCAGGACATCGACGCGCAAACTTGTATACAGGCTGGCAGGACATCGACGCGCAAACTTGTATACAGGCTGGCAGGACATCGACGCGCAAACTTGTATACAGGCTGGCAGGACATCGACGCGCAAACTTGTATACAGGCTGGCAGGACATCGACGCGCAAACTTGTATACAGGCTGGCAGGACATCGACGCGCAAACTTGTATACAGGCTGGCAGGACATCGACGCGCAAACTTGTATACAGGCTGGCAGGACATCGACGCGCAAACTTGTATACAGGCTGGCAGGGACATCGACGCGCAAACTTGTATACAGGCTGGCAGGACATCGACGCGCAAACTTGTATACAGGCTGGCAGGGACATCGACGCGCAAACTTGTATACAGGCTGGCAGGGACATCGACGCGCAAACTTGTATACAGGCTGGCAGGACATCGACGCGCAAACTTGTATACAGGCTGGCAGGGACATCGACGCGCAAACTTGTATACAGGCTGGCAGGGACATCGACGCGCAAACTTGTATACAGGCTGGCAGGGACATCGACGCGCAAACTTGTATACAGGCTGGCAGGGACATCGACGCGCAAACTTGTATACAGGCTGGCAGGGACATCGACGCGCAAACTTGTATACAGGCTGGCAGGGACATCGACGCGCAAACTTGTATACAGGCTGGCAGGGACATCGACGCGCAAACTTGTATACAGGCTGGCAGGGACATCGACGCGCAAACTTGTATACAGGCTGGCAGGGACATCGACGCGCAAACTTGTATACAGGCTGGCAGGGACATCGACGCGCAAACTTGTATACAGGCTGGCAGGGACATCGACGCGCAAACTTGTATACAGGCTGGCAGGGACATCGACGCGCAAACTTGTATACAGGCTGGCAGGGACATCGACGCGCAAACTTGTATACAGGCTGGCAGGGACATCGACGCGCAAACTTGTATACAGGCTGGCAGGGACATCGACGCGCAAACTTGTATACAGGCTGGCAGGGACATCGACGCGCAAACTTGTATACAGGCTGGCAGGGACATCGACGCGCAAACTTGTATACAGGCTGGCAGGGACATCGACGCGCAAACTTGTATACAGGCTGGCAGGGACATCGACCCGCAAACTTGTATACAGGCTGGCAGGGACATCGACGCGCAAACTTGTATACAGGCTGGCAGGGACATCGACGCGCAAACTTGTATACAGGCTGGCAGGGACATCGACGCGCAAACTTGTATACAGGCTGGCAGGGACATCGACGCGCAAACTTGTATACAGGCTGGCAGGGACATCGACGCGCAAACTTGTATACAGGCTGGCAGGGACATCGACGCGCAAACTTGTATACAGGCTGGCAGGGACATCGACGCGCAAACTTGTATACAGGCTGGCAGGGACATCGACGCGCAAACTTGTATACAGGCTGGCAGGGACATCGACGCGCAAACTTGTATACAGGCTGGCAGGGACATCGACGCGCAAACTTGTATACAGGCTGGCAGGGACATCGACGCGCAAACTTGTATACAGGCTGGCAGGGACATCGACGCGCAAACTTGTATACAGGCTGGCAGGGACATCGACGCGCAAACTTGTATACAGGCTGGCAGGGACATCGACGCGCAAACTTGTATACAGGCTGGCAGGGACATCGACGCGCAAACTTGTATACAGGCTGGCAGGGACATCGACGCGCAAACTTGTATACAGGCTGGCAGGGACATCGACGCGCAAACTTGTATACAGGCTGGCAGGGACATCGACGCGCAAACTTGTATACAGGCTGGCAGGGACATCGACGCGCAAACTTGTATACAGGCTGGCAGGGACATCGACGCGCAAACTTGTATACAGGCTGGCAGGGACATCGACGCGCAAACTTGTATACAGGCTGGCAGGGACATCGACGCGCAAACTTGTATACAGGCTGGCAGGGACATCGACGCGCAAACTTGTATACAGGCTGGCAGGGACATCGACGCGCAAACTTGTATACAGGCTGGCAGGGACATCGACGCGCAAACTTGTATACAGGCTGGCAGGGACATCGACGCGCAAACTGTAACCATGGATTACAGCAGGAAACTTGTATACAGGCTGGCAGGGACATCGACGCGCAAACTGTAACCATGGATTACAGCAGGAAACTTGTATACAGGCTGGCAGGGACATCGACGCGCAAACTGTAACCATGGATTCAGCACATGAGTTTAGACCCCATAGCGTCGAAATATTTCGTCGGTTATAAAAAAAAAATATTGCTGTTCCGTACATTTTGACCGCGTAGGTATTACACTTTTCTATGAAACAGAAGATTTTTTTTTTGAGGTTTGTGACTGAATAAACTTTATAAAAAATTACTTCTCGAATTTTTTATATTTTTATATTTTTTGTCAGAAACTTTCCGTAACTGATCCCAAATTCATAAGTTACGGAAAGTTTCTGATTGAAAAAACTCTATAAAAATGTCTCTTTTTTTATAAAGATTTTTCAACTTTCCTTAACCGATCAAAATTCACAAGTTCATTTTTTTCGTACCGAATTTAATTAATTATTTGCAATAGTTAGTAATGACAGGCTACGGCGGCTTGCTCAATGCCGTCGATCAACTTATGTTATGCATTTCCTCCGAATGACTTTTAAAACTAGATCAAGATAAATCGCTGCGGAGATATGGTCTGATTTCATTATTTCTTATTAAAACGTGTGTTATGATTCGCCACAAGATAATCCAATTTCTGTGGCTATCTTTGAAACATGCTCCTTTTACTATTTGAAGTGAACAACGCCAGTCATATTACACCTTACGTCATTCGAGTGGATTCATTAGATCTTCTGCACAACATATAGCTACTTACATAGATCCTTTATAGTTTAAATATATTTAGCATTGACATGACAAAACCCCTCAGCAATGCGGCTTATCCTACAAGTTTATTGAATGCATAACTGTGGAAAATACAAAGCTACACCCACACGCCAGTAGCAAGATCAGCGAGATTATTAAACGCGTACTCAATAAATTATATTATTATACATATATGCGGCTCAGCCAGTTAATGTGGGGACCTGTTTAGCCAAAGGTCAACTGTAATACCGACTACCGACTACCGTCATATAGACACCTCGCGGTGAATGAGTGATGTGACAGCTAATCCAAAGATCAGGTGATATTTATTATGTCACCACCACAATATTTTACAGTATCGACTTATATGTTTATTTATGCGGCATTCATCTTTTTAACCAAAACATTTTGAAACCGGATTTATAATGTCTCAGGAGATATGCTGCAGTGTCAATGGAATTCCCCAAACCATCGTTGTGAGAAGAATGATCGAATTCTGGACGAAACTTATTTAAAATATATAAACGGCATCATCTATATAACGAAGAATTTTTTATTTATATTAGCTTTTTGACACACTCAAACGATCACTCCAAGATCAGTCTTGGAGTGATCGTTTCGCGCCAACCATCATGTTCCATAACATAGGAACCGAAATCCTTTTCGTATAGGTATAACGAATCCCATTGCAACCTTTTCACTAGTCGATTGGAATCACCTTTGTATCCGGAAGAAATTCTCGAAACCAATGATTACTATTCAATGTCAATACCTACAGACAATCTTCCTTACATATTAAGTCTCAAGGCTTTCCTATTTCCTACAAATAACAGAAATTCCACTACTGTACATCAATATTTAGTGAGTAACTTACCGACGACTAAGTTGAAAGAATTCCAAACTAAGTTTCGACACATTAGGTGCTTGCCATCTGCGAAAAATAATGACGTGTGAAGTCATTTTCGAAGGGTTTTCCTTACCTATGCATATTTGAAATGTGAGTCAGCACTCAGTATGCACGCGATTGGGAGGAAATTGCACAAATATTGAACTGGTTTGGGTGTTATTACGTCATCACCATCGAACAAGAGTACAAGACCAAAAGTTTATCTCTTCTTACCTCAGCCAATTTTGTTTTCGACCTAGCTTCCTAACACAGACAACCTCCTTTATTTTCGTATTACTCTTCATTCATATGTTATGTAAAACATACTGGGATGCTTTGTAAGCATCGTAATGATCTGAATACAGTGATTTAGTGAACAAACAAGTAGTCTACATCACACACACCCTGTGATTACTTGGTAGTCTGCAAATCTGGCGCTGGTCGGAGAAACTCGCGTAAGTACTTGCGCAAGCACGGCCCGTACGTTTGATTGTTGCACTTTCTTTATGCAGACGCTAGGAATTAAATACCTACTCGTAAAAGGCTGGATATTGGCATTTCCACTTGTTGGGTGACCGAGGTCATGACAGTTGCTCCTCGTTATAAGATACCAATGTTTAGCCATATCTTGTTAGGTACTAGGAGCCAAAGTAGTATACTCGGGATAAGACTAGTATGAAAACAAGTCATATTTTTAACAAATTACCAAAGATCATTAGGGTTTAAATTTAAATATTTTAAATTGAATTTGCGTATATGGTTGATAGAAAATTGTTTTTATAGTTTACAAGAAATTCTGCAACATAAAAAAAGTTTTCTATTGTTTTTTGGCGTGTGTTTATTTAGTTTAACTTTTTATGAATTTATGTTGCAGACAAAATGTTATTTTAAGGTTTTGTGCATATTTATTGTAACTTATAATTTATACTATTCATTTAAAATTAATTTGCATGCCCTAAACAGGCAAAATATGGACTGTACATTAAACCACCAACTTTTACAACTGGTAACATCTATATTGTCTGCAAATAAATGTTTTTTATTCTTATTCACAGTGTGGCCGTATCTAGAATTATATCCTGTGTGTGATAAAAGCAACGCATTTTTTTCACTGTTTTAAACTTTCACGGTTTATAACTGCAATTAAATTGTCATTTACAGGATATGTACTGTGATTATATCGAGACCGCGACACAAGAAAAATCACGCAAGATATCCTGTGAGTGACAACTTGATGACTTTTTAATTTCCAATTGCCACATAGATTGTATGATACCTACCAAATACCATACAAAACCATCAAGTAATTAAATAATTAGGGTGAGTACAGACGCCAGCATATCAAGCTAATACAATCGTCAAATTTCTTTAATAGATTATCAACTTTATCGCTAAAGCGAAAAATTTTACAGTTTCGGGTAGCTTGATGAGCTGGCACCTTACAACTTAGTTGATTCTGGAACAAACGTAGATGAATGAACTGAATTTTCCCACCCATATTTTTGATCGGCTGTGCGATTGTCATCCTTTACGTAACGTTCATGTAATTTTGACCATATACGCAAGACTGCAGACGGAGGCACCGCTTAGGTTAAGCGTGTGGCCGAAGAGGGTTAAAGATCATGTCTTTGCGTATCTAGACAGTCGAAGACGACTTGCGCATGGGCAATGTGCACCGTGAAAATATAGCCATGCATTTACATATGGTGCAACGTGCACCGAAACTTAACCAAAAATATCATACCTATAGGTTACCTACCTAAGTATTTTTGAAAAAGAACTGTTGGAAAAAACTTTATAATTAAGGGGTTTAATGATTAAAGTTGAGTGACGTCAAAAATGTATGGTTAAACAGTCGCTAATCATTAATTAACTTTAAGCAACGCTTATGAATAAAGGGATAATTGTGTAGTACATACCTAAAAGCCTACCCTTTAATTAGGAATACATATAATTTTTGCACATAAAATTATTTTCATTTATCACAACATTAATTTATGACTGTTTAATTAACTTGACAGCGCGAGCGTTAAAACAATATAACACCATATTTCACAATAATGTCATGTCAGTGTGGTAACATGAAAGTTTCGTAAACGAAAGCTTGAATGACCCTCCTATGAATCACTATGTAAATAATATTTCCTAACACGCCCTTTGACAGCAAGAACTTGTACCTAAATATTACCTAATAATTGTTATCAATACCTGTTTTTAGTTATTTATTCTAATTAAATTACTCAATAAAATCACCTTACTTTGTTTCTAGAAATTTCGTCGTGCTATGAAAATAGTTACTAAATTAGCCTTTAATTCGTCAATAAACCTACGATTGATTTCTACTATTTTATGAATAATCCCTGGGTTTTCAGGCATCAGACAATCGAATTATTTGCTTGGGTCTTTTCGATAGGGACTGTAAAGGTTGTCCGCTAAAGTCGACCTTATGTAACGCAGGCTGGTAATAAAAAAACTCTGGTTGCATTCGCTGTTCGAATGCAACCAGCGAGCTTAGAATGACATGTCAAATATTTGTAGTCGATTTTTGGTTTTGGAAGAAAACTGAGCGGCAAAAATGTAAAGACGTAATTAGCTAAAAATAATAAGCTATGAAAAGCATCTAAAAAAATTATATTAAGCATTTTGGGCTTTATTTATAAACGATGTTTAAAGTTAAGTGACGCTTAAACGTATGGTTAAACGTAAAGAAATCATATCGTTGTTTGATTTCTTAAGTACCTACCTTACTTTTACTAAAGTTGGGCCCCGTCAGTGACTCAAAAGTTTAGATATTCGGACACTTGGGATACTCCTGCAACTGGGACATAGTCTGCTTATTTCCTTGGTGAACCATGCCCTTTAAAAAGATTTACCTCGCGATATCGGCGATGTCTCGAACTCCAAGGCAGGGCATCATCTTTCATAATCAATCACTGCTGGTACCTCTAAGATAACAGACAACTGACTATCGTGATCGCAGTCACGCATGGCATTTGAATCAGGAAAATATTTTTCTTATTAGTGATGATCATGATATTAACGGCTGCCAGTCATATGCACCCTTGTGGGATGGTATGACATCATAGTATGTGACTGGACAATAACGGACGAAGCTGAAGGTTCGAAGAAATAGTATCGAATTAAATGTGAGATTTACGAGTATATTACAATGTTCGATAACGATTGTACAATTCTAGGAACAATATTGTTGACTTGCTATGTGACCTTATCTTTCCTTTAAGGCTTATTTCTTCAAGTTTATTTATAGCTCGATATTATAGTTGTTCTTTACCGTTATTTTTTGTGTTTAGGGAAATACATTTCACCGTTTTAACTAAGTAATTTCTTAATGACTGTGTATAATTTGAGGCAGTATTTCAATATTTTAAACTACTGAAACCAGTAACAGTTAACAGTAAAAGCACCGTTTGTTTTCGCAAACGGTGCTTTTACTGTTAAAAACCTCGTAAAACCCAACAATTTAGTAAAAATTATTTTAATTAATTAACAACTGGACGTAATTCTTAACAGGTCAAGTCATTTTTGTTATTATTTATTTTAATGAATAAAATCCTAAACATTTGCTAAGATGGCAGCTAAATAGAGTATCTCATAAACTCAAGGAAAAAGTAAATGACTAAACAATTAGTGACGGTCGTTAGACAAAATATTTCAGGTTACGGAAGCATACATTTTCCTGTACATTATGGTGTGTGGTGAGGTCACGGCAGTCGCGCGGAGGCCGCCCTGCGCTCGCGCACTCAAGGCAAACGATCTATGTAGGACAGAGATGGTGAACCGACACGACAGAAAATTCTGGACAAGGATTGAAGTGGGGAAATAAAGTGCAGATTTTTGCAATGAATTATATCGATACTGTATTTTTCAATCAAATCTATTTATTTTAAAGTTAAAAGGTATTCATAAAGGTAAAACATTTTTGTTTTAATTTTACCTCACCTATCTCAGATTCGGTATCTGAGAGCAAGTTTGGGCAAAAATAAAATATTTTTATTTAATTTGTCTTGAATATAAGAAAAGGTTGGCCATCCCTGAACTAGGTTATCATTATGCTCTAACAATGTCCTATGTTACAGTTTGACAAAGATAAATGTTACATCCATGTATGTGTGCAATGGTCAATTTAGTAAGTTGTACGTTATGTCACATAATATGCATGGTAATGCAACCTGCAGCTTGCAGCATTATTTTGACGATGTCAGTTGACAGGTGTCAATAATTGTCGTTTATCCCTATGGCCTTTATATTTTGTTATTACATGTACAAATGTGTAATTCATAAATGTCAACCGGACGCAGCACATAATTGCTTGCTTGGATAATTACACTTACGTGTGACAATTATAAAATACCCTTAACTAAGTTCATTATATGCGATTGATATGTCCTGCTTTTTTTATTGAATAATTATTGAGTTGTAACTATGGGAATACTTTATCACTTTGTTTGCAATGTCGTAATCCTTTAGCAAATCTGTCCGTTTATCGCTGGTAGTTCACAATTTTTTTTCCTAGCCTGCTCTGTCCGAGTCCCGGTACTCCTTTCAGCTTTGATGGAACCTATTCAGTTCATCCTACCATTTCCTACGTGGTCTGCCGAAATCCTAAGTTACTGTCTCAAGACACCAGTTCTGTGCTATTTGTGCCCACAATTTGGCAATGCGGCAGACATGTCCTGCCCAGTAACATTTGAGTTGGGTAGCCTTTTGAGTCACTTCAGCTATATTAGTTTTGGGTCGCAATATTGTGTTTCGAACACGATCAGTTAATTTAAAAACTAGTACACTGCGCGCCACTCATCGTTGGTAAGCCTTGAGTTTGTGCTTCTGGATGTTAGTCAAAGACCAAGTCCATAATTTAAGACATGTATTGCAGAAAATATTAACAGATCCTGAAGGGGCATGTGCATTCTTTTTACTAAAATAATGTGTAAGCAAATAAAAATGGTTTCTAACTACACATTACCTACCAACAATGGGCAATTTAAAACTGTAAAATGAAACATACTCGCGTCGATTGTTTTCCCTATTAATATTTCCGTCTTAGCGCTACGAAAATCCTGTTTAGTAAGAATACATTTATGTACCTATATATTGAATACCATTGTATTTATTGTAGTTATTAAGGAAAAAGGTTGGGAATCATTATGGAACGTGGGTATTTCAAGGTAATCCTGCAATTCTGCAATCCCTCGATACTTAATACAAAAAACTATATGTGAACATGTAGAATCGCCATAAAAAAACCAACGACATTTTTACCGTGGCGAAGTTCCTAGTACTTGGTGAAAATTTACGTATCACACTCATCATAAATAGCAACTCGTACCTATGTAGATAGGCTTAACATTTACTTCATCTATGAATATATGCCACGTTTCGCACGACTTGCAAAATGTATTGATATCGTGACATATGTCATATGCTTGATGTCATGTATTGACAAATATCATGAATACAGTATCGTCACTATCGTGTAGGCATGCTGTCAAATAATTGGCAATCAATCTTCAGATTGACGCTTACATCGACTATTAACATCGGTATTGTATTTAAATTCGCAGACAATATGCTCGCAGTGAAAAATTGGATTTAAATTCGCTTCAACAAAAGTAAATAGTTAGTTTTATTTAAAGACAATGTATCAGCACCGAGCGATGTATCCAAGTGTAATAAAAATTGAGTAACAAAATTCCAAACCATAGAAAAATAAAATACGTCCTCATTAAGCCTCATTTATATTATAAATGATAGTGTTTAATCATAGTCTTGTGGCTATCCAAATAAACTTGTGCAAGAATATCAATTTACAACGTATCAAACTGTATTTACTGTTAAGATCGAACAACTAATGAAGTATTTCTTTACTTTGAGATGATAATTAATGTTGTGGTCGGAATTTTTTTTTTCATTAAACAAAATATGTAGGCACAAGCCTGTTTTTCTGGAAGGGTCGGCAGAGGTAAATTAGAGTAGACATATTTTACCCGATATTATGGTAAAAGGCGATTTAAAGACCTTATAAGAAATGAGCCTATTGACTATACACATTGACATAGCTAATCCAAATTGCTACTGAGAATTGAATCTTGGAAAAAACCCACGAACATGGCCACCCAGTGAGGCACCACTAAATCCACTTTTGCTGCCTGTAAAATCAAAATTAAAAGCAATATAACAACAATGTTGACGAGATGCTATTTATTACTACTCATATATTTTAATGCTCACGTATTATCTTATTTTTAGCTAGAGGCTGCGTGTGCTGAGCGAGGTTTCACAACAGCAACCTCGGTGAGGCGGTGCAGTGAGTCCACTCAACAACATGCACTTTTCAAACTCGATTGTTCAACGCCTTCCGATATGCGGGTACATTGTAATGCATGTCATGCAGTTTTCCGTGTTAAGGGTGATACAATGTGGTTATAAAATTAGTAGTAGTATTGACGTAATATTTGATGACACAATTTGGCTCCTTGGCAGGAAGAAACACGAATATTTAAGCCGGAATTATTCATGTTTTTAGTCATTCGGGTATTTTTAGTTAACATAATATATAAGCTAATAGTCTTAAAATAATAATATGTACATGTATATAAAAAAGAAAAGAATCATAGGGCATCAAAAAATTCTTCCGCATCGCTGTCAACAGGGAAAGTGCCTCAAAAGCTGGCAGCAATGTATAGCAATGCTAATTCTTTGGCAAAAAAAAGGTTTTCAGCAATTCAGGCTACTGTTATGTTACTATGGAATGTAAAAAAAACATCAGAGACACTATAATTTTTATAATCGCACGCATTTTATAATTTCCTTTTCTATGACACGTTTTACAATGTTTAAGTCAATTCTATGAAGGCTTAAGTTACTATGGAAGTACTTACGTAAAGGCACTCAAAGTACTCTACTCGTCGGAGTAAAGTACTGCGGGATCCTTCAAGCTAATTGGTCTATTACTTGCAAGTACATACTTGCAACTTACGCGACACGAACAGAATAAAAACAAAAGACAAGTGAATACCTTGATGATGGACTAAGTATTTTATAATAATTGTGAATTCATATAATTGTAATGTATTTTGCTCATAGCCATTATTATGAGCGATCGAGCATTCAATGAAAATATCATTTGAATCGGTTAATGTTCGGTCTGGCCTCCGATGTTTTTATGCGCAGGTGATCATGAGACGTTTATAGGTTTATCCGTTTATGACTAGTGCTTAGTAACACGTATAATTTTAAATCAACAAGTTTTGAATACTGTGAGACTGGGAACACAGAACACTTGTGATAACCGTGAGATTACTTATACTATTATTTACAAATCGAGCCTTTTAATCGCTTTGGGACTGCTGTTTAACAGGATCGCATTAGAACAACATATTTTATACCTGTTGATTTTTAACCGGGACTGTTCTAAACTAAACTAAAGAACCTTAGTAGGTTCAACTTTATAACACCTTTACAACACCTGAGATAAAAGTGAGATTACTTAAACTATTATTTACAAAGCGAACGTTTCAATTTATTTTCAATCGCAAGTAAGTTACGCTCCAGTAAATGTATTGCTATTAATAGAATTACAATAAATTTAGTAAATTTAGCATTGACAATGATCGATCATCGCATTCTATTTCAGTCTTGGTTCCCTATTATCGGAATCTGAAACGACAAGTTGACACTTTGACATTCTTAGACGTCTGTGACGGTGCGCAATGACACACATGTGAGATAAACCGGCCTGAAGACTGGATTTGAAGACCAAATGCAACATCAATATCTAACGGTATCACGGTTGAAATGAAATAACTTTCGTAACTTTAACATTCCAATAAAAAAAATGCAAACCGACCACTCTAGTATTTCGCGGTTTAAATGATTTTTTATGTCAATAAAAAAAATATTTTTATACAACAAGATTTCCGGATAGGTAACGTTACTTTTCAATTTGATCCACAACCGCAATTTAAGTGATTGAAATAAATAATTGTGAGTTTGAATGTAAACTCATTTTCAAATCTTGCGATCAAGTTCCGTAAGTCTTGTGACGAAACACGGAATGCTTGACCGTAGCCTGTGTATTCAATAGCTGTTTATGCTATCCCTTAGCTACTTAATATATGAAAATTAAAGATTTAAATCTTTAGATTTCCCCCAACCGTAATACGGGCTGATTTTACCAAAGTTAAATATCTTTTATCCGAGGAATAAAATTGACGACTGCCAATTTTAGTAAGGAAAAACTGTTAAAAATTCAAAATTTATTCGACATTCTGTATGTCAGAGGTGTCAGAAACGCGGCCATCTTTTGATGCGGCAAGGCAAATTACGACTACGATTGACATCTTGAGTGTAAATAAAATAAATAGCGTAAAGAAAATTATGAAATCGTAACATAACATTGTTAACAACAAGCTCAAGTAGGCTACCATTAGGAGAACGCGTAACAATTCACACCGTAACTGGGACGCTAAATTGAATTAGACATAGTGGATGCGAAACAGAATAACAGAACGAAATACTATTACTACCTGCATTAAATAAACAAATTTTCGTCACGAGTTACAGACAGCAAAGGAGTTTATTGTGCAGGTTGACAATGAAGATTTTGTGCACTACAATAATCGTTTTAAGAACATTATGATTATAAGGAAAATTTTTACTATGAAACCGCCGCTAGCATTTGTTTCAAATAAAAATAAACGATTTTTGAAAGGAGGATATTTGGGTACATAAAAGATACATAATCAGCCTATTACGTTCCCACTGCTCGGACTGCTCTCTGTCAGAGGAAGGGGGCTGTAATCCACCGGGCCCAGTGCGATTTGGTAGACACACTTCATCGAATTTTGGTTCTGGGACATCCGGTTTCTTTCACCGTATTGAGAGCACTGGTGATGAAGTTAATTACACAAAGTAAAGCGCCTGCCTGGTTTCGAACTTATGACCTACAAATCGTAAGTTGGGGCCTTTACCACTGGGCCACCACTACTCACATCAATAAGAATTTCCTTGAACTTTATTCTCACAACAGTCCACATTCTTAACACATGCCTAATTACATTGCCAACTTTTTTATTTTGCCGGCCATACCCGCAAAACATTCGAATATTATGCAAAACTAAGAGCGACTAACAAAGAGCCTCGCGATGCATGCAGTCAGCATGTTTGTTAATATAAATTTCAAAAGAATATCTCTCATATTACCATCACAATACCGCGTCTAATTTCATTATAAGACATGCCGAATGACACATGTATCACAGTTTCAACATACTCATTTATCCTTCATTGTACCGGGAGTAATTTAATATTTGGAAAGACAAGGTATTCTGTTGTGGAATTTGTTATTGAATGACCTGTTCCTATAACCTACTGACATTAAATTAGTTTGAACTGATTGGTTTGAACTGAAAGTTCGACCCGAAACGAGATAGCAAGAACCGTTCCCTTCTTCCTATCTCATATCGGCTCGAACTTTATAAGAATAACACACATTGAACCCGTCAGCAGGAAAGTCTCCTTATTGTCATTTCAAAATCAAAATCAAAAGTCATTTATTCAAATTAGGCTGAGAATCAGCAGTTTTCGAACGTCAAATTACATAAGGCAGTCCCCCAAAACGCCCGCCCTTCACCACTTCCTAGTGCTTTCGCTGCTTTCGAAGGTACCATCAATGTTGCTTATACTATCTGAGTCCAGTAGGTGACCACATTTATCATATACATACCATATCATGCGTCAAAGGCATTGTTGAGATCGTCAAGGGTGCTGGAGAACGGACACTTAGGACACTAGCAGATGGGACATAGTCTGTTCAGGAGCACCGCACTCGCACTGGATGTTGCGTGAATCGATAATGCTCCATTTCGCCACATTATGTTTGCAGCGGCCTACTTGAGTACGCAATCGATTCAGTGCCGGGAGGTAGGTGTTCTTAGGGCTTTACGAAGTCTTGAGGTGGTGGCTACCTCTCTTGCCACAACAGTGACCTGTACAGTGGCGGGAATTGTGCAGTTCTGACCATTTTAGAAATAAATTATGCTTAGGAAGCCTTGAAGGCTTCCTAGCAAATGATAGGAGCATCCAAAACGTGGTTTGCCAATACTGCAAATCTATTCCAAGTTAACATTAGTTGCTAACATTTCCATTTGCAAGTAAAACGATTAGTTTTTAATATAGAAACGGAACCAAAGAACGCAAATTATTCTTACTAATAGCTCTCGTCATTATCTGTGAACACATCTACATATTTTGTTCCTCTATTAATAAATACAAACTAATACATAGAGGAAATATACAAAGTAACCTTGTGCGAGTAGGAAGTGATTTCTGATTCCTATTTACTTCTTTACAAGTCGCTATTGAATATGCCAAATAGAAAGGTCAACCAGCCAGTAATAATTCATTTCCGATACTCGCTATCTTAAGTCTACTACCTGCTTATTATCTCAGCATCAAAATCAATAGCTATAATGATAATATATTATTTAATGTATCTAGAAATATATATTGACGGAACGTAGCAACAGCAAATATTATACTATTTAACATCTGTATTGGATTGTAAGTTTGTTTGTCGTTTTAATATTAACCTCCTAATTTTGTAAGAGTGACGAGAGTCACAGTATAATATTTACTTAGAAACTTCTTTGCCGACATCATATTTCCGCGTAGTCGTCACCCTTATTTATTCGTAGCATTTGTCTCCGCCCCTCTACAGCTACGTGCTACGGGCTACGAGATGCTACGAAAACGGGATATAATTAAAATGGTTACCTAGTAATGGAATTTTTAGGGAATGATTTTAGAATTTTTATAAAAACTTTTCGTAGGAACCTTTATTATAGACAAACCCGTCGTTTTGGTTGTTTGTCTTCCTTAAAATCGTTGTAAATCATCGGAACTATTTCATCACTTTGTTATGTCTAAAAAACTTGTTTTAAAACCTGTATGGTTTATAACTCGAATTCTACACAAACGGTAGTCGTCTAGTACCTACAAAAACACTGCTTCATGTGACAGACTGTAGTACTATTTACGTTCAAATAAACTCGTACACATAACACAATACGACATTGCACATATTTTAAAATAATGTTATTAAACATTCCGTTACATTTAACTTTGTTATCATTTTAAGCCTTTTTTTTTTTTTTTTTTTTTTTTTTCAGGATGGGAAATCATCAAATGACTCCTCCCGCTCTGGGTGGAGCAGAAGGGAGTGTCAGACTCTTACTGACTAAAACCCACCCGTGTTCCTTCCTTAGCCCTTTACATACCAGGGCAGCGGTAACCCTTTCGGACAATCCCGCTACCCCGGCAGGATCATTTTAACCCTTAAACAAACGCGAGCCCCTGTGGATATTTAGGAAAAAACGAGATTTGTTTCTAGGTAATTAGGGGCCGCTGATTTCATTTTTGATGGAAAAATAACCAAAAAGGGAGGGGGAAGGGGGGTTTTTTGGGTGGCAAATATTACCATTATCCATTAACAACTTGTAAAATATACGATCTGTTGAAATTCCTAGACTAGTTATTTTCCCCGGATCTGCTTGTGCAATTTAGGTAATACTTAAAAATAATATTTATTTACATTTTTTTATGTTTTTCGAATACAGGTATGAATTGAATGTCTATTTCTAGTAGGTAAATAAAATATGGTCGTGTAAGTACATAGTTTTACATAGTAATAAAATTATAAAAAGTAATTATTCTGCTTGAGTCCGATAACTCGTCTAGATTATCCACAATTTTTTTGAGTGTTTTGGAGTTACAGGTAAGCATTAAACGTCTCTTCTGATTTTCTGCCATGTTGAATCTAGTTATGTGTAGATCACTGAAAAAAGCGAAATAAGCAAAGCTAAGCAAATTCAGAAATACGCATCATTCACAGCCCAAAAAATATATATCATTTTTAATATTAGTAAATCCAATTCATTTTGGCACGAATGAACAACGGTAAATAATTTACCACTATTACCCATAACTTCACACGATCAAAAAACATATATATTTTACCGGATTTTGCAACCTAATGTATCGCATGCTTAATGGAATACTGACTTAACTCAAAAAAGACGATTTTTGGGAAATCGCAAAAGGAGATCTTGCTATGAGGACTTATCCTACTTGTTGATGCTTAAAAATAAAACTGATTTATATTAATCATGATTGCTTGTATTTTGAACGTCTATGATTTTAACTATTGATGAGATCTGAGTAAAAAAAAAAAACGGAAATCACATCTGACCTATCTACTAATGGGTCAGTATTCCATTAAGCATGCGGTATGTAAAACTACAAGAATATAACATAGTTTATGAATTTGAACTCAAAAATCACTTACCAGATTTTTTGTTGAACAAAACTAAAACATTTTTGGGAACGTCACAACAATTTCAATTTTTCTTCACCAAAATGCCGAATGGCGCCCTTTGATTTTGACGTACATGAACGGGTGACGTTTATGAGTAAAATGTTGCCAATATTTGGCTGTAACAAAAGACATCGTTTTACTTACTGTCAAATTCAAGTGTTGCCGATGCAGGAAAAATATATTTTTTTACAAAAAACTCAAGTGGTAAATATTCTACCTTTATTTTAATAAGGGAACGCATATAGGATGTATTATGATTATGAAGTCGATATTTATATATCTAAACATTCCTAACCCGTCGCAAATTAAACTACAACCACCTTTGTGTTTATGACTTCGGTTTAGTATAAGCCTGTAAATCTGACATTACATTATTGTATTCCAGCATGTTAGAGGTAAGTTAGTGCCGCGCTGGTCTAGTGGTCGTAAGCGTGACTGCTGAGCGTATGGTCCTTGGTTCGATTCCCAAGTCTGGCAGTATATTGGGTTTTTTCATCAGGTATTTCTCAGCATGAAAAATGCCCTTCCCCCTACTGCCAAGGGGACTTAAACATAACCTTCGGGGAATAAAGGCACGATGTTATGATTAGTATTTTCGCACATAACCGCTGTTCAATTATAGAATTTAATTCGAAATATTTCAATAAATAGAATAATTTTGCAGTGGCTTATGAAATTGGACGTTTAAAGATTACAACTTCGAGATTTAAGAGCTCTAAGATGTAAATATCTCAGAATCGTGGCTACCGATCAGAACAGCTTCTCATCCCACATGGGTTCGAAAAGATCAAAGACCCCATCTTGATCTCCTGTCACGTCACGAAACAGTCGTTTTCCAAAATAGTACAGCGTGAAGATTCTGTCGCGATACGCGAACGTAACGAGACGCGAACGAGCGAGTCGTGAGCGACAAAGGCGACGGCAGATAAGCGTCGCTACGTGCTGCGTGCGCCTGGGCCGGCTGCGGCCGGAACCTTGAATACAGCCGCGCTCCTTGCCGCGATATAATAATAAACTGCTCAGTCCGGCCCGAGCCTTTAACGATACAACACGACCGATATTTGTGACAAGTTGTCCGACACAACTTCACACGACGCGATCTTACGAGCCCTAGTGACGTAGTTTACCCAGTGCACCCCCGTCTGGTTAGTGACACAACTAGTATACGAATAGTGTATATTGTGATGTTTTGTGCCAACGCTCCTTGTGCCATATTAGGAGGTATTAATTGTGTTCGCAAGTGCAGTTGTATTAGGTGAGTGGGTATCTGTAATTACAAAGCAAGACGTGCTATCGTTTTGAGTGATAGCTCCATCGTTGTTTACATCTAAGTTTAGTTTATGTGATGAGGCTGGTATAGTTAATATGACTTATGTTTTATCGTTCAACTGTATGTCAATTTATTATTTCTGCTGAAGTATTACTTATTTATTTAGAACACTACCACGCCTAACACATGTCATAAGTTGCTGACGATGAGTAATTATTTGTCTCTGATATTATTATTTGTATTTTCGACGAGGAAGCTCAGAAGGCCAATTCTCGTAATTTAAAACGTTCATAATGTAGTCGCAGCCTCATCTCGGCGACAAATAAATGCCAAAAACTTGTCAAAATGTAGGAAAATTAGAGGTATTTTTGACAGATTGAGACTGAGATTACTGATTGAGACTGAGACTGTGAACGTTCTTAAAATTACGAGAGTTACCCCTCTGGTGTTTATCGTTTTAATAACGTCTGTACTCAAAAGTAAACTACAATTATTACAATATAAATAAACATAAAACATTGTTGTTCCTATAATTGCATCGCTATTGACAAAAAGGTGTGAAAATATTCCTATTGTAAGTATTTGTGTATCGTCGGGCACACATTGTATCGGGATCACATAAATCGTTTATACTTAGTTGATGTAGCGAAGAACAAACAAAGCTCGTTGAATGATTCAACAAGCCGCACAATGGCAACACAGGTTAGTGTTTCTACTAATGTAGAACCAATGCATAGTTGCATATAGAATAAACTCGGTGCACTTTTCTATTTTCACTTTTCTTTTGTAGATGAAATGTTTGGGGGCTTTCCACATACTTACATTTAACCCTTTACCTACTTTGGTAATTTAGTTTTTGGTCTGTGACTTACCTTTATATAAACACGCACTGAATTATGAAATAGTTATCGTATCTTTTATTCCTGAAACAGACTGGAACTGTGTTTATATCCACCTTTTTTAAATATAACAATCCAAAGGAAACACATTTCTAACCGATGGCCCGGTTAGAAATGTGTTTCCTTTTTTGTGGTGGCAGTGCGATTTCTTTTCTTTCTGTAACTGTAATGACATAACACAACCGTTACACTAGAATTTCCAACATTGAAATACATACTATGACACATCCACAGACAACTGACACACCCGTCAGTGACGCCAATATTATGTTTCATTTGGCAGGGGGTGGAACATTGCCTCATGTGGGCACTATTCCAGGTCAATGACAAAGAAATTTTACAAAATATAAACACAATCCAACTCTGGCCCATCCTAAGATTGTGCCAGAAGACTCAAAACATAGCTACTTAGCTACTATTGTTAATTTCATAGCCAGTCAACGACGACAATATTGATGACAATAATAGTTTCCACAACCTACTCAAAACTCTATAGATACGCATGACAATCCATCACAACGTACAATATTTTCATAAATTATGTAACTCTTATCAACTATTTGAATTTCGTAATGGGCAGCCATAAGACTATTAATCATGATTAATCATGTCCCATGAGGAAACACGCATGTAATTCTTGTTAATGTTTACATGGTGACTGCATATCTATTTAGCACTTTTCTTTTCAAACCGTTTAATTTCTAATGTGGATTGTCTCGCTGGTCGTGTGGTTGTGAGCGCGACAGAGTATAGCTCCACGCTGAAATTTAATTGTACATCCTACTAACGCTAGATTTTAAGTGAAATTGTTACTAACCCTATGGAGTCCTGTCTGAAATAAAAGTTTTCTATTCTATCCTATAATGCTGTGTCGTCCATTTCCCAAATCAGGCAAATGTTCGTTTCCATTTGCCAATTTAATGCCTCAATACAAGCGCGCTATTGGATTTTTAACTTACGGTGCAGACCCGAGCGTTGAAAATGCAACACGGACTTGCATTTAGGCATTCATTATTTAGATGTCGCCTAGTATTAGTGAAAACGGGCAAAAGTGTAATTGGATTTTTACATCGGATTACTCTCAATACTACATACTTAGACATGACTCTAGTTATTCGTCATTTATGTTTTCCGGTTAATCGAAATTAGCTTGCCCCTTATTATACAAGGTGTTGTTTTGCATCCTCGTCAAATTCAAGGAGGTAACTATGCTACTGATTCTCGACCCGAATCAATAATAAAATAAGTAGGTATTTTTTTACTAATTTTCGGAAATCGGCATGTGTGGGACACGCATTTTAAAACGCGGACTGTGTGAGACCGCACTGTAACTGCCCTTTTACACACACATAAAAACGCGGTCGCTTATACGAAACCGAAAGTGGTGTATTCTGAAATACTGTCAAAGTTAAATAACTAAAAAAAACAAGTATGTATTCATTATTTACCAGGGATTGTAATTTTATTTTATTATTTATGTCTTTCATAACAGCTTCCTACGAGGATGCAAAACAACAGCTTGTATAGGTAGGACTTAAACTTACCTGGCGAAATGCAGTCGCTACCTACCAAGCACCTCTGCCTAACCATTCAAAAATACAAGTGTGGTGTTTCATAGACCTAGTTTGCAAAATAATTGGCAAATGCTTAATTGCCTTAATTGTTAACACTTTGTCCGTAGCTATCTTTAAACAACGCCTATTTAATCTAGTTAACAAAATTACTGAATCCGCGCCATTTAACTCCGCAATGTTGAAGTAATAATTTACTTTATTATTCTGTGGTATTAAGGTTAATAATTAAGTAAGATTTCCTAAACAATTATAATTTTTTACTATATCTTCTGCATTTGAGCGTTGTAATTACTCTTGATTGCACTACTTATTTCTTAAAAATGTTTCCTGTCATGGGCCTGCGATTTATTTGTACAAACTACGTTTTCCTTCCCAAGAAGCTTCTTTAGGAACAATAAATTCTAAGCAAAGCTTCATTTTTTATGGACAGCGCTTGCTTGCGCTTCTGAACACAACACAGCATCACGCCTGTATTTCGAAGAGTTAGGTCGTCGTGTACCTATGGTACCACCCACATTTCACCAGGTATGTTTAAATCCCATGTAATAAGAGGGCGAGACTACTGCCATCAACCGGACAGATGAAGAATTCTAGATGAATGGATGAATGGCTAGCTAAAAATGTTCATTAATAAACTCAACTATACCGTTGCTTATGAGTATTCATAATCGCCAATGTCATTTTCGTGCAGTGACCCTTGTTTGCATTGGCCGCTCTTAAATTTTTAATTGTCTTCCCAAATTGGTATTGAAATAGCTTTAAAATTAATTCAGACACACACAATTTCTTAAATATATTGTAAATAAATTGAATACGTAACCTATTGAATGTTTGTTTGTTTTGACAATTTTCCTCCTCGTATCTTAACATCTATCAAAATTTTACATTTGGGGAAACATTTTGAATGTCAAAATTGACGTTATTGGTTGTATGATAAGCTTATTGCTAAGGTTTCGACAATTTACCGGTCGTAATAAAACTGGTCTGTTGGTAAAACATGAAAGTGCACGGTAATTCCGGATTGTTTCCAAACCGAACTATTATTACAAGCGGGCTGGGTAGTGGGCTCCACTGGGCAGGCATTCGACCGCTCCCACTGATCGACGATTTACACAAATTGCCAACATGAACAATTATCTAAACATTGTGACCAACTCGAGTAATTTTGTGACAACCCACGCAAAGCTGACGCAAAGTAAATTTTTGAAGTGAAAACTTCTTTAGCGGCGTTGTGCGCTTTTGTTGTGATGGGTAAAAAATGTTAAACTCGCGTCAGGACACGTGACTTGATCGAAAATTCGTAAGACGGAGCTCGCGTCAGGACACGTGACCTGATCGAAAATTCATAAGACGAAGGGAGAGTAGAAGTGAATATTGTATTTTACCACATAAATGATAGTACTTTTATACCGATAATTAAAGCGATTCGTGCAAAATTATTCCCTAACGATTCCAAAATATCAAAAATGCACAACGTTAATATTCAAGTTTTCGCTTCTGCCGGCAGTCCCGGAGTCCAACCCGTTGATTTTTTTACTTAGAGAAAGTAAATTAGTTAGATTACTTACAATTTGGATTAACTAAAATGAAAATGTCATGGATTTTTGGATTATTATGTAGGTTTCATATATAGGCGCGACTGTTGTGGATGGGTTCGATTCCCAGGTCGGACAATGGGTTCGATTCCCAGGTCGGTCAATGTGTTATTGGGTTTTTCTATTGGGAATTTCTCAGTCGCAGCCCGGTTTAGTTTTTTATTCCGTTCTCTTTTATACAATAAACGAAACTCAAGAGATTTATTATTAATAGTAATAATTTTAAAAATTATTTATAAATAACTTCCGATTTGTACCGGGAAATACAAAGATAGAAGGATTTCGGTGACTTCCGGCTTTACTACCTGAGATAGAACTAATATTGTAACTAATCGATAAACTCGTATAATTTATGTTAAAAACTCAATTAAAGCAAAAAACAAATTGAAGTTTTAATGAATATTGCAGTATGACTAAGTAATACTTTACTTAGTCATACTCACGTTAACTTATTACTTGGCATAATAAAGTGTTCATCTTTACATAATCCGAATAATATAAATTATAATCATAATAATCATAATCATTTTTGATGTGTAACAACATCATCAATTAAAATTAGTCACAATATTAAATTAAAATTTGTTTCTCCAGTCAAAATAAATAAATAAGTCTACATTAATTTATCATTCAGAAATTCATCAGTCGTATAATAACATTTTTCAATTAATAACAGATTTAATTTTTTTTTTAATTGTGTAACATTCAAATTTTTTATGACATTGGTACTTTATTGTAAATGCGCGGTGCCATACCTATAACGATCTTTTTCACTAAGGCAGTCACAGCGCTGATTGCTTAAAGAGTTTGCGTATTGGCTACGAATCGCAACATCTCGTGACGTCGTATAACTGTCGTATAACATCGTATAACTGACATACGTGTATGCTGAATTATAAGAGACTGATGACTTAGCTACTAAGTTCTTTAGGCAATGATCATGTTCTCAGTCTTTTTTTTTTTTTTTTTTGAGGATGGGAAATCATCAAATGACCCCTCCCGCTCTGGGTGGAGCAGAAGGGAGTGTCAGACTCTTACTGACTAAAACCCACCCGTGTTCCTTCCCTAGCCCTTTATGTACCAGGGCAGCGGTAACCCTTTCGGACGATCCCGCTACCCATGTTCTCTGTCTCAAAAGTAATATTGGTTTTCTTAGGTACTTACAATAGTTCTTGTACAGTAAGGGTCAAAAGTGGAGTGACAGTGTCACGAAGCAATAGATTGACACTTCTATTTAACTTACGACCTTCTTCTAATGAGTAATTTCTATACTATAGACACACACTCTCACATTCGTTTGCAACTGATTGTAGTTCATAAATTCAACCATTAGGTTATATGGCATGATAGCCTGGCGGTTATCATACGTCGGTAAACACGTTCATGCGTAGCGAGCCGTGGGTTCGAATCTCACGCGCGGTGATAATTTCTTTTTAATGTTTTTATAATTAGCTACTCGAATAATCATGCTATTGAATATAGTTCCGTATCATGTCCGCCTTGTTCACATAATTCGTTAAACTTTATGATTATACCCACAGAAATCTAAATAAATAAACTATAAGGTAGACAGATGCAGTTAACTTACGACTCATTCACCGCGACTCAATAGGACGTTATTTGTTTTTGGTTGGTTGTTATTGTAGATTAGTGACGTGTGTTTAATCTATTAGCGGTGTTGTAGTTCATTTTGAAAATCAAGGAAATTTAAATATTGAGATGAAAGCAGATATTATCGCGCTACGTAAAAGTGGACTTAATATTATATCACAGATATTTGATGAAATCGGACTGAGTGTGAGTATTATGATATATAGATAATTATTTTATCGATTTTTTTTCTAATTAAAGTATAACTGCTGATCCATTTAGTTATTTTTTTAAACTTTTTATATTCATAAAGCCTAAATAGAAGGAAAAAAAATGATGATGAATATAAAATATAACATTATGTATAATAATAATATAATAATTATGTAACATTTCTATTTTCAAAATAATTTTGTTTCAAATTGGTAATATTCGTATTTTGCTAGTAGCCTAACAGTGCTGTTTTTTGTTACGCGTGGTAAAGGCCGTACCTACATAGACGTAGGTACAGCCTTTACCGCGCGTTCACAGCAATACAACAGTCCTAAAGATGATACTGCATTAATGATCGCGACCGTACAACATATCTTTCTCTTCATCCATGTTAGATTTTTTTTTTTTTTTCTTATTATTGTTAGGTACATCCAGCAGGTCACCAAATGGCGGACCGACCTATTTTGACCTTAGCGGTACACAAATTAAAACACAATCTAAAAATATTCAAATAAAATTTTCGAATAATTTAGCCCGCGTCGTTTTTCTACCGCCACGAAAACTTTACTCCAACCGTCAGACAGCTCAAAATAATAAAAAAATACATTTTTCACATTAACATACTTTGCTGCAATATATTCTGATGAACAATCTTTATCAGCTAAAAGCTATATTTACAAAAGTGTTTGCGATGCCTTCTGTGCATCCTTAAAACTTTCTCTAATCTTCACTCATTCACGATTTAGATCGGTAATTATAATACAATTATCTGTAACAAGCAATCTTCATTACGGGCTCACAATCACAACTCAGACCATTCCCAACCATTGTTCTTATTGTTGCGACAACTCTTCCATTAATTCGAGTCCCTTCGAATTGTACTAAAACCATCAACTTTACATCAAACTCCCACAGAACCATCAACAAGTTGATACCCGAGGTACTTCTGATTGCGTCAAATCTAATTACTTAAGCCAACTTACATTTAGTGGTTTCATGTTAATTCCAAGGAGGGTTCGTGTGATTAAATCTCAATGAACGTTACTTTTCTCGTCTTGCTGTTAATTTAACTTTACTTTAGGGCTAGTGAATGATGAAATCAACTTCCCTTTATACAGATTTCGACACTGATAAGCTAACACTTAAGAAATCATTAAAGTTTTATACAAATAATAATCATAGAATGTGTTCGTTAAAGTTGGAAAGATCCTCTTTGAAATTATCACCTATTAAAAACTGGTTTAAAAAATTTGTCTAATCATGCTAAGCAATTTACAAAATGTGTTCAACCGAATGTAGAAAATTGATGATTGGTAGGTATCGATCTATCTCGGTCTAAAAAAACAAAATGTTATACAGCTTAATAATATCCATAACCGCAATGGAAAACTTCGATACTTACCTGCGATATGAAACAAAAACCAGACGAGGATCCCGGAACCTGCAGACTTATGTACCTATTTATATCGTCCGTCATATGATTGACGGTACCACCAGCGGATATCATTCTTGATTGAATCGCAAATAGAAATACAATGTAGGTAGGTATTGTACGAAAAGTCTATACAATGCGAGGTCAGCTAAAACTGGAAATGTATAGCTTGATATGTCGTCGTGCGTACAAACAAAAACTTCTGACAAATTGGAGTCAAATTCACACTTCTGTACAGTTCCGTAAAAACTATTTGCTTATAGAAAACTAGCTTCTGCTTCGTCTTCGTCCGCGTGACATTTCTTGTTCCCGGACCCATCCCGTCGCATCGCATCGCCTGCCCGCGCTATCTACTTCGTTTTCGCTTAGCGTTCTTTCTGACTTTTTGCACGGTTCCTAAGGGTCATAGCGTGATGTTTATTAGCCTATAGCCTTCCTCAAGAATTGAGCTATCAAATGCAGAGATATTAGTTCCAGAGATTACCCCCTACATATATATAAACAAACAAACAAATGTTACCTCTTTATAATATAAGTATAGAATAGATGACTAAGTTCCAGGAAATTCACCAAAAATATTCTAATCGTGAGTCATTTTCTCGTCTGATATCTAAACTTTATAGACTTTTTTACTCATTAAAATTAAAAAACCCAGCCACATAAGTGTTTTGTCACGTCCAAATTATTTCGGAGAAGACACAGGCAGTTTTTTTGCCTTTGCTATAAAATTGGGATGGTGATTGACGTAATACATCACCGCAAGCCCAAAAAAACGTTATTAATTGCAAAATCAACGCAAACTGAGCCTAATGTTCATACCTAATTGATCGTTAGCAAGAAGCATTGAACCCGGTTTAAATTATGTTTAATTAGCAGACGTCTCGACGAGCTTCATATAGTTTATATTCAATTATCGGCGTGATGGATGACTTAGTTAATAATGTAGTGCTTTGTCATTCAAGAAAATGAGGCTCATGTATTGTGTAGGTGTCTACTCGTATGTAGTGTAGTGACTAGCCTCGTTAAGATATGTGACGATGACTATTGTTCATTAATGTGTAGATGAGCACGAGTACCTACAAAGATAGAGTGTTTAAAAGCTCTGCAATATATTCATTGGTGTTCCTGCTCTTTACAATAAATTATATTCTAGTTAGAGCCTCACACTATACTATCGTAAACAGTACTATAAATACTTTGTTCGACCAGCTTCATATACTTTTTACATTTAGATATAAAGCCCCCCCGACTGTATCCATACATTTAATAGTAACCATAAATTGTACCGTTTAGTTGCAATACAATAAATTATACCTACCTTAACGTTCTCGTAACTTAACGTAAGCCCTTTAGTGACTCAAACCGCATAAATACAGGCATTACAGTCCTTAACAGTTAGGTTCGAATGGTTCCTCATCATCATCTAGTAGTGGTTCCTTTTCCCAACTATGTTGGGGTCGGATTCCAGTCTAACCGGATGCTGCTGAATAATAGTTTTTACATGGAGCGACTGCCTATCTGACCTCCACAACCTAGTTACTACGATAATACGACAGCCCTTTGTAAGACTGTCCGACTTTCGGGCTTCTGACGACCCGTAACGACTGTCATATATCCACGAATGACAGCTGGGACCAACGTTCCGAAGCACGGAGGGGTCTCGGTATGTAAAGATGGTCACCCATCATCAGACCAACCATGGCAAGCTTTGCTTAACCCGATCGATCGACCCGTGCGGCTGTTATTTCTTAGCCACGACCGAATACTTCCTCTTAGCTACATAAATAAAAATAAAGCAACAATATTGATTCAGTATTATTTAGAACCATAATATTCTGACGCTAAGTAATCCAACGCAATGTTTGCTATTTGCTTCCACATAGCTACAGCTTCCTAATTAATAACAAAAATACTAAAGTTTACTTTTACCAACATCGAGAAATTCGCTTCACAATCATGTTGAAATGAATTTTGTGACATAAATATGTCGTCAATTGAGTTATAAAATGATTTAATGCGCTACAATAATCTCTTTTGAGGTATCTAATGTTGCCATACTCATCATACTTAGCTAGATGAACCAATTTATTATCTGTGTTGTTATTACCAAAGAAAGAAAGGAAATCCATTTATTTTGTGCTACACAAGAGGCAAAGAAAAAACACAAAAATGAGCAAGTTATGGAAAATATGCGTCCAATTCACGCAAAACACACAAGCACACAAGACTGCTGTAAAAAATTTACATGTAGACCGTAAGTCCGTAAGTCCGCCCGTCCGTAAGTGTCCTTGTAGTCGAAAATTTGGATCTGTGAAAAAAAATGAATACCCTTTTCATCCTTTACCGAAAACGACCAAACCCCGATGAGATAGCCACTGAAACGACCACAAATTATGAAACCGTCCTAGGTCGCTTGCAAAGAGAAATCTAGGTCAGCTAAGTATAAACTTGCAACACATCCCATAAGCATATAATATTATTTTATTATTAACTTAATGACGGGATATCCCACACGATGCCAAAACACAAAAACATTAAAATAAGTAACTCGCAAGAACTAACATTTACTACAAACGGATACATAAAAAAAACTACTTCGTAAAACTATTCGTTATGCATTTACTGTGGGAATATGAAATAACTGTTACGAGCGTTATGTCATGAAGAAAAAAAGAACATGTAGAACTCCTTTATAAGATAACATAACAAGACAATGGTCAGTTATCGTAGGAATATGCAAATCTTTATAGTTTAGTGAAGCACCGCACGACCTCCCCGCGACCTCGGCGGACATGACGCAGCATCACACCGCACAATCTTGAACAAGTAGGAAGAGGAAAATTATCTAGCCATCACATTATAAATATGCCTGCTATAAAACTGAACAATAGAAGTCCAAACTCAAGATTTGTCAACAGTCAATGGAGCGCAGCTTAAATGTAATAGGTGTCAAGCTTACAGATCGTGTTAGAAACACCCCCTTGAGCTCCATAACTCCAGTAGCGGATGTCGGAGAAAAAACAGCCCGGCTGAAATGGGAGTGGGCCGGGCACGTCTCACGAATTCACCCGGAGAGATGGGCAAAGTTCGTCACGGACCTGAGGGAGGACATCGCCGTCGAAGTAGACCACAGGGAAAGCGGTGTGACGATCTGATATCGTTTACAGGGCCAACATGGCCAGAGATCGCACAAGACGGAGTTTTCGAAGGAAAAAGGGCAAGCCTTTGCCCAACAGTGGGACACAACAAAGGGTAACAACAGTAAATTCACACATTCCTCTACATGCTACCTGGAAATAAGCACTTAATTCGCTTACATGCATTGAGAAAGACATTAATTTCTCTTGCTGGTAATTGACGCCAGCTGTCATAACGTTCCATGTTTTCTCAGAAATCTCATAATATCCGTCAAACAGTCGTGCCGCTTGTCTAGGAAGAAGAAGCCATTTGCACAATATCTTCAACAATTTTATTATACCCTAAACGTAATAAATATAATTGGAGCGCGGTTGTAAAACAAGAGTGAATAATGCCTACATACAATTAAATAACAACAAAGGAATTAGTCGGTATACATTGTTCCTCGCAGTTTTATTGGACATGCTGCCTCACTGCTCATGACTCCGATGAACGGATGAGATAAAAATAATAATTTCCCACGTTAATTGAGTGCACCGCGGCCGCCTGCGTGTCGCAATCACTATATTGTTTGGGATCAACAGACAACGCCCGGTAACTATCTACAACTCACATCAACCTCGAATTATACAATGAATTAATATTGCTCTATTAATATCGAATTCATAGCGATATCAATCATTAGGGTACCTGCCACTAAAAAGTTAATTAAACATTAATTCAACGGGTCTTGTATTGTAGTAACAAAAACAAAGAGGTATACGGGTATACTTATAACAATAAAACACTGATATTAATCCCGTCATTAAGCTGCGGCCTTTACCATTCATTGTAATGAGTAACTGTCTGAGGTTCCTTCACAACCGGTACAATGCTGTTCCGCGGCATGTGCGCTCACGCATCTCGCTAATAGCACCCTGCGCCGCACAATATTAATTATTAAACCCAGCGAAGCTTTATCTGCTCGCCGACGGAATTGTCTTAATTCTCTTAGCACAGCTATCTACCAACATATCTCATTACAGGACCTTGGCTTGAATACCAACTGTCCGTTGTTTTTATACGCCGCTGTCATTTGAGAAGGTTGTACCGGAGCACTCAATGCAAACATGTTATAGTGCTGTTCGATGCACGCGACTCATGTTCGCACCCGTCACTTGAAAAATTACTCTCAGCGGGTAGATGAACTATTTAAGTCTCTGGACATAATAAATCAAAATGAATGGATTCAGATACTTGTCCGGGTAATTTATCATCAGGTCTTAAACGGCCAAGCACCTTGAACATTTTTTTGATCGTACATACAATTGACTGATAATTTATTATGTAGCATTGATCTTTGATCTAGATACCAACAAAAAGCAACTAATTGTTATTCAGCAGCAGCATGTTAAAAAATTATTGTTGCATTTGTTTTTAACTACGTGCGAAATATAATGCATCGCGCATTAGATGTCGGTGGAGGCCGTCAGACGATGCAACTAACTACATCACGTTTACGCAAATTACTAAATAACGAATACACACTGATTGAGAAGTAAATAGTCTCATACTGAGCAGACACCACCTACTCTGTTATACTTAAAATGTAGACAAGAGGCCAATTAACACCAGATTCGAGCGGTCTAAGCAACGTCGCGGCGTCGTCATCAAGGTTGGCAAATACATTGCCATCGCGAACTAATTTATTCGACAAACGTCAAATTCAGTTCAACCCATAATCAAACTCCGAAAAATTAAAGCATTCAGTTGTTTACCTCCGAAAATGTAAACGATTAACCTCTTGCACTTCTTGTTTGATGTTCAAATTAACAGCTTTTTCATAATAGTAGGTCTGGGGCTCCAGAACATGACGACGCTGTTTTTGCGTGTGTTTGCAGATCGATTGCGCAATCCACAAAGCTATTTAGTTTAAACATTCCTATACTCTGAGCCATATTCTAAGAACGAAATGACAAGCCTTAGCTAAGCCTTGTCATTTCATAGAATATATGGCTCAGCTGCATCTTTTACCGTTCATTTTTATGAGAATATTCTGAACCTTCAACTGTGGCAGATTGTATACTTAGAAAGACCCTGGAAAAAGTTGTTTTAATAACACCAGGAGCCTATTTAATAAAACCGATAGGCGACGAGTCACAAAGGTGACAATTTGACAATTTCCTTTCATACATTTTCTACTTTATTAAACAGCACCTGTTGCGAAAACATTTAATGTTTTGACAAATCTTATGTCACATTGTCGATTACATTAAATAAGGCCCACAGCAAAATAGAAGCAGTGTAATGTAAAAAAAAACCTATTTAACACAAGTATGTAGATCGTAGTGATGGGCACTAAATTGTTTGTGGAACAAGTCAAGGTCAAGTTCCGAGCACTTGGCTCTGGCCAGTGGCCACACGTCGGGTTATGTAACCTAAACAACCGGCCGCACTCACGTACTAACAACCGTTGATTGATCTACTTTTAACCGACAATAAGTACAAAAACTACTGCAGACTGGCCACTGTATCTTGGCAGACGGTTAAAAAGTTATACTTATAATATGTACTGAATTTTACATTCTTGCTTTGCAAGTGGCGCCCCCATAAAGGGTCAAGTTAATCTAGTGATCGTCTATTGTTATTATTTTCACTCTCTCACTATGTACACAAGACGGACAACAATAATAATATTATGATCACAAAGGGTATAATTTTGAACATTAACAACACATGATTACTTGGTAGTTTATTTGGCTTTGTCTAAAGGGATACGACAAAACAATGAAAGAGAAGAGAAGGCTTTATTTAGGTAACTGTGAGATAGGTTTTTGAGAGAATAAGCAAGCATCGCTACATCTCATTTGAATAATATTATGACATGTCCCTAGAGAACCACAGAAATCATGTTTGTTTGTGGTTTTTAGCGGACTTGCACAAGCACGCACTGTTACTGTCATATCGTAATGATGCTTATTTGGCCAGCTAACTGCTGGAAAAATTATTAACCAAGCAAAAAATTATTTAAAACCGCAATATACCTATCTCGAAGTAATGCCCACTTCCTGACAGTTAGTCACGACAAAAAAAAAGCAAATACCTTTCTCTATGACCACCAAATAAAATCTATCTGTTGCGTTATTCACAAATTTTGCATACTATGTATATTTTGAGTGGGCGATTCTGCCAATTTTGACAGACACTTGTATAAAGTGTAGGTACTCAAAAGATAATTAGGTAAAACAAAAAAAACCGGCCAAGTACGAGTCGGACTCGCACACGAACTACCGTTCCATACCACCGTATAATATTTGAACACTACATTTTTAAAACCACGTGTCTTATATGGGGTTCCCCCTTTTATTTTAATTTTTTTTTTTTTGTTGTTATAAAGACAATAAAAAAAAACACTCTGTGAAAATTTCAACTGTCTACCTCTTACGTTTGATGAGTTACAGCCCGCTGACAGACAGACGGACGGACGGACAGCGGAGGCTGTAATAGGATCCATTGGCACCGTTTGGAATCCTAAAAAAGGGTTTAAATACCGCAGTATATCTCGAAGTAATAACCACTTCTTGAGTGAGTCACTGCAAAAAGAAGCAAAACTACCTTTCTATGACCGCAAAAAAACCATACACCATATTGCATACCCACTATATTGTGAGTGGACGATTCTGCCAATTTTGGCACGAGATAAAGTGTACGCAAAAAAGATACTTAGGTAAAACAAAAAATGAAGCTGACTTTGATTTTTGAAAATATAAGTTCATAACGAATCACGAATCAATCAAGCACTTGGTATGTGACGGCGACTATTTACTCAGTAAATACTTTTCAAAAGCTTCGTAAAGTCTAACTTAGATGACATTATGAATATTCAAATACCGAATACCTACACCTAGCAGTATTTTATCTTGACTATGTGGTATGTACATGAAATTAGCTGCAGTAAAGGTTCTAGATGGCGCGAGAGAAAGTACCTGGGCAGACTTGGCCTTTTGCCTAGCCTTTGCTTAGCAGTGGGTCAGTAGTGGCTAGTTAAAAAAAAAAGATTCAAGAATTGAATATCGGTATCTAAATATTTAGACCTGCATGACGATTCTGCCTAACAGTGGTCTGCAATAAGCCTATTGCAGACCAGAGTTAGGCAGAATCCAATAATGAAGATGAATGAATCAAAGTTTGTCAATATTTCATCATCCTCTTTGAATTTGCGATCTGTAAAACATACGTGATTAAAATCATGCGATTTATTTCATATTTTGTGCAATATTTCCTTAAACGTTCGAAACCAAATAGTCAAAGTATGACAGATTTTAAATGGTAACTTATTACGAAACATTTTGATGATGTGCCGTCATATTGTGCCGATCAAAGGGCTGTGCGTGCGCGCCGATCTTCCGAGCGTGCCAAAAGTCACGCATGCGTGCTGAGCCTGCGGTCACGTACACTAACACACTAATTCACGTACATAGAACACACCTACGGCGGTTTGGCTTAAAGCCACAAATTGATAATAGAAGTACATATAATAAGAATTACTATTAAAACAGTTGTGAAATACCACTGCTCCTAATTGCCTGTACCGACACTAATGCGATCTACATAATATCTTCTGGTAAGAAATATTCTGTTCTTAATCATTTTTATTGCCCTTTTTGTTTGGGGTTTATCATCTTTGCATTTTCCTGCCGATAGGTATACTGGTAATATTAGGATAAGATAATATACGGAGCGGCGAAAACAAAAACCTAAAAACAAAGTTTTTCTTTCCTCAAATCTCTCTAAATAAGTATCTTAAACCTATCCAAAATCAGTAGGTACTTAGCACATAATGTATGCACAGAATGTGTTCTGGTTTTTTAGTGTTAAACCAAAACTCATTGTTCCATTAAAAACCGTTTAAACCTTCAAACTGCAGATCAAAGGTGAACCACAATAAAATTAACTACCAGTACGTTCTGCCGGTAAATATTTTATTCGAAAGGACGAACATCCGACATTACGGCAGTACATTGTGCTTGTAGTGTACCTGTATATCTACTCTTTATAGTCGCCGTGAACACGTCGATAACACTATAATTACGCTGCAAGTACAAATTACTGTAGTTATTAACATGCATAATACCGCCTTGTGCAGTACCTAAAACTGGTAATGCAAAACGATAATCTTTAAACTTTAAACATACTACCTACTTGCCTATACCTAGATGGAGTGGCTAACAGTTCAGCTGAACAGGCCAACCTGCGTCGGCGTGGCCGGATAAAATCATTCTACATACACGAGACGGTGAGAAGATTTGGAAATCGTATCTTCCGGCCAGCAGCAACGGCGGTCACTTAAGATTTGTAGGTCGCGGGTTCGAACCCAAGCAGGCACTTCACTTTGTGTTTTTGAATTATTTCATCACCACTGCTCTCAAAACGGTGAAGGAAAACATCGTGAGGAAGCCGTCATGTCCTAGAGCCAAAAATTCGAAGACAATCGACATCGGCCAACCCGCAATAGGCCTGCGTGGTGGATTATGGCCCACTCCCTGTCACAGAATGGAGGCCTGTGTCCCAGCAATGGGAGCATTATAGGCTGATTATGTATCTTCCACAAATGATACAGTTTTTAAAGACGTGAGGCGAACCTATGGGAGTCTGAAAATTTCAATAGGTCATTGAACCCCTTCGATAAGTCTTTGAATCTCCTACAGTAGGTAGATACATCTTTGTTTCACCAGCAGCCGGTTTTGCCTAATAGGAAATGTTAACTGGCTACTGATAATGATCTGCGACCTTTCGAACACAATGCCCATTTAAAAGCTGAAAGGAGCTCGATCGCGTGTTCTCCTGAGCCAAGTACATTTTTCTATGCTTAGTAGTGGTTAATTAAAAGTGGAACGATGGAAATAAGAGAATATTCAACAATTATTTAAGTCCTCTTCTAAGTAACTAGTGATCACTTTACTATTTTTTGAGTTGTCCTAATTACCATAAAATTGTACGAAGTGATGATCGTAACTCATTGTTCTTACTTAGGCCCTATAAAAGAACCATAGTCAAATTAAATAGAGTGAGATCACATTATGCATATCATACATAAACTGACGCCTTTGTTCCGTGGAAATAGGCAGAAACGGAGAGGCACATGGTTTGTGGATGACCCAATAAACGTAGGCTCCTTTGGTTTCGTCTACGACAATTTAAAACACCTTTTAAGAATATTTTTTATGACTACACATACCAAGGGGTATCGTAATATTACTCATTCACTGGGTTGTGGATGTCAGATAGGCATTCGCTCCATGTAAAATACTAGTATTCAGGTGCATCCGGTTAGACTGGAAGCCGACCCCAACATTGGGAAAAGGCTAGGTAGATGATGATTTTTTATGACTACGCATTTGTGAACACACGTCACATATTTCAAAATAATACGCAAGTGTAAGAAAGTACCGCTCATTATATATTATCTCTAAACAATTCTTTAGCATAAAGAATGTGTTACGACACTGTCCCTATGCCCACTCGTACAGCAGCTTGTGTAAGCTATTTGCCCAACCATTACAGTTTTACAAAGAATATTGGTAAAGAACAATTAGCTGACAGTGCAATCAAGTTATTAAGTGTCGTCGCAAGGTTATCACTTCGTAACTTAACTACGTGTTTGGCACTTGAAGCTCTTTACTTGTCTTATACGTGCCAGTTTCATTGTGGTACATATTGAGTTGTAAGTAGGTGTAAGAAATTAATGAATGAATAAGAAGTGTTAAAGTTCGGGGAGATTATTATTTGTAAGGGCCCTTGAAATAATAATTGGTCAAGTCCAATAATGGGCTATAAAAACTAGTTGAAAAACCCACCACTGACACGTGAACTACATTTCTCAACGCGTGAAATGTTAAAATCACAAAGATTGCGAGTTGAACGACTTGCCTCTGCCCTTTATTGCCACAACAATAACTAACATAACACATTTCGCAAGCCCGTAATAAATTGTACGACAGAACACATTAAAATGTTTAATGTTCTACATTAAGGTACTCAAAAAACGGTCATCAGGAGGGTCAACGACTGCAGTTAGACAAAAACCATAAAGAGGCGATGCCCTGAAACCGGCTTGTATAAAAACTGAGCAGAGACGTAGAGAACGAAACAAATTAAATAGTTGCATCAGCCAAATACGATCACTTCTGATCTATTGTGTCTTGATCTAAACGAACACGAAGAAATTGGTAGTATTTAAGATTTAAGAACGCTTAGTAAATAAATAATTATTTACTGGCAAAAACACAGGTTTCGGAAAAAAAAATTAAAACCCTGACTACAGAGCTAGTTAAAGTACTTGTATTTCAGGAGGCGGCGACTTCTTCCATTTAGGTTGAAGAAAAACATAAGACAGTTTTTTGCAACAAAGTTATAAAATTATACCTATTATTTAAAAATTAAAACACTAGATAGCAAAAAAAAAAGTTTAAAAATAAAATTTAAAAAAATACCATTAAATACAACCATGAGTGGAGCTAAATCAGCGATTGGGTAGTATAGTTTGTTCGATTAGGAGCATCGATAAAACCTTTAACTTATATCGTACTATACATACCTTTGTCATAATAATATGAAGATACGTGACACGCATCTGTTATGGGCTCATAATCTTCAAAAGGAGCAAGGCTGAGTCACTGATGGAGGCAAGATGCTTCGTCCCCGGTGCCCTCGACTTCGAACGACCGTGACAGGTCCATGACCACACTTGGAAGTCATCTGATATGGACAAAGTGGCATTTTCCTGATCCGACAGCAGGAGATTAATGTGACGTGCACGTACTGTTCCTTGATTTGATTTGTTCTCTGAACAATGCTGTTTGTTCCAAGGAAAATGAAGTTTTTATTTAAATTAGAAACTCTACATAATTAATCGTTTAAAGGAACACAATCAATGTGGTTTTATCCATTTATTGTAGCTATGGTCAAGGTAACCCTTTTTTCCTTTTGATTTTATCTGAGTTCGCCGGATCACAAACTACAACGCACCACGAAGATGACATGCCCCCGCGACAATTTTTTTACATACAAATATAAAAACGCGCTTCCGCGCGGGGAATTTAGCTCCGATTCCTACACCCCGTTGCGGGGCGCGTTGTAGTGTGTGATCCGCCGCAGGTACGTTTAAATACAAGTTTTACATCTAAAGTTCAAATCATTAGGTATACGCAATATTCCAAAGACGATTAGGTGCCGTGACCTAACGATTGAAAATAAATCAATTGGTCGCAAACTTCGCAATCGCATTTATTAATTAGAAATACAACATAGGCTCTGCAAAATAAACAAATTGATGGTTCCATACATACATTAATAATTGTATGTTGTAGTCACTAATTTAACATATCATCTACGTTCGCGTAATCTGACGGTTGTGATCGCCCTTGCTATCACCGATGGACATACAAGGTTATTGGGGCGGCCTTCCTCCGAGCACAATGACCCAAGCTTGGCTTCCGGGAGCTACAGGGCAAGGTTTCTTAATAGGAGCTTAATTCTTTACAAATTCGTGTTACTAATGATGCTGTTTGTGTGCAGTGTGGGCGGACAGGTGACGTTTAGATGTTTGTCTGTGGATACGTGAATACTATTATTTAGTCTTTCATTCTTTTCTTAATCGCTTCGCTTCCCAGATAAAACCTGAATGGCAATCGCTGAATTCTCGTTTAAATATTTTTACTGTCCAGTCTAAATATTATTTTTTCGAGTTCGATTATCATATTAATATGGAAAAGTTTCAAATAAACGGCAAAATGTTCAAGTGTAGATACACTTCTCAAGCTTCTCTTTTGGTTTATCTACCACACAAAAATAGCGTTTTTCGATACGATATCAACGTAGCACAAGAACAACTTTAATTTTAAACTTGACCATGAAAGATGAACTCTACAATACTGTTTTATTTTAATTATTATAAAATATAGGTACCTACGTTGTTATGATTTATAATATCTGACATAATTTTTAAAGGGTAAACTCATCATATTACGACATTTTTTAAATTACCATAATATGAATTATAATCGTCGTAGGTGAATCGTACCAATTGGCCTGCATGTTGGAAGCCGTATGAAGAAAACGATTATCAATATTATAAACAGATTAACATATGTATAAGTTGACAGGTACATATATATGACAAGTATTTACTCTTACTTAAATCTATTACAAATCATTCAGCAAAATTTCTAAAGCAAATTGTTGTTCTAAACATGACAAACTTTAGCGTAAATACAGTTATTGCGAAACGATATACCAACATGGGACACACAATGGCCCAACATGGACAATAAGGATTAAGAGGTACTGCATCATTCTACTCGTAATCGAGTACCTCAACATCGTACATCACTCGTCTATACAAAGAGAAAGCCAAGCCACAATGTATGGTTGGCAACATATCATTCCACCAATATTTTTGAAACAGTCCACATTATACACACAAACTGCTGTATTTAATCACTACATCAAAGATAAAGAAATTGCTATTTGTAGAACAATAAACTTGAAACTACGTAACCATTGTTTAAACGTACAATTATATGCATAATCTTAGTACAATTATCTGCCGACGCGGTTAAGAGCGTTTTATGTATAAGATCATTATTATCCCATTTATAGGCCAACGGGTTATTAACAAGTATGAAGTGACAATTTATATTAAATGAACAAAAACTAAATAATGTATGTAATTTACTGTTCAAGCGTTCACCCTTGAACTTTGCAAACCACTTCATTATTACCTTAATAGCACCGGTATGCACATATATACTGACAGAACAGTATATGAAACATAACATATTGCATTTTAACTTTTTATGTTTTTGTGTTCCTTAGGAAACATGGAAAGACCGCAAGATTTGAATCAATGCCGTATGATCGAACCGGGATTTCTGTGACGGACCAAACTGACTAAGTGACGATCACGGATTTTCCAACAAAAATTCTGGCTGGTCTGTGAACTCAAAGTTTGTTCCGCTACAAAATAGCAAACGAGATATTTTTTTTATGTAAAAGTGATGTCATTTATTTGAAAACCACGAAAAACTGATGCTGCTAGCCGATATTCTACTACAAATAAAACCCAAACGAATCAATATAGTAACTTGAGCTAAATAATAGTTCATTCATATTCGTCCTCGTTTTGTGAACAATCTGCCACAGATAACTATTTTAAGTATTGAAACAATACAGTTCCGCTATGCATTTGCTAATAAGAATACCGAGTGACCATCGACATATAACTAGACAATCATAAGTTTCAAAGTCATTAAAAATTTACATAATACGAAATAATAATCATATAACTGTAACATTCTTTTGAATAAGTTTTTCATCAGGCATGAAGGTCCCCTCAAATGGTTCTAAAAGAAAGAAACATAACACATAGTACTCAAATTGTATTCACAGAGCACGAAGTAAATAGTATCGTGTTTAATTCGTACTTGAACTTATTTATTTTCCGTTAAAAATAACGTTTCAATCTTGAGATTGTATATCTGTTTGTTCATGTGTGAATGAGGATAGATGGACTATTAATCAACTGTAACTAAAATAAATACGTTGTCATCATGTAAGGCCTCTATAGACTCGAATATAATTTCACATTGCTTAAGTATGTGTCAGAGAAGTTGGCAAATAGGGCCTTAATCGCAACCAGTTCTCCTCTACGAAGGTTAAATATGTTCTGTAAATAACAAGTGAACCAACCTCGATGGAATACTTCGGAGACATTTCTTCCGGTACGCACCCACTGGCGAGTTCTTATCATCGGACATCACAACACTTCCGACAAACCACTCCACGTGCCTTAATTTATGTCAAGAACTTTATCTCGATAGAGGTCAATAGTTTGTTATTGATTGAATATTTGATTGTATTCAATTTTAAGCTATTTTTATTAAAAACCAATTAAGTTTTCGAGAATTTTCCGACACCTGCGTTAAGTTGAAGGATCTGGAGACCTTTAAGGTACAATGGCTGGCTTATGTCTGTCAGTATTAAATGGTTTTATATAAAGATCTTAATGTTAAAATAAGAAAGAATGAAAGAATTTAGGTGTGTATTCTGTCGGCCTCTATAAGACGAGTAGGACTCCAGTAGTAATATTACTAGATGTCATTGAACCCGTCTCGGGTAGAAATAGCGATCGAAGCCAAGTACAGCCTTAACGAGAGCTAAGTGTATTCGTTGATAGTTTTAAGTTTGTAGGTACCAATTATTACTTGCTGAGGCGTCATGGTAGCCTAGTCGTAACGGCCGCGAATTACGAGATGTAGGTCGTGGATTCGAACCCCAGCAGGCACTTTACTTTGTGTAAATTATTTCATCAACACTGCTCTCAAAACGGTGAAACCATCATCATAAGGAAACCGACATATTCTAAAACCAAAAATTCGAAGGCATGTGACATCTACCAACCCGCACTGAGCGCATCTACCACTCAGCAAGGGGAGGCCTGTGTGCCAGCAATGGGACACAGGCCATTGCTTAGGAAACGGCATTGAGAAGTTTCAAAATTCTCCTCCAATTTCGCACCATTATTGTCGCCTACCTAAGCGTTCATTAACTTTTCACCAACCGTAGACAAGAAGGAAAAATCCAAACTGTTTCTTGATGCAACTGTTTAACAAAATGCAGATACATTGCTGAAACGGCTATCTGCATACGAATCACACAATCGCAGTCCTTGCAGCTTTTACTAAACGCGATTTGCTCAGTATTTCACACTCAGTGGGTTTGTTACGCAAGGCATACAATCTCAGAGTATCGCGAGCAGTTTATTATTAAATTAGTGGCAGAACTGAGTGCACCATAAGGCGTAAGCCTACTACATCCGTTTCCCGAAGGCGAAGCGACGCGGGAGTGTTTCGCAACTCCTGCGCATGCCGACCGCGTCGCGGAGCCGAGATACGATAATCTTTGCGACACTGTGTATTGTTTTCTGAATTATAAAAAGGTTTTTTTTTATTAAACTTTAGTAGGTATCACTGAGAACTGGTGGTAATGCTTTATTGTAGCTAGCTAATTGTGCTATTTTACGAAAAGCTATTTTGTCCATAGCCAATAGATAAACATCAAAGTGAGGTGATATATTGTCTAAGAGCTGTATTTGATCTTTCTAAGTAAGCATTTAGCTATCAGAAAGTATTTCTTTATAGTTTCATCTCTATGGTTCTCTCGCGCTTGATCCCTTTCAAAAAGGGCCTGAGTTGACTACATTATAATTCCACGTCCTTAATCACAACACCTGTTAAAACGCATTAGTAGTCACAGATTTTACCTACCCACATAATGCTGTTTATTAATCATTAGCTGTAGTCACAGCTGTACCTTTAGCATCTACATAGATGGATGCCGGCCATCTCGTAAATCTTGCGAAAAGTCCCTTCACTAAATTGGGTAGTGATGTGCTAGTCTACCCAATTTAGCCTGGTACAGCCATAACGATAATTTTATTAGAAACTAGCTACGCCCCGCGGTTTTAGCCGCATTAGTCTCTATCCCTTGTGAGCTGTCAATAGTGTCAAACCATATCATCAGATGGAGTGACAGCCCACGTCACCTGAGTTTTCACAGTGAGATTTTTACAGAAACGAACGGCAGGTCATGGTCTACCTATGTTTCAAATTTCATCCAACTCCGTTTACCATTTTAACGTGAAAGCGTAACATACAAACATACAGACAATCAAATCTTTTCTCTTTATAATATTAGTTTAGGCATATACAACCAAACTCATTTACGTATAAAGTTTAATGCTAGTATAAACATCACATAAATCTGATGCACTGAATATTTGTGTCAAGTACGAAACTCGTCCTATTAACATAGAACAGTTAGTAGTCTGTGGTAGGACCGACACCGAAGAATTTGCACCTACCCTTAACTTGTCTCTACGTTACATCCATGCATAATTACATAGGTATTATTTACATTAGCATGATCATGAAGCCTAATGCCTATAATCTGAATACTAATACATATTATGTATGTATGGAATGTATCTCTAAAATGCCGACTAATGCCATTCAATTAACCGCTTCGTAGGTTATGTTTGATTTTAATTACTACGTTCCAATAGTACCTACTTGCGTAACCAATTTATAAATTAGATAAGTTAATTAAAATTGCATATCGAATTTACCTTATTTAATTAGCATTCCGTTAAGCCTATAAGTAGATCTCGTTTCGCTTCCTTTCAGTTTCGTGTCTACATGTGACCAACATTGAATCAAACGTTCTTGCCCCATACTTACACATTCTTATATTAATTGTAATAATAAAACGTCTATTCAAGAATGGCAGATATTGTCACACAGGCTCGAAAATCTTCAAATTATACAGCGAATGCCACCACACAGTTTTAATCTTTTAAACAAAACAAATTTCTGAAATAGGTGTTTCAGAATTTCTGAAGTATTTCGGCAGGTTTCATCAAAGTTCATTAATAAAAAATACTCAGCCGGAACAGTTTTAGCAACTTTTAATATTTATGATGACTTGTATGTAACAGTTACAATGCTCTGCTTATATTTTTATGAAGCCAAGGATAATAAAAATGATGTGTGTAATTTAGTTAAAAGCTAATTGCCTTCTTTCTCATCATTTGTGTTAGCTAAGCGTCGCAACGAGGCTCATTACTTATGATAATATGTGGCTCATATCGTAAGCCATTGGGAACCAAGATTAGAATCCGTACCAACTGGTACTTGTTTGGTTCATTGAGAAAATTCGCCATTCTAGATTATACTGTCCTTGACATCTCCTCAAGGAGCTCCTTTGAGCGATTTTTGCGTAAAACTTAAGAAGTTTGTTTGGACGATGACTTTAGGCTCTCCCTCTATTAATATGGGACTTAAACATAACAGCGAAATGTGGTGGTCACTACACCTCTGCCGAACTCTTCGAGGAGCTCAGGCGTGATGTTGTGTTACTTACTTGTTACTTGTGTATAGTAACTATCTCCTTCTACTAACCTAGCTTCAGCCACCCATTGTGTCACGCTATGTAAAATTTCTATATTTATATCTGTTTATTTATATGGTATGCAAATAAATCGTATTATATTTATGTTCTATTCTTAGTACTAAGATTCCACCTCCTTGTTCCAGGCTGGGTGAGCGATGAAGGGGTGGTTTGACGCATTCCGCGAGGAAGGCGGGCCGACTCTCTACGCGTACCACAACCGCACGGCCGTCGCGGCCGACGTACCTGCGCTTGCGCTGCTCATAGCGGCGCTTACGCTCTACGTCGCCTTCCTCGCTGTCTTCCCCGGCATCAGGAAAGAGGTTGTACTCTTAATACGTTGTTTTACGTTTAAAATAAAGGTTTAGTTTTCTTACCAATAGACGGAAGCAGAAGGCTACGAAAGGTGCCAAAAAATTTGCTCGATTTTGACGATCGTTACTGTCAATAACTTTTTACAGATTTACAGACAAAAATACGATTTCAATCGTCTGTTGCTTAGGTACACATTTATTCGATTTTGTTCCACACGTGTCGATCGAGCAAATCTGTAGGCTCCTTTAGACTAACACCGTCGACAGACAAAGAATATACTTCTCACTTAGCCCCTTTTGGTCATTAATGATAGTTCCTGTGCAAGGTTGCATCGCCTATGCAGCAGTGCGATTCTGTAACCATCTCACCGTGAAAAGTTAGGTGGAGTGAGCGTGGAGTGAGCTGTCATTCCAACTAATGCGAGGGATTGACACTATTGACAGCTCACTCTAAGCTCACTTCACCTAACTTTTCACGGTGAGATTTTTACGGAATCGATCGGCAGTTCAGACTTGACTACGCTCTAAGAATCAATTGAACACTAGAAATGTCAAACCTTCACCTTCCCGAAGATTGACATTACGATGCAGGAGGCACGTAAGCAAAGACTTTGCTTACGTGCCTCAAGATACTGTTTAATGATAGCATCATCATGTCATTGTAATATTTCAACAGTACTAAAGATTATGTAGCTCTTCGAGACCGTACAGGCAAGGCATACACAATAATTGAATTAAATAACTCGGTACACCGTAATTAAAGTGTTTCAATTATCATTTAATACGGCTATAAACATAGGAATTTCTTATCACTGCATACTTCTTCAAATAGACAATCAAATATGTAATTATAGTTTGATGCCTTCATAAACATTCCACTACACCTTTCATCGCACAGTCTGCTTTGGTAGCTGACCTATACACAATTAATAATAAAGCCTTATTACCTCACTATATCTATAAACATTCTTGACAATCTAATGTCCATTGTTTTGTTTAATATTGCACCTAACATAGTATTATCTCCACCTGATTGTACTACACATTCCATTATTTACGAAACATCTTCAGCCATCACGATAATGACTAGGTATAACTCATAACAGCTACATTAAGACCTATCCATTGTTTGTTACAGAGATTCTCAACGTTCACGATAGTCACACTTAGTCTTTTCGTCGGCACCGTCATTCTAGGTAAGCATTATGGAATATCCAACTTTCCACTTTCTTTGTTCATAATTAGTGAGACGTAACCGCACAGTTTTTGCAGAGCATATACGAGTAGTTCTACAATTTTAACACTACCTTCAAAACGTCAATCATTGCAGCAGACGCGACAGCCTTGGCAACGATTTTAACGACTTAATTACTCTCATTCGCCATGAAAATCCTAATGGACACTTAATTAAAATGCAAGTACGTTGCTTAAAAACAACAAGAAACAAGATTGTTTATTAAATCAGTAAAGTTTTATTTACTAAGATAAAACTAAACGTAGTGTTTCGTAAATGTCTACGAAACGGTTAGGAAATATAAATTATCGTGCGATTTATAGAGACCTACTATAGATGACGAAAATAATTGTTGATAGATACTTTACAATAATTGACAAGATGATTGGGATGCTTATTTCTAAATCTTGCTTGACGTGCGTTAAGAATATACACTTCAACAACAGTGCAACTGTCTCCTGTAGAGATATAAATATGCTTAGATGATTTTTACGTCATTATCAAGGTACTTTTGGCAGTGTGAAACGCAAATATTTAGAAATATATACATAAGTAATTATATTTTAGGAATATTAATAGGTGATGCCTTCATCCAACATCTTACGCTGATGATGATGATAAAAATAAGATGAACCGTAGCACTTAATTTAATGAGGAAAACTAATATCTGGTTAAACTGCAAGCCGACCATAACGAGTCTACTAAGAGAAGGTTAATGATGTATGATGATGAGGAAAAAATGACCAAGGCAAAGATTAAAAAAAAAACATCCGTAGCTAGACTGGAAATCATATTCGTCAGAGCTCTTAATATTTTTGTCTTGTCCATAATCAAGTTAAAATTAAGATTTGTTCAGTCAACATTTTGTAAATTTTTCGTAATGAATCTGCCATTGTTTCGGGTGGCCGCCCGAGTGGTGAAATCAACTTGCCTTTTGCCATTGACCGCGATTTTCGTGTGTCAAAAGTAATTTTGGCGCACCTCGTAAGTACACGTTTTCATCTCTTGTCGTCATGTGGACATACCTGGACGTACCCAAGGTATCAAATAAGCTCATGAAATGTTATTTCACTGTTCCAGATTACGCTTACTGATAGGTACTCATACCGACATGATTCATTATAAATTCGATGCAAGTACTGATATTCCGGTTGCGATAATTTTAATAACGGTACAAGGCAAAACTGTGTTGTATGCAAAGTTTGCAAATGCCATTACGGGGACTGAACTGAATAATATCGCTGGAAAGTTTCAATTGTCTGCACACTATAATATAAACCACAACAAGTTATTTCGAGTAGTTCTATAGATAGATCTGTAGTTACGGGTTTTAGGTCAAAGATCAAGATACGACACTTTTTCTTCTAAAAGTAACTATTATCAGCTTTTTTTTTCATCGAGGCTCAGAGTTCTTACCAATGTTTTTGTTGTGTTGGTTCCAGTTTGTAAGCATGGCTCGTCGTGGCACGTGTCGGGGGCGCGCGTGGCTCGCGCTGCCTACCGCGCCTTCTCCGCCGAGCGCCTGGACTGCTGGCTCGCCGTGCACGTCGGGCTTGGACATGTCAACGTCACGCTCACAGGTATGATACATACAATGTGCTACTTAATAATAAGACCAGCCTATTATTGTCCCACTGGAGGGCAAAGGCCTCTACTCATACAGAGAAGGCACGAGCATTAATCTATGCTAATAACACGATAATAACGCGCAGTGTGTGTAATGTCTATGATATTAATAACTACTAGTTGATTAAGTTAGACTTTTGTGGTCTTAATGACTGATTTATGAGGAACCTAGCCAGGATAAGGAATCAAGCAGCTGTGGTTTATTAAACGCACTCACTTCTAAATGTTCTACTTGTCCATTTATTTTTGTTACCTATATCGCCCTACTGCAGGGTAGTTTTACTATCCCTCTTTACTCTTTTCTCTGTGTAAAGCCTACTCCCATCTAAGAATAAAAAGTCAGTCATACACTCATACCATAGTAAAAACGATATTCTTAAGATATGTATAACACTGATAAAAGATCCAGCATTGCAGAAGAACTCTTGTAAGAACTTTTAAATTGTGTGTGTAATTCCCTGATTCCAGCCCTATCCTGGGGCAACACGAGCGTGGGCGACCCGGGCGTGGACTACAATGAGCAGTTCCGCTGGGAAGAGGCCGGCGCTATCCAGGAGTTCTACCACGATGGCCTGGCGCGGGGTCTACCCTTCCCTCTGCTGTCAGTTGCGGAACATTTCGCTGTACAGCATGAGGGCTTCGACTGGGGGGCTAAGTACCGCGCCGCGGGATACACCACATCTACGCTGTTATGGTATGGACACTATTAAGTTATTTCTTGGTCTGTTTGAAGGCAATAGTTTGAAGGTAATTGTTCCGGGTTAAACTAACTAGCGAAATGTAGTTGCACTAAATACACTTCTGCCGAATCCTTCCGGGAATTTAGGCGACATGTTATACATATTTTCTGTTCTCGGTCCTAAACCAAATGTAAAATGTTTATGGTTAAGAGAATAAGGTTAAAATTCAGTCTCGTTGGAGATTTATCAAAAAAAACAATTGTCTGGCAAAGAAACAGGATTAAAACTAGTTCGTAATCGTGTTCCAGGACGGCGCTAGCTCTGTGGTTACTGATGAACCTGCTGCTGGTGGTGGTGCCGCGATACGGCGCTTACGCCATGGCTACGCTGGGAGTGGTGCTGTGTGCAGCCGCAGGGGGCTACTGGGCGTCACTACCTCACGCCCCACTAGTCGTGCGCCTCGACGGAGCCATGCTGTTCTTTTCGCTAGGATGGTGCTTCTGGCTTGTTTTAATAGCAGGTAAGGTTTGTGAAGCTGTATTATTATACCAACTACCGTAATGATATATAAAGCCAGCCGGCCCGCTGGGATGTTTTAATTTCTTGTGGCGTAATTAGATTAATTTTTATCACAGTTCCCGAAATCCGTTTCCGAAAAACAAATATCGCGGTAGCTAGACGAAGACAGATAGTGGAGCAGAACCAACCCAATGATGCTAAGCCGCGTCAATGATGCTGTTTCTTGAATCCTAGATTAAAGACACACTCCATGTTGTTGCATTGATTAGGTACTTATGATATTGTTATTTGTTTCAGGCTGTGTTTGCGTAACAGTGGGTTTAATAATCGCAATCCTAGACCTGGTCTGGCCTCACCGGTTCTCCACAGTGCTGGAGGTGGACTACGACACGCCGTACGACAGACACGTGCTCATCGTCGACAGTCGACAGCGAGCCAGGCCCCAGATACAGGCTTCTTTACCTACTAGGATACTAAGGTGGGTTTCAGCCCCATTTACACTATGCAGCAAATGACTTGCATCATCTAAACACAGTTTGAAGGGCGCAACTTTTGCTAAAACGTATGTGTGCCACAGGCAGTTAAATCACACCGTGTAAATCAGGCTTTTGAGCAATACTATCCGGAATCTTGAATGCACATTTGACACTGTTTTATATCAGGTTATTTCAAGCGAGAAGTCAATAATATATTGAAACTTGAAGGCTCAGTACACTTGGGTAAAATTTCAAGTACCCAGAATCTGATCGAATAATTATCCACTCCGTTGATTGAGTGGTGATCGTGAACGAACCTATATAGCTTTCGACTAATCAAATAATGTATTTTGCCGTTTGGAAACATCAACTTCAATTAAGGTTTTCAGTGTGCAGTAGGAAGCCTCTAACCTGTTTTTACGTGACGCTCTTTTAACCCCGCCTTTACGTAGCTGTAGGACGTAGGTAGACGAAAAAACACCGCTACCTGCATAAAAAACTTAGTTTTTCTGTCCCTAATTCGTAGCGCTTCTGAACATTGCAGAAGACTGTCATCTAAGACCCGTGAGGAGGGGCAGGCTTCAATGACTGTTGTTAGCGAGAACGAGAGGGGTCGAGACAATCCCGCATACCAGCATGAGCAGAGGAAACCAAACTCACCGTGGAGGTACCCACTCTTTAGGAGACAGATTGACAGGTAAATAAGAGGACAATCTGAATAATTATTTATTAAGATCCCGCAAAACTCTTACTGCATCGCTCAAGACCGTTGTAGGATCATCATGTTTAACACTTTTGAGGGACATACGAAGAGACATAAGTTTAATGTTCTTAACGTTTATGAACGCTCAGTGCCCTGGTGTTCAGGTGTTTTCCCGATGTGCTATTCCATGCGATAACCCTAGGCTATGATTCAACGAAGAAATTATAATAAATTAAATAAAAACTGTGTTGTCTATTTAATTCAAATCTTGCGTCAATTTTGGGACAAGCCTGCTGAGTCGCAAAACTCGCTGGTAAAACTAGCGGGAAAACCAAAAGAGGGTAAACGGAGCCGGTCGAAACCCAACAAGGTTTTGAAAAGGCAGGGTCCAGAGAAGGACACGTGCGACAAGGATGGTTTCATCAAAGTGGAGAAGAAGAAGAAGCCTCCTTGTCAGAACCAGTGCGGCACCGCGCCGGCAGGACCCAACATGCTGCTGCGTCCAGCAATCCCGACGACACAGCTGTACGTGTCGAGACTGCACCACTCCACGAAGGTTGAGGAGATCGTGGAGTACATGCGTGTGAAGACCAACTGGACTTTGAGGGTCGAGAAGTTGGAGTCGCGTCACAACACGAACTTCAAGTCGTTTGTGGCGCGTGTTCCGACACATCATCTTGAGAAGTTCCTCAAGGAAGAGTTCTGGCCGAAGGGTGTTGTGTACCGCCGGTTTCGTGGCCGGCTACATGACACCAGTAACCGAAACACGACGCAGACACTTCGTGTGCGTTAGTTAGTTTTTAGTGTAATTATAATATTGTATGTATTTATAGTATTTTTAAGTTATATTAATATTGCATTGTATGTGTTTATATGGGCCTTAATAAAAGGATGTATGACCTATGCCTGAAATAAATAGATAAATAAATAAGTAAAAATGAAATAAAAAGTATTGCTTCCATTTTAGAGGCACCTACTTATTTCGAAATGTTCAATGTTTCAGAGCGGACTCGGCGTCAAGTCTGGGGTCAAGCATAAACGGTAACAGTTCCGGTATCAAGATGTCGCCACTGGCCACGGGGGCTCTCCCGGCGTCGCCGCCTTCCATCCCTCCGCATAGGTACATTACGAGTACTTCTCAGTCTTGTCGCTATGTTAAATAAGTGCAGCTTGCTGACATTACTTTGTAAAGTGAGTATCGATGCAAACATGCAAATTCACCTGTTGTGAATCGAGAGAGCGTCGCCATTGTATTAAACTGACGTATCCATTGAGGTATCATTATACGAGTAACAGTCCAACTTTTATGAAAAGAACTCGACTTTCCTTTATTCACTATTGAATAAAATAAATCAATTTAGTTTTGCTGTCTTCTTTCTACGAATAGTGAACAGAGTGCATAGTTAATTTGTGATTTCTGTTTTCCAGGTACCGACCTCAAATACCAGCGGCGGAGCGAGTGAAGGACATGTGGTGATAAGTGTAATACTAGCATAATTTAATTATACGCAAATAATAATAGGTGTGGTTGGCGGTACGTCATCTAAAGTTACTGATCTCTATGGACCTTCAATACACGGTGAACAGACAAACCCACGAGTTAAAAAAAAATAGTGATATAGACGTAGGAAATAATGTAGAGACTCCACAAATACAATCAGAGGGGTAATTCTCGTAACTTTAAGAACGTTCACAGTCTGATCTGAGTTGCAATCGGTCAAAAATGCCTCTGATTGACAAATTTTTTATATTGACTGTCGTTGAGATGAGATTGCGACCAGATTTTGCACGTTTTTAATTACGATAATTGGCCTTCAGATAAGTAAAGTACCATACTTTTGTGCCTAAGAATTGGTTACCGGCTACTATGAAAATATGAAACGTCTCGTGAAAAGTTTTGAAGCTAATAAACTAAATACCTTATTCAAAACTTCATGTTTCATATTTTTAAAGGAAACCAACAACTTTGAAGCCAATTGACAATACTATTTAAAATAAAAGAAAACTGTAAATATGTAAATTATAGTTAGGTATCTAAATTATGTATAACGAATCCGTCCAGTGTCATAAATTAAATGCCTAGAAGATAATGTTGTGTACCTCTTGTATGATATGAGTGAAGTAAATGTATAACTGCATCGACACAAGTGAATGCTTTGTGCCATGTAACGAAACAAAACACGAGAAGTGTGAATTAAGTAAACATTTATAAGGAGGACGATAAAATACAAATAAAGGGCTTTGAAGGTCCGTGGCATACCTATCTGTCCGCCATTTTGTTTTTTTTTCTAATGGCAGCTACGCATGGGAACTATTATACTTACGCCTTACGGGGTTTGGTCCTAGTATGTTTTCTGTTTGCATTGATATCACCTATCGAGTTATATAGGTTACATGCGTGGCCGCCATTTTGAAAAAATATCAATATGGCGGACAGGTAGGTATGCCAGGCTCTTAAAAATCTTCAATCCCCTTTAATATTCTCGAATGTCGAAACTAAAATTACTTGACATGACATTGAGTTGAAATTAATAAAAAAAATCGACAACTATTACAGATGTGAACGTAGAGGTTAATAGCGACATATCAATTAAAATAAATGACATCGAATCAATTAAAATAATTCGGTATTCTATTACTAGAACGAAGTCATTTAGCTGTACGTTTAGTTTTAAGTTATTTATTTCTTATTTTCAGTTCTACATAGTTGGATGTGTGAATGTGGTGTGTAGCCATTTGTAATAACAATCACAATTATTTCTACGTCACTTTAGTCCTAACTATCTACATCACGTAACATGTTCAATGTTGTGAAGATGTGTTTGCAACAGTGAATGTATTGTACCTATGATATGTATTTTAATTGTAACTATAGTGAGAAGACAGAGTGAATGATTTAAATCGTATTTATTGTGATCGAAAAAATAATTATACAAATTTGAAACATGGACGCTGTGTATGTATTTGTGAAATATGATTAATGATATCCACCTACTCCATCTTTCCCTATTCCAATGAAGAAAAGTAGGTAACCATGAGCAAGTTAGTGAATGCTTTACAATTTCAGTTTAGTATTAAGCCGTATGTTGACGATTTCAAACTTATATAAGTCTGAAATCGCCAACTCGTCTTAAGAGAGCGTGGTGATCAGTGGCCATGCCTCTCTATCAGTGGTCATACTCTGTATGACAAGAGGCCCTGCAGCCCTGGACAGCAATAGGCTGGTATTATAATCATTCAAGTCGCCAAGTTGGTAATTTTTCTCCAAATTATAAACTTTAAGGGCTAAATCAAACGACCTTAGTTTACAACTAAAAAAAACTAAATTAAATCACAAAATACAATATTTATTCACAAACAAAAACACATCATAATAAAGAATTGTTGGAATCATGCAAATAGTGGAAATAGTTAATTAACTTTACTATTCCAAAGTGTCATAGGTATTAGAGCTAAAACTATTTTTTCATTTGGACTTTGATTAAGGAATCTATACCCGTTAAATTTTGATCGTTTTAATCCTTAAAAGGGTCATTGTACTCATCATTATGAACAACTTTTACTACGGGACCAACCCTGAAATCGTGAAAAAAAAATCAGTTGATCCATACATTATGTCGAGTTATGCGAACATAAATCTATGATTTTTTTTTCACGATTTCAGGGTTGGTCCCGTAGTATAAGTTGTTCATAATGATGAGTACAATGACCCCTTTTAAGGATTAAAACGATCAAAATTTCACGGTGTATAGATCGTGTGGCAGTTTCTCTCGTATCTATTACTATGAAAAATTGAATATTTATTATTAAGATGGTGAATCGTCAAAGTCCTTAGATAATGATAAGTTAGTAAGATCAGCAACAAAAGTCCATTAAAACTGTCACGCGTATGAATCATTAAAATTTAGACAAAATTATTTCATAAACTGCTTTTTAACATCCCATATTATGTATATATTCTTATAATTTTAATGCTGTGCCGATTTTAATAAACATTTTGTTCAATAATTAAGATCTAACAAACTGAAGTGTTAATCGACTTTTGCCGTCTTATTCGACGTTTGTTGTAAAGACTATGAAATGTCTCTAGCAATTCCAAGCTTGACAGGTTTCACGGAAGCACTGTGTATTTTGATTTTTAAATAACTGATGTTACTCTGTTTTCAAATACTTATATTTTGGGCGTCGTATTAATTAAACCTTTTGTAATTGCCTCAGAGAATTGCAAAGAAACAGATTTTGATTAGTTATATTTGAAGGTAGGTAATACATAATGGCAATTGACGTGAACGTTTAAAGTAGCTTCTAAACGGGCAATATTTTACTGCAATATGTAGCTGCAACCCAGTGGCCGGCAACATTGCCAGCAATACCAGCCAGACTATGCAGTATTGCAGTAATGACTCCGCCATATAGCTACACATGTTTGATATGGCTGGGTATGGGCCAATGCATTTTCGATAGGTTGCCGGACGATCGATAAGCGATCTAAAATACTGCAATATTGCCCGGACAGTTCTATTGTTGTTTCAGGCACTCTCTATTGTTGTGGCATACTGCAACTTTTTCTACCGAGAAATGAAGTTTAGTGTGAAGTGACGCCGCGATTAATTGCTATGTTTTGTCCTTTATTTATTTTGCGCTAGCTGTCACGTTGTTGTTTTTTAGGTATACATTATTAATAAAAAAAAAAAATGAATACTTGGACTAATCATTTCTAATTACATAAATACTACTTTTAAAACAATATAAGCGGCTGCGATAAGAGGGATTTCTCAGCCATTGTTGCCTGATGTATGGCCCGTTTACAAGTGTGAATCATGGGCCATACTGTTGCAGATATACCTATCGCAACACATGGCCCAGCCATAGATTGCTCACCCATAAGTTATAATAAAATGTTTTTGTGATGGTCGAGCCATAGTTTCCAATGGCACAGCTACACATTGCCATAAAAGTATAGCCCGTTTAGAAGCACCTTAAAAAACGGCACTTATCAGCATGTATTAGGAAAAATATGAGTATACTATTTTTGCCTATCCCCACTGGAGGACAGCACTATTTATATCCTAGATATGATGACACCAGTAAATCAGGCCGTTTGTTCCTTGACGAGGTGGTCGAGGTTCAGCTGACAAAGGAACGCGCTCCAGTTCACGAAGCCGACGTGAATCTCCAACTCTGCGTCACCCCACAGCTTACACTATACAATATCAAAGAATTAGTAGCTAAACGTAGGGATTAAGGCCCGACGCAGTAGCACTTTCACCAGATGATTCTAGACTAGATTTTTTTTGTCTGATATAAAAATAATCTGCTGTTTCATACAAAAGGGTTCTGTTTCATACCTACACGGTCAAAATGCATGACAAAGTATTTTTTTTAAATAACCCTCTTATTTTTTTTAGTGCGTATAACTCCAGCTTTCTCATATGTGATAGAATAATTCTACCTATGCCAATATGTAAGGCATAATAGCTGCAATCAAAGATCCCAATATTAATTAAGCTGCCACAAAAACTTCGTGTGTTAGCTGGAGTGACGTCACCCCAGCTTCCTCATTCAATACAGGCCAACCAGTGAGGTTAGGGTTTTGGACTACAGTCAGAAAAATAAGGCATAATAGTTGCATAAGGAAGGAAAAAAACTGAACGATAATACTTAAAAAGTATTGAAAGTACGATCAAAAACGTGTTTGTAAGCTGGAGTGACGTCACCCCAGCTGCTCATGTCATATCTTCCAAACGAAAGAAGATATGATTATGTATTATAACTAAAAAAATAAGGCATAACAGCTGCCATAGGCAGCAAAATTTTCAAATCTCTGGTCAAAATACTCTATTAGTAATTAAACCGATAAAAATGTGTAAGCTGGAGTGACGGCACCCCAGCTGCTCATGGCATATCTTCCGAACGAAAGAAGATATGATTATGTATATGCTCCAAAATTAAGGCATAATAGCTGCCAAAGGCAGCAAAATTTTCAAATATTTAGGCCGTGTAGTTTCCACGTAATAAACAAAGAACAGTTTTTGTGGCAGCTAAATTAAGACTGGGAACTTTGATTGCAGCTATTATGCCTTAAATATTGGCATAGGTAGAATTATTCTATCACATATGAGGAAGCTGGAGTTATACACACATTTTTTTATGCTGGTAAGGCTAGAATTATGTGCTGAATTCATGGTAAAAGTTTGAACGTTCAATGTTCTCATTTACACCCTGTATGCTATTGCATTGGCACGAATCTTACAAAGAAAGGAAAGGCGAAAAATCACTGACATATCACCCTGCAGTTCTTCTTTGTAATCAGTCTGACAATTAAGTATCCTTCATGGCCACTAAAATGATCCTTCTTAATAGGACGATGAAATACAACACACGGTTCAGTCTACCTTCCTTTGATATGTTCCTTAGTTTTTGATCGTACTTTCAATACTTTTTAAGTATTATCGTTCAGTTTTTTTCCTTCCTTATGCAACTATTATGCCTTATTTTTCTGACTGTAGTCCAAAACCCTAACCTCACTGGTTGGCCTGTATTGAATGAGGAAGCTGGGGTGACGTCACTCCAGCTAACACACGAAGTTTTTGTGGCAGCTAAATTAAGACTGGGAACTTTGATTGCAGCTATTATGCCTTAAATATTGGCATAGGTAGAATTATTCTATCACATATGAGGAAGCTGGAGTTATACACACATTTTTTTATGCTGGTAAGGCTAGAATTATGTGCTGAATTCATGGTAAAAGTTTGAACGTTCAATGTTCTCATTTACACCCTGTATGCTATTGCATTGGCACGAATCTTACAAAGAAAGGAAAGGCGAAAAATCACTGACATATCACCCTGCAGTTCTTCTTTGTAATCAGTCTGACAATTAAGTATCCTTCATGGCCACTAAAATGATCCTTCTTAATAGGACGATGAAATACAACACACGGTTCAGTCTACCTTCCTTTGAAATGTTCCTTAGTAATTTTTTTTTTCCTCGTACGGAATATTTAAAAGATCAAAGATGTGCAGCCAAAAAAGTAAAGGTGCACTATGATAGTTTGGGATACTCCTTTATATGGAGGTAATAAAAGAGTAGGTGCCGGACGGTGGTTTGACGAAAAGCTCTCGTTGACCGTTTGCCAGGAGTAACACTGAAGTACAAATGTCCCAAGAAAAATATGCGCTTCGAAAATCATCATCTTTCTTTAGAAACACGAGCGTGCATGTTGAGATCTAATACAGAGCTGTTACAACCATAAAATTAGGTACTCGTACTTTGCTATTTTGTATTACCATGATTACAAAATTATAGATTAACAACTCTATGCAATTCCAAAAAACTTTTTAAAACTTTTGAGTCACAGATGACGATCCGCGACCAGGAAATGTATCCCAAAAGAGAGAGAAAACTTCAAACAAACGCGTAATGAAAGGTGGACTACAAAGCGCGGCTGTACCTAACTTAGAAGCTGCTTCTGTAGGGCGTTATCTACTTGGTGGTGGCGCGGCGTTCGTGCTAATCCAGAAACACGAAAACTACCGAAGTGCATTCCTTTTCTGGTTTAACTGTAACTAGACTGGGGTAAAACCTTACCTCAGTGTCCTTAAGGGGCGGTGCATGACGCACGACCTTGTCGTAGTCTGCCTCAGTGAGGCTGACCACCGGCCGAGTCTTGAAATCCAGGAACATCATCAAGTTGTCGTAGTGGATGTTGCAATTCTCGTCTTTGTCCAACCTGTCACAAATAAGTATAGAACATGGGCCACCAATGATAAGATTTAATGAGTCGAGTCAATTAAAAACGTACCATGATAATTATGGTAGCTAGCTATAACTAAGTCATAAAAAACATAGGTAGGTAGACCTACAAGTGCTCAAATAAGTTTCGAAGCAAGAAAATCAGACTGTCGCAGTCCGCTGTTGGACAACTATGTATGTCCCTTAAGAATATTCCTGTTCCACAAAGGACGCATTATATATGGCAATTTAAGGAATTGGAAAAACTAGAATTAGTAACTTCTACCTTTGAAATTACTACCATACAGTTCATCACTCACACATTCAGCATACAGTCCAGGAGATCGGTGTTGATTGGCAGGCGGTGCGCACGCAGTAGTTGACGCATGCGCTCTATTGACAGAACGCCCGAGCCAGTAGCGTCAGCATGCATCAGACCCTCGCGAAGACGGTCCCGGTCATCCCACAAGCCACGCGTCAGCTCCGTGAAGACGAGGGACCTAGTTCTCAACCATTATACAGGGTATCAAAATATCCATCACATAGCCGTTATCTACGTATTCTGTACATCATACAAAAGCTTTGGTTTCCTAGGAAAGCGGTTCCGTTCTATTATAACGACCTCAACGATCACAAAAATCTGTCATTTTCACCAGTATTTGACATTCAGTCAAACCCTGCTACCCAAAGATTTAAATCAGTAGATTTACCCTCACCGTACTTAGTGAGCTTACACATTACAATAGCGTTTCTATGACAATCAAGTCAAACGAAACAGAAACTCGACTATCTTTTCACGCGGTTGGGCGAATTTAACGATTTAAATCTTTGCCGCTGCCATCATTTTCATGACATCTATCACTGCACCCGTTATGTGTCGGCCACCGCTCTTCTAGGAAACCGTAGCTTAAGCGACATTGAACATAAATTATTGGTCGCTTAATCGCTGTTTACGGCAATTTAATATAACGCACGCAAAACATTGTGTTTATGGGTGCATGCAACGGTACAGTTAAGTTATAACATTTCAAATTGGAGCTCGTGAAAAAAAAAGTTGGAACTTTGACCTTCAACATCTCTGTAACCAGAAAGTTATAAGTATCTTTTTACATCCGTTAATTATCACGGCTGCCTCGTTGATATACTCGCAGGTGTGTATTATTAGATCTTATCACGAACGCACCTGATCATCTCCCTTCGCGGAGACAGTTCTTTCCCAGGATCTCCTCGGAAGAATCTTATCAAAGTTACAAACTCGTGCTCGCTCATCTTCTCACACATTATTTCTTTCAACGCTTGCCTGCAATAATAAATCTCTGTTTACCGTATAGCCCACTAGCTGTTGCTTGAGAACTACTCCATGAGAACTACTTCTCGGATAACGAAGTCTATGTCCGAATCTAGGACATAGTCTATATGTGAGTCTCTCGAACTCTCGAGTTATAAGGCTTCATTCAAGTGTTAAGCTATTTATGCGAAATGGAGAAATAAAATACCTTAGCAAACTTAAGGGGCCTTTTTAATGTAATTTCATGGATAAAAGCCAACGACCACCTGATGTTAATTAAATACCAATGCTTAAAGACATTTGCAATATCAGAGATATTCCAAAGACAAGGCTAAGCCATACCCTTCAAACCTAAACACACCCAACACTACTTGACAACAGAAATAAGTACCACGTATTGTTGGCCGCAAACTATATTATTTCAACATTTAACTCCCTTTTAAAGTTTCGTCCCAATTCACCTGTGCATCCCTATTCATATCGTTTTACTATGGTGGTAGACGGTAGTACGTAAACTACTTCCCTGGACGAGTTCTTTCACAAAGAACTCTACAACTATACGAAGAAGGTCTTTCATTAAAATTGGACAGAATGTAAGGTGTAAAGCGACCTCTCAAGGTCAACAAAGACAAAAAAAAAATAAGGCTGAACTTACTTGAAACATCTGACAGACATAAGATCCTTCTTGTCCGGCACAACAGCTTCCATATATTTTGCTACAAAGTTCTTATAGCCATTTTCTTGAGAAGCCAGTATGCGACGAATCTTGTCCATTATCAAAGCTATGTTCGCCATTGGGTACTAATGGACATAAGCATTAAGATTATCTGCTATTAAGCTTATTAGGTAAGGTGGGTTCGTAGGTTCGTAGGTTCGGTTTAGATTTAGGGGTGAAATGAGATGAGAAATGAGCACAGAGGTCTAATATTATGTACAGTCATTATAATTTTGTGATTTTCCCAGTTTGTACTGGTCGAATTATATGGAAGACTCTTTTATAATAAATAATAATAACAAGTACTTACTAAGGTTCTAATCTAAAACGGATTTACTTTAAAAAATAATCTGGAAGCAATATAGGACATTATACATCGGGGTAAGTTGGTTGTTTTGAGGCTCACCTGTGCAGCGTTAATCTCCATGTACCGCAGAGCATATTCATCAGAGCCGATGAGTCGGAACCGATGCTTGTTCACCACCAGCTCATTACCAATCCACATGTCTTTATCCGTGTAAGCTGGTGGCTCTTTAGGCACAAAGAAATTCACGTCTGGGAGATACATTTTTTCGCGCCTGAAGAATGTGCCACCCTGTTGATAAACGCCCATGACTACACAGTTTGCCTATAAATTAAACTAATATAATACTGACGCAGAAATCGAATCATAAATTGTTTTTCATTAGCTGAATTGAACTATTATTTTTTTAGCTAATTAAATGATGTCCAGTCAACATTACAGTATTCTAGCGCTCGCCGCTAACAGCCGCGTAGGAACCACGTATAGTAGCTGCGGCGTAGCCGCGTAGCAGCCGCGTACCAGCCGCTGTCATAGGTCGTTCGTAGAGCCCGTAGGCGCTCGTAGAATCCGCTCAGACTCCGCGTAAACACTCGTAGATGCCACGTAGTTGCGGGTATCGTACACTAGACAAACGCCTAATCCGAATTAGGCTGCAATCATAGCCATAATTATATCTTACCAGAAAACCAGAATTACGCTCGCCTAGTTCGAAAACGCCAATAGTATCATCACACAAGAAATATTTGATGATGAAATACCGCCGCAAATCGTCGGGGTTGTCGGTAATCAGTCGAGCTGCAAAACGCAGTACGTGCGAATCAAATCCAACCCTGCGGGGGAAGTCGTAAATTGTTTAGAATCAGTGTTTAACCTACTTAACGTATTCTGAAAAAGGCAACCTTCGCATGTAGTATTTAGCGTTCGTCTAACGTGTTTGCGCACGCTAATGTGACGACAACCAAGGTGTAATGCGAAGGCCTACGAAGTGACATTTAAATCCTACCTATCCTTATTTAGAAATTTGATAAAGTCTCTATGCGGTGCTTTAGGTTCCACAGTGCGACAGTTTTCAGCCGAGTCTTCATAGCTACCGTATCCATTCCAGGGCGGCAGCTCACGGTCAGCCATCTGAGCACTGAGACATTCCTTGTTTTCGTCACCGGGTAGTGCCAACGTGGTGAATGTATCTAAAAATATACGTTCTCATAATTAATATGACCAACTTTGTAACGAAGATTTGGCATTGCCTATTTGCTGTGCCATTTCGTGCTCGCAAAGAACAGACTGAAATAATGTTTAGTCATTTCCGTCAAAGATGATTACTTGTTGGATAGATAGAATATGCTGTACCTATACCAAAATACAAAATATTGATTGCGATTGCTATTGATAATATTATCAATAATAATAATATTATTAATAAAAATAATAATAAGAGAGCTAGCAACACCAACGTCAACGTCAACGTCTCTTTTGTCATCTGTTCACAATTTCCTAATATATAATTTTTAGAAGCAGTTTTTATATTTATATATCCGTAAAACCATATCAGAAAATCCAATATTATCAAAACATAAACATAATTTTATATAAATACAATGAACAGAAACAAAAACTTGCATCGAAAACTGCCGATCCGGAGGTGACATCTGTCATGTCACCTCCGATAAAAACGTGAAAATGAAATGTTGAAAATGTTGACGAGATCAGCAGCTCGCCGTGCACGCCTACCACCTCCGGAGTCGTCGCTCAGCCCTGCCCTGCCGCCGCCGGAATCCAGCCCCATCGAGAGTGCTGTGACACCGGCCGTAGCAGTTGCGTCGAGCTCGAGCGACGAATATTTTTCCCCGCCGACGTCGCCAACACCTGTACGTCGGCAGGGGAGAGGCCGGCCACCCAGGAGCTTGGGACTTAGGGGCCATCCGGCCCCGAGCCGGGTCCCCGCTGCCGGTGGTTGTGTGCAGCGCATGAGATGGACTCAGTCTATGAACGAGAACGTCATGCGCGCATACTACGGGTCTACAGAGGGGGGAACTAACCTCACTGCGTACCGTGATAGGTTGCTGTCTCTGTTCCAGGAACTGGAACCAACCGTCAACGTCTCGGACCAACGACTGTCGGATCAGGTGCGGGTCATCCAACGCAATCACAGGATGGACGACATAGCACTTGATAGGCTGCGCTCAGAGGTACTGAACAACCAAATCGTCTCGACTCTGGCACAAACCGCGGCACAAGCGTCAACTATTGATGCCATCCCGCCGCGGTCCAATCGTGTTGAAGAAGATGATGATAGGGTTGACACAGTAAGTAGCCAGTACAACGTCCGACTGAGGAGCGCACTGGAAGATGCGTTTCGCGAGTATAGGTCCACTCCAACCGAACTTAGACCCCGAATACCACGGCTACCTATGCACAAAAAAAATAGGGCGCTAGTGTGTGCCTTGGACTCGCAGCTCAAGAATTTCTTCGAGAGCAGCGAGGATCTCGTTGATACACACTCGATCTTGTATTGCGCGGCTGTGGCGGCATGTCGTTTAGCTAACGTCAAGTTTCCAAATTGTGACGCAGCTACTCGACCAAAACCAGCCGTACCAGTCTGGCGATACAGGATCGAGCGTCGTATCGATGGGGCCAGGGTACTCATCGGTAAACTATACTGCTTCAGGCAGGGCAACACACGACCACGAGTGATGCGCTTTGTAAGACAGGCATTTTCGGGGACTGGAATCAGCCCTCGGGAATACATGTCCAATGTCACAGAGCGCATCGACTTCCTGAAGCAGAAAGTTTGTGCATGGGCGAGTCGTATTCGGCGGTATAAGCGGCGGGTTGATCGGTACACGCAGAATCGCATGTTCCAGAGCGATGAGAGGTGGGTATATAGAACGTGGGAGCGACCTGAACAAAACGTGATGGACGTGTGCCGCCCGGATGATGCCACCACTAGTGCATTCTGGCGCAGCATCTGGTCGGTGCCCGTCTGTCACGCTGAGGGTGGCTGGATGCGCGATATCGAGCGAGTGTGTGGAACTATACCAGAAATGGAACCAGTCATAATTACGCCATTAGACGTAGCCAAAGCAGTCCGTCCGTTACCGAATTGGAAATCACCGGGACCGGACGGACTGCATAACTTTTGGTTAAAATGGCTAATTAGTTCACACACTTGCCTGGCATCTCAGTTCCAGTCATCCTTAGAGTCTGGGTCACTACCACAGTTTCTAACAACAGGCGTTACCCACCTGCTCCATAAGTCAGGTAGTCCCGCGGAACCCAAGAATTATAGACCGATCACGTGTTTGTCGACGGTTTATAAACTTCTTACATCCATTTTGAGAGCGAAAATTAACACACACATTGACAGTTACTCGATTATGTCTGCCTCTCAAAATGGATGTAGGAATGGGTCCCGCGGTACTAAGGAGCTACTCCTCATAGACATAGCCATTAGCCAACAGGTTCGCCGATCCCGCAAGGATATGTCGACATGCTGGATAGATTATAAGAAGGCCTACGACTCGGTGCCACATACATGGCTCATGAGGGTGCTGGAGTTGTACAAGATAGATGCAACTCTACGCACCTTCCTTGAGTCGTGTATAAGACAGTGGAAGACGGTCCTTCGCTATCCAGGGTGTCGACAGATCCAGGGGAATGATGAGCCTGTATGGATTAAGCGGGGAATATTTCAGGGCGACAGTTTGAGTCCACTTTGGTTCTGCTTAGCCCTGAATCCTCTAAGCACACTGCTGGAGGACTCAGGTCTAGGCTACCGGTTGAAGAGAGGTGATCAGGTCATATCTCACCTCCTCTACATGGATGATTTGAAACTCTTTGCCCCTAACAAATTGCATCTGATGGAGCTACTGAAAGTAACTGAAACTTTCAGTAGTGCCATCAGGATGGAATTTGGTGTGGACAAATGTGCAGTCATGCATGTAAAGGGGGGGAAGATTATGGAATCCGAGGGAATTCCACTTTCGGATTCCATACACCTTAGATCCCTCTCCTCATCCGAAAGCTATAAGTATTTGGGTATGTCGGAAGCGTTAGGCATCAACGATGCTGACATGAAGCAATCGTTGAAGGAGCGCTTCTTTTGTCGCCTGAAGAAGGTATTAATTAGTCTTCTTTCGGGCGGAAATAAGGTGCGCGCCTTCAATGGTTGGGTCATGCCGGTTTTGATGTACTCTTTTGGCATACTCAAATGGACTCAGACTGAACTCGACGCCCTAGATAGAAGGGTCCGTACACTGCTGACCACAAACCGGATGCATCACCCACGATCATCGGTGATGAGACTGTATATCCCGCGGAAGTGTGGGGGTCGAGGATTTTTAAATGCGAAAACCCTCCACAACCGCGAGGTGTGCAGTATCAGGGAATATTTTTTAAAAGCCGAAGTGGGTATGCACCGTGATGTGGTCGCAATGGACAAGGGGCTCACCCCGCTCTCCATGGCGAAAGAGAACTGGCGCAAACCTGTAGTACTTACTACCGATGACCGCAAGAAGGTATGGCAAAGCAAGGAGCTTCACGGGCGCTTCTATCGGGCTCTTCATGAGCCCGGTGTAGATTTCTTAGCGTCCGTATCCTGGCTGCGTTTCAGTGACCTCTTCGGGGAAACTGAAGGTTTTGTCTGTGCAATTATGGACGAAGTTATCTTGACGAATAACTACCGGAGACATATTATGAAGGACGGGACGGCTGACGTGTGTCGGGCATGCCACCGTCCGGGTGAGTCCATCAGACATATTATCTCTGGTTGTTCTCGTCTGGCTAACAGCGAGTACTTGCACAGGCATAACCAAGTAGCCAGGATTATTCACCAGCAACTTGCTTTGAAATATAAACTTGTCGACTCTGAGGTACCGTATTACAAGTATGTGCCCGACCCAGTTCTCGAAAATGTCCATGTCACGTTGTACTGGGATCGGTCTATCATCACTGACAGGACTGTTGTCGCCAACAAACCTGATATAGTGGTGATAGATCGATTAGTGCGCCGCGCAATGATTGTTGATGTTACCATTCCACATGACGGGAACCTCGTGAAAGCTGAGAAAGATAAACAAATCAAATATCTTGACTTAGCACGCGAGGTTGTTGACATGTGGAATGTGAGTTCAACTGTCATTGTGCCGATTGTCGTATCGGCCAATGGCCTGATGGCCGACAGCCTCGATCAACATCTATCGAGGCTCTCGTTAGGCGGTTGGATCAAGGGCCTGATTCAGAAGGCAGTACTCCTCGATACGGCTCGCATTGTGAGGAGGTTTCTATCTCTGGAGCCCTAACCACCGGTAGCTTGGACCCTGCTCCCGACACCGGTGGATCACTATTTTTTTATATTTTTAAATGTTTTTTTATTTTTTTATTTAATCATACTAATATTTAAAAATGTAATAAAATAAGACGACTAAATAAATAAACGACATAATAATAATATAATTATCAATAATATTATTAATTAATCAGTTGCAACTGGACTCCTTCGATAAGGACTGGTCCTTAGTAGCTCTAGACAGAGAGAAATGGAAGAAGAGTAGGAAGGCCTTCGCCCTGCAGTAGGACATTACAGGCTTGTGTAATAAGATCAAACTTACCAAATCCATACGTAACACGGTAATACTCCTTAGTATATGGATCACAGTCAGTGAGGACCACGTTACGTCCGAACACATTGAGGATAGCTCCAATGCTCAGATCTGCGGGACTATACGATGGTATCGGCGGACCGCCAGTCATTTCTATCCTGGGTGGTTGTTTCTAGAACGTCGTCAAAATAAACTAGAGAATACACTAATGCACCTAAAGTGACTACTCAAACGAAATAAATATAATGATTTTTGGCAGATTTGAATAGTATGTGACCACACGGCCATCCAATTCGCAGAAAAGGAACGCTCAGATACGCTAATAGTATCGTCTACTAAACTATAAACGCCCTTCCCGGAAAACCTATGTGACTTACGCGAGGCAGACGTATTCTCTTTAAAAACATCGGTCCGGCCTCCATGCCAGAATTAGAACCTAACTTTTCTTTGATCTCGATAGTATCGTCTGCCAAAAAATAGTGGATCTCCAGGTGATGCAATGTACCAAATTCTGTATCACGATCATCCCAGTAACCATAAAACCTAAAACATACGAAAATAAAATAACTTAAAAACAATGGAACAGGCAATCCGGGGTAAATGTTAGAAAAGATATATACAGCGTCTAGCCTGAATAAAGTAGATTTAGAACTTGAACAATCAGTTGTTCGTGTTCTAAATCTACTTTGTCTAATTAGAAAGAAAGAAACAGGTTTATTTGTCAGACAAACACGTGCATACAAAAAGATAATTAATTTTAATCATCATCATCATTACAGCCGAAAGACGTCCACTGCTGGACATAGGCCTCCTCAAGCAATTCCACTTCGACCAGTTCTATGCCTCTCGCATACAAAGGGGTTCCTGCGGCCTAATAAATAAATACAAATAAATCAATACTTAATAATAATAATTAATACCGTGTCGGAAGGAAGTAGGTGTAGTAAGTAGGTATGATACGAGAATGTACGGTTTGCTCTTTTGTTTTTTTGTGTCAAAAGACCCGGCTATACCCCCTTCGCAATTTTCCGTTTATTGACTCAGCTCCCAAACATATACATAGGGAAGTAGATAATACATCTTTACCTACCTCAGAACTTGTCTATCAAATTCCAAAAATTGTTTGAAAGGTCTACGTTTTGGTGGCTTTCTGTGATCCGGTGTCCTCTAAAACAGTATATTTCATTGTAAAACAGCGTGGATCAGGAATGTGCGGTCATATTTTAAGGTGTGCTAGCTACAGAGCACCAAACTGGGCAACTTTCTCGATGAGATCAACATCGTAATCGCGAAAAAAATATCAGCTCTCCCATACGAAACTTCAGTCCCTACTCGATCCAAATGTATGATGTTGCTTTCTGATACACGCTATATAGGTAGATATACGTCATGTTTCATTGAATCATTTGACATGTATACGTAAGGACTACTTACTTCAATAGCATCTGGATATGGTATAGGATCCGGCACATTGATACCCAGGCGATTTAGAAACACTCTCGTAAAGTTGTCACAATTTAAAATCTGCAGAAGAAGCCATATATAATAGGTTAGAAAAGATGAATCATGAAAACTATTTATTGAAAGGAAGTAACTTTACCTTAAAGTTTTTCCCAAAGAATGTAACTTCCCGTCCAATATTGAGATCCAGCACATCGTAATACAAATCATAGCTATACGGGAGCCGAATTCTTTGACGACTGATCATTGTTCCTGAACAAATAATAGCCATTTGTTTTAATTTAATTACAAATTCTATTCCTACAGTCAATGTGGTAGGTGTAGGTATTAAATAACACTCACTTTTGTGGGGTTTAGTAACTGGGGTTTGAATGCAAGAATCTAAAAATTTTACTTGGGAGTGCGGAAAATAAAAGTTTGGTTCAGCGTCGGTTTTTCTGAGCCGCACTCCCAAGTAAAAATGTAATATTTTTTAAATCAAACTCCAGTTACTAACCTCCCGAAGGCGAGGGTTATTCAGGTATGATATGTGGCAAATGGGAATATTCTACTCTGCGCCACCAAATAATACCTACCAGTAGTAAGTAGCATAAACTGGAACGTCAAAAGTTTTGATGTCTACTTTGTCCCACTTATTGATTTATTATACTACTCGTAGAAAAATCCGGGAAACGGACATAATACATAGGTATAATGTCTCCTACACAATATCTTGGTCAGAAAATTTTAAAGTTTAAAGAGAAATGGTTACCTTGTGACAATCCGCTGTTTTCTGTCTTCGGCTCCATCACCTTGATGGTGCCATCTTCAAGATAAAAAAGGATCTCAACTTTCCGTAATATGCTAGAGCCAGAACGGAATTCGTGCAACGTTTGTTGGAAAAAACCTTGGAAGCGTAGAATCTAATCATGCAAAAAAAATATTAAAACACAATTTTAAAGTTTTTAATGGGATAGAATAGAATAGATCATGTATTTGTTCAAAACCTATGTAGGTATGCACAAACATGGCATGCAAGATGTTACATAAAATTATAGCAGAGTCATGTTTTGCCTTAACGGCGTGCAAATATAAACAGGTAGGTTATTTTTATTAGTAGGTTTGTCCATTATTCAAAGCAATTACCATATCAAATTAAAACTGAATCAATCAAATTATAATAAATAAACAACAAAATAGTGTTAAAAACTCGTCTTCGAAATGAAATAAAAATTAGCCAGTCAAAAATCACAGTACCTAATTAGGAATAAAAATCTGCATTATTAATGTCACACGAGTCAGATTAATTTACTTAAATATTATATACAACATACAATAATAACAAACAAAAAAACAAATGCTACAACAAAATGTAAATAAAAAATAAAACTATATCAATACTTTGTCAGTTAAAAACTCGGCAAAACTCTAATAGGCTTTTAGAATTAGAAAGTTCTTTATTTTTTTCTTAAAAAAGTGAACATGCAATTCCTTAATGTTTGGTGGAATGTGATTGAATATCTTTGGCTCCCTGCCGAACACACTTATAAGCATCAGTGCTGTATTGGACTTTCTTACACACAATGCAATATAATCCCGTCGACTTCGGGTATTAGTATCTGATAGCTTCTTGAAACGTTTTGGGTTTGGTTATTTATTTATTTTATTTTTTATGTACACACAGTAAAATACATAGGGATATGACATAGTTATAATATGAGTACAAAGGTACTGCTTATTTTTTAGAAATTTCTTCCAGCAGACCTGCGAAAGGAGAAGTAAAAAAGAAATGTAGACAATAGTGTGTGAGAACAAGAAGAGAAAAATATGAAAGTGTGAAGTCTAAAACAAAAATTTGTTTTAACGAAGACCGCAACCTCGTAGGTAAATGTATAATGACGGGAGTGCTAATAATTTATTTTTGATGAAATATGGCTCACACGTATCAGTACATATTAGTCCAAACCTCGCTCTGAGAAACCTTTTCTGTAACTTAAAGATTAGTTATCTATTAAACGAGTTGCCCCAAAAAATAACCCTGTATCTTAAGATTGAGCCAACGATGCAACGATATGCAGTGAGCAAGGCATCGGTACATACCTAAGATCGAAGACAGTTTATAAAGAGCATAAGCAGATTTGCTTATTCTTTTGCATCCTTCTGTGTGTACTTTCCAATCCAGCCTTTGATCTATATATTTAAACCTAAAAATGTGTAGTAGGTACCTACATTTTCAATGATTTTACTAGCCGTGTTCTATTAACATATTAGATGCCTTTGGTCTTTGACTGAACAACATTAATTTTGTTTTGTCAATATTTTAATAAGGCTAAGGCCTAAGGGCTGATTTCTCAATCGACAAATAACTTTTATTCGTGGAATAAAATTGACCTTTGACAGTTTTTTTATGGAAGAACTGTCAAAAATTCAAAATTTTTCTTTGGATAAAATTATCTGGCGTTGGTAAAATCAGCCCTAAGATTATTATTATCTAGCCATGCGATTATTGATTGATAGTTTTGATTTCATTTTCTAATTGTAACTCGTTAGTGTTATTAATAGTTACGGTGCTGTCGTCGGCAAATAGTGACATATTATTATGATGAATGGTTATCTATGGTAAATCGTTGATACATTATAAGGGTGAGTTGCATCAAAAGCTCCGTTATAGTTACATCAAAGTTAATTTTAACAATAAGTATGACCATAAAATCTAACTATCTGTTGTTGCACCATCATGTAAAATGTAAAAAGTTTAAAGTTAAAAGGGTGACAAGTGATAAGACGTCTTATTTCCCCAAAATGTTCGTGGGTAATTTTTTTGACAGGAACCATCACACTTTCAAAAATAACCAAGATTAAACTAATTTTTTCGGTGGGATTATTCATTAAACGCAACGTGTTTTCAAATATGAAAACATAAAATATAAGTCACGCTCTGAGGTGGTAACCAAAACTGTTTTTATTAAGTAATAAAATAAATAATAGTAATACTACTATCTATATTTATAATAAATGTATTTTTTTTTTTTGTTAGCCTATGCTGTCCCACTCCTGGGCAAAGGCCTCCCCGAAATCCTTCCAAGAACTCTTTTCGTTAAAGTTGGGTGATTTTTTGACAAGGGCAACACTTCAAGCTTTTTGTCATCGTGTCTTGTCGCTTTCTTTTGTTGGCTCTAGTGATGTTACTCAGTCATAAATGGACTCGATTGTCTCGATTATGTAATTCGAATACTCAATTCGAGTTGGTTGTTGCTTCGTACGCTTGAAACGCACACAAAAAAAATTCAAGAAAAGAATCATAGCAAGATCCAAAATACAGTACCTAACCGTTCTATATTGGTACATCGGTGTGACATTTGGCTAGGATTGTCTTTGTTCGACTTTCTAAAGAGCGTTGTGTCCTACTCAAATTCCACTGATTTTCAGGTTGATCTGATAATCAATGACGATTTTAATGACAAAATATTACACTATAACAACTGACAGCACTAACCCACAGAACATGAATTTTCTCTTATTTAAACTCTGTGACTCTGTACATCACAGTATTTTGACTGTTTATTACACGAAATATATCTATTCCCTGGTTTATTGTCCAAGAATGACAGTTAGCTAGTGTGGCAGTGTTGGTGATGTTTATCTAATCGAGACTACATCGAGTGGCACCTTGAGAGAAAATGGACTTATATTTACTCGAGTAACGAGTTAAATAAAATCGAACCGCATCACTATCTGACACTGTCAGAAAGACAACACGTGTCAAGTGACAATAACATTCATTTTATTTTTCCGTTTCTTTCGAATTGCTTGATTTTGATATTTCTGTTATCCTGTATGTAATTGAAGGATTGCGTTATTGGAAGATGCATTATAGCATAAGAGCATTTACTCCAGAAGGATGTTGTGTTCATTGTTCAGTAAGATTTCAACGCCATGTGCGAAGACATTGCCCGAGACTGCTGCAGATGTGCGGCAACTTGTGAACGCAAGGATTCACGAACACAAGTCAAACCATCTCTAATGCAGTTGAACGAAAGTGCGCTTAAACGATGCAAGAAAGTATTGAAACTGTTTATACATTATGGAGATTTGGATACAGGAATATTATACAGGATGGCAGGGACATCGACGTGCAAACTGTAACCATGGATTCAGCACATGAGTTTAGACCCCATAGCACAGACATTTTTCGTCGGTTATGAAAAAAAAAATCTTCTGTTTCATTGAAAAGTGCAATACCTACGCGATCAAAATGTATGAAACAGCAATATTTTTTTTTAATAACCGACGAAAAATTTCGAAGCTATGGATGGGGTCTAAACTTATGTGCTGAATCCATGATTACAGTTTGCGCGTCGATGTCCCTGCCACCCTGTATTCTATGTCGATTTTCACAACAAACGTATACCGTGCCTGATGACTGCGGGAAAGAACATTATTTTGCAGTGGATTCCAGCACACCAAAAAGAACAAAAATAATATTAGTTAGAATACATTTATTGTCTAACACAAATCTTCCATGTCTTTTTAGGTACATTATTTAGGTACCTACAACATCAGTTTCTAACAGCAAGCTGCTCTTGCTGGATAACTGTTTGGTGGGCAGACGTTGGTACTGTTGGCTGTTGTGCACATGTAATGTGGAGCGTGCGGTATTTAAGTTTTCATCGGTGGAGCGACCTGCATCTTTTTTAGATTAAAATATTACCTACTTCTAACTCGTCTGACGTTAAAATTAATATAAGTACTTACAGTAATAAAAATGCTTTGTTATGTCGACTATGTGATGTTTGATTACTATTTATTGCTGAGCACTGGCGGCTCTGTTGTAACAGCTGCGACTTACAGGTTGTATATCATAGGTTCAAACCCAGAGAGGCACTTTACTTTGTGTAAATTGTTTCATCACTAATGCTCTCAAAACGGTGAAGGAAAACATTGTGAGGAAACGACGGAAAGGTGTCCTAGAGCTAAAAATCGAAGACATGTGATATCTACCAGCCCGCACTGGGCCCACGTGATGGATTACGTTACGGCCCACTCCCTCCCATCGAGAAGAAGCCTGTGTCACAGCAGTGGAAACAATAAATGCTGATTGTGCTTATGGAACAAATATTATAATTGCACTGGGGTTTTAATTTTAGCAATGTAGAAGTTACTACTTACAAATCTTTGTAGAAAAACACACTTTTGATTGCAAAGACACAAAAAAAAACAAGCATGGGACGACACTGAAAAGGAATTCACTGCCAAACTCCAAAAAAATTATGACACAAATCGTAACTATAGCCCTTAACCGCCCGAAGTTGGGCGATTAATGTTATAGTTATTTGTGACGTTATTTTGACATTCGTGACAATTGTTAAAATGATGCAACCCGAATTTCGCTTAACCGGAGATTTGACGGCTGTCAAAGCAATGATTATCGTTATAATTGCTTGTTATGGTTATTTATGACGTCATTATAACAATTGTCAAAATGATGCAACCCGAATTTCGCTTAACCGGAGATTTGAAGGCTGTCAAAACATTAGTTATCGCTATAGTTAGTTGATGCGACTCACCCTTAATGTGTAAGAGCTTAACTTTTGGAGACATCGACAATTTGATGATTTCTGAACTCCCCAAATTTAACTTCTGCAGCCAATCCGCTTTTTTATAAGTTTTTTTTTTTTTTTTTCAAAAAACTTGAACTGTGAGGTAATTGCGTAGCACACTAACAGTAGCAATAGCTTTAATTTTGACAGTTCAACAACATTCATTACGTTATTTACCTACATTGTTGATCAGAGATTTTAATTTTTAACATATATTTATGGCAATGGATTAGAAATATCCTTCAAAATTATTGTGATTGAAAGTGTGTTACGCAATTAAGGTGCTGATGGGTCAATCATAACAACTTGCGATTGCGAACCAAAACTTACTCCAACTCGTGACGTGGAGCGTCATCAGTGATAGTAGGTAAAGGTGGTTTAGCTAAATATCCCCGTCATCATTTACGACCCGACTTTACCCACTGCTCCCTACTCAGTATAGGCCTCTCTTCCATTGTCTCCACATTGCAAAAAACGATGCCCATGGCGATCTCGCTTCCGAACGACCGACATTAAATTCCTAATACCACTTTTTAGACGCCACTATCTTAAAGTTGTTCTGTTACCTAAACATCTTACCTACCCAAAATAATTGCTAGGTGCCTTTGTGAAAGCAAAACTTTTTAAGATATCTTACATGCTTATCATACATGATCCAGGTCGGTAGATCTGGCGCTTGCTTGCGACAGTACAACGAAGGTACTCTGCTGCCCTCCTCCGCTTTATCAACCAACATGTTGATTTTATCGATTGACGTGAATACAGGCCGAATTCCAAAGTTCGTCTTCCCTATCTAAAATGGAAATTATTATATCATAGAAAAGGAACACATATATGACAGAGGGGTTAGACACATGAGGATGGAAGTATTATATTAACCCAAATATCTCTACCCTATGCAAATGCTACTGAATTCTTAAACAACAATTTGCACATGCAAGTGACCACTATTTTATTTTTTAGTCATACATAAACTATCAGTACTTTGCTTCAAAGAAAATTAGTAGATTATGTCAGGCAGTGCTCTTAATTAATTTGTTACAAGTAGATAGATATGCCTACATTGCCGCATGTAAGTCCAGGAAATACGGTAGGAAGGTAGTTAAAAATAAAACTTTAAGCCAGCTGTCATCCAATTCAGGATTTTGCTATAGCTGCGTTTGCGACCAGTAAACCAAACCAATGCTGAATGGAATGTACTTTGTGCCAGACAACGAACATAATATTATTTTGTAACGTCGAAGGTCGTGCTAAGTACATACCTACGTTCATTGTAAAAGTTACCTTATTCAAAAAATATCCCATTGAAAAGAACTTAATGTGGTATCGGTACTTAACATTCTTGTAAAACTCTTGCAACTTGTATGGAACAGTGCCATGGGATACAGTACCTACTTACAACTTATATACATACTCACCATTGGGTTTGTGCCATAGCCAGGCAAAAGCGGTAGCGCTGGATTTCGAATCGACATGATTTATGCGGAAATCAAAGCAACAAATCTAAATAAAACGATAATGTAATTATTTATTTAAAACCTCAGTACAAGTAGTTCGAAACGAAAACAATTTAAAATAATAACAATGTATCGCTACTATGGTAACGCATTTCTGTTCTCACAGAACTTGTATTATAAAGTTAAAGATGCAGTCTCATTTTATATTTATATTATTTACAAGTCTTATTCACATTTACAGCTTTTTTATTATCTAATAAACAAATTTATAGGAAATAGGAATTGATATTACAATCATATTTTTAAATTATTTTTACTTTATAAGTAAAAGTTATCCGAAACGCAACGCGGTTGCTAATCTGTGGCTGTAATCTGCTATTTGACAATGACATAGACAGGTTTGACTTTGACAATTTGTGGTCAATACTCCCTATTTATTTATTTTGTTTGTTACAACATTAAATGATAAATACTTTGAGGACTTCTTCAACATTCTATACAATGATTGATGCAAAAGCTAAAATTAATTCTTTCTTTATCTTTAACTCAAGTTTTGGCCCCAGGGAAGGCGATGTAAGTATTGTCTAACTTCATTCCATAATGCTACGCCTGTAATATTTTCAACATCAAAAACGATGGAAACTACCTATTTGCTTGTTGTAGGTAATGCTTAATACTGAATAAATCCGTCTTAATTTTGCTGTTTCTCCTTTGTTACCTATTGAAAGAAATTCTTCAAATATTTAGAAAACAATATGTAAAACTTTGTCCGTCGAAGTCATAGTTCATTTTTAGCTGGAGAACCTAATTGAACATCCTGGTAAGAAGTTATATATAACTTGTTATGGTTACTCTTATAACCGAGTAAAAGAAAGATATAATCTTGAGCTTTGTTGTTATAATCTGTTGCTTGTGTGAGTGTGTATGATGAAATATCTATGTTTTGACATTTTTAGGAACTACAAAGAATATTATTCTATCACCCTAGTCAAACTAGTGCTGATGCCCAGAAAATGCAAGTTGGCTTATGTGAAGCTGTTGTTAAATTCATGTCGTAAGTTTTACTGTGATTGTTTCTAAATATTGTATTTAAGATATATAATTAATAACACTAACACAACACGCCTAAATATCCATTTGTATTTATTTATACAGTTAGTTAGTCTTTTAATTTAGTTCCTAGTGTAAATAGTTAGTTAAGAGATTATGAAAATAAGATTCATGTGGAAAAGTGTTTGAACAAACCTTCGTACGGAGCTAATTAAACTAAAACTTGTGCACACAAATATACATATATATACTATGTACAAGTTTTAAAAGGCCATTAAACAATATGTCCACATTTCTTAATAAGCATTTTAATAAGTTTATATTTACTGTATCATTCATTATATATCTGTGAATGTTCCATACAACAATCTAAACCCTTCTTCCTAATAATTTAATATTTAATGATGTCTTTTACATAATAACTATGTTCAGCATTGTGTATATTTTATTTTATATCTCTATTTTAATTGTAAACCACTTTGTTCCTTCTTTTCCAGAACATTCTCATCAGAGCCATGTGAAGCGTTACAAACACAGACAAAAAGATATATTTTCTATCAACCAGAAAAAGGATATTGGATGGTATTGGTAATATGACTTTAATAATTACCCTTAACTTTTATTAACATAATAAAGGGTTTCAAAAACTAGGATAAAGTGCTATGAAAACCTACTCTTATTAATAAATTGATATCATTCTAAATGAAGTGTCCAACACTTAAGTATTTATTGTGACTCATACAGGAAGATCAAAAACTTAACTAAACACAACCATAAACAAAATTATATAAAAAAATACAGAAAGTCCTCTACAAGGCCAAAAGGCTCCTATCTCAGCATGATGCTGCGAAAAACATAGATATAGAAAACGTTCTTAAACACTGCTAACTAATGATGGTTTTTATCCTCAGACTATGTGAAACTCCTGTTGCCCACAGTGCAAGTAAATTTACATGCATCCTTAATTTTTCAGGTTGTCAGAATACCTTACACAACAAAAGCATTGTCAGCTATTGGAGAAAGTCGTGGACCTGCAGATGTTGTAAGTACCCGGAATATCTTTTACTTCAATTTATTATTTTGCTTAATTCATTGTTCTAAAATCACAATGCTTGTTTAGTATTATGTGTATTTTTTTCGGCCGAAACGAAATTCTACCTTCTATGCATTTTCGGCCGAAAACCGTTACCGACTCCACCGTTAATAAATCCATATGCACTACTATAGTATTTTTACCTCACGGAGGGACGCGCGCGCTTTACTTGTTGTAACCAACTGTACAAACACGCTGTGAATGTATGCGTGAAAACGAGTAGCGTCAGCACATAACACACGGAGGGAACACTTCCGAGTTCGCCCGTGTCTCGGACGGTACTTACCGAGAGCTCCTGCGCTTACTCATTCACAGCGTGATTTTACACTTGGTAACCACAACTAAACCGCGCGTCACTTCGTTAGATAGAAATACTGTAGCTATAATTCCTCAGTCATGAACTGCTAAGCCACTTTTGTATTGAATGCTAGTTTGGTTTTATTGTTGTTTCATTTTTTTAATCTGTATTTCCAGATAAATCCATCTGTAATGTATGATTTATTAAAGTCAGCATACAAGATGTTCAGAATGTTCAGAGGACCATTCAAAAACTACCCTATAGAAGAAATATACACAATATGTGACCAGTTCTACACACCTGTAAGATGTTTTATCAATATTCCTTTATGTTTAACTTATAGAGGTATGAGGAACACAGTGTAAAGTTCACACATACTCTATAGAAAAGGGAGGATCCTCCAACCAGACGGGTGTTGTGTCTGGTGGGCAACTGCCCGACGATTGAGGTCAGGGCGTTGTATATATGCTAGTTGCGCGATGCAGGATTTAGCGCGACGTCAGTGTAATGCTTAGTTGGCATGTGGCGATTAACAAATTAAGTCACTTAATCTAATCATCTAATAATTACCTACTTTTCAGTACATATCTTCAAGGAATCTCTCAAATGATATAACAGATGTTATACAAGGTATCAACTATTTGCCACTGGATAAGAACTCGTTCTTCAAAGTGCTATGCTTCATTGACTTATTAGAAGTCAACTACCCACACTTCAAGTGTATTTCCTTTATCTACAATGAACAACTTATTTGGTAAGTGTTTAAAAGACTTTGTAATATAACTTGAATTATTGACTGCGTCAGCAGTAGCGCTTGAGACCGCAAGCACTACTGCTGAGCATGAGGTTCTGGTTTTGATTCCCAGATTGGGCAAAGAGTTGTTCCATCAGGAATTTCTCAGTAGCAGGCCGGAGTCTGGATTTGCGCCCATTTGATGGCAATAGGCTCACCCCCTATAACATGGGACCTTAGGGTATTTGCCTGGGTAAAAAAATATTATTATATTTAGTCCGTCAGTTAGATTATCGAAAAATAATAGACACGTATTTTTTCTTTTGTCAATCAAAGAAAAAATGACAAAGATAAAGCGCGTCAAAATTTGGGAGTGGGGGGTCGTGACGTCACTTGCTTGCAAAAGTGTCGCAAGCAAGTGACGTCACGCGGAACTTTAACGTGCGATATCTTCATAATTTTTTATATAATTGACAAAAGAAAAAATACGGGTTCAATATTTTTTGATAATCTAACTGACGGACTAATTAGATTGTTTTAGGAAAATAGCCTATTTGTCGTATTAATTCGAATGGGATGAACAATAAATTCAACTAACTGACTATTACTATAACTAGCGAAATTTGGGTGAACTATAGGAACACGTTGCCGAACCTTTGGAGATTATAGGCGTTATGTTATGTTATGCTATGTATGTTTAACAAACAATAATTATCAGTTTTTGATAAAAAATAATATGCCATAAAATAACATTGTGTTCCTCCACAGGAATGGCCTCTCAACTCATGACATGTTAACATTATACCAATACTTGGTACAGTCACTGCTACCGAAACAAGTAGAAAAGGAGATCCAAGGTGGTGCCGTGGCAGCAGCCCAGAGACACGGGCGCTTCATCCATCCCCCCGACGGCATCCATAACCAGGAGGACTTACAAAGACTTGTGAAAGTGCACCTCATGAGGGAGGATGACTTGGAAACTAAACAGTATTATTTAGTTGTATATAGAACTATGAGTGCCACGATCTGTTTCACTGTTGATGGTAAGGAAGCGCCAGGGCTGCGCGCGAAATGCAAAATTTCTAACGTTTTTTGCAATTTGCAGACCATCAAAATATGATTCGCGACGGTAACAACTGTTTATTTACATAATTATAATCCTTAAAATCATCAAACAACTCTTATGTAAAATCGTGACATTTGAGGTCAATATTCTATGACTAATGACTATGATAATATTCAATATCATTCTATATGGTCATTTGAAGAACTTAGAGCGTTGTATTGATGATTTGATTATGATTCTATTCGCGAATCATATTTTGATTAAAATACAACCAGACACTCACCTGCAAATCGCATAAAATATAAGAAAATCTATCTAAGTACTAGCCTATAAGTATGTATAACACATTGTATTATTTTTTAGTTAATGTGGAACTACAGTTCGAGATGTTCAGATCACTAGACGCATTTATTGGTCCCCAACTATCTGCTATAGCATCGACAATCAGTGAGCAATGCACATTGCATGCACTGCAAACTGCACAGTTAGCTGCATCAGAACACAAGTTTGTGTACTTCAATAGATTGAATTTAGCATTTAAAACCTCGGTAAGTAAAAGGATTTTACTTTTAAAGTGTACTAATAATATTTTTTACTAAGAAATGTGGTGGGTAAGCAGTGGTGGCCCAGTGATAACGGCCCCGACTTAGGACTAGAAGGTCGTGGGTTCGAACCCAGACAGGTGCTGTGTAAATAACTTCATCACCACTGCTCTCAAAACCGTGAAGGCAAACATTGTGAGGAAACCGGCATGTCCAAGAACCAAAAATTCGAAGACATGCGACATCTACCAACCCGCACTGGGCCCGCATGGTAGATTTATACCCCACTATTTCTCGCAGAGAGGAGACCTGTGTCCCAGCAGTGGGAACATTATAGACTGACTATGTAACTAAGAAATGTATGAGAAAGTGAGGATTTCTAATAGTTTTTGTTTCAGCCAACAATTAACAAATTGCACCCATCTACCGCTATAAAGCCTGAAGTTCTAAGTATAATAGCAAACATACATTCCGATAAGAAAAGGTGAGAATAACATAATATATGCAATACTGTATTCAACAGTATTGCAAAATAATCGCAAAACAGTCTAGTTCATATCTAATATGACATACTTATCTGTTTTTCTATCAGCAGCCTTGGAAACTATGGAGAAATTATAATCAAAACACCTGATGAATACTGGATTACAGGGAAGTCTTCCAATGAAAGAGAGTTCTATGTTATCATTCAGGAGAAAAATGCCAATCTCAAAGAAATAGCAGGTATATTTTTATAGTTCGTAACTATTTCCTTTACATCCGAAGATGAATGTAGGTTACAAGTACGAAGTCAAGTGTCGTTTTGTGGGCACATACGTTGGCGAAGCGGTCTTCAAGTGCATACCTCTTGCCCTTGATACACTTCGCCGATATCAGCGCGGCTGCTATATTTTTTCCTGTTGCCTGTCGGCTTTCCAATGAGTAATGTATTTTTTTAGCTTATTTGTTCCCACTGCAGGGAGAGGCCTCCCTTTCTCCTTTTCACACCTCTGTCTTGAGCTAGTGTACTAAACTTAGATCGTTTATTTTTGAAAATTATTTGCAAATGCAATAAGAAAACTAACATATTATTACATCATTATTTACGTCTTTGTACCTTAGGGGACCGGACTGCTTCTCCTTAACACAGGTTTCCATAACCCAGCTCGGAGAGCAGTGCTCACCCACACGTTTGTAGAAATAGTACATATTTTGTAAAACGGTATTTTAACGTGTTCTACAATCCTTTGTTTTGAATAAATATTTTTTTTTTTTTTTTTACCTATCTCGGGCCCCTGGGGTCTCGGACCTTATTATTTATTATTATTACGAGTAGTGGCTGGATTATTTTATTCGTCATTTATTACGGCGATGGCACTCAAATGGTTAACTATGTTTTTGTTCGCAGATGAAGTAAGACGGATATGTGAAACTCAAATGAAGGGAATCTTTTTTTACCCGATGTAAACATTGGAATAGTATTATACTAGTTGGAAATCAATAATGAATGAATCATGCAACTATCTCAATCATCTGGCAACAGCGTAGGGGGCGCGGGCACATACCGATTGAACAAATGCTATGTATAGAATGTTATCTTGTTACTTTTATGTTATAAAAATAAAACAACTCTATGTCATTTTATAACATGTCTATATTATTTTATTTACTTACTTATAACACTGGTAATGAATACTCATAAAAGCTTAACAATAATCGAATGCTAATCAAGAGAAACTTTGTCTTCTTTATTCCAAACTTTTTTATACACTATAATAACAAGTTCTCTATTTTCGTATCCCCACGCTAGTAGGACACAAAATAACGATATAGCTCCAATGAATATGTGGAGGATTACAGAATCTCGTGATATTTTATTTTCTGAAACTTTACAAACGCAACCAGCAAGAAATAGAGTCAACAAAAAGATTTTACCAACATATAGCCCATCCAAAGGCTTGTAATCTGTGTCCTTGTATTTATTGCTGATAAAATGAACACTATGAATTATTCTAGCAAACATATTAATACAATTTGATATAATAAAACCAACTGGTCCAAAAATATATGTTAAAAAGTATGATAATAAAAGAAAACTTATTGAAAATAGTACCATCAAATAATTGTAACTGTCTAACTGGGAACTAGTCATTGTGGCGAAAGCGTAACATTCAGTAACTCCATTAATTGCCAACAAAACGATAGCTAAACAATGGCTTCTTAATAACTGTACTGGCAACCCGCTTGCAACAAATATCTCCCCACCATACAGTAAAAGTAAAGTTTTTGCATAGCTTTGTCCAAATACTAGAACTATTAAACCAATAGAACTGACTGTTTTACAAACATGTGACAGTACTGTGCATGATTCTTGAATTTTATTTTGATCTTGTTTTTGAAGAGGTAATTCTCTGCTCACCATCTGGGTGAAATAGAAGTAGCTACTGTCCTCAATAGGCCTGAACACAAACCTAGCTGCCAGACTCCCCAGGTTGTTGACAACATCATAAGTGGCTTGTTCACTGAAGGTCATCACAGGGCTGACTGACATCACATATTTCTCTCCCTCAGTTAGAAGTTGTTTAACAACACCTTGTTTAGCAAAACTAAGTGTGAGAGCGCTTAATTTTTTACTGAAATTTGTTGTTACTGGTCCAACATACATTGGTAAGAAATCATTTAGTGATGTAAATTGAAAGTCGTCCATATTATCATACAAACTATAGAAAACTGAGTCAGGAATTATTCTACTTTTAAGAGCTCCTTTTGCATAAAGTGGCTTATTTTTAATATACCAATAAAAGAATATGTAGTAACAAACCACTATAGTTGCTATACTACCTACTTGTGCCACAGAGAATGCAATGAGTGCGAGAGACCTATCATATATTACAATTGACAAGAATAATAAAGTTCTTACAAAAATATGCAGAGTATCTAGGGCAACTTTTAATTTGATGAAACAGTATAATTGTGCCACTAATGCTACATTAGCAGAACATAATTCTAACATACATGATATGGCCACACTCCAGCAACCAAATCTGTATTGAAATGCATGTTCTGGATAACCCAGAGGTAGCCAGTTTAGCCAAACATAAACAAAAACAATGGATAGAAAACTACACACGGGTAATGACAGCCAGATTTGGTTAATTTTTTGCCTCCAGCTGAACTCATCTTTTTGTCCTAGACAAGCTCTGTTGAATGGTTCTCGGCTGAGGAATAGTATAGAACTCTCCAAGAGCAGCAGCCGCACATTCATAATACCAAGAACTTCATGTCCAACATTCCTGATAACCCATGCATTAATCACAAATGTTATACATCTAAATATAATTTGAAATATAATGTTAAATGATGCATTCTCAAGGCTACTCATTAACAAGTTTCGACCCATGGTGGTTTATTTGTCAATCTCAAACATTTACTGCATTCCCTTCACTTATGTTCTGTTGTATACTACGCTTCACCACATATATCTTCTTATTGGAAAGGCATATTACAAACCAATGGTCATCATATGTTATTGATATTTTCTTGAACTGCTCATTCGGACCAAAAGCTAATGGGTCGACCCTGAAAATAAGAGAACAAGTTAATCGCAAAATAATATAACCACGTCGCGACTTGTTACTGTGAATGAGTCAGGACTGACAAATCACACGTAATTAAAATGTGCTTACTTGTTCGATAAGGAAATGAGATCAGTTATTATTGTAGCAACACGTTCGTCGTTTTCTAATTCTCCGCCAGATTCAAGGACAGCCCCGTCCTCTGTTAAAACCAAGTAACCGATCTGATCAGGAATCTTTTCCATTATCACTGCAATATCAATACATACAATTTTGATAACAGTAACTAAATATTAAAGAAAGATGACTTGGAAATGTTTTTACCTCACACATCTAGTGGGTATAGTAGTTTAGATAAAATTGACACTTGTCGGACAGTGACATTGATGTCTGCACTGCAGAGTTGCTACACTAAAAATACACAAAATTTGTACTCACTGCGTTTGCACTGGCAAAACATTCACAAAAAAACATGTTGAAATCGTTGTATCTTGAGTCGCTGGAGAGAGTTTTGGAGCCGCTGGGCTCCTCTACCATATAGTTAGTTCCTGTTTGCTTGCCGTTTGGCCCATACCTAATTCTTGTCTAGTCTAGTAATGCCTTGAACACATGCACCGAGTAGACGGCCGAGACAGTGCTCTTGGCCGAGCACTCGGTACGTTAGGTACGTGTAAACACATCACCAAATGCTTAAACAAGCGCTCGGCCTGCCGAGACAGTCACTGGAACCCTGTTCTATTTAAAGACCGAGTGCCCACTCTCGCGATTCCCGGTACTAAGTCGCTTGCCCATTTGGCAGGTATAAACATGCACGCAGTGCGTACTTGCCACTCGACACACTCATTTTCTGCAACTTTTGTGAACCGACTAACTGACTCGGTGCCAAGTAAAAAAACACGTGTGAACAACTACTCGTCCAACCCTACTCTCTCAGCCTACATAATATAATTTTGCAAAATTAACGAGTAGATACTCCGTACGCGTGTGTGATCAAGGCATAACAAAACTCACTCGACCCATTCGCTAAAATGTTTGAATGGACTCTACTACCAAACAAATCCAGGACATACGGTCTTCTATAGCAACACTATTTTAGTTCAAGAACTTCATTCGTTTCATTCATGTATTGAACTATTGATGTAAAAATGAATGAATAAAATAATAGAATTTATTACACACACAGTAACTTGTAAAGAGAAAATTCTTAATTAATTCTGTGAAAAGCATTTTTCTCGAAGTGTTTGTGGAAAAATTTATGAAATAATAGAATCACACTAAAACAGGCAAGTATCTTTCTAATTAAGCAGTCTTTGGGTAATTCAATTAGGATGGGCAGAATTTGTTACGTACATAAACATATGCGCTGTAAAGTAATATTTTGTAGCTGTAGGATGCATTCACTGCAATATTCAATATTTGATAGCCTCGATAGCAACAGAGTTTTTTATTTTATCGTACGATACTGAAGACATTGGCTAAAACTTTCCTTTTTTCAAGTGTGATGTATGTATCCTTCCTTATTCTCAAGATATTTGGCTAAATAAACCTACCTGTAATTCCTTACCTAGTTTTGTAATGTAAATGAAAGACATCATGTAGATATAGAAACATTTATTCCTTTATTTCTATTATAATCAACCCTGATGTGGTGAAATGGGCCCCCATAGAATATTGTATATTAGTTTATTTACATAAATCTTATCTAAGATTAGTTAAAAATTACAACAAATAGATAATAACATTATCACCATCATTGATGGCTAACAATAATTAGTTGAGTGGGTCAGTGATTGGCTTTTGTGTTATAGTTTGTGAGTTCACTATGTGACTGAACAAAAATAGTTATTATAAGTCCAGGGGACACACTTATAAAAAGAATTCCTTGGGTGGGGCAAATGTTTTCTCATTACATAAATAAAAGTGGACTCAAGATCATTGTGCTGATAGTCATGACAGCCAATGGATTAATAGCCAAGAGCCTCAACCAACACCTGAGGAGGCTCTCGTTAGGCAGCTGGATCAAGGGCTTGATTCAGAAAATGGTACTTCAGGACACGGCCCACATTGTTAGGAGGTTCCTCTCTCTGGAGCCCTGACCACCAGTAGCTTGGACCCTGTTCCTGATGCCGGTGGGCTACTATTTTTAAATGTTTTATATGCTAATATTTAGAAATATAATTTATATGTACTCCGTTAAAAATAAATCAGTTGATCCATAGATTTATGTTTGCATAACTCGATATAATGTATGGAGCAACTTATTTTTTTCACAATTTCAGGGTTGGTCCCGTAGTAAAAGTTGTTAGTAATGATGAGTACAATGACCCCTTTTAAGGATTAAAACAATCAAAATTTAACAGTGTATAATGAAATAAAGGAAAATGATAGTTAACAACATGTCTTATTATATTACTTATCAATAGATAATAATAATACTAGCCTATTATTGTCCCACTGCAGATAATCAATAGTTAGAGCAATATGGAAACTACAGCCCATAATAAATAAAACTGAATCAATATACATTTTTAAATAAATAATATTGATGATTCATACATAACTACACATACCCAGCATTTTATTGCTTACATGTTGTTACTAGATTTGATATCAAAATGATTACTGCTATGTTTATATAACCTTGCAAATACTTATGAAAAAAACTGTTCTTTTCACATGGTATGTGTACATCAATGTTACACAATTGTTTAAAACTTCAGATTGCTCCGATTTTAATATTGATTTGGTAATATGTTGTGTTAGTAATTTCTGGTATGTTGTAGCTAGTGGTTATCATTTACCTTACCATAATAATGTACAATCGCCAAAAGAGATAAGTAACCAGCCCCAGCAGTCTCGACATTCATAGCAATCGCTTTACAACCGAATTCGGTCGCAGTCCCGGATTGACAGGTGTAATGTATGAAGTGACAGGACTTTGCGAATTCGGTCGTAAAGCGATCGCTATGAATGTCGAGACTGCTGGGGCTGGGCTGTGAAAACATCACTTTGCATTGCATTGACTTTTGTACAATTTTATTATTGTTTACTAGATAACAAAAAGTAGATCAAGTTTATTTATACTGGATTGAAGACTCCTACATCAATCTTTAATTTCATTTAAAACCAAATACCAAAGCAAGATAATTTTAAAGATTGGTTTGTGGAACTCATCTGTGTTGTCTCTCAAACTCAAACTCAAAGTATTTATTTCAATTAAACCAATTACAAGCACTTTTGAATTATAAGGGGCGGTCAGTCAGAAAAATGAAGCTAGTTGCCCATTCCAAAGTGTAGTACCCATGGAGAAGAATGGCAAGAAACTCCATGGACACTCCTTTAAATCAAAATAATATGGTTACAAAGTATTGGTTACATCATTCATGTTAAAAATTATGCTTGTGAGAACGATGCAGAAAGTTAAAACCGTCCGTAATGAAAAGTTTAAAAAAATAAACAATTCAAATATCTTATTAAATTAAAATAAGCCATGGCACCATTCAGCTCAAACATTTTGTAGGGAGCTAAATGATCCAACTCATTTGCCACCATCAGCGAGACATTTGAGTGAGCATGGCATACTCTCCGCCGCCAGGGCACATTCAAGTCAAGGAAAGACGTACCCAGTAAATGGTGGCTTTATAGTATGTACATAGGACTCACACATGTGCCATACTATTATACAATACTAGGAGATTGAATTTATATAATGCAAAAATAGTATTTTAAAATCTTCAGCAGCTCCAACAGTATTTTCAAATGCAATTTATTTATGGGTCCTTATGGAGCAGGATGAGCATTTTTATCACTGATGTAATACCCCAAATTATAATATGCCTGGCTGCATAGTGTGCGTTTTATACAAGATTTAAATTTCATTTAATTTAATTTCGTTTCATTCAGTTCAAGTATGTGGGGAGGTATTTTATTGTAACATTTTAAACAGTACCCCATGAAAGATGAGTCTACTTTAACCAGCCTGAAACCTGGTTGAACTAATTACTCCTTATTTCTAGTAATATAATTGTGTATTTCACTTCTTTTACTAGAAAGATGTAGATTTTTCCTTACGTACATAATGGTTTCATAGTTATATTGACAAGGTACCGTCATGATGTTAATATCTTTAAACAGTTCCCTCAGAGAGTCACGCCTGCAGAAGCTATATAAGGCTCTGATGGCTCTTTTCTTCAGAATAAAAATAGACTCAATGTCTGCAGCCCATCCCCATAGTAAAATACCGTCAGAAATAGGTTTTTGTAATAAGGTCATTGTATTACCTTTTTTATAAATTATTTTTTTAATTTTATTTATTTGGTGTGTATTGAAATATATTCTGACTATCATGAAAGTTTTTTAGCCAAAATGCAAAAATATTGTAGCTCAGCATCATGCTGAGTAGAAGCCTTCTTGACACAGTCATGACGTGCTGCTGTCGACTAATTCAGTTTTGTGGTCGTGATTATAGATCTATTTTATTTATATTTATTATTAGAGTTAATCTTTTTGTATGTTTCTGAGACAAATAAACCTATTTTTCTTTCTTTTTTTTTATTTCTGTTGTACTGTTTCTAGACTTCTTTAACAATCCTACTAATATTATGAACATGAAAGTTTGTGTGGATGGATGGATGTTTGTTACTCTTTCACGCAAAAACTACTGAACGGATTTGATGAAATTTGGCACACAGGTGGTTTATAACCAGGATTAACATATAGGATACTTTTATCCCGATATTCCTACAGGATCGAACCTTATGCGGGTAAAACCGCAGGGCGCAGCTAGTTTAATTATAAAAAGCCCCCGTACCAGAGTCAATAGGAACTAACTATCATAGTCATTGAACACTGAAACAATGGACTAATTGAAATATTTGCTAGTGCAACAATTTCTTGAGCTACACCAAGGCAATATTAATTAACAGATTGAACTATTAAACTTAAATTTGTTGTCATTGTGTCTTATCTTCACACTTGTTTTGATTATAGGATAAGCTGTAGTCATAAAAACTGAAGATTACATAACAATAAATAAAATAGAGTATTATGTAGGTAGTCAGTCAGGTAGTAGGCACGTTGGTAGTAAAACTTGAACTACGAAAACCGCCCTTATTAGTACTGAAATAAAGGCGCTTTCAAAGTCAAGCCTATTTCTTGCATGGGTACTCTTTTGTAAATAATTTCCATGGTCAAATAATACCTTTTTTGTTTTAGACACAAATAGAGGAAGTAGAATAAAATCAATTACTTAATTGTATTTTTTGGTATCCCAACAGGAAAAATGTTAAGGTTTCGACCCAAACTTGGGAGCGAGCGCAACAGCGAATGGCGCTGTTGCTTTTGTCTCCATGTGCGCACAGGGACCATACTGCTGGGAACATGGCACCTTGTGAGTATGATGACATGTATATGTTATTTTTGTTTAGCTAACCATATCTAGACACAATAGAACCTTGCTGAGATTGAAGAAATAGCATTATGTGGTAGGCACATACCTCCACGAAGGTTTAATTAAGAATAATTAGATTTTTTTTTTAATTTTCCTCTTTTTTATGCAAAAAATAGGCATAGCTGGTTTATTACGCTAAATAATAATTACTTTATCATGGTCTCCTACCTTGACAATCGTAATTATTATTAATTTATCTACTGTATATATTATGTAAATCGGCTTAATTTTTAATATTATTTGGCGTCCTGCCACCGTGACGAAAAAACAAAATTTGCATGCTAGTTCCAAAGTTCCATGGTAAATCTCATGAGATGGCAAAACGCGCATTTTTCCCATGGGAGTAGGTAAGAATTTAGTACATCCTTAAGCTATAGCTATGAACTTTATAGGTACATCATATTACTCGTGCACCGACTCTGAGTACTTACTACACTCACGACCGTTACCACATTGTGGTATGTGACTAACGTGTGTTACAGGTATTATGCTTACCTGCCTACTTCAACCATAAAATATTGTAATTATTATAATAATTACATAGTATGTTTCCTATGTAGCGACTTGCTGTCGTACCCAATATTGGTCGATGATTGAGCTGTCCATCAGTCATTAATTAACTGGGCACGAATCAATCTTGGCCTTTGTAGCAAAGGATTATGTTAAGAAAAGACCACACGCTCATGAACCGAAAGTGAGTTTGAAATTCCAAGAACATTCACTTATGATAACATTCTCCGTAGATGCTGCACCTCATTGCGTTAGGCTTCCTGGCGGCTATCGTTCGCGATCCCCGACTGCTCGACGAATTGGAACGCGACTCTGCCCCCGTTCCGAACTGGAGTGACGTGGCTCGTGGCAACGAAGCCATCCCCACGCCTCTATCCAACGTGGAGCCGCCGCCGAGCTCGTTCCCACAGCATGTCGGACAGCCAAGAGATCGAGATCATAGTCTGATTTATCGTAAGTGTACCTTCAAACTAAGTAGAAAGTAAACAGAGTGCGCGGGTGGATGAAAGCTCGCTTTCTTTTCTAGGATTCTAGAGACTAGATCATAGGCACTCCACAAAAACAGCAGCAGAATAAACATATTAAAACTCCGTTTGCTTACTACATTGTGCTTTCTCTTATAGAGGTATTGATTTTGGCGTGTTTGCCAAATACCTACTTTCACCACTTACATCACACACTAGGATATAGAGCGGTATAAATATTGTTTAGAGGTGACCGAGATGTTCCACACACAGAACAGAAAAATACAGTAGAAGTTGCAAGTAGGTGGGGCTCGCGAACCCCGAGTTTTGCGGAGTTCTGCATGTCTGCTTTTGCGCTCACACCACGCACATCAGTCTAGTTACAACAGTCACGGTAAAAAGAACTTGAAACAAAAATACAAAAATGTCCTATCGTGCTGTTTTAGAATGTAAACACGATAGCAGAACCAAAAATGTATCTAATGGAGGTATATCATATCATCGGTAGGTATTAATTGATTTAATTCGATTAAAATTTGAAAAACAATATTTTATTAAACAAGAGAAGTTAAAGTTGACTTTACGTAGTTCATTTTAAGGTCTATTTTCTTTTAAACTCAAACATATTGTTCGCGAAGTTTCCCACTATGCACACGTCACAGTCGGCTACTCAATTAGAGATTACCGTTACCGATAATGAGTTATCGATATTTTAAACTTTAATGTTCTGTGTGATGATATATCGGGAAAAATTTAACCCTGTGTGCGGTTTTTTTTTGGTGTATTAGTAATCGAACACATTTCCATGAATTGTTCAAACCTTTCTTTTTTCTAATTCTATCTTATCCAAGTTTGAAATAAGCAAAACATAAATATAGGTAATCTAGTATTCTAATCGAGAAAAGCTTAATGGAACAAGTGTAACTCACAAAGTCTCAAACCTATAAAAAAGTGGGTTTCGTATTATTTTGTGATTTTAGATTTCCTAATGATCCAAACGGGAAAGAAAAAGATTGAAGCGACTGGAAGGCAAAGTTGGTTTCCTGCAAAAACTACAAGTACAGTTTGCTCAGATCAGTTCATAGAAGTAGATTTTTTAATTAAAATCGAAAAAAATACCTAGCCGACACAGTAGTGCCAAAACAAAAAATTAATAATTATGTTATTATTTCGTTGTTGTCCTAAGGGCAATTGTCTATATCAAATATATGGATTTGGTCATTTTTCAAATTCAAATTTATTTATCTGTACACATAGGTGTAATGTAGTGGTACATGATGGTATAAAATTAATATAAATATGTTGTGTCACTATGTGTTGCCTTGCAAGGCGTACAATTATTGTTCACCCATTAGGTAATGGGTGTACAGTGAGGCCTATATAATTTACAAAATACTGCTAAATAACAGTTTTAAATCTTTAGCAAAATATAAACAATGAAACTTGACACATAAGATAAACAAAGGAAATACTATAGAATTATAAAACAAATATTACACAAAAAATATTAAATTAACAAAATTCTTAAACAAATATTATAAACCAAACTTATGAACTAAAGTAAGAAATTAGGCAATTCATCAATCTGAGAAAATGGTGTTACGGATTTATTGGTGATATATTTAGCCTAAAGATTCATTAATCGTATATTATGCTTTCTGTATTAGGAACCTATGGAGTGTTTTTTTAAAGTGTATAAGTATTTTGAAGCTTTTATAGATTTAGGTTATTTGCTAAATATTTTTGAAGCCATTCCTAGGAAACATTTTGAGGATAGGGTGGTTTGGGTTTTTTGATTTAAGTGGGTGGCGTTTAGTGGATAGGGTTTGAAATTGGTTTTAGTTATTTTTAATGAACATGACAACTTCAAAATTGTATAAAGATGAAGAGTAAAATTAAATTAATTAAAAAGGTTTGCAACTGTCAGTGTTTTTAATCAAGCATACTGCACGAAAACACTTTTTTTGGGCCTTTTTTTTTTTTTTTGGGTGGTTAATCATCAAATGACTTCCCGCTCTGGGCTGAGCGCAAGGGCGTGTCAGACTTTTACACACTAAAACCCACACGTGTTCCTTCAGTTGCCTGTGCCAGGGGCCACGGTATCTCTTTCGAACAACTCGCAGCCCCGGCGGCATCGGCCCTGGCGGACCCCGTCAGTTCGTGCTGACATCTCTTTGACGCGCGTGTAGAACACAACGCGCCTTAAAGGCCAATTCCCTATCGGTCGAATTACCCCAAAATATACCGCAGTGTGGTGGAGACGTATGCGTGATATGCGGTAAGAACGGTTCTGCGATTGGCGACCTTGCACAAATTGTGTAAAGCATAGCAATATTGATTAAGTTTTTTTATTATTATGATCAATGTGTGTTTTCCATGCCATGTGCTGATCTAACCAAAGCCCTAGAAATTTTGTGTTGGCTACTTTAGCAATCTTATTATCTTCAAATTTAATATTAGTAATAATAGAGTTTGTCCGTTGGTTAAAATTCATTACGTGGGTTTGTCCAAAATTAATTTTTAGGTTGTTATCAGTTAGCCATTGAATAATTAAGCCTAAACTATTATTTATTTCATGTTCATATCTTTGTAAGTTTTTCCTATAAATATTGTAGTATAATCATAGGCAAATAGGGTCATAGGGTGTTCTATGGTTCTGGGAATATCGTTTATATAACGTAAGAATAACAACGGACCAAGTACACTACCCTACGGTACGCCGTAACTTATGCATTTTTGTTTCGATAGGTAGGTTTGTTCTGTTAGTTCTATTACATATTTTTACTATTTTAGTTATTTGTTTTCTCCTAACTAGGTACGACTTGAATTAACTCCAGGACATTGCCCCTGATTCAAAGGTTACTTAATTTTATAAGAAGGATTCTGTGATCTACAAAATTGAATGCCTTTGTCATGTCCATGAATAATGCTGTAACGGGGACTTTCTGTCCATATTCGAAATAATTTTATTTACTAAATCATAAATAGGCATATTAATACTTTTATGCTTTCTAAAGCCGTACTGTACCTTGGTTAAGATATTGTTTTTCTCTAAGAATGAGTAAAGGCTGATAAATAACTTTTTCATGATTTAGGAAAACACTGGGACGAGTGCAGTAGGCCTATAATTTTTCGTATGTTGTAGATCATCCTTTTTATGGAGAGGTTTTATAACAGATAGTTTTAAGTCATCAGGGAATTTACCTTTGTCTATACAAAGGTTAACTAATAACTAAGAACTGGTGAAATTGCAGTAACTACATTTTTGATTGTATTTATCATCATAGCCGGTACTATTTGTATTTTTAGAGCAATAATAATTGTATGTATGTCATGTGGAATAGTGGATGCTAAGAACATGGAATTAGGGTTTGAATTAATTAATGTCGGTTTATAATCGGTGTTGTTTTTTTATAATTCTTGATTGATTGAACTTGATCAATGAAATAGTTATTAAATAATTCGGCAATCTCATTTGGTACTGATATTTATTATTTTTTGTAAGTATTTTAGAAGGGTTTTCTTTTGGATAATTCGATTTAGTGGAGTTTATTACTCTCCAAGTTGCTTTAACCTTGTTGTCAGCATTATTAATGAAGTAGCTGTTTTGCGTTTTTTGAGTCAATTTGATAATTAGTTTTGGACGTTTAGTGTAGGTGCTAATATGTTTTTATTAGTTTTATATGGTTGACGTCTTAATTGCCATAGCATTTCACGCTTACGCTTACGCTTACAGCATAGTTTTAGACCTTTAGTTACCTATTTCAGTATTTCGGAGCATAGATTTTTAATTTTCACTATGGGGAAGCAAAGATCGTAGAATAACTTAAACACGCTATTAAATTCACGGAATGCATTAACTAGATCTGCTTTGTACACTTTACTGAAACTAAGGCTTTGAAGAGCATTCTTAAATTTAAGCATATTTTCTTGAAAAAAATCTCGACTGAAAGTATACCAATGTGTAATGGTACAAGTTTTTGTAACTGGACATCTTATGATTTGAGCTGTATGATCAGAGATCGGCAATTCCATCACCTCGCTAGTGCTGCCTCTTATATTGTGTATTATGTTGTCGATTCAGGTACCACTGTCTAATGGAGTTGATTGACGAATACTCGGTTTCATAACATTATGTTGTTGTACCGCGATTCTTCTGAGATTACAGCTCTCTAAGGTAGATCCGCACTGGTAGCCCGCGAAATTAAAATTTTCTTGTTAAAGCTTTGATTGTTTTTTAATAATAATATTTATCGACTCCAGCTGTTGACTGTATTTTGTTTGAAAATAAAATGGAATGTCGATAAATAAGTCAACGACAGTGGTCCATCCCTAGAGTAGGATGAATAGTAATGACCTCGTTACGTAAATATCAATCATATAATGTATACAATCAAGTATTTTCTAACTGAACAGACAGCTGTGCTGCTGGGGAGTTTGTTGCGCCACCTCTTCTTCCCAGCGATAGCACTAGGAAGTGGTGAAGGGCGGGCGTTTTTGGGGGACTGTCTTTTGCAATTTTGACGTTCGAAAAGTGTTGATTCTCAGCCTAATTATTAGCCTATTATTAGCGTAACTTGCTCATAAAACTATTCCGTGTGCGGTTTAAACGGAAAAGGTAATAAATACTTTAGAAAAATAAACAATAAGCAACTCTATTGACATATAACTGGTTTATTTTCAAATAAGCGATGTCTGACATATTTCCTACATTCATTCAATATTAAACTACCAATCACACTAAGGATGTCTTAGTGTTATAAAATACAATTAACCTGTATTTGTGTGCGTTTGGGTACGCTGGTTCCGATACTAATGAAGCGCTATGCGACTTCTACCTACTATTGTTTTTTTGTTTCTGTTCTGTGGTTCCACATAAGATAGCCCGCCTCCAATTGTGTAGAACAGCAGCTGTGACCTTGCAGGAAATACAGAACAATGTAATAAATATATGCAACGTTGCACGCCTCTTTTAAACAGAACATCAATAAATAATTACTGAGGACTCTTGCACGTTGGTTTTTACTGTGGTATGTAATGCATAACCGCATTAACTATAATGAAATATGAAACATGCCTATGAACAGGACGTCAATACAATTATATTTGTCCTACATACTACATAAGTATAAAAAAATGTTATCAATTTATTTGCAGTACTTACTCATCATTTTCATTTTGCTTCATCATAATAAAACACAATTGAATTACAATACCTGACTACATACAACTTTTGAACTATTATAGTTAATAATAGCTCATAGCTGCATCATTATTATGTATAATTGCTTGAAATTAGCATCACGAGAGCACCGGAAACGGGGCACAAAATGAATGAACAATATTCTAATAGATTTCAAACGTGTGTGTGCTAGATGATGTGGATGTGGGTGCACTGGTTACAGTGTGCACCCTGGCCATCACGTTCATGCTGATCTACGGAGCTGCGCTCGGCAAACCTGCCCACCTATTGCCATTCTTCTGCCTCCAGATATTCGACTTTGCGATCACAGTGTAAGTTTTTTCAGTATATCAAATCAGTACAAGCTGACTGGCTCCCTGGTCTAGTGGTCGCAAGCGCCAGATCTTGGGTTCGATCCCCAGGTCGGTCAGTGTTAATTTTCCATTAAGAGATTCTCAGTAGCATCTCAGAGTCTGGATTTGTCACTTAAATCTAGCTTGTTGGTATTTTATCAAAACCAGCCTTACTTTAGACAGACGCAATATTATGACGCCATCGCTTTTTGTATTATGTGGCATCGGAGTTTTTTACGTTTTAAATTCAGATGAGATTAATCGCAAGTGACGTCCACAATCTGATAATTAATTCATCGAAACATGTGTGTCACATTCAAACGCCAACCGTCGGTACATTGTTTGTATTGTATCTGTATGTTGTCCGTGTATTTGCTTGATGTGGCAGCTATCATACTGAGAGAAAGCCTAAATTAACCTTCCAGACACTTATCTACATGGTCCTCATTTGGCCTGACCAAGATTATGTCTGACTGAACTTTAAAGGAGACCGTGACCTCTGAGTTTGTTTTGGTATTTCTGCTCAAAGAAGTCGGTTAGGAAACGAATTCATCTAGTTTTAAAACATAATTTATTTCTGACTTGTCTAAGTGTTTTTTTTAAACCATACACAAAAATAAATATCATTTACTATTTAAAGTTTTGTTAGAAATTTCCACTTTAAATGTGGGGGGTTTAAAAAGGTCATATCATCCATACTAATATTGACACTATCCTTCCATAGGTACTAACTAATATTATAAACTGCGAAAGTAACTCTATCGGTATGTTACCTGTTCACGCAACGCCACAGAACCTAGCGTTTTGAAATTAGACAGGTTGGTAGCCTGGGACCTGGAGGTAATCCTGGATATTTGTATTAAAAATAATGAAATACAAAATACACGCTAACGAAGTCGCGGAAAACAGTTAGGTATTCCATAAGAAGATGAAACTGTTCCTTTGTATGTCCTTAATGTAAATAAAGCGTTTCTAGGTACCTATTTATTTTCTGAATACCTACCATCTCAGTAGCCTTGAACCGTCTTACGTCGCGCGCGACCTTATGCAAGATCAGAAACTTGGACCCGGTTTAGTTCTTAAAGACTAACTAGTTTTTTTGGTCGATTAGCCTTTTTGGAACCATATGTATTCGTAGGATATCGAGATTTTTATTAAAAGAGGACGCTCCTAAATATTCCAGCACCCTAATTACGTAACTCTCTTTCCATCACAATCCGAGAGTTTAGATGCAGATTCCTTATGCTTATTGACTGAACTGTCAAAATGAAAGGCGATCAATTGTAATTTTATGCGTGTAACGCAATTAGCTCGCTGGGCCCACATTAATGCTTTCATTATACAATTATCCTTTCCCCATCAGTCTGACCGCAACCGGGTACCTATGCTACCTGCGCTCGATCCACCGGCTGGTCGCGGAGACCCGCCGCGTGCCGTGGAGAGCCCAGCTGCTACAGCTGCCGGCACCTGCCTTGGCGCTCGTCGTACTTTCAGCATTCCTAGTCGCCGTACTACTCAAGGTAACGTCACAACAAAACTTACTTTATATGGGGGAAACCGACCTTAACACTTATTCTAATAAAATCCGAAAAACACGAAAATTTTGTCAGCATAGGGTGTTAAGGATCAGTCACATCTGGTGCCGAAACCAGGATATACTGAAAATACTTTTCTGTTTAGATAAGCTTTTTGAAGTATGATGTTTTGTTTAAAAAAAAGTCAAATTAGACAGAGATTCAGCACTTTTTGAAGGCCAAAGCTTAGAAAAACCGGCCAAGTGTGTGCAGGCCACGCATAGAATAGGGTTCCGTAATCACCCATAATGGCATTTTACAAATTAGGCCTCTATAACTCCTGAACTAATAAAGTTATCTTAACCGTTATAGTTTTCCTTCAAAGTTCATCAGGACGCCCTTAACAAAAAAATGCGCTTTGAAGTTCATCTCGCAAACGGATACCTAGGTAAATCAAAAAATCGTCTTAGCAACCTCTCAATGTTTTTAAAAGACCTATCTAATAGATAGCCCACACTATGGGGTAGACGCGAGAAAAAGAAATCATCCCCATTTGACGAGTAGGGGAGGTACGCCAAAAAATTTTTTTTTAAATGACGGATCGACGGACATGACGAAACTTTAAGAGTTCCGAGACGTGAACTACGGAACCCTAAAAACAGCCCACTCTTCAGGCCATTTTCTAATTTTCTATTTTTCTGGGAAGAAGTTTTTTTTTATTCATTGTTTTAATCTGAAATCGGTTGTTACAACCATAATCATATGGTAGTTCTTGCACACGTCATTACGTTGTTCTCAATTAAGAATCATCCGGAATGTTTGTTTTTATAATTATTTTTACCTCATATTTATGTGTTATGTGACCTTTTAAACAAGATTGCCCAAATTGGTCATGCTACAGGAAAAAAACATAATAAATGCAAAATGCGTCAAAGCTCACATTTACATCACCTGTGTTTTTATTATTTATGGTAAAAAATAATAAGGAAAGAAAAACATGTTTGTTTACATGTTCGGAAAGTAAATTGCGAACGTAGGATACGTAATTGAGCAATCAATCCTAATAACGTGTTTGGTTTAACTTTAGGTTAAGGTGGGTGTGTAGTAATAGATGTAGGTTCCTACTTACAAGTTTGAGTGTGTGTAAATTGTTGCTTTCTAGAACATTACTCAATTCTCTGAAGCACTTGTAGCTTTCAGTTTTTCGTCACTAAGTTTGAACAATTATCCATAAAGCCTGGTACCTTACTGTAAACCGTTTTGTAGTGCTTACTTTTAAACCATTTTATATTATACTTACTACTCGAGAGCTGTCTCATTTTTTGTAAGAATTTCTTATTAACAAAACGCAGTAAACAAATTTAATTACCTACTTATAAAATTGCTATACTTTAATTTGGTTTTAATTTTTTTTAATAGAAATTCTACTAATATTACAATGCATCAGATTGTAGCTCCCGAACGGATGAACCGTTTTTAAATTTGTTTTTTTTTTTGTTTTCTTTACAAGATGTGGTATTTTTTTTCTGATTTTTTTGAATAGCCCCTTCTTTCTGTCTTCTAAAGCAATGATTATAGTAATTATCATTATTTTAAGGTTTAAATGAACGTCTCGACATCATACACATTTACGTGGTGTGGCTTAAACCAAATTGTAAAAATAAACATGTGGGGTCGGCAGACCCCCGGCAGGAACAAAATTCAAAATGAAAATCCAAGATACCTAGCAGCTCTGAAAATTTGAAAATATTCGCAGCCGCCATTTTGGGTTTTCATTTTGAACTTCGTTCCTCACTATCGGCTTCTGCGCCCTCGAAAACCATGAAAACTATCTGTCTGTCTCTCTTTGAGTCTCCCTATATTTGCAAAACGCTTTGTCGTTACGTGAGCTCCGTTAAAAAACTTCGTTCCAATAAGCCAAGTGTTTTGGAAATAGTAACAACATAACATCACGCCTGTATTCCCCGAAGGGTTAAGCTAAACCATCTGACAGCTAGCATCAGCGTAGTATGGCACTGCTATTAGTAGTTGAAGATATGCGCGCACGCACTACAAACTCCGTTCGTGATCTCGAGTGCCTCGTTGGTCTAGTGGGCGCAAGCGCTACAGCTGAGCATGAAGTCCTGGATTCGTTTCTCGCGTCGGGCAAAGTGTTATTGTTGTTTTCCATCAGGAATCAGAAATCTCAGTAACAGGCTGGAGTCTGGATTTGGGTCCAGTTGATGGCAATATGCCCGTCCCCTATTCCATGGGACTTAAAGACAACTGGCGAAATGTGGGTGTACTAACAGGTACCTATATCTCTGCCTAACCCTTCGGAGATTAAAGGCGCGATGATATGTTATGAATTTTAAAATTGACGAATCGTAGTAAACATATTTAATAACTAACACAGCTTTAATTTTGTTTTTAATTTCCTCAACTAACTTTAATCCATCCACAGGGCTACTGCATCAGCGTAGTATGGCGCTGCTACAAGTACCTGACGATGCGCGCGCACGCACTACAGACTCCGTTCGTGATCTCGAGCGATGACGTCGTGTCGTCCGGCCAGCTGGCGCCGTACGCGGCCGCGCCGGCCCCGGACTACTCCAGCTTGCTGCCGGACTACGAAGAGGCCGTGAAGCAGACGCCGCCCCCGTCCTACCGCGCGGCCACGCTCATGGCTGCTGCTGATCCCTCGCTTACAACCGTTGTGAGTATTGTTACTTTATGTCTAGATTTCTCTCTCGAAACCTAGAACAAAAATAAACCTCAGTAAAAAATAAATTGTTCAAAGATGGCGGCGATCCAGGACATGTTCTGCTTGTCTGTCAAAGTTCATCTAAATCCGTTTAGACGTTAAAGCATGATTGAGTAACAAACATCCAAAGTTTCGTTACGATGTTGTTTTATCGTGCACTGCACCCTCAACAAATCTTTTGCGATTGCATGTGTACAGCTATACAAGGACCTTTTGGCACTCGAATGACGTTGACGGGGGCGCTGTTAGTAAACATCTGTCAAATATTTTGTTAAAAACAAGATGGGGTCGTTAGTTCCGATTTTGGTCACGCGCCAACAGAACCTTGTAGCGCTATAACAATCGTCATAAGTATGTAAATAATTTCAACATAAACTAAGTTCTTTTTAAATTTACAGCAGGAGAGGGCACAGAACGAGCAAGCACCACCGCAGCCGCAGCCGACCAACACCATGGTGGTGCTGCCGCAGAACGGCGCGCAGGCACGCGTCTGAATCTCATACTTAACTGACAGCACCGAGGATTCTTCTCACCTTATAAGGGCACTACTAATTTAAGAGATTGTTTGAAACTTCCTGTACTTACGCCTCTGCGGCGCTACTACCACACTTTAATGTAACTGAATAAATTATCTAAATACCTTGTGGGAATCGGGTGTAATAGCAGCGCTGCTAGTCAATACTAAGGTGCATTCGCAAACGTATGCGCTGCGGAAACACGACGTTAGTTTCCAAACAGTCACGACTTCGACGCGACGCGAACGCAGCGTTTACGCGACTTTAACCAATGCCAAGTGCATAAGCACCCTAAGGGGCCGCCTCCACGAGCGAGAGAATCGCGGCGATATTATCGTCGTGCCACGTATTTCTATACACTCTCTTAGAACGTGTCTCCACACGGCGATATCTTCACGGCGACAATGTGATGGCACGGCGAGACTATCGCCGCGATTCTCTCGCCCGTGGAGATGGCGCCTTGTCGCTCTGTCATTGTGCAACCGCTTGAATTGTAGAGCGCCCTTATTCTACACTAATCATCTTGAACGCTCAATACGGAAGTAACTGCACTTAGTCTGTGTGTCTAAAATTAAAGTAGATATCTTCCAAAGAGCTTTTAAATATTTACAAGTGCAAGGAAAACGGCCCTCATTATTAAAATTAAGTTCATAATCCTCGTTGCTATCATGTAACAAAAAATGTGTCTAAAATTATTTCTAAACTCTTCGTGTTTCACTTTCACATAGTTGTATTTATTTTAAGACAAGTCACTGAGATGATTTTCGTATTATTTAATGTTTATTTTGTAAAAATAAATACTGTTGCTAGTGTAATTCTTGTGCTCGACTCTTTGTGGACTAGTTAGATTTGAGCCGATAAGTTCGTCTCGTCGTAAATGCCACAGATTTTTAAATCTAGATTTGTCATACCATGAGTATAGTGCCATTGCGTTGATTGTAATAAATTTTATTTTTGTACTTCATGAAATCATTAGAATTATATTCCCTATCCAATCATAAAATACACTATTAAGTACACGTTTCGAGGCATCTAACGAGGTCTCTCATTTGCGTAAAAAATTTACTGTACTTAGTTTATTTTACGATGTTGATTTTTTTTGTGATGATTTTATTTTAACAGCGTCTTCTTGAGTATCTGACTCGATATCTAGAGTATGCAGATGAACGGATATTAGCATACGGAGCATATTACTAACATTCCTGAGTGTTGCATTCTAAAATCTTTTAAAACTACGTTTGGTGTCAATTTGCGACAATACGCCGTCCATAATGATTTGACGGTAGTGGCCTCAAATCCTGACATTGACATATTAAACTGTAAAAATCACTAACTCAATGTTGATTTTAAAAAAAATTGATAAGCAGCTGTCAGCTAGTATACAGCTGTAGTATACTGTAGTTAAATACTTTATCTATTTCATAGCAATCATTAAAATTAAATATATAATAGTTACTTGTATTGAAGTAGGTAGAAAAAGATACACCAGTTTATCTATACTTCAGAATAATAGCAGATACTTACTTAAGTGTGGTTTGTAACTCAGGGTTAATAGTAATTTGAGCTTGCAATAGCCTTCCTCATGAGAACTATAATTATATCTAATTAATATTATACGAGAGTACATTCATATGTAATAGTTATTCACGTTGTGTAATGTTTCAAAACTTTGTATCTGACGCGTGTTCATATTATTGCAGTCGTTGAATAAAAACTTAGGCAGAAAAGTTGCATACCACTCATTGGTGCCTTATCATATCGTTGGCGAATATGTTTGTAGTACCTAATCTTCTTAACGATCATTCTAAATAAATTAGGTACAAACTACCTATAAAATGTATCTGTAGTACCTAGATAGGGTTCGGTGTGACGTCATAGATTGCTATTCTCGTCGTTGCTTTACGTGGTAACTTGGTAAGACACCGTAAGTAGTTTCGTATTGGCCTAAATTGTAAAAAGAAATGTCGTCATTGTCTCCTAGTATTTTGCTTTAATTTATGTCCTTTCGTTAATTCAGTCTCGCCCACTATTGAACGCTGTAAACATAAAGTACCATGTATCGATTGTAAAGTAATTACGTGACGTATGTATAAATGTGGATTAAATTTAAAAAAAAAACTGAAGGCGAGATAATCAAAGAATAAATTGATCGGTGATCATTTGCTCAGTTAATGAACTTGTAAAACCTTGGTTTGTTTTTGAAATTCTAAGTTGTTTTGTCTATGTTTAGCACCTAAGTGTTTTGCAAATGCACTAACGATAAATTCACGTGTATAACTTATTACTTACTAAATTATACTTAATGTAAAATATTCTTGAAATAAATCATACATAAAATGAAGCTAAAATGCTTTTTTTTTTTTACTTTATGAACATTAGAGTAAAATTGATAAAAAGGTAAAACTCTATGGAAGTAAGTAAGTAAGGTACACTAAACGCTTATGGGCGTAATAACTAAGGGCTGATTTTCAACCGACCGATAATTTTTATTCGTAAGTTCAAACATTCAAAATTATTCCTCTGATAAAGTTATCTGGCGTTGGTAAAATCAGCCCTAAAACTTCCATTCAGTCTTGTTGTGTCTTGTGTCCTTTTGGCGTCTAAACTTTTAGGATTCGGATTGTTTGAAAAGTGATTTACCCCGGTTTCTGAAACGAAACTCTACACAAACATTAGCTAAAATGGTCAAATGCCGACTGCCGTAATTGGTTAACTAAGGGCTGATTTTTCAATCATCTGATAACTTTATTCGAGGAATAATTTTGACAGTTGTTTCATACAAAATCTGTCAAAGTTACCTGGCGATGGAAAAGTCAGCCCTAAATCTGAATTATCAACAGCCAATTAGATCACTTGACACGAGTTTAATTTTGACACGTTCATTTTTGTTCCAGAAAACCGGCGTTAATTTTCAAAGTTCTGAATACTAGTATTATTCTGAATGTTTCACTAAAGCTGTTTGCCATTTGACCCATTTTTGCTCTATCAATGCGTACATACATATATAGCTACGACGCGACGCACCGGTTGTTACTGCTTGAACCCAATATCGTTATGAATTTGATTGATTATAAGATATACGTATAAGGGACTGACCACACTTCTTCAGCTTTCCATATAATAGGTAAAGGATGATCGGTGATCTGTAACACGGGACCAACATTTAAGATTGTGGATTATATTAAACGGTGCCTGTAATGTGATGTTGAGATAAATCAATATTTATGATTATAGGTAAAAGGATCGACAGGTCCATCGACGCTCTGATTGTACTCCAACCAACCTGTCGATGCGAGGAACCGTCGCCTGTTTCATAAAACAAAACATGGAACCCATACAGTTTACCTTAGCTGTTTTCCCAGATTGATAACCTAGTTTCTCAACCTATATCTTAAGTGTAGCTTCGAAACAGGGATGCTGATTTGGACTCTCCTTAGTTAAGTCTTACATAATTTAATGTTACGTAAGAACAAGGATAGATCCCCGAAACTTCCTCGGTAGCTTTAAAGGTCACGTTGAGGGACAAACATGATTTACAAACAATGGGCTGCACCTGCGCGCGCAGCACGCCGCTGCGCGCCGCCGGCATGGCGGCAGGCTCAGTGATAGCGAGGGTCGCGCTCGGACGACGCCGGCCGTCGGGACGCGCGCCGTCGCCTGCATTCTCTATTTATATCGACGATTCACCCCCCGCCTCACTTCGCGCCTGCGCAAAACGCATTTGAAAACTACGAAAGTGAAAATTGTACATCATGATAGCGTCCGGTGCACCGCGCCACTCAGGACTATTGCAGCTAGCGATCTGCTAATTAGTGACTTGAGGACACGGAGCGAGGCGGCGTGTAGTGCGCCGCGAGGATGGCCGCGAGGCGCACGGCGACGGACCTCAGCAGCACTGCGGCACTTCTGCGTCACATGTCAGCTGTTTCGCCGGCGGGGGGCGCGCGCTCGTGACGTTTCTGGCGAGTCGCGTGCCGCAGGCCGGCCGCGCGATGGCGTCCACCATGCAGCTCGAGTTCACGCAGGCGATGACCGACTTTAAAACGATGTTCCCGGATATGGACGACGATGTTATTGAAGCCGTACTACGCGCTAACCAGGGCGCGGTTGATGCGACCATTGACCAACTTCTAGCTATGAGTACTGACAACCAGAATGAACGTTTGCGGCTCGAAATGGAGCGCGTGGAAGGCAGCACACCGTCCCGTCGCAAAGATCGCCGTTCGGGCTGCAGAGCTACAGACAATGGCGATGACAACGACACTACAGCACTTGTGTAAGTAGATTAATATCTAAAGTAACTAACTATATAGGTACCTACTGTTAAATAATTTTATCGTCCGAAAGGTAATACGGATGCACAGTAAGCACAGAACAATAGATCCTCTCCCCGCTGCGACACAAACAAACCGCGTCAGGTTATTGTGTGTCCGTCAAAACGGTTACGTCTTCCGTTCGTAGCAGTGATGTTGTCATCTACACCGGTAGGTCAACTGACAATTGAGGCAACAGGTTAGCATGACTAGCAGAAATGTTCAACAAGACTATGATATCGGTGAGCGCTTAATACTTACGAAATATAGAGTACCCCTATATTTCGTAAGTAATAAAACATAGAGGAGTACGTAGGCACCCTTGCGTTATGGATGCGCAAATGCCCATACATTTCGTAAAATTTTCCCTGATTGAGTCCTGATCATACAATGTAGCCGTACCTACAGTTTTATTTAGTTACATTTTTTGGATAAATAAACAAATGGTTATGAATTTATGATACAGAACATATCGTTGTAACGTTACTTGTGGCGACTATCGGATGAAAAAAATTACCTGTAGGCTGCCTAGTTCTACTTTCCTATCGGTACCTACTTAGAAGGTAGGTACATTTGTGATTATGTCTTTCTCTCCATCTTACCATCCCACTTGGCTCATTGCCAAGTCGAACTTTACTTAGGAGGTCAGTGTGCTAAGGCCAAAAATCCATCCCTTGAGCTGCTGCAATCAAACCTCCGTAATTCTGTAGAAATCCAGAGATGGAGAGTCATTCAGGCACGTAGGTGACTCATGTATTTACCATCATCCACAGCCCGACTTCACCTACTGGTTTACGCACGATCTTGTGTCATTCTCGTTGAGGTTCCTCCCACAATCAGCAACGATGGACGTCATTTAATCCTTGGTACTTCTAAGTTGAATTTCTCAGAAGCAGCCCGGAGCCTGGATTTGTGCCCGGTTATGGCAATAGGGTCACCCTCTATTAAATGGTACCTAAACATGTGTGGCGAAATTGGCGTGTAGTTACCTACATGATTAGCCGATTAGGTAGGTACACCTCTGCCTAACCCTTTGGGGAATTACAGTCTTGATGTTATGTTTGTCTGCTTCCAAGTTCTACGACATAAAAATCCGCTTTTGGACTAGATACCTTAATTACTTATTTCTTATTACAGAGACGTTGACGACGAATCAATTCCTTTAGCCGTAAGAAGAAAATGGGTGCCAAGAATGTTGGGCCCTTTACCTCCGATGTTTCTACGAATACCGCCTGGAACAGACGCGCGAATAGATCTGAGTCTAGAGATGGATGATGACCGCATCGCCACCTTCCTTCAGAACGAGGAGTTCATGGCGGAGCTGCGTTGGAACCAAGAGTTCATGGCAGCACTAGACAGCGAGCAGGGGCAGAAGACAAAGACCCACGATGATGAGGCTGCGTTCAAGGAGAGACTGAAGAATATGGGCAAATGTGAGTAACCTTTACACCTGTAAGAAACGCGTGAATTATCATCGGCAGGTTTGCAGTTTAATGCAATTTTATAGGCAGTCTTTGACAAATGGGAAATATATATTTAGCTTATTTAGGTAGGTAGACACTTAATGATGATAGTCTTCCAGCCAAGGCCTAGCCTAACATCCGAAAAGGTTAGAAAACGGCGCCGCGGATGACATGATGAAAACCAATTCTTTCGCTTTTATTAAATAAGCAAGAGTCCAGTAACGATGAACTAAATAATTTGAAATGTTGCATAAATTCTCTTTGTCAACAAAGCGAACATTAGGAACGATGCAATTGTTGCCCGTATGAGGCATTACGAGTACGAATACCAACTAAAGACAAATACAAGACCCACGCTTTTATAATGCACACTCACACGCATTCAACTACATATTTTAATTAGTCAAGCCTATCATAAACTTCCGAGGTAAATGTCTTAATTTACTTAAGGCTACATTGATTTACCCTCAATTTGGCCGAATCCGGCAACCAACAGTCGTATAGTGGTAAAAACAACTCAGTTTGTTAAAATCTCTGATTAGTATTTACCTTCAGCTTCCTTATGGCTTACGGGAATGAAAGAGTAAATGAACTCGAGTTATTCGTCGTTAAAATCCTAAAGCTATATTCACTTTATATTTTATTTACAGCAAATTCTAGGTACTTAGAATTTTCGTAATGACTTTGGTTCTACAGACCAAAATGTATGGGTGCCCAAATGTTTTCTAGTGGTCGCAAGCGCGACTGCTGAACGTGAGGACTTGGATTAAATGCCCTAGTTGGACAAAATGGTCTTGGCCTTTCTATGTAGCAGCCCGGAACCTGGATGTCTGCCCGGTTAATGGCAATAGGCTCAGCGCTTATTAAGTGTGGTGGCAGCGTGTGTAGCTGACTGTCAACTTGGCCAGGGTGCGCTGGACATACATTGGAGTACCGCCACTAGTAGAGGCTATTTTAATCACTTTTAAGCGCTATTAAGATTACATCTTAATTTCGAAATCCCTTCGCAGCGTCCCGCAAAAAGTTCGCCCAGCTATCGAGGATGTTCAGCCGGGGAGGGTCGCGCCGCTCGGGCAGCGCTCGTGCCCCACCACGAGGCCCCCCCGACAGCCTGCTCCTCCAGGAGGAGCACAGCGACGACGACGACCGCCCACAACACCACGTCAAAATATAACCACACCCTGTACTGTACTACCTGCGAGGTACAGCTTTAAATGAAGAGAGAGCCTTAAAGGAAGTTACAAGGTTACGGATAAGACTGGGTCTGTTTTGTATATTTAGGAAAGGAAAACGATTGATATTTTTTTGTATAAGCACTTTACGATCAGCCAGCACTAACAGTTCACATCTTTCAAGGATCGGATGTCGTCGAAGTAAAGTGGCGTCAATGTTGTTAAAATTGCAATAATTATGTAAAATATAAGTAAGTAGTTCATGGCTTTTACTGCATCCGTCAAAATTGTAAATAGGAACTTGGAGTTCGCTTGGATAGAAGGGCCGTCTTTTCTCATGTTATAAGGCTAGAGAGCAGATTTTCGATTAAATTCTCGTCAAATGTAGCTTTTGTTAGTTATAAATTACATAAATTCTGCATTCCAAAGTATTTACATATAGCAGGATGCACGGAAAGCGTCTGTATCGGGCATGATACACGAAGTTCCGTACCCGGCTATAGGTTAAAGACGGTCCTGGCCTTTGTCAGACAGGTTTATAGAAATAGTATTCTTATGGCATCTCTCCTATACTAAGAGCTAAAATATTTTCACATACATCTTCCAATAGTTCCATGAAAGTCATGTATGAATAATGGTATAGACATGGCATTCCTATACAAGTATACGAAGTCACATCTAGAACATTATAGAGAGTCAATTTGCATTGAAATGCTGACATAGTGCTCGACTCCTCAATAACTTAATTGTGCACAAACATCTGTATAGAAGGACTTAATAAAAAATACTGGGCATGGATACGTTTTCAAAGAAAGGCTGATAAAAGAAACAAATGTTAAGTAAATAATAAACGAACCACTTCATAGCTAGGTAATGTAAATAACTGTTCTAATAGATAAGTAGTCTGCTTCGTTTCGATCCACGAATTTTAGTGCCGTTAGTTGCTCATTTTGTTTAGGTCATCTCCTTGATCGAAATCTGTAAGATGATAGGTCGTTAGATTATGCACTGACTGTACTTTTGCCTGCACGATTGACCATGGCAATGCGGCTTTACTGGAACCTAAATAATAGGTGCCTGTACTGCGCATTCATTCTATTGAAGCGAGCTTTACATTCTGCCATCTTTAGGGAATGTCTGGCCAAGTCCTGTGTGCAGAAAAAGAGATAAATCAAATAACGTTATATTACATTTAAGCTTAAGTTATGTATGTAGCTTTTGTAGTGACCTCCAGACTAGACGTGTTCTGGATAGCTGTGTCATGTCGTAATTTAATTTCCACATTTCTCACGAATCTACACCACACACACAACTATTATATTCTGTGTACCACTAAAATAAAATTATTATATCTTCACAAAATAGACTAATAAAAAATAATAGTAGGTATTTCAAAACACCGTTTGTTACGATCTCCTGACTTTTACATTATGTTAACTGCATGCTTTTTCACTCCTAACCGAGGTATTTTTTTGAATGAGCTGCCGTTTTGTATGTGGTTTCCGTAATAATTTGAATAATACCAAGGCACCTACAGGTTTGAATATTCGAAATTAACCGGCCTTCGCAGGAAGAATCCTTGGCACTCAATAGTTTTTTAAAGTCAGTAAATGATTTGCCTAAATGGTTCAATTTCTATGACATCATTAAATATTTTTTGTAACCTACGTTTATATGCATTCAGTTCAGTTGTAAAATCATACAGGTTTCAAGTACTCTTGATAAGTTAAGTTGGAATTTTAAAAAAATTGCTGCAGTCATTTTCATTTTAAAATATGGTAGGTACGTATGCATGAAATGCAGTAAGTACGAGTACTACCTACTTACATTATTTAAAACAAGTCCAAAAAACTCTTCTAGTTAGCTAGACTGTTTAATGGTATTTGCAGTTTGTAATGTAAATTAGTTGTTGAAATACTTGTATAATATTCGTGCAATTAATATAATTGCACGAAAATGCTCTTGAATAACAGCACTACTAGACTGCGGAACCTGACCTGCTGGGAAACTACTTATACAGGGTCAGATTGAATGAGTTAGCGAAACCCCCCGCCTGACGTGATGGGTAAACATGCAAAACAAAAAAAATTTTTTTTCTGTCTAAATTTCGCAGTCGATATCTAAATAGGTACGATAAAACGATTGTTGATGATATGCTCAACTCATAGCAAGCAAGCAACTAGCGTCCGTTGACCCTAAAAAATAACTTTTTTTTGTTTCTTTGTGTTTAGATATCGAAAGGTACACAGGGCGACACATCAAGCTAAACATTTCAAGTATTAGCTGACATAAAACTTGTAAGGTTGAAAGGTTGTTCGTTCAATCAGAAGTCAGTTTATACTGGTTATCTCACATAGCTTGATGTGAAACCGTGCGTACTCATCATGTATGCGGAGTCCCGCTAGCTTATTTCATTTTATCTTGTTTATTATAATTATCGTGTACCTACTATTTGTGGGGGAACAGCAAATAAAAATGTATCCTAATCAATACAAACTACAAAAGGCACTTTGTGTACAAGAATAGTAAATAACTCTAGTCTCTACATTCTACATGATAGAGCTTTGGTGTCTACGAGAATAACAAGAGTTGGGAAAGTGCCGTTGCCCTATGTATCTACTGCTGCCTTTATGTATCTTTCTGACGACAATGGTGTAATTGATTTCCTATGCATAGGTACTTTAAATGAAATAAATTATTTATAAAATTGAATTTGTGTTGAAGTTTTATTTTCATCACTCACGCTATGTCAGTGCAAGGACCCAATAATATTGATATCTTTAAATATGTGCAGCTATTGCAGTAAAGTTTAGAGCTACTGTTATTGGGACTGCCTCGGTTTTGCAGCGCATCAGGCATGTTTGCTGAAGCGAGACTGGACGACTTTTATGCCATCATGCTCAAGCAAAGTGCATCTATACTGCGGCGATTCCGAGGTAGTCCGAACAATATGTTGGGTACACTGGCGGACAAAATAGATGGGCCGTTTATTAGGCACTGGGCTGGAAGACATGTGCGTACAGACGTAACTGTGCCAAATTAATTGTTTTTTAATTGTGATGTCACTTTTGTTATTAATTAATTTTTCACTAACAATAGGTTAAGGCAATACTAACATATTATGGATCCTGTAATCTGAAATAAAGAGTTATTATTATTATTATCCATAACCAAATACGTAACATCAATCCATCACACCAGTCATCAATAGTCAACGAGTAACGCGAAATAATAACCCTCCATCTAACGCAGTCGGGTACGGGCACTAAAACCCAAAACGAAACTTACTAGGTAGTCTAGGTACCTACCCACAGAATCTGTACCTAGATAGATCAAAACAAAAAGTTAACTGGAGATCATGCTGGAGAAACTTTGAAACCTTACGACAGCAATACGGGAATCTTGCAGATATAGGGTCGCGCTACAAATAATCCGTAGAATGTTGTAAATATTTATAGATCTAGGAAGCTAGAGGTTCTGAGCACAAAGCACAAAGAGCGTCACACCTTGATCGCAAACAAAGCAAATTGAATAAAATTATTCACTAAAGCCGGTGCAAGTTTCTTGCCTGTAGCATACAATAAAGTTGAAGCAACAAATTACTTGCTTCGTCTAAACACCGTTTAGATGATGCAACAGTGCAACTTTGATTGTAGGTACACTATGCCTAAACTTATGGTGGACCACAAGCAATTAAATCGCACCGTGTAAATTAGCCTTAAGAATTAAGTAACCAGACGCTGGTCCTTGTTAACTTCCTAATTGAATAACGGAAAAGATATGCCTTGCCATGTAACGGTTAAATGTGCCTTTGATTGAGCATTGAGCCGATAAAGCTAATAGTCCTTCCTCATTCTCCATCCCGTAATTTCTGTTAGAAAATAGGTTACACGTATGCTAATTAAGCACCCATTATTAATTTAACAATAATTTCTATGCGTACATGCCATTAGAGAACTTAAGTACCGCTGGCATAAGGAGGCATAGCGAATCATGGCGCGGTTTACACACGATCGCCTATCGACGCCAGCGCATATCAACAGTCATCAAATAGTTCGACGAAGCAGAACGGGAAAGTCGTAAGCATTGAGACGATTGAACGACGTGCATGCGACGGACAGAGACGACGAAAATGGTGAAAATAATAATATTAAGTTTCACTTGCTAAATTAATTGGTCGGACCTAAATTGGACTACCGCTGAGATGAAAGCAGTGAAGGTGGAATGGATCAAATTCCTTTATTTCCTTAAGAATTCAGAGACAAGAGAGAATTCAGTTTCATTTTAAAAAACTCAACGTGTTGTTTGATGTTTATACAAGTAAAATGAAAATACAATATTGTTAAGATGATATAATTACTCATCATGTTTCATCTGCACATTCAACCCAATACATTTGTTTCTTGTTATGTGCCGTATTGAACCCACTTGGTAATACCTTTTTTTTTTTTTTTTTGAGTATGGGAAATCATCAAATGACTCCTCCCGCTCTGGGTGGAGCAGAAGGGAGTGTCAGACTCTTACTGACTAAAACCCACCCGTGTTCCTTCCTTAGCCCTTTATGTACCAGGGCAGCGGTAACCCTTTCGGACGATCCCGCTACCCCGGCAGGCTTCGGCCCTGTCGGGCCCCGTCAACTACGCTGACATCTCTCTGAGGCGCACGTGGAACACATACGCGCCGTCCGGCACGGGCCTGGTCCTGATCGGACGGAGAGCTACCCATTGTTCTCCGCCCGCAGGCACTTGGTAGTACCCACCTTATTCATCTTAGGTCCTCTATCTACTGATGATTGAAGTGCAAAATCTAATCTAACTAGCCTGTATTGTCCCACTGCAGGGCAAAGGGAAAATAGTTTCTTGAAAAATCTAGATAGATAGGTATGCTGCCAACGAAGGTAGCCCAATCTCATTAATAATAACATATTATGTCTGGCCTCGAAAATCAAGCTACCAGCATGCCATTGACTCCCCAGACTCATGAAACATATAGGTAGATATCTACAGCCTCTACAGGAGTGGCATATAGTTTCCTACGTTTATTACCCTTGAAAGGTCAATAATAATACCTGCTTCTAGACCTAAACTTACTCTAACTTCCCTATCTAAAGCCTATACAGAAGCACTTTCCCGTGAACAAAATTGGGACCTCGCAAGGCACCGTTCTGAGACCTCTGATGATTTGGAATGTAAGTAGTAGTAGTAGTAGTGTAATCAGAGTTTCCTGACTATGGATAACATTCTATGTATGTAGGTATCCAAAGATTAGATTAAACAACCAATACAATTTTCTAAATAAGGGCCGTGTTCCAGAACTTTATAAATATTACTCTGTAGTCAACGCCCGAGGGAAGAGAAGGCAATGACTCAAGTTGGGAAAAACCATGGTACGTAAAAGGTAGGTCTGTAGGCGTACGTGTACCAACAGTCACCAACTCACCATGGTCCAACCACCCGGGCCGTTACTAAAAGTAAGTAAGTCTTATGAAATGTGCATAGGTAATGATCTCTCGGTCACTGATCAGCCTATTATAACCAACATTTTAGTATTCGTGAGACTCATTAACTTAACAAACGAGTACTCTGCCTACTCAGTTAACTTAAATATTTTTTTTAGTTTAGTTTTCCACTAGGGTTCGGAATATTTCGTCAAGCTGGCGCTGAGTTAGTTCTAATAAGTATTAAATACAATTATCTACTATTACAATTACTTTCAAATGATCTTGTAACACGCTAAAGAAAGTCACATTACTCATACGTAGATGTCTCCAGCATTGTTGGTGGTACGCCACTATGATGACATACATTTTCCATTCTAATGGTCGGCCAAGTGAATGAATGTCGACGTACTTTGTTAAATAATTCTCATATACACCCACAGGGTATAATTAAAAATATTACAAGAGTTTCTCATCCGGAAAATACTGAGCGAAACTCGGAATATATAAAGACTTTCATGAAATAATACAGTTGCCATGAATAAAACATACCCGTCTGTTAGTTGGCGTTATGTAGAGTCAGGTTCGTTTTAGCCCCTAAATGCTCATTCCGCAAGTAGGAGTTACAGCAACTAATTATCTCGTTGTTTGTTCATTCACTTCTCATGACGCAACTTAAAAGCTCATCGTCAGTTGTCTTCAAAATAAGAGTTAAAACGGCGAAACGCCTAATGACGGTGACACGCGCTACCTGTCCGACCACTTGATTAGGGAACGTACACAAACTTCATGCCGTGAGGAACGAACGCGCGACTCACGCGCATGCAAGCGAAACACTATCAGTGAAAAGCTAAAACAATAAAAAAATAAGCTGGATTCGTTCTAAAACGATGGCAGCTCTTAATGCTGCCATGAATTAATTAGTAATTCGTTTCTAAATAGTCTTGCTCTAAGCAAAATTCGACGTATGGACGTATGAAATCATCATCACGCCCGCAGTGCGCCGCTCCACGCGCCTTTGCACAAGACACAGTTGAGACACAGTGTATAGCCTCCGGTAAAGATGCGTCTGCGCATCGAGCACGTGCACCCGTCACGCATCACGGACACCCAGAAATTCGCTTAGTTTGTCCAGAGACTCCATGCCACTCGCACGCATGGAGGCCCGGTGCTTTTCCCGCGCAAGTGACTATGAAAAAGCAACCTGATATTTATGACGTGGGCCTGGCCGTTGTGTTCTCGATAGCAGATCTCATAAGAGGTAGCAGCACTGAAGAAATATTTTCGTGAGTATCTTCTTTTTAAGGGCCGGTTAGGGCTTTGACCGTCGCCGGCGCATCGGTTCCTCGGGGCTAAAAGAGTTGAGTCGATCTATACTGAACCTGTTGTTCACCTTGTTAAGATCGACGAACTTCTTTTACTGGATAATTTGCACTTTGAATTTTTTGTCCGTTAGCTACGTTGTCTGAACTTAATAACAATGTTACCGGCTACGTGCCCATCATCTCTATTATGAAACTTAGATTTCTTAATTAATACTTAATGTATCGTTAGTTGTTTTTTAATCAATTTCATTAATCCTCAATTACCTTTCATGTGTGATTGTAATAACTACTTTTTTTTTAATAGCTAACTCACAATTAGTGCCTACCATCGCGAAACAGTTTTTAACAACCAGCTACATAAACAAATACTGAATTAAATAGGTAGACTGCCCATAAATGTTCCTGATCAGAACGAGTTCTACTGGATGTTATTTATCGTGAACATGCAAGATACTATTTTCGTGTCGTATTTTATTATTTTGATAGACCTGAATGCTTTCGTCTGGACGGGCTCATTTTGCTTTATGGGCCCACTATTATGGCCTGCATTAAACATCGCCAATTGATTCAAGGTAAAACTTTACAAACTATAAAAACGTAGCGTGGAAAGAAGGATCATTATATATTTACATTATGTATGCAATCGACATTATCCCGGCCCGAGCCGGTGGTGCATCCGTTGTCCATATACGCATACCTAGTTCCAAGCTGAACAACTTTACTTTCATTTACATAATGCGAACCATTATATATTATCGGATTGTAAGCTATATTTTATGATGCGTGCAAAAAATTGCGCTATGAAAATGAACGAGGAAAAAAACGATTAAAAGTTACTAGGCTAGTGATCAGGGTGTAGTTTTACAGACAGATTCCAATAGGTACAAACTTGAAATTATGATCAGAGGCAGACCGAATTTAAGTGAAGAGCCAACCTCCGTGGCGTTACGGGCGCTCATAAGCCAATATATCAATAAAAGGTAGATCAAATCAGAATTCTACCAACTGTAGGGAGTCAACCCTGGATAGGCAAGTAGTACCTAACGGATTTCTGAGCTGATGATGGTTTCTGGATAATTGGATATCAAAACAATGTTTAAGCATCAATAAAACAGTATAGTTAATTCAGCTTCAGGATTTAAATCAAGATAATGATCCCTCAATAAGCTTGGCTAACTCGATGTTAAAATATTACCTAGGTTAAGTAGTTGTTTGCTAATTTCATTATGTAAGTCGATTAACTAGTTCACACACAAATTACAAAACATTACCTACTTACTTGATGTAATCTTATAAACTTAATTTATGCTTTACCTAATTGTTTCCTTGGTTCAGTTAAATCTTTATCAGTGATATTGTCTTTCATTGCCTTTTATGATATCCACGGTTTATCATTCGTGTCAATTTCTTCATCTTCATTACTGACTTCAGACTTTGGAGTAAAGTCATTCTCGTGTTCATTTTTTTAACTCTATAACTCAGCTCTCACAGCGAATGTACCAACACCCTTGTAGGATAAGTAAAATACTACCCATAGCTAGGTATCTGTATACTCATTGTCGTCTATCTACCACCACTTACTTACCACTTTACAAAGGTGTGCTGTCGTCCATTTAGTCTAAACTCCACAATCCAAAATCCACAACTCCAAAAGAATGTCATATAAAGACGCTTATGTGCTTTTCTTTCTCAACTTTTCTTCATATCGCGTTTTTCTTACGTAGGTATTCATTTATGAATGAATGTAGATTATATATATATTTACAAAAGTACACACACCATTGGGATCAGCGAGCGACCTCACATTTATATGTCCGATGCCCGCCCGTCTATAATGTCATTGCTTCTGCATCTTTATGTAATTATTCCTCGTCACGCTCTTTTTATTTACGTACAGAGAGGAAATCAAAATGTTATAAAAACCAGCTATGTCTGCCAGTCATTCGAACGCAAAACATTAATCTCGATAGGTTGTTAAACCCATCGCAGCGAAGTGACTTAAAGTGATCATTAATTCTTATTCGCAACTCAATAGTAAGGCCCAGGACAGCATGTAAATAATCTTCATCTGGTAGTTATATAAATTGCGTTAGAAATTATATATTATGGGGTCACAACCTCTGTACAACAAAAGCATATCTCCTAAGACTTCCTTGTCTGCAAAACGATCTCGTAATAGCGCTCGCAAAGGCTCTGGGCAATGAAAATCAAAATAAATGTCCAGCCACAAAATAGCTCAGCAGACATAAATCAAGTGTTTACGACGACGCGACACCTCGCCTTGTAATCCTGCGGGATGGCCGACGGGCCGGGAGCCTGGAGACACGCAAAATGTGCCTTCTATAATGGGAAAAATAATGCCCTCATGAAGCAATAAATCATTGTAATTTAGAGCATACTTACATTACCTATAACTCTTAGATAGAAGACAGCCAATGAGCCAACGCAAACATTCATAGAAATTGAACTAGTCATTTGTGGAGTTTAAGTAATAATAATTCAGACGTTAAGGTTGTTTTAAATCATGGAAATCCAAAGACAAGGAATTTAAATGTTTATAGGCACCTTTAACTTCGAGGAATAAAAAAAAGAGCGAGAATGGTAATGATAATTCGCTCACTTTAAAGACAAAAGACAAAGACGGATTATGGTAGGTACAAAGATGGTTGGTACATATGGATAAGTTCGACACATCCGCTGCTACTAGCAGCATACGAATATTTACAATGTGAACCTAATGTACACGTGGGTATAAAACCTAACTTATATACTAGTTATGCTCTAATAAGCAATACAAAACACTTATACTATGGACATTTGTACTATAATATACAAAATAAAATAAAAACACAACAATAACATTTCTATTAAACAACTAAATAAATCTACCTTATTATTTAAAAAATACTATTGAGCAGCCTTTTGGGCACTTATCCCATTGACAGTGATGCGGACGAATTTTTTGATGCCCAATGAGCTCCTGCCCCTTTCTATATTGTTTCGTATTATATACTTGTATATAATTGTATTTAGTATATATTAGTGTTAATTTGTTTTTGTACAATATACTAGATACATAAATTAAATTCATTTGAAAAAAAAAAAAAAACATACTATTTACCCTTAAAATCAAAAAATTCTATATTCAAAAAATTAAAACACCTGTCAGGCTCTCGGTTTTGGATAGGTAGGTGTTTTAGAGGTTGTCTCACTGTCCCGGGTATTTTTAGGTTGCGGTGCTTTGACAGCGAGCTTAGATTTATCACATCTTTTACAAATCAAATATTCTGTCAGTTTCTGGAATGTTCTCGCTGATAAATTATGATGAATTCAATTTTAATGCAAGTGTTCTAATAAAGTTTCACTTTCATATATTTTACTGCCGTACAATAAAGCATTAAATTGATTTGGTTAGCTTCACCACTCGCGTTTTTCAAGCACCATACCAAACGTGAGTATGGTCACAGCAATCACGAAAATGTCGGCAGGTTAGCATCTTCATTTGAACATGCGTCAATCACAGTGTCGATGGTGTCACAATGTATTTAGGTGCGCATGCATATTTAATAGCGACCTGTCACGAAATACTTGGAAGAGAAAACCATATTGTATTCACATTACGTGTTTTTAATTCTGGGCTCGGAAATATATTTTACCTACTTCTACAGTAATTTATTAGATACAATACAAAGAACTTGAAGAGATAGCGAAACGATGTACACAAGATAGAAAGATAACTACTAGTGGCCGACTTCTAATATCCTCATCGTCCTCTTTTAGCCATCCCTTATACTGTGGGTGATCCACGTACAATCACGAGCACCAATATGTCAACACTTGGCAACTTTCAATTGCGATTTTTTCGAGAAATAACGAAAGCAACGTTGAAATACGACCCATTACATAAACCTATGGGTTCGAAAATGCTATGTTCGTAACAGCATAATATTTCATTAAAAAACAAAGGAGTAAATCGCTTTTGAATAAAGCCGAGTGTATACATACTTTTGCTCGTGACTGTACTATAGCAGGTTTTTCAATCCACTCTCCACAAGTAGGTACCTACATCCGATAACGTAAGTACTTTAATCTCCATAATTATGTGTTGAACAAAATAGTGCACAGAAAGCAGCCCTGCAGCAGTCCTTTTTCAAAATTCAGGGGTTTAGGTGTTGTTATGTCAACATTTTCAACCCTAACAATTTCTTGACCGTTGAGATAAATGGCTCTAGAATAAGGAGATCTAAGTTCTCTAGCACTTCCTCTTTAGTTTAGGTCGCTCACAGTTTCAGTTGAGAGAATTATAAGCCTTCGTTTTCCACAGCACCCCGATTAAGATCTACTCAAGTTTTAACTATTTTGACCAAACCCGAAGGAACTTAATTCAAGCTCCATTTTCCTTAACCCTCTGTCTAACATGTTATAATAATAAATCAGCGAATCTGAAACAAGACTAAAATACAAAAAAAAGGGATGCCCTGCTCACCTTGACGGCTCAGACACGACAGGTAATACGAGCAAGGTTAATAGACATTCTGTTTTTAGGCTGCCTATTTTCCTTAGCCCAATGATTTTGAAAAGACTGATGTAAATTGAAACGGGAAGATTATTAATTAGTTTTAGGACCAAATAGAGACAACGGCTAACGTCAATGTCACTAAAAATAACATAATCACATGTAGGCCATCTCGACTTTTCCTCAACGGCAATTAAATTAGTACCTATACTTAATCATAATGCTGAGTAAAGCGGGTCCTTGACTAATGAATCAAGCACATCGTGGACGATTGTGGTATCGCCTTGATGCCTGAATGTACGCCTCTTTTTCCGTGACACGTAAATAACCATCATCACTATCATATCAGCAGTTCCCATTAATAGTGGGCCTCTTCCTACATCGGCCCACCTGCTGGATAGTCTGCAGTAGGTACTCAACAGAGATCACGTCGGCGTCACCAGCTATGTTCAGGACTCCATGTCGCACCTTTTATCCCTGGCTCATCTCATTTATTTACAGGACTCGACTACACCCAAGGCAAGTCCTGTAAATAAATAAAATGAGATATTAATCCTATGTGATCACCCCAGCTAGCCATGAGCGTGAAGATGACAGCAATCTTTCATCACCAGCGTGTTCGCAGGCGAATTTTTGCAGAAGACGCTTATAGAGGCTGTCTAATTAGAAAATCACTGCAATAGAACAGCACTCATATTGACAGGCACAGGTATATAGTGCGTATTACCTACATATGTACTTACATTTCAATCATTGTATGCACGCACTGCAACTGCAACGGTTTCTGCTCTTCAATTTCACCCAGAACGTAGACAGATAGTTAGGTACCTGCGTCATGCCTGCACATCGTTACAATGTGCTCACATTTATTGCAGATACGTGCATAACAAAATTCTTATGCCGTAGTTTAAGGTTACTGTACAATAACGTTTCATGTAATTGAAAGATAATAGCAGTCAGAAAGTGCTCATGACACGAAAAACAAACTTAATTACTATCCGTGGCTTGTAATTCATAAAAACTACAATAAAGTATATAGTCAATCAATTAGATCGATAAATACGTTGTAGGAATGTACGCAGAATTTTTTTTTAATTCATCAAAGTGTTTTTAAGCACGCTGGTAATTTCGTATCGGTTTCTTGTGATTTACGAGCACACATGAAGTTTCAATAACTTATGTCATTGTCTTGAAATGGGCATGTGGCGTGTTTAAGCGAACTTCTATGAAAAAGCTTGACAAGACTATTCAAACAAGATAACTCTTAATCTACCGCTGTATGCTGAACATGTGACATAAAACTTATCCAAAATAGAGCTCTGTGATCGCCGCAATGAGCAAGTGGGTTACACTTGCAGGTCTCTGGTGACCGTGACGTTTATCGTTTATTGCTGACAATTTCGGAAATGAACAACTGTTTTTGCACCTAATTAAGATACTACGTCAGTATAACTGCGTAAACCAAACAAAATGCCAAGTTTAGCAACTTAACACTTCAAGGTGTTAGGTGTTAAGCTAATAGGTATGCGTTGTATCATCCACTCATCACATCACAATGAATGAGCGATGCAAGTGAAATATCAGTTAAATAATTGTCTGTAACGGAGGAATGTGACGTCGCAGATGCGAGCACCACTCAGCAGTGTTGGTGTCTCCGCCACACAATCAGTTCAGGCGAGTTTCACTCCGAGTATTCGTGCTGTTACTTTTACAACGCGCTGGCGCACACGAACAACGCTCTGTTTCCCTAAGTCTCATTGTTTCTACTTTGCGCACTGTCAAAGGAAAACTTTGACTTTCCACTGTATCACCGTGAACACCTATGATACAATTTAGCCAATTTACATAGTTACTTACTCGTGAAGTCGTGATGTAATTACTTTGGATGCTGAAACAAGTGTAGGTACGTGTAAAAATAATGTGTACGTCCCTAAATAAAAAAAAAGAACAATGCAGAGCTAACAAATAGGTTAGTGTCTTCTATAAACATCAAAACATGTTACAAGGTGCACTATTTTTAAACACTATCAGTGCAGTACCTATGCTGTAAGCTTAGTCTAATGCGCTAATACCTGCACGTTTAGATGACTATATATATTTATTGAAGAGATAGATCGATTACGAAAGCGCTCGCGGCACGTTCACACTGGCTGAATAGAACAAAGTATCAGGCAACCATTGGATACGGTTCGCGCGCAGATTTGGAGGTGATTTAAGATAACACTACTCAGTCCCGTTGGCTGCAGAGATCGTTTGCTCCTACGATTGTCGGATGGGCCGAGAGCCAAGTCCACACACCGTTAGTTTCGCACCAAATCTGCCTACAATACGTTGCTCAGTGTACTTTGATTCGGATAATAAGTTTAAAGTCACGATTCGGTCCGTGAAGCTGTCTAGGTAATCTCTCGGCTGAATTAGAGACTTCCTTGTAAGGAGAGATGCATATTTTATATTGAAGCTATCGCGGAGACGAATTGCGGTCACCGTGGATTTATTTTCTTAGGGTACATGTTAAGAGATAATACTGTTATTGTACTTCCAGATCATGGAGCTATTGTTTACTTTGAGCTAAATAACGAGTTAGCGTCTGAAGTTCAGCTACATCTGTTTAGTTTAGACCCTGATTTAGCTTCAACTTCAACTTACCTACTTGGATTAACTGGAGTTAGCAGAATAGTGGACGATGAAGACAAATTAATCTCTTATCTATTGTAGAGATTCTAAGATAAGACCCATATCCAGCCAAGCGCGGCCTATAGTTAAGGAGAAGCTATATTTTAAATACACTTTTAGAATCGAGTTACTAAGTACCTATCTATATACTTATTGCTTTATTCTGGTAACGTAAGTTAACTTAAGTGATCATCTATATGCAAAACTTTTAATTGGCTATGTCTGTTGTCGTATCCATTTTATTTGCCATTTTGAATACAGATTTTCATGCTTAACACATACCGATAAATTCTACAACATTAATCGTTCACGCTTTCGCTAGCGTAAAGACAAGCTCCCAGTGCAGTGGCAGCTAAGACAATAGACTTTACTGCCACATGATAATGCTCAGTATACATCCAGTAATAAAATATATTGGATTTTCTAATAAATTGCCTCAAATAAGCGATACCCGACTACTGGATAACTCGTCTATTTTCTATGAAAAACGAAACACGTCTATGAAACTAAAATTTATTGCACAATATGTATCTACTTACCTAAAATAAGTAGAAAAAAAATATTAAAAAACCGATACCATGATAATTATGTCAAATGGGATTTTTTTCGATTTCTGCCACTGGCGGTGTTTTTCCGTCCTGTACCTATGTATACACAGATCCGACTCTACTATCCATATATCCTACACAAAGAGTAGGAGTGTAGGTATATGGGAGCCAGGACGGGTGCAATGGCACCCCTCTAGCTGACTTAAATAAAATATATAAAAATTAAAAACAATCATTTAAAAATTTTTAACCTAACCAGTGGTCGATCTACATATACTTGCATCCTTCATGCAAGTATAGTTCTGTAAGTTGTAAGCTGCTGTTCAGTAAGCTATTGTGCATATAAGTCGACAAAGTCAGTCCTATTTTGTATGAATGGACGAAAGCAAACTTTGAGCTCGAATCGCTCGCACTTGCATCCTACATTTGTTAACCTCTTTGCATAACTTGTCATAGTTACTCTTAATTTGGTATTTGTATATATATTTAAATAGATAAGTATAATAGGGTTTACGTATGTATTTATATATACAACAGGGTGGCAGGGACATCGACGCGCAAACTGTAACCACGGATTCAGCACATGAGTTTAGACCCCATAGCGTCGAAATTTTTCGTCGGTTATCAAAAAACAAATCTTCAGTTTCATAGGAAAGTGCAATACCTACGCGGTCAAAATGTATGGAACAGCAATTTTTTTTTTTTAATAACCGACTAAAAATTTCGAGGCTATGGGGTCTATACTCATGTGCTGAATCCATGGTTACAGTTTGCGTGTCGATGTCCGTGCCACCGTGTTTGTAAATGGAACACCAGACTACTCGCAGTATTATCTTCGTCTCCCTTTAATCCATCCAAAGATAGTCTTTACATGATCGCTTTTAGCGATTATACCCCCCCCCCATTTTAAAAATTTCAATCCTGCCTGCGTCCATATAAGTGTATGTACCTGCTCACCTACATAAAACTGCCAACCCTTTTGAGGCAGGTGTGATAGGTATATGTTTATATAACAGTATACATACTCGTATATAAGTAGAAGTTTATCTTTAGTACCCATACTAAAACAAAAACACGCGACCAAGACACCGTTTATCCCTTTGTAAAGTAGTAGGTACCTTCATAATATATGCTTGGTTGAAAAGGTTCACAGAAATATATAATGAATGTCCACCACATAATGCAAAAGTTCTTTTGAAAAATAACAAAAAGCGCGCATAAAGTTGCTTTGCTTTAAACTAAAACAGAACAATAACATAATAAGGGTCTAGACATTCGTGATCACGTTCTCCCTGTATATGCAAGTGGGCATTCAGAAAGTTACGTCGGCTTTTTCAATCTTAACGACCTAAAATAAAACGACAAAGAATACTAAATCGGTTAAGTTAGGGCTCCTAGGAGGTGCAAGGCGACTGTCGAACCGGTTTGGCCGGGAGATTCTTTGTTTTGTTATCTCAGAGTCGAAACGTCGCGACTCGAGTCGAGACGGATACATCGCTGTGTGACTGACGCCGCATTTATCTGTTGCAGAGATAAGAGGACGAGAGCGGATGTGTCTGCAGCGAGACTCGGGCAGCTGAGGGCCCCGGCGGCCTGATGGCGAGCGGAGCGGCGCGCGCGCTGCTCGTCGCGGCGGCGCTGGCAACGCTCGCAGGCGCCCACGCGGCGCGCTTCGGTGACCGCCTCGCGCCGCGCGTGCCAGCTGCGTACTCGCCGCGCAACGCCCCCTCCGCACATCACTACGTCGAGAATGAATATGACGACGTCTACGAGCAGGACTACGAGGAACAGAACCTCTCCGTCGAGGAAGAGGAGACGCCGGAGCCGGACCCTCCCCCGCGCCGCCCCGCGCGCACTGAAGCTCATCGACTAGAAATGAGCACTGAATACTTCGTCATACCGCAACGACTTTCATCGCCACCGCCACCTTCGACATCTACAACTGTCACACCGGAACCACAACCGAATTTGACCATCGTATTAGCACCGACCCCGCAACTTTTGGGCGCACTGCGACCAGAGTCTTGGGCGGTCCCTATATTAGCTCTCGCTTGTGTTAGTATGGTGACCCTCGGCGGATTTGAAGCGTTTGTAATATGGGGAGCGAGTCGCAAGGCGCCGAGCCATCGCCACCTGCTTCTTGGACAGACGCTACTGTTTGGGTTATTCTCATGCGCCGCTACGGCTGCATTGTTTGCAACCACGCCGACTGCGTTCACATGTGGTGCTGTCCGATTCGGAACAGGTGTCGCGTATGTAATCGTATTCGCTTCACTACTAGTGAAGTGTGTTTTTTTGCTTAGTTTGAATGGTGGAGTATACTTGCCTGCAGCGTACCAAGGACTCCTATTGTTTTTCGCTGTAATGATACAAGTAGCGATCGGTGCACAGTGGCTAGGCGGTTCTCCTCCGCGTGTGATGAGTGGCGGCGGCCGGTGCGACGTGCAGATGTCAGACATGCTGCTGTCGCTGTGCTACGCCGCCTTCCTGATCGCCGTTGTGTGCGGAGTAGCGCTGCGGTCGCGCGGCATCCGCGACAACTATCGCGAGGCGACGCACATCGCAGGCGCAGGGGGCGCCACAGCCGCCGTGTGGGTGTGCTGGGTGGCAGCAGCGCTGGGCGCACCCGAGCGGCACCGCGACGCGTGTGTGGCGGCGGGCCTGCTCGCCACGTGCGCGGTGGTGTTTGCGCTCATGTTCGCGCCGAAGGGCCGGCGCCTGGCGGCGCTGGGCCGCGAGGGCCGCTGGGATGCGGACCGCGACGAGGGCCTCAGTTCATTGGGGGCCGGCGGCTCCGGCTACTCACCCTCGTTCTTCCACTTCAAGCCGGTCAAGTATGGCATGGTGTCGGCGGCGGCGCCGGTGCCCGTGCCGCCCCCGGTGCTGGACCGTAAGGAGCCGCCCGCTCAGCCAGCCGGTTAGTTAAGTATCTAAAGTGCGCTACTAGTAAGGACTAGCGCTTCCACGCACGATTGACCGCAGATGGCGACGTTCTTTTCGCAGATCCGTACGGAGGCCTGTTCGCGAACTCGCAGCACCCGCACTCACGCGTCCTGTACACTCCGCCGCACTACACCATGCACCCCCTTATGCTAAACTATCACTACAATTACCCGCCCTATCCTTACTTGCTGCCGCCAGGTAACTACTCATATACCTACACTCGCTTGTAATTAAATGCACTCTCACTTCACACCTATTTCTTCACTGACAAACAAGATATGACAGTTCGGTTAGATAAGAGTAGGTATTTCGATTTTCTTCAGGGATCACTTACATGTTTACGGTTCACCCCGGATTCAGGTCCTCATGTACGAGACTACACTTACAACTACTGCTGCAGGTAAGCAAAGCATACTGATTGTAACGTGTTGTGTGCAGGCGTGATGGTGCGTGGGGAGGAGGGCAGCGTGTACACGAGCGTGGAGCCCACCTTCAGCAGCAACCCCAACGTGTACTTCCAGCGCACGGAGCCGTTGCACGTCGGCATGATGTACTGAGCCCCTGTCAAACCACAAGTTCCAAAGCGAACACTGGGATTTGCAGCGCGACGCCATTGTCACTTGCCAACCGGCAATCTGTGACACACCTACGAATATTGTGACGACACGTTCCCACTGCTGCGTAAAGCACTCCTGCGCATATTTCAAATAGCCCACAGAATTATATAATTTAATTAATTAAATTATTTCAAAATTCAAAACGACACAATCTTAAGCAGATTATTAGTTAATGAAGGAACAGGTTACATAAGTTTTTATGCCCCAATAATTATGTTCTAGTCAAACAATCAGATACAAATATGTAATGCATAGTGAACAAATTACTACTATACTTCATTCAACATTTTAACTTATATGTGCTTTCTACAGCAGTGGTAACAAATGATATGTGACATTATGGATTATGTGAAAAGACTTTTATGAACTTTGTGTGGAACGAAAGCTGTTTGTGATTTTAAACTATACTAAACCCACCCTGGAGAATATGAAGAACAGCTGTTAGAATAACTTTAGATAACTTACTACTAAGAATAGAGAAAAACCATATAATTGTAAGTTTTCCTTATGCAAATTTGTAAATAAAACTAAAGACTGTTTTCGGTTATTTTATTATTTTTAAATTATAAAATTATTCTATATTTACTCAATGTAAACACATAAATAACTACAAAGTTTAGTACACATGCCTCATCAAAACAGAGGCAGTAATGCTTAACTTTTGTAACAATTTCACTCACTCACAACATTGCCACTTTCAGTTCTACAGACAAAACTAGATGTAGTTAATTTTGTTCTGTTGGCAACACTATTAACAGGCTGTTTATTACTTGGTTCCAGTGGAGAGCAGAGCCAGGAGTCCTGAGGCGACCGAGAGCGACACAATGTAGTTTCTGTGATCAGAGAGTTAAGGAATCTTTTTGGACAAAACACATAATATAAATATTTAACTATCAGAAACGAATTTCAAACATTATTCTGACAACCAAAGTATTTAATGCATATCAGAAGTCCAAATCTCGTAATTTAAAACATTCAAAATCTAGTCGCAGTCTCATCTCAGCGACAAACAAATGTCAAAAACTTGTCAAAATGTAGGGAAATTAGAAGTATTTTTTGACTGATTAAGACTGAGATCAGACTGTGAACGGTCTTAAAATTACGAGAATTGCCCCTCTGGCATACCATAATGACATAACTCACTGTTAAATAAAATTAACTATTTAATTTCAGTACCATTACAACTTTAAGCAATTATATTTGACCAACTTTATTTGTCAACCACCTACAGCCACAATAAACTTAATGGTACATATTCCATACATTTTAAAATGTGTTGAAATCAAAATACAACAATGAATTAGTGCCAAATAGTCGACAGCTGGATTTATGCTTTCTGAAAAAGGAAGTTAAGCATGACGAATTTAAAGAAATATGATGATGTCCATCAGGTTTGTAGTTGTATGTTATTTGTAAAAGGATACACAGTGGGTGTGAAAGAGCGCAGGATGTAGAAGCTGCTGAGGATGACGATGGTCAGGAACAGAGCGTTGTTGTAGAAGATGGAGTAGGTGGTTGCCTCATAGTCAGCCACTTCATTCTTTTTCCATAGGATCCTGAAGAAGGAATAAATAGTTTAGTAAGACGTTTCCCATTTAGTAAGTTTTCTAATAATCTATATTATAAAAAAATATTTTATTACAATCAGTAAACTTGGTAAGCAGACTGAAGAGAATGTGGGAGAGACAACCAAGCAGGCGCGGTCGCAGCCCAAGATTTAGAGGGGGGTCACCAAGTAGTAAGTTAGTAAGGCAAGTAAATCATGCAGACTCTCAACAGCTTTAATGATTTTGGGGGGCCCCACGACCACCACGACCACCACGACCCCCCCCCCAGGATCACGCCTGCAATCATGGTTGTTATTCAGTATACACCATATAATCGCCAACTGATTATGAAATTAATAACCCTAATAAGAATCAATTAGGTTAATTTACATTGATTATTATTACACTCATTACAATAATTAGGCTAAGGTGATACTAACACTATATGGATCTTTGGAACAAAGAATTTGATTTTGATTTCAACCAGAATAGAATTACAGTTTCTTCATCAACATATTGTATGTGGGATGATGTTAGCACCCAAAAACAAGTATTTTACCACTGATAAGATATTTACTAACCCAAAGATCAGTAGTTCATACAAGCTGAGGGTTCAAACAAGAACTTATTGTCATCCAGACTTCCAACTGAAAAATCTCACTAACTACACTTCCTAAACAATAGCAAAAGTGATAAGATTACCTCTCGTCCTTCTCCTTCCTGCTCATCTTCTTGTCGTCAGCCAGCTTGCGAGCCATCTCACGCGCGACGGCGTCTTCTCTGCGAACCGCCACACGGTGCTTCAGCTGGAACTTGGTGTTCCTGTAGGCCAGGGCCAGCAGCCAGGTGCTCGCTGTCGTTACCATCGCGAACCACGCCAGGGACGAGCTCACCTCCAGGGCATGTACCCTCCAGAACAACCCTGCAAAAATGACACATGAAAAGTCGAACGGTACTTTCACTACACCGCAACCTAATATTTATGAATAAAACTACAGGTTTTAATAACTTAGCATTATCAGAATATTATTATGGTAATACTCACATATGGGAATTGCAGATACGATGAAAGCATTCCCGTAAAAGAGGGCTGAAGATTTCGTCGACACATTCCGGCTGAAATCTTGAAGCAGTAATTCTTCCTCTTTAGTGAAAGCTTTGTTTGTCTTGCCCGACATGATTGCTTATTTAATATTTATTGATCTTAAATTCACTAATACTTAGGACGAACTACGTGTAGCAAAAATACAAAGATAGCTCGTTAATATGCCACCACTTCAGCTGGCCTAGCTTGTGCGCTGGCGAGCGAAAGTCAAACGTCAAATGACATGTAAGCAACGTGTCAAATATATTGCCATCTTTCAAAAATATTGTGATCAATATTTTAGCAAAGATATATAAGATAAAATAACACCGTAAGTTTGAATTACGCTGTTATTTTGTGATGGGATGAAATGCCTGGAAGAAATGTAGGGGTTAATATTTCTGATATTTCCACACATCAATGGAGTGACCCCACAGGTAACCCACAGATTAAATTAATGAAAAAAACTCAAAAAAATTGTAGCACATACATACTTCGTAATAATCTTAAAAAACAGGGTAAAATTATCGGTTCCGTTCATAAATAAGTAGATTAGTGTCTGAATATTGGATTCGAAATAATTATCTTTGATACGTTTAAACTGGTTAACTCATATTGACACACCATCGAACTAATTATGTCAGGTGGTCAGGTTCCTTTTCAGATGCCTATCAGTTGGAGTGTGGTGTGAGGCAAGGAGAATTAAGCTCCCCTACGCTCTTTAACATTTACGTATGGGAGCTGGTCCGTAAGCTCAACGGCACCAGGGTGGGCTGTTCCATAGATGGTTAAATAGTGATTAATATTAGCTACTCTGATGACATGATACTGTTGGGCCCGTCGATCGAAGCCCTGCGTAGACTGCTGTGAGGCACGGATTGACATACGAGTATAATATCAAAAACAGCGAACTGCTGGTGTTTTGGGCGGGGCGCATGACGCCTTCTTGCGTACCGCCCGTGACGCTGGGCGGGGCGGCGCTAAACAGGGTCAGCCAGTTTGTGTACCTTGGCCATGTGGTAAACGAGGATTGGGCTAACGAACCGGATGTGGAACGGGAACGCAGGAGGCTGGCAATTCGGTGTAACATGGTGGCCCACAGGTTTTCCAGGTGTAGTAAGCAGGTTAAAAATACATTATTTAGGGCCTACAGCCAGTCATACTATACCTGTAGCCTGTGTGGTTATATTTCATAGTAGTGAGTACTATGTACATACTATAAAGCTACCATTTACTGGGTACGTCTTTCATTGACTTGAATGTGCCCTGGCAGCAGAGAGTATGTCATGCTCACTCAAATGTCTCCCTGATGGTGGCGCGTGTGTTGGATCATTTGGCTCCCTTCAAAATGGTTGAGCTGAATGGTGCTAATCCATGCGTCATGTTCGTGAACGGGCGCCGTTAGTAGGGACTGGTCATATCTTTGCTGCCATGGCTTATTTAAATTTAATTTAATATTTGAAGTGTTCTGATTTATTTTATTTTTTTTATATTTTTCATTACGGACGCTTTTAACGTTCTGCGTCGTTCTCACATGCATGGTTTCTGACATGAATGATGTAAACAATGCTTTGTAACCATATAATATTGATTTAAAAGAGTGTCCATGGAGTTTCTTGCCCGTTCTTCTTCATAGGTACCTACGCTTTGGAATAGGCAACTAGCTTCATTTTTCTGATTGACTAACCCCTTGACAATTCAAAAGTGCCTGTAATTGGTTTAATTGAAATAAATACTTTGAGTTTGAGTTTGAATAGATTAGAGTCCAAATCAGTCATTCGTCTTTTTTTCAAATTATTGCAGAATGGCCAGTTTGACAGTTGTTCGGTGCTGTCGAGACGATGTCAAATTTAAAAAATAAACGTTTCTTGCCGGTTACCGCCGTCCGCTTTGATCCGCTTGATTTCGTTATTGTGGAAATAAAACTTTTATCTTATAACCTAAGATATTTCTTCGAATGGAGAAAGAATTATTGCTCTGATACAAAATGAGCTACTTTGAATTTGCTATACCTCTACAGAAGGACGAATTACTAGAATCTCACGCAGGACAATATCATGTTGAAGACGTCGTACAACCCCGCGTACTTTTGTCCAAATTACAAGGTAATAAAGTGTCTGTTTATAAATCAATTTACTTATCCGTCCGTACCCTATAAGAACTAATAAAGCTTCCTATTTATAGATGCCGCGCGAGCTTTTAATGCTGAAGGAGTGGAATACGTATTGGAACACTTTGATACTTACTTCTCCATCATAGTTCATGGAAACAAACTTGAATGGAATGTTATAAACAAAGGTAAACTTATCTTAACAGTTAATCTAAACATTATTTAATATTTACAACTTCATTTTATTTAATAATCATTTAACAGCAAACTATTTACTTATCAAATTTCAAACAACTTTAGGTTTTGAACACATTATACGAGCGAGCAAAAGTCTTTGCAACCACCTAGAGCCTATAGTACAGGAGCAAGAGATAGATTCGGAGCTCAGAACCAAAAATTTGAACATTTTGAAAATGATGATGTATCTGTTCACTCAGATTATGAAGACTAAAGACACTAAACTTGCTGCTGATGTGAGTAGAATTATGTTTTACAGTTTCAAGGCATGCTATTTTATAAGACTACTAAATAGATCAATTTTATTATACAAGAAAAATATTTGGGGGCCAAGGTCTGGCAGATTTATTGTGTTTTTCCATCAGAAATTTATCAGTAGCAGTCTGACTATGGATTTCTGGCTTTTAACCGGCAATTGGCTTGCCTCATCCTCATCTAACATCTACCTCTTTTTAACCGACTTCAAAAATAAATAAAAATACAGTTGAATTGAGAACCTCCTCTTCTCAATTCAACTGTATTTTTATTTATTTTTATATGTTGGTACCTCAGAATTCCGTTATTTATAAACCGATTTGTAAAATTCTGTTTTTATTTGTAAGGATATACTTTCAGATTGGTCCCATAGAAATTTCATCAAAAATGGTTCAGTAGTTTGGTGTTTAAACCAAAATTACTGGTAAAAACACAACTTAAAAGTGAAAAACAAAAACTTTTTGCAAAAAAAAAACAACCGACTTCCAAAAAAGAGACTAAGACACTACAAAGTACAAAGTGAAAAATAACTTTAATTTCGGAAGTCGGTGGCAAACAACGAAAATGCGAACACAACGAGACCGACTTCCGAAATTAAAATTATTTTTCACCTTGTACTTTGTAGTGTCTTTTTTGGAAGTCAAAAAAGTTTTGTTATTATATTATAGCATTGTGTGATGTGTCACACAAAGCTATAAAGTTTAGCTATAGTATTTTTAACCCACACTTTTCTGTGACTTAAACATTTTTACACAGAAAAGTGTGACTTAAGTGTGGGTTTAGGTCACACAAGTGTAGTATACAATACATGTGTCTTAGCCTATTAATGCACGGCATTAGCACCCTTGTTACTCTCGGGCGCTAATTTCAGTCCATGCAATAATGGACTACTTTCGTCACACATATTGTAATGTACTATTAACATAAAAGTTTTGAAACTGGTATAAGGACATCAGTACCTAATATTACAACATTGAAAAAGTTCCTGTAGGCTAACATTTACTATTTCTAACAGAACTCCACAAAACTAACACTGGGCAAAAAAAGCAAGAAGGCGACAGATGATGAAGAGTTCTGTGGTTGGACCGAATCAGACAAACAGGCTGCCTTGGTAACACTCAACTTGGTGCTTCAGCAACCGTTGTCTAAGCTGTGGGACCCGCCCTTGGCTGAAGATAACTTTGTTTCGTAAGTCAGCGTTTCATCTCATAATTTAATTTGGCTGCTGGATTGTAGTTTCTCTCTTTTTGTACCTTAAAATAGTTATGATTAGCTGTGCCCGCGACATCGTTTACATGCATGTTGGAAAACAAATTGGATTTAATGGGCTTTATTTTTGCGCAGAACCCTAATTCATTTTCTAAAATAAAAATAGCATTTTTGACGTTTAAAAGTGCCTTTTATGTGCCTATTTGAAATATGATTTCACTTTGACCTAAATTACTCCTTATAACATCAGCTATCTGCGAATTAAAGTCCAGTAAAAATTGGTCCAGTTGTATCAGAGATTAGCCGGAACAAACAGACAGACAAAAATTTTAAAAAGCAGCTAACAGTATACTCGCAGTTTATTCTTGACTAGCTTCTGCCCGCGACTTTATCTGCGTAAAATTTATTGTTACTCAGTAGACCCCCTTGTAGAGCCACCCCATCGCCTGCCCGCCCTGTTACTTCTTTTTCACTTAGCGTTATTTCTGACTTTTTTTTAATCAGCTCCTAAGGGTCCCAGCGTGATGTTAAATACCTTATAGCCTTCCTCAAGAATTGGACTATGAAATGCAAAAATAATTTTTCAAATTGGACTGGTATTTCAAGAGATTAGTGCATTCAAACAAACATACAAAAAAAATAAACAATCTCTTTAGCTTTATTATTAGTATAGATTTCTCAGTTACATTGAATTTGCATATTATGGATCGCAAATAAGCCTTTTAATTTATTTCCAGAATGGTTGCTGAACCCTGCTATAAGGCATTAGAAGAACAGATAATAAAGAATAAATCTGTCCGAGAGACTGTGTTTCAAGTGCTTGGTGTGCTGATCAAGAAATACAACCATGGGACCTCCTGCCTAATAAAGTTGGTTCAGGTAATCATTGGTATAAATAACATCTTTTCATTGTACAACTAGCTACTGCCTGCGAATTTGTGTGAAATTTCATGTTCTACCGATCCACCTCGACGCATCGCATCGACTGCTCGCGCTATTACTTCGTTTTTACCTAACGTTCTTTCTTACTTTTTACTCGGCTCCTAAGAGTCCTAGCGTGAAGTTAAATAGCCTATAGCCTTCCTCAAGAATTGGGCTATCAAATGGGAAAATGTTATTTCCAATCTGACTGATCCAGAGATTTGTGCGTTCAAACAAACAAACTCTTCAGCTTTATTATTAGTATTTATTTTAGTTATTATTAGTACTAGCAGTTTTTTTGTTTTGTTCAGTTTTTGAAAATATAAACTTATAATTATTTCACTAGATTAGTCTAATAAGATAGTTACATTCCTAGTAAGACAGTTATGAACCGCTTTCATATAACTATACATATGTATAACAATGTATAGCTAGGGATATAACCATCTTACTGCGACATATAAATAGATAAGTATGCAACTGACCTTCCGCCACAGTATAAGGCACTGCCCCGTTGGTCGCGTAGTCGCAAGCGTGACTGCTGATCCTGGGTTGGATTCCCGGGTTGGGTGGTGTTATTGGGTTTTTCCATTACGAATGTCCTAGTAACAGCCCGGAGTTTGGAAGTTGGCGGTGTGATACCCCCGTGCATCGATACGCACGTTATGCCGTTGGTCCTGCGCTTGATCACTCACTGGTCGTGTCGGACTGTGTGCCGTCCCATCTGACTAAGAGAGTGAGAGAAGAGAAAGTGCATCTGTGTTTATAATATCTCTCGCGCCGAAGGTTGGCCCGTTGAGGTTAGCCGCTATGGCCGAAATATGGTCTGGAGGTCTACTATAAGCGAGGAGGCATAACGCCGGGGCGTTACTCCGCTACCGCGAGAAAGCACGGCACAGCGGACAGAGCTCCGGCGGGATCTCATAGCGGCATGGAGAGTGCGATTGTCGCAACCCAGCGCTGGGCACGCCACAATTGCGGCGGTAAGTCCCCTCTTTGAGGAGTGGCTAGAGAGGCGCCACGGCGCCCTCACCTTCCGCCTGACGCAGGTCCTCACCGGACACGGTTGTTTCGGGAGGTTCCTGTTCAGGATAAAGCCGGAGGAAACGCCAGGGTGTCACCACTGTGGGGATCGCCCGGAGGACACGGTGGAGCATACGGTGGAGGTCTGCCCGGCTTGGGCGGGGCCCCGCCGTGTCCTCGTGGCGGCGATCGGCGGCGGCGACCTCTCGCGTCCGGCCCTCATCCAGGCCATGGTACGGAGCGAGAGTGAATGGGAGGCCGTCACCTCCTTCTGCGAAGCAGTAATGCTCGCGAAGGAGGAGGCGGAGCGCGTGAGGGAGAGGCAATCGCTGCACCCTCGCGCGCCTAGCCGCCGCAGGAGACGCCCTGGACGGGAGTCAACAGTCGACTCCCGGCCACCGTAGGCGCGGGCTTGCGGGCGGCGAGCTATGGGCAGCTCGCCACCCGGTAAGGACCAGGCCCGGGTCGACGGCGCGTTGTGTTCCACGCGCGCCTCAAAGAGCTGTCAGCACGAACTGACGGGGTCCGCTAGGGCCGATGCCGCCGGGGCTGCGGGTTGTTCGAAAGAGATACCGTGGCCCCTGGCACAGGCAACTGAAGGAACACGGGTGGGTTTTAGTCAGTAAAAGTCTGACACTCCCTTCTTGCTCCGCCCAGAGCGGGAGGAGTCATTTGATGATTTCCCACCCAGGAAAAAAAAAAAAAAAGGTCTACTATAAGCAATTTATGAGATTGAATAAATCGCAACAGTGACATGGTTTTCAACCTATAAGTTAACACTCACATATTGTGTTCATTCGCCCCGTATGCTCGGCTCCTATACCTAAACAAAAATGAATCGTTTTGCTTACCATTCCTAGCATTTTTTAATGCCAAACTGGTCATATAAATCGATTCGTAGAGGGTCTGCTATGCAAAGCTATGAAGGTATTTTCTTCATTATTGGTAAAGATACAAGAGTGTTAATCTTAACCAATAACTGTCCGTAAATTATGGGAATCTGCCATTATTCAATCATGCCAGTTATACAGTCATAGTGTAGATGTGTAGTTATTATTACGTTATCTTTATTTCAGATCTTACAAATGGTAGAACATTCAGTGTCGCCAATATGTGCAGGAGTAGTGCAGCTGACCAAAGAATTTTCACTTGGAACATTTGGACCACAAATGGTATTACATTCTGTTTTTTTCTCAAGCATGCCTATTTTGCACGTTAAATTGAATGACATTGATTTTAATAACAAATTATAATTGATATTTTTAGGTGCGTGAAATAGCAGAAGCATTAGCGTCATCTGAGGATGAGAATGCCGGTGCTGGCACCGAGCAGGGAGCTGCAAGGAACTGTGGCGCATTCTTACTGGAGCTCACTAAGGAACTGCCCAAAGAGATGGCCAACGCTATTGCAACCATACAGCCACATCTAGAGAGTGATGAAGTATAATTTTGTTCTATTTTTTCCATAACTATGTTTTGGCTGCAGGTCGCGAAAACTAACGCTCGGATTCCGCACCCTCAAGTCCCTAGGTTCATTGCGATTGTAACCTTTATTACGTAGGCAATAATGTTCAAATTTCTCTAATTCTAATACCAGCGCAACCCATTTCGATTCAGAAGTATCTGAAAATGTTTATCATTATATTGTTTTTTTTTTTCTGACAAATTTTATTTGACTGACGTGTTTATTTTTTTAATTAAAAAAATCTTTTCAATGCTTGCATGCCTAATTTAAACTATATTGTACAAAGGTTACAAAGTTTTGTAAACACCTTTATTTTATATACCTACTTTCTAAGCAAATAAACGATTACGATAAAATTGTATTTAAATAAAATTATAACTATTTTAGTCGTACACGCTCCGTATCAGCGTGCTGGGCATGATGTGCGAGGTGCTGAGCGTGGAGCTGCGCGGCGAGGGCCTGACGGACGCGCAGCGCACGCAGCGCGACGACTTCCTCGACGACCTGTTCGAGCACCTGCACGACTTGTCCGCGTATGTGCGACACAAGGTACGACATACACACATTGACCCACGCCTCCTTTCCCTCATGGGTTTAGATGGTGCAACAATGCAATTTTTATTGTTGCTTCAACTTATGGTATGCCACAGGCAATTAAATCGCACCGGATATAAAAGGCTTTAGACTCTTACGCATATTCTAGTACTTACATGAATGTAACATTAAAACAGGTGCTTCAGTTCTGGTGTCGACTTCAGAGAGAGAACTGTGTGCCGGTTAGTCGGCAGCGCACTGTGCTTGAGCGATCCATCGGACGCCTTAGGGACAAAGCTGCGCTCGTCAGGAAAGCCGCCATACAACTCCTTAAGGTATAGTTACAAATTAATTACAAGCCATTTTCTTCAACGTAGTTTGAGTCCTACCATGTACACTGCCACTAGACTATAGACCATCACTATTGATACAACCATCATCATCACTCTCTTGCCTATATCCCAATTTATTTGGGAAGGGCGCAACATGTCTTTTTCTTCCATGATTCTCTATTAGTCATCCCGATAGTCACCCGCCTTAAAGGGAATCAAATACACAAATGCAATAAATCCATATTTTCGTTACATTTCTCTCATAACGTCTGTAAACCTCGAAGGGCAGAGGTGTACCTTTAGTACACCCACATTTCGCCAGTTATAAGTCTCAAGTAATAAGGGGCGAGCCTACTGCCATCTTCCATTCGTCTCTCTATTTTATATTCACATTACTTTCTAGATATTCTTGGAATGCAATCCATTTTCTGCACAACTGAAACTAGAAGCGCTGGAAGAACAATTAAAAACTGAAACAGAAATCTTAGAAGATCTACAAAAGAAGTTGAATCCTGGCCCCGACCCTGAGTTGATCAAAAAGTGGGAGAGTATAGAGGATGACGTCATTGCTACTATAAAGAAAGGAATGGATATACTCACACAAGATGAGCCAGACTTATCCCAAGCGTCGCTGGAGAACCTGTATGACGCGATCCGCAAACATTTACGTGAAAAGAACTATTACAAGGCGTACCTGGTTGTAAAGCACACTGAGAGACAGTATCCTGATGCTAAATTACTTCGATGTGATATGGAGAAAAAGGACCAGGTAAGAACTACAGATATATTTGTTTGTAGAAGCACTTCCTGATGGACTGAAAACGAATCAGTGGCAAGCTTGCAAATCAGTAATGCATAAAAACTATGTATTAAAATAGTTATGTATGTATTGTATATTATGTAAATAGTGCATCATGAACAATCTGCAAATCGTTTCTCTTTCTAATCAAGTCCATCCAAAGGTTGTCTGTAAAACTAAAAAATCGTTTTTAGCTATAAGACCGCCCATTGTAACACCATTGACCATATGTAACTCTTTAAAGCTGCATAACTCGACTCATCTTCTCATGTCTTCGTCGTAAGAGGGGTTAGGTAATGCAAGGCACTGACCATACAATAAAGAGTCAAAATAACTAAAAATTAAATTACTTAACAACTAATTACAGATTGCATACTTCGTAGCGTTACTTCGCAACATATTCATAATACCAGACCGAACCATATCTCTAACACAGCAATGTGAACAAGAACTTGCCATGTACAAACGATTAGAAGAAAAAGAAAACATAGTGGCTTTCCTTCAAGAGTCCGTTCACTTCAGCCGCATGGTCTCCGAAGCGGTCCCGCTGATAAACTCTTTGCTGATGTCGAAGCAAGCCGGTGACGTTAGCGAGGCGATAGATTTCTTTACAACGGCGCATCATTTTAATATTGAGTCTGCGAAAATGGGTGTCGCGAATATGTTGCTGCTTGTGTGGTCGCCCGATCAGGTAATTTGGTTTAGTGGACGTTTAATTGTTTGTTAAATGAATAGCAACATAGTTCAGTTCTTCGGGTGCTGAACCTCATAAGAAAAAACCGGTCAAGTGCGTGTCGGGCCACGCGCAGTGTAGGGTTCCGTAGTTTTTATAACAGCCAAGTGCGGGTCGTATTCGCTGATTGATAGTTTCGTACCATGCTCTAACTAACCGCCAAACCTGACTACCTACCTAATTTGACTTCTAATACAAATCCTCACCTGATCCGACAATTTTGCATGGAAAGTTTTAGTTTTTTTTTTGAGATTTGGATAAGATTTGTCATAGCCGGTGTAGCAACTGTTTTTTTTTTTATATAAAACTTATTTAGGAATGAAACAATAGCGCGATACAACTGACGCTTAGCGCCATCTATCGACATTTCTATGGAGTTGTTCGAAATTTTCGAGTCTAATACAATTGGTCGACTATTACTCGTAAACTTGTAAAGCCCACTTGAGTGTGATAGTTTTCCTTTAAGCTTCGTTATTATATAGGTACTACTGCCGTGACATTTGAATTTCTAACTACAACCGTTTAGTTGGTAGAGGGGGACACACTTGAGTCTAACGAAAATTGGTACTTTAAAGTTTTATAAGTCACGAACGGTATACTTAATCAAAAAACGGTCTTCCCCAAACCCCTAATATTTTTTTCTTACCCCTTTTGAAAGACCTATCCAACGATATCCCACACTATGGGAAGGACGAAAAAAAAATTATCATCCCCACTTTAGATGTAGGGGAGGTACCCTAAATACCTGTTTTTTCAAAATTTTATTTTACCACTTTTTCGGCGTCATTAACGTGTATACTCATGCCAAATTACAATTTTCTAGTACCAATAGTTTTGTTTTTGAGCTAAACCGCGGACAGACAGACAGACGACATGGCGAAACTATAAGCGTTGTTGACTATGGAACCCTAAAAACGGAAGTGAAAAAAACTAGTTTGTCTTTCAATCCGGAATTGGAAATTCATAGGCCGTATCACGGGAGGGAAGCCGCGGCCAGACTGGCACAGCTTTTATTTTTTATTTTCCTTTATTGGCCAACCAACAATTGTTTACCCTGTACTTTGAGACGGAACCCCTCAGGGCGCGAGTCCTGCTCGCACTTATCCAGTTTTTTTTTAAAATATTCTCTAGTTGTAATTTTTGGTAGCGGTTAATTGTAAAGTCTTTAATTTACATAATCTGCTTGAAAATATTCAGGAAAAACGCGAGGCGGTAGAGCGTGCGTACCGCGACATGTACCTGGAGAGCGACACGAAGGCCGAGCGCGCTCGGTGCTTCGCCATCGCTAAGAAGCTGGTATCGCTGATGACGCACATCGACCGTGGCAGCGCGCTCGCGCTCGAACATCTTGTGGATAAGTGGGTAAACAAGGGAGACATCAGTCCCGGTATTATACAGGTACGCACAAACATATTTAACAGAAACATAAGGCCTTAAGTATGCCACAGCGAGCTAAAGTTTGACTTTGTAGAATATGGTCTCTGGCACTCATGGGGCAGTCTCTTTCTAAAGGTCGACGTTTCATATCGCCGGGTACTTACTATACATGTTTTTGAACTTTTTTATATTCTACTTAGTATTTTTATCTCACGAACCGACGCGTGCTGTACTTGTGGTTACCAAGTGGACAAACACGCTGTGAATGTGTGCGTAAAAACTAGTAGCGGCACATAACAACCACATACACTTCCGACTTCGCCATCGTCTTGGACAGTACCAAGAGCCCCTGCGCTTACACACACATTCACAGCGTGTTTGTACACTCGGTAACCACAACTAAAAGCGCGTCACTTCGTGAGATAAAAATGCTGTACTACCAGTTTAATAATTTTGCTTCTTTCGTTAACTTGACTTTTCATAAAAAATGCAGTGTTATGTTTGGGGAGTTGCGGCACTGTCTCAAATAAAAACTTATTTTTTTCATTCACAGGTTTTTTGGGAGATGTTCCTAAAGAAAATTGATGGAACTACAGACATGGACAGCTACGCCGCACTCACTCTTCTAGTGATGGTCACTAAGGCGAAGCCCTCCGTAGCAGTCGCGAACCTTGACGTCATACAATCGCACGGGTTAACTGCAGACTACAACTCGAGGAACTTGAGCATTCAACTATTGATACCATTAACGAAAAAGAGTCAAAGATACCCCTTTGAACACACGATATTTACCTCTATTTTCGACAGTCTGATGGAAACGTTCTCTAAGTTTGATAGATTCACTGCCTTTGCTGCTAACTCCATAGATCTCATTTACGCGATCTGTGATACCCCGGAAGTTGTAAGTGGGAAGATTCTTGCGGAGATGTACAAAAGGGTTGAAGAGACGATGGTGAGTGATAGTGGCAATGAGGAGGTCAGCTTGCCTGTGGAGCTGTTGACGCGCTTCGTGTTCGTGCTGGGACAAGTAGCGCTACAGCAGCTCATATACCTTGATATAAATGTGTACAGCGAGCTCAGGAGGAGGAATCAGGTAATTATTCGTTTTTAAACAGACAAAAAATTTTTTTCATACTTCATGTTCATAGCAACAAATAAAAATGGTAGTTTCTGACATAAAAAAAAAACTATTTTCATAGGAATACTTTGAACACGCATGAGATTTCATCGACAATTCAAGGATTTGTTGTCATCAGGTCCGCGAAGATCGCAAGGTGGAAGAGAAACGCAAGAAGAAAGCGGGCACGTTCGCGACGCCGGGCAAACGCGGGCGCATGGACGACCTGCGCCGACAGACGCTCATGAACGTCAGCAACGCCAGCGCCTCCTCGCGCCAGCAGCGGTCTGCCAGCGTCACCTCCAACAAGGGACCCTCGGTACGGGCATGTTGTTAACAATTATGTTTTTTATTAAATAGCTTTTCTTTGACATGTCATCGAAAGGTCAGGTTTTTCGGTGGAATTGCAGAGCGAAGCGAAAATATGAGACAAAAACTCGATTTACATTTCAGTAGGCCAATTCTCGTAATTTTAAATTACGAGAATTGGCCTACGTTCAAAATCTAGTCGCAGTCTCTTCCCTACATTTTGACAAGTTTTTGACAAATGTCAAAAACTTGTCAAAATGTAGGGAAATTAGAGGTATTTTTGACAGATTTAAGCGCAGGCCACACCGCCAGCTGGCGGGCGGGCGGGCGAGCCGAGCGAGGCATCGTTTCACATCTTTTCATACTTGGGTTCACACCGCGAACTACAGAGATAAGCTACCTGAGATCAGGCTGTGAACGTTCTTAAAATTACGAGAATTGCCCCTTTGTTTCTTACTTCCGTAGGATATACACCGTGGCCCAAAATAACGTTAACAAAATTAAAAAGTTAAAATTTCAAAAATGGGGTATGCGTTTTCTTTTGTTTTTTGTATACTCATTCTTCGGCGTTATTTTTAACATTGTTTGCTAAAAAGTGTTAAAATATATTTATTTTATTTCGCTATATCAGTGTCAACGTGGAGCCATAATTTCAATGCATGAGCGTGGAAAAAGGCAGTGTGAGAGTAAACAGTAAACATTCTTGGTGTTAATCATTAGTTAGTTTCTTCAGCAACTAAACGGTATAACAAGCTCGGCAACATCGGAGACCGTCATGGAAGAGGACTGTTAGAACTTCTAGGAACCGACACATTATCAAACTTAAGATTAGTTCCGGACGTTTTTTGTTTCGTATTTGTTCGTATCGTAAAACATGATCTACAATTACTACAATAAAATTGGTACCATATAAACTCAGGAAACCGCAATTGGTTACGGACAAAGAAAAAAAGTTCGGCTTGGGAGATGTCGTTTGCTTAAACAACGCTCCGCAGCGTCAAATTGGGAAATTTCGTATTCTCTGACGAAAAATTTTTTTTCAATAGAACAACCCATAATCACCCAAAATGACAGGATCTGGTTTTCCACTCATCCTGAAGCTGCTGCATTTGTTCCACGTCGCCAAAACGCTGAAACAGTTATGGTTTGGGGTGCGATTTGCGGCATAGGCAAAACTTCCCTAGTTTTTGTAAAAATGGGTATCAAAATCCACCAAGAAAACTACTGACGAGACGTTCTTGAAAATGTGCTTCATCCTTGGAGTCAACAGCAGTTTGGTAACCGTACATGGATATTTCAAAAGACTGCTCCAGCTCACAGGGCCTTAGGTGTTCAACAGCGGTGCTACGACAATTTTCCTAGTTTCATCAGCTCTAAAGAATGGCCACCCTACTCACCAGATCTGAAGCCGATGGACTACAGGTTATGGTCTATCTATCGTTCACGCGTAGCACAGGACCTTGCTTCTAAGGTCCTGTGCTACGCGTGATCGCGTCATAGAAGTGTTGATCAGCTAAAAGCAACTCTTACACGTGTGTGGCACAAAATATCTGTGGAGGAAATGTGGAAAATTGTAGAAAATGTTATCAAGCGTTCGTCTCTATGTATCCGCGCTAAAGGAGGTTATTTTGAAGACAAATAGGGATTCTTGTATAAAATAAAGTGTATTTTTATAATTAATATCCAAATATGGTTAATTTACGGATGAGGAACAGGGTGTAAAGTTCACTAATACTCCATAGAAAAGGGAGGATCCTCCGACCAGACAGGTGCTGTGTCTACTACTACTAACTTCCCGATGATTCATATCGGGCCGTTGTATAGGTATATGCTAGTTGCGCGGTAAAACCTGTTTGCACGATGTAGGATTTTGCGTGACGTCAGTATGACGCGTTGTTCGCATATGGCGTTGTAGATACCGCTACACACGTGTAAAATAATTCGTGAAACCTTTCAGCGTTATTTAGGGACAATCTGTATAATGCCTTATTCTAAATAATTCAATATTGGTGCGAACAGGTGAACACAACGATGACAGAGGAAGAGACAGGTCTCGAAGGCGCCGTAGCCGATGATGCCGACGCAGAATATGTGCGCGGAGTGTGCGAGCGAGACATCGTGGGCGCCGGCACTAGCCTGGCGCGCTACGTGCCGCTGCTGCGCTGGCTCCTGTCCAACCCCGCGCGCGCCACGCCGCCGCTGCAGGCAGCCGCCGCGCTCAGCTTCACTAGGTAATGTGAGCGAACAGGACGGGTATAGTGTGCGACCGAGACAGCATAGCATAATCTGCGTATAGTGTTCCCACTGTAATCCACCACCTTTTTCATACGTGATGAGCAGGCCGGTTGCCACAGTAGTTATTTTAACCCTGCTACTGGTTAGACCGTAATATTCTGTTGATGGTTTAACACCGTCTAATCTCATGTTCCGTCGTTTAATATGATTGTTTTGATGTAAATTGCAGGTTTATGTTGGTTTCCAACGCGGTTTGCGAAGACGGTCTTCAGCTGATGGTGACAGTCCTCAAGAAGTCTAAGAATGTGTCCCTGAGGACCAACTTGACTATCGCTTTCGCCGACCTTACCTTGCGATTTCCCAATCTTACACAACCCTGGACTCATCATATTTATCACATGTGAGTATGAATATTGTTGAAACCAGAAAAAGTCTCGTATTAATTTGCTTAGAGGAGCTGTTTTCGTAATTTTAAGAACATTCTCAGTCTGAACTCAGTCTAATTTTTTTTTTAAATATCTCCATTTTGCCTACATTTTAGACAAGTTTTTGACATTGATTGTCGCTGCGATGAGATTGCGACTAGATTTTGAACGTTTTTAATAAATTACGGGAATTGGTCTTCTGGTCTCTGGTCCTTTATCTCATTTCTTGAGCATCAAACTCCCGCGAACCATTTCTATCTCATACAAATCTTAAAATTCTTTTATACATTTAAAGAACTACACTGAGGCCTGTTTCACCACTTGATTAATGTCATACAAATACTGTTTTTTTGTTCATCTCTTATCTTGTAGTAAGTGCTATTAGGTCACTGTGAAACCGGCCCTACAAATCTGACTAACACCTATCTATAACAATAAATAACATTTCAGACTAAGTGACGAAGAGTTAGAAGTCCGACAATGCGCAGTTAAAATGCTCTCCTTCTTGGTTCTCCACGAGATGGTTCGAGTGAAAGGACAGATTGCCGACATGGCGCTATGTTGTGCGGACAAAGATGCGCGAGTCGCTTCCATGACGAAGCTATTCTTCAAGCAACTGTCGCAGAAAGGCAACGCGCTGTATAACGTCATGCCAGACATTATATCAAGGCTCAGCGATCCTGAGTTGAACGTCGCTGAAGAACAATACAGAGTTATTATGAAGTGAGTATTACTTGTTCAGTAAGATATTGAAGTTCAAGTAATGTTAGAACTGCTTCCAACGTGATGGTAGCAGAAGCGACTTATATAGAGCTATTGTAGCCACTAGCGGCTTTCCTTTAGCTTACCAACATTTTTTTTTTTCTTTTTCTAGGTATATAACATCGCTCATACAAAAAGACCGACAAATGGAAGCCTTAGTAGAGAAGCTATGCCAAAGATTCAAGTTATCGACCGAAGAGCGACAGTGGCGCGACCTTGCGTACTGCCTGTCCCTATTCACGTACAACGAAAGGTCTCTACGCAAGCTTATTGAGAACCTCGACTGTTACAAAGATAAACTGCACTGTAATGGAGTCATGGACTGCTTCAACACTATAATGAATAACACATCTAAAATGGCCAAAAATGAAATTAAGGTAGGTCGAAAAGAAATACTGATCGAAGTTCTTTTAATCTATCGATTTGTGGTAAAATATAAAGGATGTTATTTATATCATGTTATTTACTAACAAAACTTTTACAGACCCTTGTCACGGAGTTGGGCGACAAGATAGAAGAATGTTTCGCCGTTCGAGAGGGTGAGGAAGGTAATACGGAGGAGAATAGTGAGGGCGGCGCCGCGAGTGCTTCCCCGCCGCGACGGATCGAGCCCGTGCGAGCCACACCGCGACGCAAGCCCGCGGCTAGGCGGAATAGAAGACGATCCTCTTCTAGCCCTGACGAGGTAAAGTAGTCCCTAAGTTCCCGCTTGCAGAGTATCCTTTGTCAAAACTTAAAGCAGGTTTTATTGGTAGAAATTTCCGCATCTCAACATCCTACTGAAGTAACTGCAGTACGAATACCAACACCACGAATAAATCAAGTTCATAATAATACTTAAAACATGTTTGTACTTTTTAGCAGAATGAACCGACGAGCAACGAAAGGACCCCACAAAGTGTGAGAAAGTCGAATCGTAGAGCGGCGACGAGGAACAACAAAACATCAGCGAACGCTTCGGATGATTCTGGTAAACTTTTATACAATTTTTTGATAAAATAATCATAAAAATAGACTAAACGTAAACCATGAACTACCAAATTAATTAAAATAGATAGAATATTCTCTTGATAGCTTTATTGTATGCAATTCATTTTGTTCCAGATGAAGACTTTCAGAAAAAGGATGATGAAGAAGTATTTAAAAAACCTACAGTTAAGAAAACGACACGAAGAAGAAAATGATAATAGTAATTAATGAATGAAATGTGTAAATGCTAACACTAGTTTTGAAATAAAAGACTTGAAAAATAATTATTTTTATTTTAACACCTACATTGCATCGGTAGGAAGGGTCAATATTACACACATCAGAAGTGTCTAGGGCCTACTGTAGGAATCAAGCACGTTTTTTGCTAGTTACTAAATATCTGCTTTTTTTTAAATATTTTTTGTAACTCCTTTAAAGGGTTAACAAAACAAGTGGTTTCGTAGGTAAACTTGTTTAGGAAATACATATTTAGTTTGAAGACCCTAAAGGTTAACTTTTTTTATAATAACATGTTTTTTGTAGTCAGGAATTTCCAAAAATTTGTTTTACATGTGTCTGATTTTTTTTTTATTGTATGTTTTTGGTGTATCATGCACCCTGATTCTTGGTCTAGCAAAGGCAATGGTAGATGCAAATAAGTACCGAGTTCTGAGCTCTAAGTCAAAGGAACGACAAAAAACTCAATAAAATAACTAACTAAAATAAAATTAGAGGGGTCTAGTTCAAATGCTTCTTATTGGTCACTATAACGGTGTGCTACATGTAATACAAAGCCTTTTGGGAATCATAATTCTCCAAAAGGTAAAGTAGGGTTAAGTTAGAGCTATCAAGGGGTATCGCACGATCTCCTACGAGGCGGCTTGTGCACTGGCCCTCGCGTCACTGTACCGGTGGCGCGAGGAGGTGCGGACGCGGGGCGGTGGACCAATGCAGCGAGAGATCGAGCTGCGTCGGTCGTAGCTCCGCAAGGTCCTGGTGGCGGAGTGGCGGGACAGGCTTCTGCGCCTCATTGCCAGTGCTCGATGAATGGCTTGGGAGAAGGCACAGGCATGGCTCCCTGCCGTTTCGGGCGACGCAGGTGTTCTCGGGGCATGGTTGCTTCGGGAAGTGCCTGTATCGCATAAACAGGGAGCCGGACGCTCGGTGTCATCACTACGTCAACTGTCGGAAGGACAGGATAAATAGTAAAAGTGTTCACAATCCATTTTGACGTGCATTCACATTTCGACACATGCTCTAAATGCTGAATCTGCTGAACAGCAAGTCTATACACGATCAAGCACGCACGACGCACGATCGCTCTGACGTAAGTACGTCCGCGTTATTCACTGTCTATCTCCACGACGTTCGAGGTGGTTGGGGCGCTCGTTTGATGCAAATTTGGTACTGTAAACCCAAGTAAATAAAGTCAAGTAAATAATTTAATGTCTTTTTGTAAATCCGACAAGCAATTACTAATAAAAATAATAATTATCGAATGCAAGAACGAGCGAAGCAAGCTCATAAACTTAAGCACCCCAGCTCGGTCACTTTCGGTTTTCTTTTGACCGTTAATAACTTAACCACACATTTCCAAATCGCTAGCGACAAATCTGCTGTCAAATCGTGTAGATGTCGGTGGACGTGAGATTTTGAAATCGCAAGCGAGTCTCCGGTGACTTAAGTCGCTGTGTGTGTATCTAGCATAAGACTTTTCAGTTGATAAGATAAGAGTGACACTCCGCTGTCTAAGTCCAACAACCAACAACTGACTGCCAGTTGTCACTGTTGACAGTTACGGTTGTTTATATATTTGTTAGAGAGCATGAGAAATTATGAAAATAATATAGTTATATTCACCGGTATTAGAATAAGAACATTTTTTATAATACTCACAGGTGTTTTAATGATTCGATCTAGCGTTATTATGATAACCAGTCACGTTAAATGTCGTGGAGGGTTATACCCCCGTTCTAACATTGAAAGATTCTCTGTGCCTGACGATAAGGTCAGCTGGTCTTCAGAATATAAGGAATATCAACCACATAATCATACTGCGTCATCCATACATGGACAGCCATGGGCAGATCCTAATATAGGTAAAAAATCATAATATGTTGTAACTTACGTACGCCTTATTTCGAATAAGACTCATAATACCTACTTATGAAAAGCTTATAATTTATTCATACGTGTTCAGGAGACCCTGTTTTCAAACCACAATGGAACAGTGTGGATGGTAAAGTGAGCAGAACCAGCTATATGGGTCAGTACACAATAGAGAATGGATACCCTCTAAATCCGATTGGAAGAACAGGTATATCTGGTTGAGGTGTTCTTGGGAGATGGGGACCAAACCATGCTGCTGACCCAGTTGTTACTCGCTGGAAGAGACTTGAGAATAGTGAAATTGAAAAGGACAAACCTAGTAATAAGTAATCTCTTTTACTAATGTGATTTTTGCTTAACTATTAGATACCTACTTGCTTTACAAGACATTCTTATTTCAGGCCTATTCTGCAATTCGTGGCAGTGAAAAGAAGGGACAATGGAGAATGGGCACTGCCAGGTGGAATGGTAGACCCTGGTGAGAAAGTAAGTGCAACAGCAGTCAGGGAGTTTCAGGAAGAAGCCATGAACTCTTTAGTACTGGATGAAGGTCAGCAATAGTTATCAATATACCTAATATGAGAGAAATCAAAATGCCTATACCTAGTATTTATTAAACCTGTGTACACAATAAAAAAAAATCTATCTATTTCCAGATCAAAAACAAGCTTGGTTCCAAAGGTTTGAAAAATTCTTCAATGAGGGAGATGTAGTGTATAAGGGATACATTGACGATCATCGCAATACAGACAATGCTTGGATGGAGAGTATAGCATACAGTTTTCATGACAACAATGGTTCCACTGTTGGTGCTTTAAAATTACATGCAGGTGATGATGCAGTTGGGGTGCGCTGGGTAGACATTACTCCAGATTTAAAGTTGTATGCTAGTCACAAAGATATTGTGATGGCAGTGTTTGATAAATGTTTGTCCAACTTTTCCCAATCAAACCAATAAAATGATTTATTAAACTTCGTGAGAGTGTGATCCATTATTTCTATGTTGCACTGTCTAATGTTGTTATCTGATAGTAGTGTGATATAGAGAATAATGAATAAAACTGATATATCAAAACAACTACATTTTCTTTATTTTTCTTGTCAATAAGAATACAGAAATAATAATGGTTTGTATTACTCTCTAACCTCATATACTATTATTTGAACATTATCACACGATCTATTGCACCCCCTAAAATTTAAATGCAATAAATATTTACGAATTGTTTACTTATTTTCTTCCGACAGCATTTACACAGTAAAAATAGCCAGTTATATTTTTGACCACATTTTCTGACCACTGCAATAGGTAATCATTGTAAATGTACACAGATAAGCTTGTAATTGTTGTAGTTTAAAAAGAACTTTCACAGGAAATTGCCTTTACAATACAGGGTGTAAAAAGACCTACCACATAGCCATTATCTACGTATTCTGTACTCTGAAACTAAGTAACACTAAGCAAAAATGATTGGTGGGAAACTACTTTTAGTTTTGGTGTGATAAATTGTTGAGTAATATCGCAAGAAAAACATTATCCTTACCCATAAGCGCAATGTTTTTCGAGCTTTACTCAGCGATTTTGCATGCAACAGTACAGTTGTGGGGTATTTTATTATTTATTTAAAATTGATACAGATACGACATATTAGTATGGATTGATTGTTTTATATTAGTATTTAATGTTAAGTTATAAGTTTAAGTTGTAACTTTAACCTTGCAATAACTCTAGTTCAATAAAATTATCATAATGGCAGGGAATACAAGTGACTCTCGGCTTTGTCAAGCATCTTTTTACAACCCATCATATATTGTAAGATTTACCCTTTATAACAACGGTTCAGCCGTTTTCCCCGAAGGGTTAGGCAGAGATGTAACAATAATACATTCACATTTTGTTATGTTCAAGTCCCATCAAGCATTTACGGGCAGGCCCATCGCCATTAACCGGGCACAATTCCAGACTCCGGGCAGTTACTCGAAATATCCCGAAGGAAAAACGCAATAACACTGCCCGACCTGGTATTCGGACCCAGGGCCTCATGCTCAACATTAGCACTTGCAACCACAAGACCAACGAGACAAATTGCTGGAGTACAATATTATCCAAATTTTAAATTGGTACTGTAATATTTAAATAAGGTAGATTCACTATTTGTATGCATCTACCATGTTTCAAATAAACCTGCACCATGCCTCTTTACATACAAATTCTTTCCAATGACTAGTTTCACTATCTGCGAAAATCGCATCTTGCTGATACAATATCTAATTTTATAAATGCAGATAAATGATTTCTTTTCTAGAATCACATCGCAAATACGATTCTTTAGTTCGACCAGGCATTAAAAAATAAGTATAGGTGTTAAGATATATAGAAATAAACTCGAATGAATATTTATGTACAGTCTTATACGCCAAATTCGGTCAAGAACTTGATTTGATTTAGTAAAATTAGTAAACTACTACCTAGTGATAAAAACTTAACATACAAACTACATTTACGTATTAATAGTTCTAAATTAAGGATTGGTCATCCACTACACCATACCTGATAGGAAGTGCCCTAAAACTACCAACATAATAAAATATGTTCTTCCAGTTCGAAGCAACAAACAATAAAATTGCTCGTCAAATATAAAGAAGGCAACATAACATAAGCAACAACAAGACTAGCCTAATAGATACTAAGATTTCCCATTTCCCTCTACCCTATAACCAACTTACATCGGAAAATGAAGCAACTCATACAGTTATTTCTACACTACATCAGTACAAAAATATTATTACTCATCCCGTTTATTTACATATGCACAAAGATTTCTACACGTCAAATATGGGAAAACTTTCCATAGTTTTCTATTATAAATGACCACGCCATAAACATGTGTTAGCGGATTTGCATATTCGTACTGTCACAAGCATAAATATATTACTATAGTTAGTTCGACAATCATATCTGATTTCATGATACATTCCTAAATATCTGATCTCAAGAAGGCTGCAAATATATGTGACCATCTGAGGAAGGCGGATCATCTTACAAGCGACGCCAAAATACATACAAGATATCGTAGCGGCTTTAAAAAGATGTGTCACCCCTCAGAATGCATAAATATCGGACAACTACTAAAAACTTGACAGCATAATGTATCGAGGTTTGCTCTATATCGCAATCAGTGCCGCTCATATTGCAAAAAATATTTTTTTTTATATATCGGACACCACTTTGATACCATAAATATCTGACAGTTTAAAAGATCTCGTCTAGACGTAATTAAAAGGAAATCTTGAATTTTCGCGATATATTACTACATTAATAATTTATTACTTTTTGACATTTCTTTATTTTAGATAGTTTTGGTGTTTCTTCAATGCCGCATATTTGTGCTGCTACTTGTATATGCTTTCCACAAATGGTCACATATCACATATATATTTGCTGTCTTCTTGAGAAGACATATTAATTAATTAATGATGTAATAATTATATTATTGCTGATCTGCCTATAGTAATAAATGTATGCTCGTGACGATATATATTAGGACTGGCCTTAAAAACTGAAGTATTAACATAACATACAACTTTACTTATTATTTATAATGATCAGATTATTATTTCCACTGTCACAATTTCCTTTTAAAATGATTGTATCTAGGCAACCAGGCCATACACTAAACAACAACGTTTAAAAAGTATTACCACGATTAAAATTAATTGGACCGACCAATCGGAACGTAGGTACATTCAGCATATGGAAATGCTAATATGATAAGCTTTTCTCTAAATTTCTTGTAAAAATTTCGGATCAAAGCTAGATAGATGTCGAATCGAATGCTTCACACTGGAGGCACCTTTCAATATGATTACAATTTTGATTGCCAATATGTCTTGATTCACCATAAAATAATAATTTCGCGCTTTAAATATGTCTGAACTGAACATTCAAATTGGCATTCTCACTGCTTTGAGCTTCGTAATGTTTAACGTACTCACTCATGAAATATTATTTGACGAAGTAACTTCAACGCGTCATTTCCATTATTTCATTTTATCCACTATTTACTACACGATTTGCAAATGTACGTAGAGCTACAAATGTATAAGTTAGTTATCACAAGTGGTCCAATATCACAGAGGCACGTGACAGTCGTGGAGGTGCTAGGAGGCCATCCCGACAGGTGCCAGCGAACTGTACGCGCGGTAACAGTTCACGTCGTTCATCAGGCGCTGGATGTTCTGCGTGAAGGTTGGTAAGTCCTGTAAACAATCATTGCTGTATAAATATACATAGAATTATTTTCTTGTAGCGATACTGCTACCGACCCAAAAGCATTGGCCCGTGTTGGCTATTCAGCTGGCGGTTTATTTAAAATAAGTGTAAGTTGTGTTTAAATGTAATTCATTATCATCATTGAAGCCGAAAACTTTAACTGTACGTGGATACGACACGTAGACGTTTTCCACAAGAATGACCGATCATTGATTCTAATAATCTACCGGACTTATTTATTTTATTGGCGAAACAGACTTGATAGTTGAAAGCTATGAAGTCAGTCATTACCGTGTCTGGCGGGAACTGTGCCAAAAGGTGCTGGTGCTCTGGGGCGAGGCCGGGCAGCGAGGCCAGGAAGTGCGGCAGGAAGGCGGCGCGGAAGGCGGTGAAGTCCACCAGCGCCATGGCGTGTACGGCCGACGTCACCTCGTCGCGCGCCAGCGCTCGCCAGCCGCCCTCTGCCAGCCCCAGCAGCAACACGGACAGGAACTCGCCTAGGAACTCATTGCGGAACATCACCTGAACCCGAGTACAAATATTAGTATTAACATACTACTTCATTTAAGAATAAATTGTCGGAATCGGCGCACCCACACGTGCAAACACGTTTACGTGAATTCTAAGCATGACAGAAAAAGTAAAACCGAATAAAAGTTATTCGTTCGCTACTAGTGAATATATAAATATCTAACGGATTGATAGAGCCGTTTGGCAAATATAATGAAGTTCATTGAAAGTACCCAAAAGTGGACATAATTTTGCATTTCTCTTTATATCAACGAAACGAATTGATTTGGTTGCTATTTAAATTTGAAGTTGACGTTTTTGTCTAGATTTGACAGTATTCAGAAATTTGACAGTATATGTTTGTAGTGTGTGTACTTCAAAGTAAAGATTTAATGTTATGTAGCAAAATTAGAACATTTTCAGACTACACCATAAACAGGGTTACCGCTACGAAATAAAGAAGCTGTGTGGCTCCTCACATTTGTATGACTTACCTTGTGGTACAGCTTGCACTTGGTGTTGAGCGTGTCGAGCGTGTCTATGTTGAGCCTCAACAGCTCGATATCGGGCTGCAGCAGCGCGCGACCCAGTGCGGCGAGCGCACCGCGCAGTTCGTCCGTGCGAGCGTTACTCTCTGATTCCTCGCATTTGTTCGGGAAGAAGTACCGCCAACGATGAATTAGCACGCTGTTACGTAAATTTCGGTTTGGTCAGTTTAGATGGTCACTAAGGGCTGTCGTATACGAACAAATCGAACAGTTAATCGTTGCACAACGTAAACGACGGATCGCTCGTACAGCCTTCAACAACTGCTTGAGCGGTCACTTTTATTTATTTATTATAATTTTATGCAAATGTACAGTCGCGGTCATTATTGTAGTATCACCTTAAGGACTGTATTGCTGTGAACGCGCGGTAAAGGCCGTACCTATGTCTGTGTGCATAAAGTGATGTATCAACACAGAACGCTCACCTCATAATTCGGACACTAGCTGGCGTCGAACGTAACAAAAAACATACCGTCGCTTTTGCACACACGCTACGTAATTACGCATGATCTTGGTTGGTTCATACCATTGCTAAAATTGAACTCATTATATCAAGTACCGATAGCTGGTAGTCTTACGTATTGGATTATTGAACGCATAGGTCTGGCTTCCAATCTCGAGTTGGGACTTTTATTTTTCTTTTCAAACAACAATCTTTATCGGTTATTTTGTTATTCGTTTTTTATACATTAATAAACAAGAATCATAATGTAATAATTATTTTATTTTCATTATTATATTGCTATTGTAATACGGGGTTAAAATAAAAATGTTTTATATGTGATTTCAAAATGTTTATTCGTTATAAGTTTATAAACTAAGAAAAAGAAAGAAATAAACTTCTAGTCAAAACAGTTTATGTTCTCATAAAGAACAATTTATTGAAGTAAAGCAGGTAATCAGTGAACGACCTTTAGACTTAAAATATTGTATCTTAGTAGGTACATTAGGGGTTAAATTATGAAATTGCCGATTTGTACTGAAAAAATGAAATAGGTTTTTTTTTTTAATTTAACATATTTATTTAATCAAAATAATTACCATTATTATCTATACATTGCTGCCATCTAATAGGAAGGTCATTTATGCCTTTGCGATAGAACTCTCGAGATCTAGTTCCGACAAACTGTGTGAAAGCATTTTGTACTGCCTCCTGAGAAGAAAAGTTTTTATCACGTAGAAAATTGTCCAAATCACGAAAAAAAATGGTAGTCCGTTGGAGCAAGATCTGGCGAATACGGAGGGTGACGAATGGTTTCTAATTGCAGTTCCTGTAGAGTTAAAACGGTTTCTCGTGCTGTATGAGGTCTCGCGTTATCATGGAGCAATAATGGTGAAGATCGATTCATGAGTCGGGACTGTTTCACTGCTAGTTTTGTTATCATTGTTCGGAGTTCGGCACAGTAGACATCTGACGTTATTGCTTGACCAGATCGGAGCAAGCTATAGTGAATAACACCATGCTGAGACCACCAAACAGTTACCATTACCTTTTTATTGGTAAGCTTTGCTTTAGGACACTTGCGGCGTTTGACCTGGGGCCAGCCATTGCATTTTTCGCTTACGGCTATCGTAAAGAATCCACTTTTCATCACATGTCACAATTCGATCCAATATTCCTTCATTTCTGTATCGATTCAACAAGGCAACACAAGTTTCAACACGCGTTTCTTATCGCGTTTAAATCATGAGGCACCCATTTCTCAAATTTTTTCATTTTATTGATTTGACGCAAATGAGTCAATATTGTTGGTAAGGTAAGGTTAAACCATGCCGTTAAGTCCTGGGTAGTTTGGCTCGGATCGGCTTCCACCATCTCTTTCAATTCATTGTTATTGTTGTGGTTCGTTCTTCAAATCAAAGTTTCCATCACGAAAGCGTTTAAACCAAAATCGTACGGTGCGTTCATTAGCAGTCCTCTCTCCAAACGCAACATTGATATTGCGAGCTGTTTCTGCCGCGTTCGTTCCGCGTCGGAACTCGTATTCAAAAATAACTAGAATTTTCGAAGTATCCATCTTTCTTGTCTAAGCTGAATAAAAAAAACAACTGAAAGTCGATAATCGAATGTTGTACATTTTTCAAAAGAAGACCTTCATAGGTACCATGTGAAAAAAGTTTCACTCAAAAATCTCAAACCATGAAGGTTCTATGTCAATTCGAAGTACCTCTTACAATAAAACGGCAATTTCATACTTTAACCCCTATTATAATAATATTGTGCTTTAACTACTAATGTGTGTGGGTACTCTAAGAAATTACAACTAGCAAATCTACCCACGTAAATAAAAAAAGTGTGAACTCCTTGTCACAATACAATTAAATTACTCAGTAGCACTACTTTTTGTTTACTGCCAGTGCGTTCGTTTTATCTTTAGTTGCCTATCTAAACGTCAAAGCTAACAAATCGTATTTATTAGGACTTATTGCGGTTATAGCTTAAGTATTCATTTTCATTATGAAAAGAAGATTAAAACTAAACCTCAAAATAATCCTTATTACGGATATGAACAATATTATTTTAATATTACTAAAATCAATTTGTAATTTATAACTTAATACTTTGTTTGTATAACCCCCATTATTATCAATGCTATCAAGTAAACGCTGGCGCATGAATCCAACAATATTGAAACATATATCTGTTCCTCTTGAATGTTCCCATATTTCCATGCAATGCAACTTCAACTGCTCATCAGATCTCTCATTCCGTGCTTCCCATCGCTGTATCGCAAAATGTAAACGTTCTTGTTTATGTTTTTCAATCAAATTTGGGTGAAACGAAAACCAGCTCAAAAAGCTGGTTTTCGTTTGCACGGCGAACGGTTCGTAAAGATGTGTCGAATAATTCGGCAAAATATCTTGTTGGTATTGTGACTGTCTGTCGCTTACAGGAGTAAGAATTTAGAACAAGATATTTTGTTATTAAATAGGAATTTAATAATAAAATATCTTGTTCTAAATTCTTATTTTAACATTGTCCCACGATATCGGCCGTCTTAGAAACGCATTAAATCTCAATTTTATGGTCTGACAGCTTGACACATTACCCTAATCAATAACAAAATATCCTGTTTCTTTAAAATAGTAATACAACATTGAAACCCTCACAAAAAAGCCCATTTCATTTATATTTTATCGGAAACAGACCGGCACTTATAGCCAGTCATAAGTAGAATGCGATACTTTACGTCACTTAAGATGCAATATTTTGTACGAATTCTAAGAATGCGGAGGTCCTTACATGCAACGGACAATACGAGCCCACACATCTGTTGAGCATAAGTCGGGCCCATAGGCCGTGGGACAGAGGTACCTGGGCGGACCTTGAAAGGGGGCTGAACGCCAAAGCGTGGGATTTTGGAGGCGAGGCGAAAAAGGATAAGAAGACGGTGGAGGGAGTTAGTTTTGAGACGCGGCAGAGGACAGTTGGGGCAGTCGGTGTCAAACCGCTATAGGATACGGACTTCCTAGTCCAGGCTAGCTAAGTTAGGAGATTTAGGGAATGCCAAGAGGCTATGTCCGAGTGGGCTGTCGCGCAGTAGCGAGTATTAGTTATTAAGTAAAATATAGTTGGGTTGGAGCCCAGATTAGGTTAACCTAGTATTTAAAGTGGTATGTGTGTGTTTGTTGGTGTGACTGGAGCCCAGATTAGGTTAATCTAGTATTTAAAGTGGTAGGTGTGTGTTTGTTGGTGTGACTGAGTGAGTCCTTAAGTATAATAATTATCCTAGGCTGATAGAGTTATTAAAGTTCTTATAACTAATCAGACAGAGAGGTGTTGCTGGGGAGTTGGTTGCGCCACTTCTTCTCCCCAGCTTAAAACACTAGGAAGTGGTGAAGGGTGGGCGTTTTGGGGCTGTCTATAGACCTTCAAGAGAGTTGATCCACGACTCTATTAATTAATAATTCTTAATTTTTTACTCTGCTCTATAATCTAGTAAATCCTAGTACCATAATTCTTGAACGCTGTGTTCTTTGTCTCCGGCCAATGGCCTTGGTTCTCGAGTTTCGAATCTCAACTCTATTGTCTAGTAATTCTTGAATGGTGTATTCTTTATCTCAGACCAATAAATCGGTCAGACTGACATGAACACGTGTCTTGCAGGTATGCTTGTTGTGCAAAGGGTGAACTTCCAGGGGTTTGGGTGACCACATCTATCTGATATCCAGTCCAAGGACTGATAGGGACCATGTCTCCTTAAGAGCATGATGCCGACTGCCACTGGAACTAGCCGCTCCATAGTTAGACAAAGACAGTCGCTTGGTTGCCGCAGGAAAAGCCGCTTCGTCACGTTTATCAGTTCGAAAAAACTGCTAGGGACCATGTCCCCAAAAGAGCATGATGCCGACGCAATGCCGCTGAAAAGCCGCTTGCGTTATTATATGGAAGTTTTGCTCTGAGTACTCTGAGTGTAGATGTGAGGTATCGTGTGAGTAATGTCTGATCAAATACCTATTACGCTAGCCTACGGGTTATTCACAATTTAATAATAATAATATACTTTGCATCCCTCTATTATTACTAGCTTTCTAAAACCACATTCAATCTATGTTCATAACCATGAATTCCTAAGTTTTATTTAACATTTCTTTCAATCCTTTCCTTGGTCTATCGATGAGACAAGGCATTGGACTTCTTCATATTTGGAATTCATTTTATCTACAATAGGTGGAAGGGTGTCCAGTCTGGAGCCGAGCCCTACAGGACAGTACGGAGGCGGGGTACTGTCCTTCCACGCAAGGGGGACCTGACCTATTTTCCTGACATTTTCACATAATTAGGAAAAAACTTAAATTTTATCATCCTACGGTAATTTACGAACAGTCACAGTATGAAATTACTTGTTTCATTATTCACGGACTAGCTGGGGCCATCTTTTGACCCTCCGACTCACAGTAGGTATTTCTCGAAAACAAAAAAAGAGTACTGTTAGGCTACTAGCAAAATGCGAATATTACCAATTTGAAACAAAATTATTTTGAAAATAGAAATGTTACATATTATTATTATTCTTAATGTTATATTTTATATTCATCAATTTTTTTTTCTTCTATTTAGGCTTTGTGATAAATATAAAACGTTTAAGAAAATAACTAAAAGGATGCAGTTATACTTTAATTAGAAAAAAAATCGATAAAATAATTAAATAAAAATACTCACACTCAGTCCGGTTTCATCAAATATCTGTGATATAATATTAAGTCCACTTTTACGCAGCGCGATTATATCTGCTTTCATCTCAATATTTAAATTTCCTTGCATTTCAAAATGAACTACAACACCGCTAATAGATTAAACACGCGTCACTAATCTACAATAACAACCAACCAAAAACAAATAACGTTCTATTTAGTCGCCGTGAATGAGTCGTAAGTTAACTGCATCTGTCTACCTTATACCTAGTCTTGCCATAAATATAGTCACGAAGAAAAAAAATTTTTTTTATTGCAAATAATATTTTTTACTTTTACAGTGTGTTAGTTTAATACATAAATATAAAACAATTTAAAATATAAAAAGCTTATTCGAAGTGGTCTCCATTGGCTGCAATACAGTCCTTTAAACGTTGAGGCCAGTTATCAATAGAAGCACGCACTCTGTCCATGGGAAAATTCTTCACTGCCAATCGTATGGATTGTTTTAGGGACTCCAAATTATTATGGCGTTTAGAGCAAGCCGTACTCTCCAAAACTGACCATAAATCATAATGCAGCGGATTAAGATCGGGACTAGACGACGGCCAGTCTTCAGCTCTGATGAAGTCCGAAACGTTCACTTCCAACCAAGACTGCGTGGACCGAGCTTTATGACCTGGCGCCGAGTCTTGTTGGAAGGACCATACTTGGTTATTGAACATGGTGTTGTTAAGGAGCTTAACTACCTTCTCAAGAATGGTATCTTGATACACTTGTGCCGATGTTTTGATACCTTTTTCACAAAAATATGGCTCAGTCACTCCTTCATAGCTAACACCCCACCAAACCATCACTGAAGTCGGATAATGGCCACGTTGCACTCTGTCGACTAATTGGGAAGCTTTCTTAGAGCTTTGAGCATAAATACGGTCATTTTGTTTGTTAAAATGTTGCTCAATTGTAAAGATTTTCTAATCCGTAAACAAAATTTTTCTGTGACCTCCCTTTGCGTACCGCTTCAGTAGTTGTTTCGATTTTACCACCCTATTATTTTTTAAATTATCATTAAAAAAATGACCAGTGCGTCTCTTATAGGCTGCAAGTCCTAAGTCATCTTTTAAAATACGCGACATGGTTCTGGGTGCTATCTTCATCTCCCGAGATAAAATCTTTTGCTTTCGGACAGGATTTCTTCGAATTCTTTCCCTTACTGTTTTGACCACCTTTTTCGTACGAACACTACGTGGGCGGCCAGATATTTTTCTGTCACAAACAGAGGATCTCATTGAAGGTCTCATTGTACCTATTAATAGCCCGGTACACAAACATTTGACTAATACCAAGCGTATGGAAAGTTTTAAAAATTGCATTTGGCTCCATACCAACTTTGTGTAATGCAATCACAGCGATTCGGTTCTCTTAATCACCCCACTCCATTTTAATATCGCAAAATATTGTACAATGTATTGGCGCCAAAATTAGAAAACTCAATGAACAATCGTATAAAAATGACAGATTCCAAATTCAAATGTAATATCTTTCGTATTTTTAATTGTGGCCAGACTGTGTAATTTATTTATATAGATTTCTGTGGGTATAGTCATAAAGTTTAACGAATTATGTGAACAAGGCGAACATGATACGTGATTATTCGGGTAGGTAATTATAAAAGCATTAAAAAAAATTATCACCGCGCGTGAGATTCGAACCCAGGACTCGCTACGCATGAACGTGCTTACCGACGTATGATAACCACTAGGCTATCATGACATAGAACCTAATGGTTGAATTTATGAACTACAATCAGTTGCAAACGAATGTGAGAGTGTGTGTCTATAGTATAGAAATTACTCATTAGAAGAAGGTCGTAGGTTAAACAGAAGTGTCAATCTATTGCTTCGTGACACTGTCACTCCACTTTTGACTCTTACTATACAAAGGTACACTTAATGCAAATCATGGCAGGTGCAATATATGGGATAGATAACTCGAAAATTACTATAATATACAAGAATAAATAATGAACAAAATAACTTTGTCAGGAGAAGTAACGATACAACGAATAAACGAGAAAACGAATCCAGCAAATAGCGGTAGGATGTTTTCAACTGCTTGAGCAGTCGACAAGTGCTCGGGTGCTGTGCTTACCTGGCGAGGAGCCGGTAGGCCGCCCGCGCCAGGTCGGGCGCGTCGGCCGAGGCGCGCGGCAGCACGTGGCGCGTGAGCAGCGCCAGCACGGCGCGCACCAGCATGCCGCCGCCGCCCGCCTCCACGCCCAGCCGCACGCACTCCACCAGCCGCTCCAGGCCGCTCTCACCGCCGCCCCTGCACATATCGATAATACTTGTACAGTCACGACATAAATATATTACTATGGACAGTTCGACAATAGGTAACAAAAGGAATTAAAAATTATGCAATGACAAATAAATTAATTATGTGATAGATACATGGTGCTCACATATTTACAAACATTGTAAAAGTAGACTATTTTCCTGGAAATTTGAACATATAAGGCAGTGTGTGAGTTAAAGTAATCACAGAATGTAAATCAATGTCATAAAAATAAGAAATTACTTTTGATTTAATTTATGGGTCATATCTTGTGATCAAACATACCTGACATCATAAAAATCTGACAGTATAATGCTTCGAGTCGTTTTATTTTATATGGCAATAAGTGCTGCTCATATTACAATACTATGTGACATCCCACCGGCAATCGTTTAATTTATATTATGTATTTAAAAGGGGAAATACATACCTCTGCGCAACCTCCAAGAACACGTCGATGGCGTTGTAGGCAAAGTTGCCGAGTTGCGGTAGAAGCGCGGTGAACAGTGCGAGGAAGAAGTCTGTGATCTCCGCTTCAGCTGACGCGAAGGAAGGCTCGCATAACATTCGTAACGCAGTCTCTGCCGAGCTTTGAATGCCTTCAGCTATTGCCTGGTGAAGGAGTGTTAATTTAGACTATTTATAAGGCTATTTGTGACCCTTAATTACATATGACAGGATTTTCATAATTCTTCTGTCCCTATACCAAATTATTTGGGCTCCATGCGACATGTCTTCTTCCATTCGGCTCTATTAACCGCCATATCAGTAGACACCCCTTTTCAGTTATACCATTTTTTACACAATCATCCATGGTGATGGATGGATTTACTCTTGCAACCATACACATTTATACTGAAAGCATTTATAATGACATATTCCTCATTCCGCGCATTTGCTTCACATAACAACGATGAACATCACTTAATAATAGTAGATTGTATCATAAGGGAGCAAAATAATATTTTTACGGCGAGGGCGCTTTTTTAATCCAGAGCGAAGTGAGGGATTTTAGAGTAGAATCCCGAACGTAGCGAGGGATTCTTTAGTAAAATCCTGAACGTAGCGAGGGATTCAAAGTATGTCGCCCGAGCCAAAAATATATTTTGCGCCCGAGTGATACACTCTACTTCGGGGCGTTGCTCCGCTGCCGCGAGAAATCACGGCACAGCGGACAGAGCTCCGGCGGGATCTCATAGCGGCATGGAGAGTGCGATTGTCGCAAACCAGCGCTGGGCACGCCACAATTGCGGCGATAAGTCCCCTCTTTGAGGAGTGGCTAGAGAGGCGCCACGGCGCCCTCATCTTCCGCCTGACGCAGGTCCTCACCGGACACGGTTGTTTCGGGAGGTTCCTGTTCAGGATAAAGCGGGAGGAAACGCCAGGGTGTCACCACTGTGGGATCGCCCGGAGGACACGGTGGAGCATACGGTGGAGGTCTGCCCGGCTTGGGCGGGGCCCCGCCGTGTCCTCGTGGCGGCGATCGGCGTCGGCGACCTCCGGGCGAGGGCCGGACGCGGGCCCTCATCCAGGCCATGGTACGGAGCGAGAGTGAATGAGAGGCCGTCACCTCCTTCTGCGAAGCAGTAATGCTCGCGAAGGAGGAGGCGGAGCGCGTGAGGGAGAGGCAATCGCTGCAGGAGCCCTCGCGCGCCTAGCCGCCGCAGGAGACGCTCTGGACGGGAGTCAACAGCCGACTCCCGGATACCATAGGCGCGGGCTTGCGGGCGGCGAGCTATGGGCAGCTCGCCGCCCGGTAAGGACCAGGCCCGGGTCGACGGCGCGTTGTGTTCCACGCGCGCCTCAAAGAGCTGTCAGCACGAACTGACGGGGTCCGCTAGGGCCGATGCCGCCGGGGCTGCGGGTTGTTCGAAAGAGATACCGTGGCCCCTGGCACAGGCAACTGAAGGAACACGGGTGGGTTTTAGTCAGTAAAAGTCTGACACTCCCTTCTGCTCCGCCCAGAGCGGGAGGAGTTATATTTCCCACCCAGAAAAAAAAAGAAAAAAAAAAAAAAAATACACTACTTTTCATCACCCATTATGAGACAATAAAAGGCGCCTCATAATTTATTGTAATATTATTATTTAATTAAACATAGAGTAACAACTAAATTGAAATTAAATAGCATCTAATAATAAAAGAACTAAAAACTTATATTTACATTTGAGACATTTTCGCAATTATGAAAATGTATTGTTACAGTTTTATTTGGAGTAGAGATGTTGTAGATTTTATATTCTGCGTGTTTGAAATAATGTCCGAATCTGGCTCAATTTGAGGAAAATGTGACGGTGAATCTCGTTGTTTGGATGTAGATTGGCGCGGCGATTGGCGTGGCATGGATGGATTAACTGAAGGTTGCAATTTAATCTTTTCCACGATGCGTTCACATGTTTTCGCCTTGTTCTCAATGGAATATTCTATATACCCCTCTGCTACAGCACTCGACTTCCATCCTCCATGTCGCTTGAGTACAGTTAAGTCCGCTCCAGAATCTGCCAAAGGGCTAGCAGAAGTACGACGAAAACAATGTCCTGTATACAGCTTGCTATCTGGTAACTTCAAATAAGTAGCGATTTCTTGTGGCATGTTAGTAATTTTATTTTTTCCCATAACTTGTTTGAAGCACTTGTCATTTTGATAACGGATGAAAAACCGATTGGTCTTCATATTATCAGCAGGACGCAGGTTCAGGTATTTCTGTACAATAGTTTTGTATTCTCCTCGGATTACGAAGGATCGGTCAATTTTTGTTTTTGTGTCTGTCAGCTTTATTAACAGTAAATCATCCGAGTGATTTTCGACGTCATCAACAGTTATTTTTAAAAATTGATTGCCACGACAAGCTCCATGTACTCCGAAAATTAAAGCCACCTGTAACAAAACCGACTGTGAATAAGACAAGTATCTATCGAAGTACAGGTTACAATAAAATGGGCATTTTAAACACTATGGTTATACTTTACTAATCCACCATATACATAGTTACTTACCTTTACGGCAAGAAAGACTGTCGGGTGCCTCATTAAGGAAAGTCTCCACGTTTTTGACTGAGAACACTTTGGATTTTTTAGGTTTAAATCCATCAGACATCCTCTTCAGACACGCTACTAATTTCGAATGTGTCCAGTTTTACGTCGTTATTAGAACTGACTGTTGATTTTAGCATTGAGTAGGTACTCCAAAGAGTGGAAGGTTGTTTAGTTTTGGCTAAGTACCGGAAGTAGGCCAAAACAGAGATTCTGCAAAATTCTTGGCGCCTCTTGCATTTCTCCATCCAATAAAATTACCATAGGCTTTCATATATTTCTCCCGAGATTTTGCAGGTAATAGATCCATCACATTTCTTGCACCAGTTCTAATATTTTTAGGAGTTAATTCTATACTTTCACTGTCACTTGAAGAACTCATTTTTCAAAACAAAACCATGAATTTCTAACAACCCGTGAAAATTGACGAAAACGCGGGCTGTAGTTCGCGCGTTTTTTATTAGTTTTTTTTTTTATTTAGCCGCCGGCGCGACTATGGGCCGTTGTACCAGCCAGTCTTTATTCAAACTATATTTGCGTTCGATTTCTTTGGCGCTGAACACTAAGATGTTCGAAATTCAAAAAGATAATTTCGGCGCACTTATAAAGAGGATTAAAAACATTACTGCCCGCTAAAAGTTTCTTATAGAAAACATCATCTTTGGGTGCACTTAAAGGCGAACCAAGTCGTTCTTTTCGAATAGATGGGATGAAAAAATATAAAATTCACTGACAGACAGCGCACAGCCTAAACTGCTGGGTCAGCTTTCGTACAAAGTTCTTTATGTTACGAAGGTGAGCACTATAGAAGTATTTTTAAAATTCATCCCCTAACGGAGTTAAATACGGGGATGAAAGTATGTCATTTTTGCCGACGGCAAATGCCATCGGACACACGGCTCGTTATTTATAACTACCCGAGTCCGGCGCGATTCAACAGTGACCACATACCTTCTTGGCCTGCGTAGGCGCATCAGAGAAGGCGTGCAGCAGCGCAGTGAGCGGCGGCAGCGCGTGCGCGGGCCCGGCCGCGCCCAGCGCGCCGCCCCACGCCGCCAGCAGCGCGCGCGCCGCGCCGCCCGCGCCGCCTGCGCCCGCGCCGCGCAGCGCCAGCGCCGCCAGCGCCTCGCGCACCACGCCCGCCGTCTGACACACGCAGTATGCCTCGTTACACGACTAATCATATAATATTCAAGATCTCTGCTGGACGACCTCGGCTACATTATGCTGTTACGTTATCAGCGGTGACGACTTATGTACCTACCGATTGAATGGTTTCGACAGCATAGTTACGTAACTTCCGACGGTTATCTTTCTTATCGTTCCGTTTGTCATTGTCTGTCGTTTTTTGTTATACAATGTGTCACGGAAAGGGTATATTCATCCGGAAGGAACGGCTTCTTTGGATGATATCAAACGATAATGGAAGAGTTTTTTAATCCTATCTCTACATGTTTGGAAGTTATGAGATTTTTTAATACATTGATACCAGAAACCGAACTTTTCAAATTGAAATAAGCACATCACTAGCACTAAATCAGCTGATCGGTGTCATTGAACTATTTCTAAGTAAAAATAAACCTCTTACTCCTGGTAATTCTGAATAAAAGGTTCCGTATGTTTATTTTTGTTTAAAAAATATTATTACTGACTTTTCCGAAACTTTGATTATGTTTGTGAACTAGCTACAATACAATTAATTGGTCTTGGTATCAAAATTTAACGAGATAATATTTAGATACCTGCTTGCATATGTATGTAGTTGATCTTGTTTGAAATAGATAAACCTACCGATTCGCTGTTTATGATTGTCACTTGTCAGCACAGTACTTTGGGCAAATATGAATTTCAACTATTGTGAGCCCTTATTATAATAATTTTAACACATACGATCCAGGAGTTGTTTCGAAAAATCGTTAGCTCGTACTATTGAATTGATCATAAAAATCGAATCCTTACGTGCATTCAGGAATTAATTGCTTAAATAAACTTAGAATAGAAAAAGGATTTAGTAACAATTTATGTCCAACTGAACCCAAAACATCATTTCAATTCACCTCTTCGCAACTTATTCTTCTCCTAGTAAAAATAAATCACAATGGGTTCCGTTCATAATTTTTAAAATAAGGTTATTTTTTTTATTAATAAATAGCGACGAAAACTATTAACAAGTTAATAGTTTTTTTTTATTAAAAAATAATAGCACGCACGCATAATTTTTGTCTGTAGGACTAACCGAAAGAATTATCGGAAGTTCACGGTTTGTCGGTGCTGTTTGAGTCGTACATGGGTTTTATTGGTTTGAGCACGTTTAGTCTTTATTATCATTCAAATGAAATCAATAAAAAATGTCGCAAAACTGCATCTAACTGTGGAAAGAAATTAATAAAGTACTAGGACCGCATGAGTAACAGGAATTGTTATTGCCGAATTGAAAATCGTTTGCTCACAGAACCCTGATTACGTCGTTTTATACACACAATGAAGCATCATAATGTGCGTGTTAGGGTCTTAGGGTACGTGAACCAATTGCAGTCCGTGTAGTTTCAATTAACAAATCTTGGACCCTGGTACACAACCTGGTATACAACTTCTAATTCAGACTTCTAACGATATAACGCGGCCCCGTAATAAATGATCTTTAATGGATTGAAATGAATGATTTTCCGGAGTTGCGGGAATTTCCGGGGTTGCGGGAATGTTCTAACGAAATAACGCGGCCCCGGAATGCAAGGGCAACTGAAGGAACAGGATGGTTTTTAGTCAGTAAGAGTCTAACACTTCCTTCCGCCCCACCCAGGGCGGGAGCTGAGTGAGTCATTGATGATTTTCCCATCCCAAAAAAAAAAATGAATGATTTTCAATTTTGAATTTGAATTACGTAATTAGTTTGCTCTAGTGTCTTAGATTTACTGAGTTTAGTTCAAATTATTAAGAGGATGTAAAATAATCTTGAATTATTGAACAATATTAAGAAATAAGCAGTACCTTTGTACTCATGTTATAATTCTGTCATATCAATTTGTATTTTACTGTGTGTACAAATAATAAAATAAATAAATAAATATTTTTTAATAGTAGTGGACCATAGAAATGTAAAAAACCTATATCTATGTAGTGGACACTAATAGTTACAGCTACCCTGTACCAGGATAGCAGGGAATAGGAGTTTTATTTAGCATTATTGTTATTGTTTTGCTCGTCAGTCGACTTCTGTTCCGTGTCTAGTGCACTCGTTTTTATCCCCGTGATACGCGCATCAGTTCAGTACGACTACAATGACGGTCAGCACCCATACCACTTCTGTCGCACCCAGGAGCTGATACCGGCAGATGTGCGCCATTATTTAGATGCGCGCTTTCCTCGGTGGATTGGACGTGGTAGTAGAAGCGTGACTTGGCCTCCGCGATCCCCAGACCTAATCCCGTTAGACTTTTTTTTGTGGGGGTACATTAAAAATGTAGTGTACGCAGTGCAGTGTGATACAGTGGACCAAATGAAAGTGCGGATTGAGGCCGCTTTCCGGACAATAACACCAGACATGCTACGCAATGTTCAGGTGTCCATCAACAAGCGAGCGGCCTTGTGCATACAATACCAAGGTCACCACATCGAACCCCATCTTTATAAATGTAAGCCAATTTACTAAATTAAGCAAAGCTTTAAGATTTTACTGTTCACTCGGTAATAAGTAATAATAAGGGATGAAACTAGTTAACCAACCTAAACTTTGTTTCGATTTTTTACGTAAATTTTGAATCTCAGTTTTTACGTGCAATTTCTGGCTTGATATTAATGAGTAAACTGTAAATCAATAATTAAATTACGCATTAATTTTTACATCACGGTAAAGTAGGTATGGTATAATATTGCGCGCGCGCCGCCGCCGCCGAAAAAGCCGCCAAAGGGATTGCGTCCCTTTGTCGGCACGGGCGACTGCATGTAGTTCGCGCCGACAAAGAACACCGCCTGCAGTAGGCTACTTCGATACTAGGCGCGCAGAATTACGGAAGACATTTATCGTAATATTGGCAACTAAAGTTGAAGTCATTGACCTACGTAGTGCGGTGACACGTTTGTTATGATTTGAATTTACGAAACCTAAGAAACCGAAAATTTGGTATCAATTTTTAGAGTATTTTATTTTGAGTTGAAACCCTTCCAATATCGTTTGATATCATCCAAAGAAGCCGTCCCTTTCGGATGAATATACCCTTTCCGTGACACGTTGTATAATTATTTTTCAAATAATATATGCAGCTGAAACTAAATGACGATTCAAAGCGGTTAGGAGAAATTCTAGCAAGAAGATATTTTGTGAGATAATCCAACCTTAGACGGGAGGTACTGCAGAGATCTTTGTGCATGCTCATACAAGTCCCCGGAGAGCACTACAGGATCGCAGTTAAATTTCACGTTTTTTGCAAGGCTCAAGAGAAGATGCGCTGCGGCATGGCACAATAACGGCGGTTCCTACAAAAAAAGGCACGATAAATAACCATACATCCAAACTTAATCTTATTGAACAAAAATTAGGATTCAAATTAACAAAAAGTTGCAACTGACCGGTATTTCGTGTGGGAGTAAGAAGGGTACCGCAGAAGAGAACAGTCCCTCCATCGTTTGGACTGGGACGCCGCACTCGTTCGCATAGCAACACCAGGCGCCCATGCACGCGAACATCTCCGCATGCCTGAGGAATATACTGCACGTGAGAACTAACAAGTAACTACCAGTGCTCTACTAGTGTAGCGCCCAGCGCCCAATGAACACTTAGTTGAAGTGAGCTATCATTCCAATTGATGCGGTTGACAAGGTGTTGGGTTTGACATTATTAACAGCTCACTTCACCTAGCCAGACTAGGACAGCGCGGCCGCCATACGCTCCACTAGCGTCGCGCGGCTGTACTGTACTGTGCGCGTGTGTACTTACACCTGCACGTGCGCGTGCGCGAGGTGCGCGAGCGGCGCGGCGCGGTGCGGGCGGGTGAGCGCGGCGCCGGCCAGCGCGCCCGCCATACGCTCCACTAGCGTCGCGCGGCTGTACTGTACTGTGCGCGTGTGTACTTACACCTGCACGTGCGCGTGCGCGAGGTGCGCGAGCGGCGCGGCGCGGTGCGGGCGGGTGAGCGCGGCGCCGGCCAGCGCGCCCGCCATACGCTCCACTAGCGTCGCGCGGCTGTACTGTACTGTGCGCGTGTGTACTTACACCTGCACGTGCGCGTGCGCGAGGTGCGCGAGCGGCGCGGCGCGGTGCGGGCGGGTGAGCGCGGCGCCGGCCAGCGCGCCCGCCATACGCTCCACTAGCGTCGCGCGGCTGTACTGTACTGTGCGCGTGTGTACTTACACCTGCACGTGCGCGTGCGCGAGGTGCGCGAGCGGCGCGGCGCGGTGCGGGCGGGTGAGCGCGGCGCCGGCCAGCGCGCCCGCCATACGCTCCACTAGCGTCGCGCGGCTGTACTGTACTGTGCGCGTGTGTACTTACACCTGCACGTGCGCGTGCGCGAGGTGCGCGAGCGGCGCGGCGCGGTGCGGGCGGGTGAGCGCGGCGCCGGCCAGCGCGCCCGCCATACGCTCCACTAGCGTCGCGCGGCTGTACTGTACTGTGCGCGTGTGTACTTACACCTGCACGTGCGCGTGCGCGAGGTGCGCGAGCGGCGCGGCGCGGTGCGGGCGGGTGAGCGCGGCGCCGGCCAGCGCGCCCGCCATACGCTCCACTAGCGTCGCGCGGCTGTACTGTACTGTGCGCGTGTGTACTTACACCTGCACGTGCGCGTGCGCGAGGTGCGCGAGCGGCGCGGCGCGGTGCGGGCGGGTGAGCGCGGCGCCGGCCAGCGCGCCCGCCATACGCTCCACTAGCGTCGCGCGGCTGTACTGTACTGTGCGCGTGTGTACTTACACCTGCACGTGCGCGTGCGCGAGGTGCGCGAGCGGCGCGGCGCGGTGCGGGCGGGTGAGCGCGGCGCCGGCCAGCGCGCCCGCCATACGCTCCACTAGCGTCGCGCGGCTGTACTGTACTGTGCGCGTGTGTACTTACACCTGCACGTGCGCGTGCGCGAGGTGCGCGAGCGGCGCGGCGCGGTGCGGGCGGGTGAGCGCGGCGCCGGCCAGCGCGCCCGCCATACGCTCCACTAGCGTCGCGCGGCTGTACTGTACTGTGCGCGTGTGTACTTACACCTGCACGTGCGCGTGCGCGAGGTGCGCGAGCGGCGCGGCGCGGTGCGGGCGGGTGAGCGCGGCGCCGGCCAGCGCGCCCGCCATACGCTCCACTAGCGTCGCGCGGCTGTACTGTACTGTGCGCGTGTGTACTTACACCTGCACGTGCGCGTGCGCGAGGTGCGCGAGCGGCGCGGCGCGGTGCGGGCGGGTGAGCGCGGCGCCGGCCAGCGCGCCCGCCATACGCTCCACTAGCGTCGCGCGGCTGTACTGTACTGTGCGCGTGTGTACTTACACCTGCACGTGCGCGTGCGCGAGGTGCGCGAGCGGCGCGGCGCGGTGCGGGCGGGTGAGCGCGGCGCCGGCCAGCGCGCCCGCCATACGCTCCACTAGCGTCGCGCCCAGCGCCCAGCCCGTCGCGCGCCTACTGCTTTCTGTCTCTGAAAAACAATATAATTTGATTTCTAAAATAAAACTTTTATTATTTTCATACTTCCCTCAATTAGACAAATTGTATACAAGAAAAAAAAAATGTTGTATAAATAAGTGAGGTACCGGCTAGTAAGGCCGGTGCGAGGCGTCCCAGCACGCGGGTGAGCGTGGCGAGGTCCAGCAGCGCGGCCAGCAGGCGCTCGCCCTCGCCGCCCCGCGTGGCCGCGCGCGCGTGCACGCCCGCCAGGCACTGCCAGCGCTCCAGCTGCGAATACACATACATTGAAGCCTTTATACGAGAAAAACTTTCTCGACTTTTGAGAAGCGGAAATATCCTTACGCTTACCCGTAGGCGAAAATCGCCAAACGATTTATCGCACTCATACCTATAGTGAACCTAGTGTTTTTTTACAACGAAGTTCTATAACAGAGCTTCCGGTAGGAGTAAACTTAGAGAAATAGTCACGTAATAAAAAGCGTTATGCGCCCATGCGACTTTTTATTACATATATAATAGAGTCAGAAAGAGAGAGAGAGATAGTTTTCAAGGTTTTTAAGAGTGCTGAAGCCGATAGTGAGGTCAAAATAAAAATCCAAGATAACGACTGCAAAATTATCAAATTTCTCGTCTTGGGGATCGTTTTCATGTTTATCGAGGGTGCTGAAGCTAGGTGAGGATAGTGAGGTCAAAATGAAAATCCAAGATGACGGCTGGATAAATTTTAAAATTTTCGTCATGGGTGTCGTTTTTATGGTTTTCGGGGGTGCTGAAGCCGATAGTAAGGTCAAAATGAAAATCCAAGACGGCGGCTGCGAATATTTTCAAATTTTCGCTCTTCAAATCTTGAATTTTCATTTTGAACTTCGTTCCTGCCGGGGATCCCCCGTTTTCTACGTTTTTTTTTTGCTGATGCATATCCAAATCCATAAGGGATACAAATGATGATATATTTCGTGTAAGTATCATTTCACTGTAGGTATTGGAGGGAGAAATCTGAATAGCAGAAATGGGTCAAAAATAAAATATGTTTTCTTACAATTTGCTAACAATTTGTTTTTGCTAGTAATTTGCAAACAACTCGCTCTTAACCGAAAACTTAAGTACCTATGCCATATTTTTTTAGTACTTTGTTGTCTACTTACCACTGCAGTGAACACGTCAAGCGGCGCTAGCTCCGCGACGCGAGCTATGCATTCTATACAATGTTTCAGGAATGTGTGCCATTCTGTCTGGCCCTGAAATACATTAAAAAGTATTAAGTTTATCTAATAATTCAATCAAGACAGCCATTTGAAGATCCTTATGATGCAATATATCTTGTTCGGAAAGGCAGCGAAATCATGGCGAGATCAATAATAGCTCGATAAGTATTTAGGTTTGACCCACCGCTTAATAGATGGCGTTGGCGTCGAATTAGATCTCGCTATGGTTTCGTTACCGCATTTTACCTTAGTAGGATTGTTTTTTTTGTTTGATGTGAGCCTATGAAATTTGCAGTATATAAATATACGCTATATACACCGATTATAGTGCTATATTATTTACTCCTCGTCAATATACGGACCCTCGGTGATTAAAAATACATATCTGGCAATACTTAAATGGCACGGTATCATTTATTTTAGATCGTTATCACAAAGCTATAAGATAATAAGAATATCCACTAACGTCATCATCTCGAATGTCGTTGTCGAGGTGTTGTAATTGCGCTTTATTGTGTTGGAACTGTATTTTATTCAGCACTCCATTCACGAGCGCCTGTAACGCTTCCCAATATCTGAAATAACACAACATATGTTACATACGAATATTGATATGGCTGCTAATTTCAATGTATGTATACTCACTTTGGAGTATCTTCTGGCTTCAAAATATCGATAAATTGTATCCATATATCTAAACAGTTTACAAAAATAGCACACGTGGGCACCTGAAAACATTATTTGATTAGATCAACATTCTAACACGAAATTACTGAACATTTTCAAAGGTTTTGAGAATAAAACATACCTGGAATGTATATTGGAATAGATATGACAAAAATTCGATGGCATCAAACTCTGGCTCCGCCTCCAACCTCTTGAAATGCAATGATACAAACAGTTTTAGGAACTCTGCTAACTTGTTAAGGTAACTGAAATGGACACAATGTTCAGTGATCACTAATGAGAATTTATAATGTTGATTAGTGACACAAAAATATCGTCGGTTTAGGGTGTTCCAAAATCTATCAACAGTCACAACAGTGCAGCCTTGGCTTGACACGACTCCGTAACATTTTTCTGTATCTCCATTTCTTTCCGACACTTCTTCATTGGCGAAAGCAAGAAGTCCGCTCGCAATCATCCCATCTCATTTCATTGGAATCGAAAGCACTTTTATGTGCGAATGGACTTCTCGCTCTAGTAATTTACTACTTGCACTTCTAAGTGACAAAAGGGAATATAATACAGGTAAACGCTGACCTCTGTGTCATTTCCGTGAAAATTCACGTCACCCTTATGGATAATGTTTCAAGAGTGATATATATCTAAATGCAGAGATGCTGTAGGGACAAAAACTACTATCATACATCACCATATCACTAAACACGTATTTTGCAATAAGAGACACGGCGTGGTCTCAAATCTGAAGATCAGTAAGAAAGGGAGAGGTGGCGAGTGGGGGTGGGATGGGGTAGTTTTGAACACTTTCTCCCTCTTAATATTTTTCTGCGCCCGACGGGGACCATAATGATCTCGTTAAAGTTAAGTTAACATTTAAGAACACTTTGTGGAATGCCATAAATGATTCAGTATTGACTTTGAGTATTCAAGATGGGCAAAGATCGTCACTCACTGGACGCCTGAGGGAGGACGTCGGTGTTGAGGTAGACCGCGGCGAAGCTGGTGTGACGATCTGATTATGTTTGCGCGGCCAACATGGCCACAGATCTCACAAAATAGAGTGCTTTGAAAGAAAAAAGGTAGCCTTTGCCCAGCAGAGGGAAAACCAGTAGACAAAAAAAATAGAGTATGTACTAACTCGTGGTGAGCATGCATGATGGCGTGCTGCGTGTGCGTGAGATGGCGCAGCAGGCGCAGCGCGCAGTGCTGCAGGCGCAGCGCCGTGGCGGCGGACGAGGGCGGCGCGTACCGCCGGTACAGCAGCTCGCACACGCCGCCCAGCCCGCACAGCGCCGCCTCCACGCTCTGCACACACACACACACACCTTCATTCTTACGACCTTATCTATCTCTCTATTTTGAAATTTGCAGGTCAGTGTCAGTTTGTACGTTGATTAAATTATAATTCGCCACCTTAACAAATATGTATTTAAAGAATCATAATCATTAGAATCATCAATACAACTCTTTATGTTAGAATTGACTTTCAAATATCATGATTTCATGAAATAGTAATTCAATAGGGTAATTTGATCTAAGAGAGCAGTAGTATATAATTTTGCGGGGTACCTTAGCGCATCCCACTTAAAGTGGCTCTGCATTACACGAGACTACAGAGTTAATCCTCGTTTAACTTTTTATAATGTTAGATAAGCTGATGTATTTGTAGCACAAAATGACATAGGTACCTGTGATTGTGTTGCTATGCTACCCCAATAGAACACCGTGGTGACTAATGATGGCGGAACGTGAGAAGATAATGGCAGCCACGAGAATAGATGTTGGAGAGTCGTAAGACACTTTACCACTATCTCCATATTCAGAGCCCTGGAACAAGAAGCAAAACGTTGATTATACTAATTATATTATTTGAATTTTGCGTCAGTGGCATAGAGTTTAAATTGCAATGTAATAAAAATAATATCTATATTATTTTGCATTTCGCGACCATGCGCCATTCCTATAAAATCTATATAACTATATAGATATCTATATCTACCATATTATTTTCACAGTTATTACATGAAGCTGAATCAAGCAAATAATTTGACAGAAGCCCTGTCCATGTCTGCAGTATTTCTACGGATAGTTTGGAAGTAATTTTTTTTTAAATTAATTTTTTTACTTACTTATCTGTAGTACTGACATCATGTGCATTCGCCAAGAGGTCTGGTAGTGCAGATGTTTGTGGAACACCATTTGTCGGTGATGGAGGCGGATTGGACTGTCCTTCCTTCTGGGCATTCTTTTCCAAAATATCTGAAAGAAATATGGGTGTGCAGATTATGTAAGAAGGGACACTGAAGAAAACAGTTGTAGGCACTAAGCTGTCAGAATCAGTGCTACAACAAAAACAAAACAAAACAAATTAAAATCTCAACCATTACTTGTGATATGATATGTGGCAAGATTACTCATAGATCTGAATTGGTCATCTTACCACTAAGAGCATTTAACAGCTGCGGCATCCCCTTGAGCATGAGACGCTCAAGCTGGTTCCTACGCGAGGATGGCAATAGGACGCCAGTGTCACGCGCCGCTCCTAGCTCTTCGCTGGCGGCCTGCGCTAGGACCAGGCCCAATAGACAACGCGGCCCATCACTTCTGATCAACTGCAAAACCAAGGAATGGCATTCTTATTTTTATAAATTAAATAGGAATGACAAATAGCGGCAATATGCTATATTACAATCAGGCCAACATAAATAACTTAAGTAATAATGTAGCCCATAGCGCTGTTCACAGACTACCATTAATAAATAAATAAAGGCTTAAGTTTATATTTTATGCAGCTCTGACAATTGAGCTGTATATTAAATGGATTTGATTCTTTTAAAACCCAAGATTACTACAGAGTAACATGGTTAAGTGGGCCTGGATATGTGAGAAACCTTTACTACTGATAATTACAATGAGGTCCTGACACTTTTACATTAAAATACCTCTGTTACTGGTACAATAACAAAACTTTTTTTTCTCCTTTCATGCAGTTTTAATTTGCTTGGAACTGATGAGAATAGAGTTCACTATGGCATAGCTGTAATTCTCATTACGTAGTATACATTTATGGATATAATTTATCCCTGTTCTCTCTGCATAATATTTAATTTACAGTGAATTTACAAGAACTTTCCTCCTTTATTTATAGTTGAAGTTGTTGGTTTACATTTCCATTACAAAATTTTCTTTTTATAGATAGTCATACCTGTGCGTAGGATAAGTTACCTCAACAATGTTACTGAAGAAGTCATTATACACGTGTGGCCAGTCATAGCGGGCAATAGACACCATTAATGCTGCAAGCTTGTTTCTGATGAAATACGCCATTACTTCATGTTTGGCCAACAATTCATTCCATAATGTCAGTCTAACTTCTGTTTTTTCATTGTCTGACAGACTGATCCACTGCCGGTTGATAATATTCTACAAGAAATTTATAGATTATAAATACAGTTATATTTGCTACGTTGGCATTGGGGGGGGGCTTGTGGATAAGCAATAAAAGATGCATGGGTCGATTGATCAGGTTAAACTACCCTTGCTGCGGTTGGTCTATGGATGGGTGACCATCTTTACATACCAAGGCTCCTTCATGCCTCGGAAAGTACATTAAGCCTTTGGTCCTGGCTGTCATTTATGGATCTTTGACAGTTGTTATGGGTCATCAGAATCCCAAAAGTCTGACCAAGGATATAGTATTACCCGGTAATTGGGTTCTGGAGGTCAGATAGGCAGTTGCTGCATGTAAATTACTGGTACTGCTACAGCTGCATCCGGTTAGACTGGAAGCTGACCCCAACATAGTTGGGGAAAGGCTATGCTTATGATGATGACTTATATTCACAACATCAATCTTTATCCATAGCAAATAATATTCCCCAATATTAAACTCCCTCTAAGTTGTTGAATGTAGACATACCTAACAATTGGGGAAGTTAAATAATTTATGTGTAATTAGAAAATGAGGATACTTTTGTTTGCCACAATATATTATTATTCAATAAATATGAGCGTGAAATAACATATAATTACCTCTAATGTAGTCAATGTGAACATCAAAACATACTGGTTTTGTGACTTTTGTAAGAACAACAAACAATGTTTCCAGGAATCACTTCGATTAGAGAAATTCTCAAGCATACTCTCAATCTCTCTTTTTCTGAAGTTACTTGTAGCTGGTGCAAAGAACTCAGACATAAGTACATCTAATGAGGCTAAGGCCTCATCTACCTCATGATCAGCCTGCAAATAAACACTCAGTTAGATTAAGTAGTAAGTGATACAGATAAGATTGTTACAACTGTTGATCATTAATTTTATACTTTATTTGGTTTTACTCACCATCATTTTGTAAATAATTAGGTTTTTTTTACATAATATTTCAATAATAACCTTTACATGTAAAAATTACCTATAGCATTATTTTATAGGAATGAATAATACTTAGTTAGCACAATAGTTAGAGAGTTTTATCAATAAATTGTACCAAATGTAATTCCTATAAGTTCTAAGACAAAAAATATTAAACATATGACATTTCTGATAACCACTCTTTCATATTAATTTGACATTTCGGCTGATTTCGATATCGGCAACAATTTCATTGAATAATCTGTGGTTATGTGGTAGAGACAGTTGTCAACCCTACAAAACTAAAAAATAACAAACCAACCTAAAAAAACAGAAGCATAGTCAACTATTTATATAACAATAAAGCGCTTATTACACTACCCAATCGGTAGGGTCCCTATCTCTTAGGTAGGGTAGTGTAATCAGATAGAGAGATAGGCCCTCCCTACCGCTAGGGCGATCAGATGTTCCCCAACACAATTGCCCACCCTATCAATAGAGCCCTACCGATTGGGCAGTGTATTAGGCCTTTAAGGTAAAGAATAAAAAAAACGTGTCTTCTTCTTCTTCGTATCGCTGGCACGACTGAATTTTATATCGTGTTGGCCCAAAACCTTGCCACTTCCACGGTGTTGACGCGTCGTCAGTGGCAGCCGTTTCGCCTTGCATTATGCTTGCTCAAAAAGTGATGTTCAAAATGAACCTATGCAGTCGCAGTGTACATACGATCATAGGTGTATAAGATCGCTCTTAGTGATAAGACCGCCCATTATGTCACCCTTTGTATAATTTCTCTATGTCTGTAATTTATAGTGTGTATGTCGCAGCCAACTGGTTTAATTAGCCGTTTAGTTAACCGCCTAGCCTTTTAACTAAACGGCGGCCGTTCAACTAACGGCCCGAATGATATTCTATAAATTATTGTTTAAGTTAGAACTGTGATCAACCGCGTGCGAGCTGAGAGAGCGAAGCGAGGCGAGCACTACTTCCAAAGGACACGCGGTTGACTAAACAGCTAATTTAACCAGTTGGCTGCGACATATACTGTGTGATTCTTTATAATGTGCACATTTCGAAATGAGGAAATCTATGCTTAATTTTATCGACGGCAAAAATGTTTTAAAAAATGTAATTTTTGTTTATATGGAATTTTTTAAAATGTTGTTTGCTACTGTGACCGCAGTATAAACAAAACGGTGTAACTTTTAAACTAAATGGTCTATCACGGTGAAACAAACTCCATAATGATTGATTGAATGAGAAAAAAACTGCCCTCAATTGAAAAGAAACATGTTTCTTTTCAATTGAGGGCAAATTTTTTTCCACAATTTTCGTTTTATGAGTACGCCTAATTGTTTCATCGTGATAGATCATTTAGTTTAAAAGTTACACCGTTTTGTTTACACTAGGGTCACAAAAGCGAACATAATTTCTAAAAATTCCATGAATTAAAAAAAAATATTTAGATTTTTAAAAATATTTTTGCCATCGATAAAATTAAACATAGATCCTCATTTCAATATGTGCATATTATAAAGAATCACTGAGAATCACACTGTTTATTGAAGAGTATTCTATTCTATAACCGACTTTTTATTCTCTTTGGTTTTAGTTTTGTTTGTCGGTCTGTCATGTTTTGACAGTCAGTCACTCACTTTTGTGTATTTACTGTTTCGCGCCTTTTCGTTTCGTGTCACGCGGCTACAATAATCGTAAATTCGCTGCTTGTTTTACATTTAATATGTATTTTAGTTTTTTATGACTTTTCCCTCGTGTTTAAGTTTTTACTTGTAAGTATGGTGCACACGTTTTTAAATACCTATTGTAAGAAGATTCCCATTCTCATAAAGGGGTTGGCAATTTGCATAACTTTGGTTTCAAAGAAATGTTTGGCTGTTGTTGTTAGACATTATGTATCAATACTGGCTATCGCAGCTGCTTAATGCCTAACGTTGTATTATCACAGCACACTTACACGAAATGACTAAATGGAATCTTCATATCCTTCAGTGTATACTATGTTGGAAACGTTTATTCTTTACATTTCAGAGATAATATAGCGTTTGGGTCAAGGTGAATATGAATGCAATAACCTCTAAAAGAAGTTGGCCTGGTGATATGGATGAAACTCGAGATAGTGAGTACAATTTTATTAGTAATTGATTTTGTATTCGAAACTTAAAACTCTAAAACTTTCTAAGGTCTAGGACATTTTGGTTTGTTCTGTGTTTTAGTTAGATTGACAATCATTACATTTTCTCATACCAGCTAAGCTTAAGACTTTCAAATGCTGAAAATATCTCTGTTTATTTTATTGTTTTAGATGGTAAATCCTCAAAAGGGAAAACAAGTGGTAGCAGGGAGAGTTCAAACAGCAGGAAGAAGTCAAAACCAAACAATAAGAATGACACAGATACTAAACCATGGTATTCATTTAGATTTTTTATTTTTAGAGCACTAACAGGGTAGGGATTTTCTTTAGTTTTTTGGGTAATCTCATATTTGTGTGACTATTTCATTAAACATAACATTTTCCTGCAAATATTTTAGAAAATTGTTGATGATTTCTATGATTTTTAATCTGAAATACTCTATTGCTGCATATTATGATATTTCTATCAACATACAACCTAATGCAAATGTACAATTTGCAAAAGACAATGCAAAACTAGTACTCTCTACCAGAGTTGTTGCTGATGAAGGTTTTGTACTATGTCAGCGGAAGATGATAGTAATTAATTACTGAATTAAAACATATCCTACTGTAAAATTATTCGCAAATGTGATATATTATTTCCATATTGCACTTTTCATTGGAGGAGGCATTCATTATGAATTTGAATATGGTTTATGGATTACTTCTTTGTCTCTTGACATTTCTCGGGACCATAGGGACTTATTTGTTATTATTAAAACTGTCTATGATTAGTTAAAACTCCAAGTGACATGCAAGCGCTAGGTCTCACCTTCAAAGAACAGGGTACAACTTAAATTAGTAGCATTAAAAATCAGTTTTGATTGTTGCTGTTAATATTAAAAACAATGCTGATGCTGATATTGGCAACAAACCTGCTCTCAACTAAACCCTGAGCTTTGTTCCTCTACTGCTTGTCTGGTTACCTGCCTTGACCACCTTGTAAGTTAAAGGCTAAGTTTCCCACTAAGTACTTTATGATGTTTATACCATAAGCTCATAACATAATATTTTGCTTGTTTCTATCCAGCCCACCTAGAAAACCATTAGAATTGGAAACAGACCCTCTCATACTACAGAGACGACAAAAGCAGATTGATTATGGAAAAAACACAGTGGGATATCACAACTATATAGGGCAAGTGAAATTGTAAGTTTAGTTTGTGTTTCTTTTCTTCATTCTAACCTTTTTGGTACTGCTGTCGCCATTAAGCGGCAGTTACCGCGCGCTCTGTACAGCCTTGGTATCGCCTCCAGGCTATGCCAATGTGGGCGACATTGCTGTCGCCTGGAGGCAGTACGGAGCGCGCGGGGCCGCTATGGCAGTAGCAGTAACTGTATTTCACGGAGTTTGCGCATATTTTAACAGTACTTGTGTTTTATTATTTTCAACTAATAATTTTGTTAATAACTCTCTTTTACAGTGACGAACGTACAAAAGATCATCCAAAAACACCAGATAAGTTTGCCAAATACAGCAGAAGATCATGGGATACTCTTATTAAACTGTGGAGGAAAAAACTACATGAGTATGACACTAATGCCACTTCTGATGATGACAATGAAGATGCGGAAGATAGCGACAGTAAACTGGAAACTCTTTTGTCAGAAATTGAGAACTTTGACTAGTATAAACAGTTATTATAGTATTAAAGTAGCTGTAAGTGTAAAAGCTTTGAATTCTAATAATGATTGATGTTAGATGATTTCAATTAAAATATTATGGCTATAGATAGGGTTGTCAGGTCGCCAAACCTAATAGCCGGACAGACCAGCCAGTTTGGCCATTTGTGTAGAAAGGCCGGACACCCTACATTATTGAGGATTTTGTCTCAGTATTAATAGGTACGACAAAAAATTGTATGTAAAATCAAGCTTTTTTTTTATTATTATCATAAATCTTGTTAAATTTTAGTGAAATAATAAATAAAATCGAATGCCTAATCAGTCTTAGGTAGGTACTTTATTAGTATGTGTTAGTCAAATAGTCATCACTCAAAATTAAATTCTAGATACTTAAACATTTATCAACATATTTAAATTCTTCTTAAAAACTAATGAAAGGCACAAATAAGACTTTAAACTTAAAAAAAAAACCAAGAACTTCTTCTCTTTAAGTTAAACAACGAAACAAAACAAAAATTCTTCCCTTAAAGTTAAACAATAAAACAAAACTTCTTCTCTTTAAGTTAAACAATAAAACAAAAAAAACTTCTCTTGAGTTACACAATAAAAATATTTATTCATATTTTTGGTTTGCCGAAACCTGCTTTAAGAGCTCAGTTTCTTTCAAAATGTAGTTGTAAAAATCCTTACATGTCAAATGTTTTAAATTAAATTCTACAACCAACATTTTGGCAACAGTGTCAACATGTAATCTGTTGCATTCTTTCGTCCATTGCTGACCTATCAAGGAAAAAGCGCTTTCAACGTTTGCGTAATGTCCTGGGATAGCAAAGTAATACTGACAAATAGTTTGGAATTCTGAAAAGCAATCTTGACTTATCATCGATTTAAAATAGGCTACCCATTTCTTATGTGCTAACTAACAGCTTCTTGAAATCAACGTTCTCTTTGTTAGTGTTCAGAAAACTTTTGAGATTTTGCAGTGGGTCAAAACATTTGCTATCATCAATTTTGACGTTGTTTTCTGATAGGATACACATAAAGTATCGGAAACTTGATTCCATTCAGGCACATCTTTTAAAGTCATCCATTTGAAATGTTTTGTGTCTTTGTATAAGTTTTCGGTCCAAGATCGTAAATATTGTACTGCAATAATGTACAGACGCCCGAAACTGCCAAATTTTCCCAATGAACCTTGAACCTTAATACTTCAGTGATAAAGCTGAAAATCTATTAAAGAAATTTGACTGATTGTAGTAGCTTGATGTGCTGGCGTCTGTACATGTTTTTAATATCCTCTTTGAACGCAGTCACCTGTTCAGAATTTTCGTTGTTCTTTTTGAATTTACGCCAAATGGAAGTCACTTTCAGTGGGCAAAAGTCTTGTTCAATTCATGCTATTCATTATCTCAGAACAGTTTTCCAAAACCTCATTTACAGAAACATCAGCCTTCTCTGTATCTTTGATGCGGTTTTAATAATTGGCCATGAAATAATGAACAGCCCACAAATACCCTTCGTTAGGGCATTTTCAAAAAATCTCTCAAAGTTCTGGATGTATTATTCTTTTCCTTTTTTAGGAAATACGACTTTTTCAGGGTTCAAACATTTGTAAAATCCTTTCTATCGCTGGAAAAAGTCTCAGAACTTGAGAAATTCTTTGAATGATAAAGTATTTGTTTAAAATGAATGTCTAATACTGAGCTAATACTTATGAGTTCCTCTGTACGTACGGTAAATGTAGCAAAATGATTGTGAATCTGCATGACAATACTTTCAAAACACAGTGGCAAGGAATCAAGAGCACTGTGAACAGAATTATTATATGTACAACACAGCCGACTCCAATAATATTCTAATTATTCATTAGAGATTTTAATGTAAAGAAAACATTATTTTGTCCTCCTCTGTCTTTGCCGCCAAAATTTGTAGCAGAATTATCAGCCGAAAATGCCACTAGTTTGTCTGAGAGGTTTTTGTCACGCAGTGAATCGTAGACGTGATTAGATATCGTTTCGGATGTCTCATTTTGTTGTGATTGAATATCTATTATGGAAACCTGAATTCCGTCTTTCTGATAGTCAAAATACTCAATTAACAGCGGGACTTAATAGCACCACGATTGCTTGCGTCAGTGGAAGCGCTTATGTATTTTATATCAGACAAGTCCTCCAATATATTTTTTAAAACATGGCTCAAGAACATTTTTCAAAATTGCTTCTGCCTTTGTTCTCGCACAGGTTACTTCTTTCGCAATGTTTGAATCAGCATAAAGGCACTTTTGAAGTGGAACTGTACAGTCTAATGAATTAAATGACTGATTGTGCTTTAACGTGTGAAAAACTAAAGTAGCCTCAGCCGCTTGCACTTCCCTTTTTGGTCCCGATCTTGCTGTTACAAAATTGTCTATTTTTGACGAGCACACAGCGAGCCCAATATTTTTACGGTGTTTTTCGGTATTTAAATGCTTTTCAAGGACATATTTTCCCTTACTGGCTATTGATATTAACTGGTCGCAAAGGCCACACTTCACCCCCCGACGGTTCTGCTGTTGGCTTAAACATTTTATATTTAATTCTTCTGAAAAAATACATCTCTTTGGCATTTTGGGATCTGAAAATTGAGAAAATGACTGTTTTATTTGTTTGTCCTCACATCACTCGCAGACACTCGCAGTCGCACGGCGCACGGTATATGTTTGAAACCTACAGTTTGAATTTTTCATTCATAATTTTTGTTTTAAAAAGACTTCTACTAGAAATTGACAAAATTCACTCAGAAAACGAGATTTTGGTTTTTTTACTTGTTTTTGACGCAATAAAATCATAAAACAACTATGTTACTGTCTAGAACTCAGGGAAAAGTATTATTCACTTCAAAAACTTGGTTGAAATTATCAATATATTGGTCATAATATGAAAAAAAAATACATTATAAAATGTATAAGACCTATGAAGTAGCATCAATAAATAGTGCAGTACAAACAATACTTACCAAAATTATTGTCGCTAAATACAAAAACTGATGACGCAACGTGCTGTAGTTCACACCACCGCCACGCAACGTACGGCACGTGCGTTATCAATCGAGGAATGAACAATACCGACAGCGCAGGGGGCGGGCGACGGGCGGCACTTCGGCCTGCGTAAGCGATCGACAGTCGACTCTCGTCGCCTGCGCTCGGCCACGCTCGTTTGAGAAATGTAAAAAGCCGGACAAGCCGGACACCGTTTATTTTGGTCGGACACGCAATCAAAAAGTCTACCTAAAGCCGGACGGCTTTATCCGGACGCCTGGCAACGCTAGCTATAGATATAATTAAGAAACTGAATCCCATGAGTAATAAGAGGGGTTTAGTAGTCTTATGTAGATTACAAAACCACTTATTATATATATATAATTATACAATTATAGTATAGTGAGTTGGTCATAATGTTGAGTGTCTGAGCTTGACCACTTGCATTTTTGCTGTAAGAATTGTTAATATTCCAAACACTCTTGTTGTTTGTAAGTACAGTGTTTGAATTGTCGATCATGGTCAATCAATACAAGGTCAAATTAGCTAGCGAAACTCCGCAGACGTGATAGATATCACTATCTAAAAACGAAAAGAAACGGTTTTTAATTTTTGGATTAAAAAAAATCGTTAAGTTTACAAAATAGAAACTTTTAATTTTGAGCTGATTTTTCAATCATCTGAAAACTTTGTTCGATGAATAATTTTGACTGTTATTTCACACAAAAACTGTCGAAACCTCAATTTTATTCCTCAAATAAAAGTTATCTGTCGATTGAAAAATTATACAGTCAAAAAAATATCATTGATGCATTTTTTATCATATTAGGCATTATTACCCCATCACATCTGCGGAGTTTCGCTAACTAACTTAATCTGACCCTGTAATCCGCCATCCGCCATCTTGGATTTTCATTTTGAACTTCGTTCCTGCCGGCCCTGACCACACACGTTTTTTTATACCCAGTAAAGTTTACTTTAAGTGCCTGCCTACCTGTTCTGAAAACCAATGCACGCCACTGTTTTATGTACTGTTTTCTACATTAAATACAGCAATATCTAGACATCTATTTAAGTAATAGATTTTACTATTCTATCTTTCATACTCTAAAGACAGTATGTTATCCCTTATCCACAATCACTTTATATACACGCTGATTTTTTAAAGACCAGCCAAATTTAAGGATGTGGTACAGACCATCAAACTGAACAACTTTCTCCATGGGACAAATAGCGTAATCGCGAAAATTTTATCAACTGTCCCATAGAAAACTTCAATACCTACTCGACCTAAATGTATGGGACGGCTGAATTTTTATTCGCGATTACGATGTTAGTCCCATGGAGAAAGTTGTTCAGTTTGATGGTCTGTACCACATCCTTAAATTTGGCTGGTCTTTAAAAAATCAGCCTGTATGTATAAGTAAGGGCTGATTTTTCCAATGCCAGGTAATAAATTTTATCCGAAAATAATTTTGAATTGACAGTTCTTACAAAAAAATCTGTCAGACATCAATTTTATTCTACGAATAAAAAATCAGCCCTTAATAACATAATCTCTAAAATAAATGTATGTTGTGATCAACAATAATTTTAAGCTAAATAAAAGAACCAGTTATTATGACTACACTTGATTTATTTCAAAAATTCACACTTGACACTTACACTATAGTAAAAAGACTCACTCAAAGATCACTGCTGATCTGTGCTGGTAAAATTAGTTGATTGGCAATTCAATCTTATTGAGAATGTCTCGAGCTTGTTTCACTACTGCACTATTTTTGCCCTCGGCTGCTAAACCTTGCAATTTTTCCAAGTATTCCTCAATGTTCTGCTCTGTCGCTCCAGTCGGTCCACCTAGGTCAGAATGAATAATAATATCAGTATATTTCTATCGTTAACCCGTCGAACGTGAATCTATGGGAGACATCCCTTTGACAGAGAGGAGGCCTGCGTCCTAGCAGTGGGAACATTATAGGCTGATTATGTTAGATAGACAGATGGCGTAGACTTCGTGACATATTTTTGCACAGAAACCAAAAAAAATGTATTTACTTATAAATTGATGTTATTTAGTTTCTTAGCAGACATGCTGCTCTGCGTAATTAGGAATTTTTCGCTTTCCGGAATAAAAGCCCTAACTGTGCGTTTGGTCGCTACAGCAAAATAGTGAAGGGATCGATCGTTGTCACTATGTCGAGCTTCCGTAAACAGCAATCATCAATTTAATGCTAAAATATGTGACTCGGGCTGGCTAGACAAATCTTCAAAATAGCTCGCAGTTAAACGAAGAGATCGCGCGTTGTCACTATTCAAATTCTTTATTTCAGACGGTAAGTCCATAGTGTTAGTAGCAACAAAATAACTTAATGACTAGTGTTAGTAATAAGGAGGAGATAATAGAATATATATAATTTCAATTGGTATGGATCCTCACCCAGTGGCGCAGCAGAGGGGAGTCCCACCTATCTGAGAACACGCTCAGGAGACTATTGGTGGCGGTGCGTAGCCGGCCGGCTATGGAGGCGGTCCTTTTTCTTAAAATGGCGTAAAAATCGTCTGTGCGCGCCTCCGCAAACATAGTGGACGCACTACAACGCCACGACAGCCCCAACAGTATCCTAAACGCGTTATTATATTGGACACGCAGATCGCTGTACCTATGTCCTCTGTGTAAAGCGGGTCCAAAGACTGCACGTGTAGAATGATTGACAGAATGCTTTGAAAAGAGTGACTTTAACTTGATTTGTACAACGTGCAAATATCTTCGAACCAGCATGTTACATCGAACAGCCAACGACCTGCGTTCCCTCTCTATATCCATATTGTCCTTAAGATCATCAGTGACCCAATGACCCAAGTACTTGAATTTAGTCACCCATGCTAAAGGAGTGCCACAGAGCGAAACACCAGGAATATCAGAATAGTTTATGGCACTCGCCTTAAACATAATAAGTTCGGTTTTTTTAACATTGTACTTGAGCCCATGGGACACTGCATAGGACTCACAAATAGCCACCTGTTTCCTCAAAGCGCCGATCGATGGGCTTAGGGGCACCATGTCATCCGCATAACTAATATTGTTCAAACAAACGTCATCAATATGACATCCAACTCTGGTGCTGCTAAGCTCACCGACTAGCCGGTTTATGTACAAGTTGAAGAGGCGTGGTGAGCTTAACCCCCCCTGCCTCACCCCGCACTCCAGCTCGTACACATCCGATTGAGCCTCCGCCCATCTGACACTATTCCTCTGGTGGTAGTACCAATAACGAAACAAGGATGTAACTTCATTCGGTAGTGTTGTATCACTCCGCAACTTATCCCATAGCACCTCGTACGACACCAAGTCGAACGCCTTTGACAGATCCGACTATGTCGAGCTTCCGTACACAGCAATCATGAATTTAACCTTATGAACGCCATTGTCACATATACGTGACAAGCAAGCGCGTGCCCTGTACGCCAACGACACAAATATGTGACAAAAAATGCGATGCACTTTATCAAATAAACAATTAAATAATTACTTTTGTGTTTTTATTTGTATACCTTAAATGTTTAAGCTATGTTTAATTGCTTGAAACGAATTAAATTATACCATGGATATTGAGAAATTTGATGACAAAAAAGGAGATATTAAACGTTTAAAAAGGAGTGTTCTCACACGCCAAAGTCTTCTATATGTGACCGCTAGTGACGTAACTTATGATTGATAATATCGATAAATCCTTACTAAAATTCATGTGAAACTAACTTTAAATTAATGTAATTATATTATTTTTGCATCAATTGGTATCTGGATAAACCAGTTATAAGATTCTGTCTTATAAAACCACACTATAGCAGCTATAGAATCGAAAACAAAATCTAGTCAGGTCTAATTTCGATATGCGCTAATCTCGTCACGCGAGTCCCTTTTTTTTTTTGGGTGGGAAATCATCAAATGACCTCTCCCGCTCAAAAACTAAACTCTGTAAATGCCATGAAATGATTACTATAGTGGAAATTAGTGCGAGGTTAAATATAATTTCAATGTCATGAGCAGTGTTTAACCGAAAATTACAGAAAAAAATGTTACAATAATATTGTTTATCGATAACATTTTGGAATCCCTATTCTTTTGTAGGTATTTGCGGTGAAATTGTGGCTTGGCGTGGAGGGCACGCGCGTGCGTTTATGCTCTGGCGTTCAAAAGGTTAATTCTAAAATATGTGACTCCGGCTGGCTGGACAAATCTTCAAAATAGCTCGCAATTAACTATTCTAGGTCAATAAGGCACTTTATGACGGCTAAACACCCTTATATCAGAATTTGTAACGCTACAGAATCTTAGAAAACCTTTTATTCCCACGGGTAAATCAAATACAAAGTAGGCGTGGCTGCTACCGGCCGATTAGTCGATTAAAAAGAAACCCTTTATTTATGTAAAAATTATGGTCACCTCACAATATTAATGGATGTTTGTATGGGAAAATTTAAATGATTCTGATCTTTGAAACTACGCAAAGTTTCTACGTCACAAATTCAGGTTATTATTATCGTCCCCGTCACAAAATTTTGAACACATTTCGAAGGTCGTTGATCATCACGCAGCGGAGATACATGTGTCCAGCCAGCTTGAACTCAGGCTGGCTGGACATTAAGTTTTTATTGATTTCTCGTAAACCCTTACATGTGACGCCATAAATCAAACGTTATTACTGTTACACATTGCGTCACTAAATGTTAGTAAAGGAACCATATTCGAAAACGCTCCCGTTATTGAGATTCGGAAGTGCCAGCCAGAAGAAGAAGCCAGAAGTTTTATACGTAAATTCAAGCTGGCTGGACACAGATTTTTGCATTTTTCTACTAAACCGCTGTACGTATCACAAAACTTTTAGCTCGATGCCTGTTACAAATTTATGTGACGCCCGTTGATATGCAAAAATTCGTCAAAATCACTTCCGTTACCGAGATTTTGACCAGCGAAAAGTGGTTTTTCAAGCGGGCTGGACACGTTTTCGATCGACTATCTAAGATTCTGTAGCGTTACAAATTCTGAAATAAGGGTGTTTAGCCGTCACATAAAGTGCCCTATTGACCTAGTTAAATGTGAGGTATTTTGAAGATTTTGCCAGCTACGCCGAGTCACATTCTAAAATTATGCGGTGTTTAGAGCTTAGTCGCTTCGCAACTTCTAAAAAACTACAAAATCGCTTATCGTACATGTTAGCAGTAGCTCTTTTCCTTATTTAAGTTAGGGCTTATTTTTTAACCGACGAAAAAAACGGTTATCAAGTCGACGCGTATATAATATTGTTGCGCGCCACAATTAATGCCTGATGCATGGTGACATTAGTTACCACTAGCGCCATCTAGTTTCTAGTAGCAGAACTAATAGAGTCACTAGCGCCATCTATTATCGATTGGCTGAACTTACTAGAACTATCGACATCTGGTCAGTCGGGGCCGGTATGTACTCGAACATTCTAGATGTTTGTACAACAGAAGGTTCTGGAATTATCTGCGGCACTATATAAGGCCGGGACTAGCCGCGACCAATCAGTTATAATTTCGATCCAGCCTGTCCCTTTGCTGCCCTCTCCCAGCGACGCCCTAAGCCGAGGTTCGTACCCCACAGGGGGTGCCCTTAGCGTGCAGTCGCCTAGTTTTAATTAGTTTTAGCCCTGGCTGGAGGCTTTAAGATTTCTTAAGGCAACCACAGGATAGTCCGGTTAAGTAGTCACGACCTCTCAAGGTCAACTACGAGATGCCATTTATAAAAAAAAAAAAAAAAAGCGACCAATCAGACTTGGTTCTGCGATAGAAGCGAATACATCGAAAGCGATCTTCAAGTGCGACTTAAGAGCGATTGTAACTTTTGGTAATTTATATCGGCAGTTTTTATTGTCACGAACCCGAAGCTCGTAACAATATATACGAGGGTGAATCAAAAAGTTCTTAGAATTGCATATAATTATATAAAACCTTTTTGGGAGAAGTTCGACATTCAAATTGCCATGCCAATCACACAATATTTATGCAAACTGTCACTTGTCTTTGTCAGTTCGTTCGCACGTAATAAATTGTTTTGTGCAAAGAGTTGCTAAAAACCCAAAATTATGGATAAAAGTGAGTTACGTGCGATGATAAAATATCTGTTTGAGAAAAATGTCTACGAAGGAATTTTTTTCGGAAATTCAGCAGACATTAGGGGATGATGCTGTACCCTATTCTACGGTTGCGTACTGGGTGGCTTAATTTAAAAGAGGCAGATCAAGCTGTAAAGAAGACCCGCGTTCTGGGCGGCCTTCAACCTCCGAAGAAAATGTCAAAAAGGTTGAGAATCTGGTTTTGGAAGACAGAAGAATAACTATAAAACATATAGCTGAGATCCTAAAGACATCATTTGGTAGCGTTTAATCTATTTTAATTGATTCACTGGGGTTCAAAAAAGTGTCGGCAAGATGGTTGCCACGAATATTAACCGACGAAAACAAAAAGCGACGTTTGGAAATTTCTAAGCGTGATTCGGATAATTTTTGCCGTCGCCTTGTCACCATGGATGAAACGTGGGTCTACCATTTCGATCCTGAAACTAAGAGACAAAGCATGTCTTGGAAACGACCTTCCTCTCCATCCATTAAGAAATTCGAGTTGCTCCTACCGCTGGCAAAGTTATGGCCTCAGTGTTCTGGGATAGTGAAGGAATCCTTTTTATTGATTACGTGCCAAAAGGCCAGACGATTACTGGACCCTATTATGCAAATTTAATCCCGAAAATGCGTGAAGCGATTAAAGAAAAACGTCGTGGAAAACTATAGTTTTGCGTGTTGTTTCTTCAAGATAACGCTCCTGTTCATCGATCGGAATTTGCGCTCAATGCAATCCGCTGTGCTGGCTTCAATCTCCTTGACCACCCACCATATTCTCCGGACTTAGCCCCAAGTGATTTTCACTTATTCCCAAAATTAAAAGAGGACATTCGTGGAACAAAATTTTACGATAGTGACGCTGTTATGGCTGCCGTAGAGGAGTTTTTCGAGAGCCAAGCAAAACCATTTTTTTCACAAGGGATAAGGAAGTTAGAAACGCGTTATTCTAAATGCATTGCATTGGAGGGAGATTATGTAGAAAAATACAATTATTTTTTTTAAATTGCATTTTTTAATATTGATTCCAAGAAAGTTTTGATTCACCCTCCTCGTATTTATATATATATATATATATATTTATGTATGACCACGCATAACTTTTTACAGAGTAGTCCGATTTTGATGATTCTTTTTTTAATGAAAAGGGTATACCCGAAACTTGGTCCCATATAAATTTGGGAAAAAAAATCCAACCCTAAGGGTGGGAAAATCGGGGTGATTTATTGTTCACTCACAGATTGAATGCTGAGTTGTGTATTATTACTCTACTCAGTGCCACATATGCCTGACCTTTGGCAAACAATTAGTAGATTATAGCCACAAAAAATTATAAAATAAAAACTTTTTAACAAAAAAATTAAACCGCCGAAAAAACTGAAAAGCAAAAAATAATAAACCTTTTTTATTTAACCTTAATAACTAAGTTCTTAAACTAATGTAAGTATACCTACATAATTTTGAGTCGGCGCCGTTTAAATTTAAGGCAATTTAGTGATCTTTGTTTATTGATTGTTTGGCGCCGACTCAAAATTACTTAGGTATACTTACATTAGTGCTCTCATGCATGACCAGATCCTGAGAGTTTGTAACAAAGACTAGGTAAAAACCAAACGAGAAGGTGTTACAGGGACACCCGGTCGGAACGAAGTTCCTTTAGCTTGTGCACACTTGGCCAAAATGTCACTCATTGTTCGGTCTAGCTCTCATTCGCCAAGTGTGCAGACTATAAGTTCCGATAAAAAACTTCATTCCAAAACTCGTGATGCGAGCAACACTAATAAGCTATGAGCTAACCTAAGTATCAGAGTAAAGTGTGGTACCTACCTGGTATGGCTAGTAACTGCAATGCCTGTACTAGGGCTGCAACAAGTGTGCGACGATGCGTTAAAAGAGCAGCGGTGCGTTCTGCGGCGGCCGCGGTTTCAACACGAAGTTTCGTCGTAGCACCACTGACTTCTTCAGCATGTCTTTGCAGTATTGCATTCTGAAAAATATATATTTCAGTTATTCAATAATTTTGTTCATGTATAAGTTTAAAAAAAAACAATAATCGTGAATTGCTTTCTTCATTTTTTCAGTTAATTCCTTTATCTAATGCAATTTACAAACCTGCTGCTCATAATCCGAATTTGCTTTGCGTAGCTGCCTTAGTTCAGATTCTCTTAGTTTATTATGTTGAAGAAACTGATCAGTGAATATTGGTATATCTGTGTCTCCAGCTGTCAACTCTTCACCCTATAGACAAAATATATTTATCAGATGAAATAACACAGGCAATAATAAATTTGTCTATGTCGACTGTAAAATTATGAAACTTACTGAAGCCGGTGTTATGCAAGGTCTAGGACGTGGTGGGGTAGGCTGTCGTGGCACATTCACGGGCATGGGGGCCACAGGACTATTTGTATTCGCCGTAGCATTTTGATCTGTAGAAACTTGTGCAGTCCCTGCCATTGAATAACATTTTGTTTATCAACATATCCTTTCAAGCAATGAGTAAGTGTTGACTTTTAATGAAATACATAGGTAATATACTGATGCAGGATATCACTATTAGAAATAGAACTATATTTTACAAGCTTCAAGACTTCACATGGCAATTTTTTTAAATTTTAGTGCTGTTGGCTTTGTTTAATTTGCCAAAAGGTGAAATACACACTATATAACAGTAGTCTTTTCTTATATAAGTCATTCATATAAACCTTTACTTTTGAGAAGCTCTTATTTTATTATTTATACATAGAACTTTAATGTTAATTACCTCCAGGGACAGAATTTTCTGGTGGATTATGTTTCACTTTCTTCGACAAGATTGCATCCTTTTGCTCCATCTGTTGTTTCCTGAATTCTTTATATGCATCTGTCTTTTTGTATTCAGCCCATTCCCTGATGTATCTTATAAAATTAAAAATAACAACTTTAATATAAATTAATTAACAGATATAAACCATGATTATATAACACATTTAATTATTACACATATACATTTTTTTTCCCAAATAAAATAGTATAAATACATGTAATTGCATTTTGTTTAATAGAGAATTAAACAAAATGCAATTACTTGTTATTATTCTAGTTGTAAGTTTTTCTCAAAGAATTTGCTTTGTTTTATTTGTTCACGAAGATTCTACTTTATGTTTTATTATTGTGTGTATTTTTATTTCTTTTAACTTTAACTACATAGTTTTTAAATTGTGGAAGCTTCTGGCAACTGTAAGCACTAAATTGTACATTATTTATCTAGATATTAGACTGTAAGCTTTTTGAAGAATAAACAATAACTAAATTTTTAAATTAAATTATTATCTACAGTAAAGTATGGCGTATACCTTTCTTTATCTTGGTCTGCAGCATCCAAGTATTGTTTCTTCTCTTCATGTGGCAGCTTGCTCCACTCACTAGCTAGCTGGCGTGTCAGCTCTGCAAACCCTAGGTCTGGTTGTTCAGCACGGAGTTGGTCTCGCCGCTCATTCAAGTATCGGACATATCCTACAAATTGTTTAAATAATTTCATGGGAGATATAAGACCTAAGTTGTTTGATACAGGGCGAAATATATTTAAGGAGCAGTATTACATGTCCTTTTCATAGATGTACATACACATATCTATGAAAATGTAGGCTATCAAGTCACAAAATATCTCTTATTGAATTTCGGGAAGCAGTCGTCATGTTGATAAAAATAAGTATTACCGGTCAGAGGTTGACGAGGCGCTGTTACATCGCGAGGAACTTTGGGTTTCCTTTTTTTGGGTTTTTTGGAGTTGGACTTCTGTGCGTCCTTTATTACTGAAGGAACAGGCGGAGCAGCTAACTCGCCAGAATTCGTTGCGATAGGTGCTGCAGCATTAGTACTAGTATTTAGTTCTTTGTTTGGTGCCTCCTCATTCTGGGTCGATGGCGATTCTGTAGTTGCTTCAGTTGGTGGTGGTTCAGACTCCATATTTACTAGGATACACGATCAAAACAACCGCAAATTCTGCCGCAAAATACACAATTTTAAGCTTTTTGTATCAACTTTCAAAATCGCGGAAAATCGGAAGAAAACTGGTACCTACCAAACTAAACATATTTTTTGTCACCTCACACCATCACACCATTGACTGACAGCCGACTTGATAACTTGACAATGACACCATAGCTATTAGAGGCAGTCAGTATTGCCACAACCCCGAATAAAGCATGGTTTATTCGAACGGTAAATAAATACCGTATTATACGGTATATTATTATGTCTCAATACACACCGCAACGCTGGTGATTTTTTGATTTTTGTAGTGTGTGACCCGACTCAGCCCCATGTCCATGTGATAATTAGTGGGAGTGGTTTTCGGTTGGTCCTATTTGGTATCGGATCGATGACCATTGGGGCAGACCAATTTGGGTGTACAACTGTAGACCACGAATCGGCGTATGTATACCTAGCATAGGATAAGGATAACCTCAGGCTAGGTGGTGACGATCTTCGCTTGGTAGTTAGGAATTAATGGAGGCATGCACAATAAGAGACGTACGGTACCTAATTATGTTCATGTTCTGGACTGCTGTAGCCGGCGATGGTGTTGAAGGTCCAGTCATTTAGGTATTGACTGTTGGCTTGCTATTACCCCCTAGGCATAATTTTTAGGATTCCGTAGCCGATTAGCAAAAACAGAACCATGCTCGTCTGTGCGGATATGACACAGGCACTATTAGCACTATATCGATGAAAATTGAAAAACGTTTTTATGCTTTTTTTTTTTTTTGTGGATGGGAAATCATCAAATGACTCCTCCCGCTCTGGGTGGAGCAGAAGGGAGTGTCAGACTCTTACTGACTAAAACCCACCCGTGTTCCTTCCTTAGCCCTTTATGTACCAGGGCAGCGGTAACCCTTTCGGACGATCCCGCTACCCCGGCAGGCTTCGGCCCTGTCGGGCCTCGTCAACTACGCTGACATCTCTCTGAGGCGCACGTGGAACACATACGCGCCGTCCGGCACGGGCCTGGTCCTGATCGGACGGAGAGCTACCCATTGCTCTCCGCCCGCAGGCCCGCGCCTACGGTGGCCGGGAGTCGTCACGCGGCTCCCGACGCCCGGAACGTTTTTATGCTTAGAAGGGATTTAATGAATTGTTAGTTAATTATTGATGAGTGATAGTCCAGTGGATAAGGCCTCTCCTCTTATGCACGAAGTTGTGGGTTCAATTACCAATGAAACTAGATTTGCGACCACCATAATACACAACGGTTAGCTACGTTTTGACTCCGCAAATTGAGCGTTTCAAGATTCAGCCATTAGGATTGTAATGTAATTTGTAGGTAATAAAACACAGCTCCTTTTACTTCCAATTGTTTTTAATATATTGTACTATTTGATGTAAACCTTCTTTCCCAGCATTGCCACCAAGATGTTCTATTTCAAGTAAAATGTTGTTTTCTTTCTTTACTAATTTAAAAAATGCATGTACTAGGGGTTGGTTTTTACTGGTATGTGCAGAACCATCTAGATGTTCATCATGATTGTTTTCATATAATTCTTCTTGACTGCTGAAACTTTCGTCAACTTTTGGTGACACTGGTACATTTGTGCTATTTGATACACTGTCTACTTGATCGCCGTTGGCTGAAATGCTCACAGTGATATCTTTTTCCGGATCCAATTTAGGTACTTTGGCATGACCTTCGCTTCTTTTTTGCAGTCTCCTCTTACGTCTTTGATTAGACCAAGTATTCGTATTTGCAACTATATCAAGTGTTACGTTCTTACCTCGCTTATCAAGTAGTTTATGAGTGATACTTAACTTATCAAGCATCTCTTTTATTTTGCTTAGTGCTATTTCCGTTGTATTATCACAATTTGTTAATTCAGGTAACAAGTATATTGTTGGTGTATGTTTTTTCCTTGGTTTGTCTCTTGGAGGTACTGTAACAATTTACTATTTTTAATTAAATTGATGTAATGACCTATATTATCATAACAACAGTCTAGTTTATCTTTGTAATTTCCATTCACGTGGAAAATTTTATTTGATTAAAAAAATTGCTGCTCCATACATGTTGACTGTGTAGGTATTACACTTTTGTATGAAACAGCTACTCTGGGGGGACTAGAATTATGAGCTGAATTCATGGTAACAGATTGCGTGTCAAAGTTTCTTAGACTGTGTATACACATTACAATCTATCTTTATGTATGTATATTAATAAGTACCTATTATTATCTTGACAAAAAAATAATACGAATTACGTATTTCTCGAAAATCAACAAGTAACAGGTATAACGGGGAAAAAATTTTAAAGGGAGAATTTGGCTGCTTACTTAGATTTGGTACAAATAACTCCGTGTAGAAACTAGGGACTAATACTTATCTAGATAAATAATAAAGATCGTAATGATTATTTTATTTTTAAACTACTCTTTATAGGGGCTAGAAGGGGAGCTAAAAATCGAAGGGGAACATATAAAATCCACGCAGAAGAAATCACGGGCGAAAAGCTAGTATTATATAGATTAGGCATATCTAAAATTTTGGTATTTAAACATAATAAATTCAAGCGTACTGAACTGCCAAATACTACACTGAGTTAGTGACAATTTGTATTAATTATTATGCTGTGTATTTTTCTAAAATAAAATAAGATCAGTGCCACCATACCTAGATTAAATAAATCATAGTCTTTGTAAGTCCATGCCAGTCCCCACCTCGTAACACGACCTTGGCAAAACTCAGTGTGAGTGTGTTTAATTTCCTCCGATTTTAAGTCTTGTAATAAAACATTTAAGTTATATTTATGGCCTACCATAGTGGTAAATATTCTGAAAAAATAAAACAAATGATTGAATTATACTATAAAAAGTGTTGTAGTAGAACTGTTTTGATTAAAGAGAAACAAACACTTACAGCATATTATCTCTGTGCTCTTTGCTCTCCCTAATGAGTTGTCTACAAAATTCCAACTCGCCACCTTCAGTGATCAGCTCCTGTGGTGACCCTGTAAAACCATTCTTTGGTGGTAGTCTGAAAAGTAATGTAATAAAATTAACTACACTGAACATACCACTATGCACTACAGATGCACTTAAATTTACACTATTTATACTAATCGTAAAGCTGAGAGAAGAGGAAGAACGAAGAGAACAGTTTGTTTGTTTGAATGCGCTAATCTCTGGAACTACCAGTTGGATTTGAAAAATTAGTTTTGCATTTGCAGGCCAATTTTTGAGGAAGGCTAAATAACATCACGCTGGGACCCCTTAGGGGCCAACCAAGTAAGGCGGGCGATGCGATGCGACGGGGTGGCAAGAAATTTCACATTGACGAAGTCGCAGGCATAAACTAGTATCATATTAATGCTTCACATAACCACAGACAAAATATTACATTTTTTAAAATAAATACTGGTATAAAGCTGCATCCAGTTAGACTGCAAGCTGACCCCAATATAGTTGGAAATAGGCTAGGCAGATGATATTATTTAAATAAGGACATACCTGGCTGGGCTTCTTGATTCACACAATTCCTGTAAGGTGCTGTAGAAAGGCGGGTTACACATACAGAAATCAAAATCTTGCTTGTCATCGTGTTGAAATACATGTGTAATTATAGATTTTGTGGAGTTTTTTCTCACTAAAATAAAAAATTCAATTCAGTAATGGCAAAAAGATACATAAATAGCTAGTGATATGAGTGCGAGGTAATAACTTATTGTTATAAATAATATGTTCTCACATTTAATAAGTTCTTTTAAACTATTTGTTTGTACATTTTCCTCAGCCTTGGAAAAGCTTTCTGTATCAGTTTCTGTTCCAACAAAATTCCATTTATTTTTTACTGCCGCTAACAACGGGTAAATGGCACAAGCTCCTGTTCCTAAAAAAAAAAGACTATCAATATACTTAATATTCCTCGAATTAGACTCAACATTTCCTCCATTTGATTTACAAGGCCAGATTATATTTGAAACTACTTACCAATATCTAATCCCCATATTTTATCTTTTCTTTGAACTGCGTCCAGTAAATCTTCCAGCCATAATATGTAATTAAGCCTTAAAGGAAGGGTTGGAACTAATCTGTCTTTAGGAATGTCTACTTCAAGATTGAAATCAGATTTAAGAAGACACTTTGTGAGAACCCTCAGTGCATGTGGATCTTTGAAGTCAATTGTGATTTTGCCTGTGACATCCTGAAAAATTAAATGGAAGAGATAGAGTCGAAATCATTTAATTCAATGAGACCACTCCTTGAACTTTTTAATGGAGAAGAATGGGCAAGAAAATCCAGTCACGATTCACTTTCTGGGGGAACTCATAAACACTGGTCTTCCAGCTGACATCAGTATACTAGACGGCCATTTTTGCACGCCGTAAGGTAGAATTATTATTCTGTACCATCTCAAACCTGTACCTACATTGTTGGCAAATAAATATTTCTGATTCTGATTCTAACTCTTATATTATCCGTGATTAAATAATAAAAAGGTACTTAGGTAGCCCCAAACAAGTTCTCAACACAACAAAGGTGTCACATAATTCGCAGCTACGATAAAAAAAAATATATCACGACATTCCTTTTGCAATTAGGTCAGCTCTGCAGTGATTTATGAAATATCAACTTACCACTTTCGCAATGGCAGAAAACTCAGAATATATCTTTGATAGATTTCCGAAATCAGGCGGTGTTTTGTAAATGTTACGAGGGTGCATATATTTATTCAAAGCCATTGCATCCGAGTAAGTTCTATTATGAATGGATCTCAATTATTATTTAAAGGTGTTAGAAATTCTAAAACCCTAAATTATCTAGGTACATACTTCAATATAATTGATTTCGGCCAAAATAACAACGCGCATAACAAAAAAAGGCAATCAGTCAGAAAGTCAGAACCAATGTAGTGTATAATCCAAAGAGTACTTTAAGCGCTCGTTCAGACACGGCGGGAACCGCGCGATTATAGAATCGCATGGAAATCGCGCGGGTCTTATTTATATGAGTTAGTTAGTAATCGTTCAGACATAACCGCGCGGTTAATCAAGCCGCGCGGTTACCGCAACCCAACCGCCAGAAAATAGAATCGCGCTGCTCCCGCGCGTTTCTATTACAATGGAGTCTTTACTTCGCGTTCAGTTGCGTTGCGGATACCGCGCGGTGAGCACGTCACTGTTCGTGAGTTCGCCATGGATCGTTTCGACACTGAACTATTTATTGATGAGGTGGAGAAGAGACCTGCAATATGGGACATTCAGTGTGATGATTACTCAAATAAAATTATCAAGAACCGAGCTTGGCAAGAGTTGGTGGAGATATTTGGAAATTGCGAAGACACGGTGGAAAAAAAAAAAATTTTAAGTAAGTAGGTTTATTCACCAAAAAATAATTGACAGAATTATGTTATAATTATTGTTATGAAGCGTATATTATACTCTCCGTATACTTTAGGTACTTAAATAAATATAAACAAACTTCGGCTGCTTTATGCAGACATTTCGAGCATTTTTCAAATGAAGGTCACAACGGTATTACCATATTTCGTTTGTTTACATTTAGTTATGTACCTAAACATTACAAGTACGGTATGTTAGTTGCAGCTATATCTTTGTGTCTTGCCATGGAACACGCCCATCGTTCACAAAGTAATGAGCGAATTTATCTCTGATATTCAAAGATGACGGTGTCCCTCTTCCCGCATGCAAGGTATTGAGATTAGTCATGGGTGCATTATATAAAGTATCTTTAAATTTTAGACCATCTCTAGTCCGCACATAGTTATGTAGAACACAAGAAGCTTTTATTATATCTTCGGCAAAATCTATGTTTACATTTATAGGCCTATGAAAGATGCGCCATTTGTTCGCCAAAATACCAAAAGTGCACTCAATATTACGTCGGGCTCTCGATAACCTATAGTTAAAAATCCTTTTTTCATATGGTAAACATTTGCCTGAATATGGGCGCATTAAATTTTCTGCTAAGCCGAAGGCTTCATCTCCAACTATAACATAAGGCATTGGTGTTAGGTCTACATTAGATATTGGTTTAGGTGTTGGTATGTTTAATGATTTTTCTGTCAGGCGTTTATAAAAAACCGAATTTTTAAATATAGCAGAATCACTGCTTTTGCCATAAGCCCCAATATCAACATAAGTAAAGCAATAGTTGGCGTCGCAAAGTGCTAAGAGCACTATGGAAAAGTAATGTTTATAGTTATGATACAAAGAACCCGAATCAACAGGCTTTATAACTCGGATATGCTTGCCGTCTATAGCACCAATGCAATTTGGAAAATTTGCATATCTCTCAAAGTCTCGTGCTATTGTCTTCCAGATATCTTCAGTCGCTTCGGGCATGACTATGTTTACCAACTTATTCCACAATGATTTACATACTTCGCGGACAATTCCAGTAATCGTCGATTTTCCTAGGCGATAATTGTAGCTTAGTTCTCCAAATGAACAACCCGTACCAAGATATCTGAAACAAGAATATTATTAATAATGTTATTATTTTTAGGTACACAACTCCAAAAAAAATGGAAAAACATACGAGATTGCTACAATAAAGAATACAAAAAAGAAAAAACAACTCCTTCTGGTTCAGGTGCTCGTAAAGGAGCCCGATATATGTATTTTTCAAGATTATCTTTCCTGCAGTATAGTGTAAGTAATAAAGACACTACAACTAATATTGAAGAACAGAATGAAAGGCAAAGTGAGGAGACAAGTGAACTAAACGCCAATGCAACCGAAGCCACTGAAATACGTCCCCCTAAACGTAAGAAAACACAAGTGCCAGAAGAAAAAATAGCTGTTTTAATAGAAAAAAGTATCGAGTCACGAAAACATTTTCAGAATGAACTTCAAGAAAATAGTATTACCAAGCAAGATGACGACAAACTCTTTTGTTTGTCGTTATATAAAGAACTCAGAAAAGTACCAGAAAATAGGCGTTTAGCAACCAAAATTGAATTACTTCAAGTGATACAAAAAGGACAAAGCTTACCACCCCCTGTTCGCTACAATACTCAGCAGATCACACCTACGTATTGGCAAGGACAACAGTATACAAGCCCGCAAGGATATTTTACTACATCTGGATCATCTCCTCCTGTTCCGGCACCGTCACCGTCACCATCGCAATTTAGTTCTGGCTCTCAGTCCTCTACAGTTATAGAAAATATTTATGCTGATTTTGAAGAACAATAAATAAATCTTACCTTAAAGTTATTACGAGTTTCTCTTCCGGTGACACGCTTGGCCTCAAATGCGTTTCAGAGCATGAAATATCTTGCCTGATCAGTTCAATTAGTTCATCAAAAGATTTTATTGACATTCTCAAATAGTCAAAAAATTTGTTATCATACATTCTTAATATTTGGGATATAATGTTACGAACTGACCATGTACTAGTCGGTCACGTAATATTGGATGCACCCAATACCGCCTTTTTCTTTTCTTTTTTTTAAGGAGCAACCACAGTAAACACACTTCTTCGTCGACCTCCATTTTGAAACTGACGCTTAACCCGCACGAAATCGCATACTAACCGCGCGTGTCTGAATAGCTTCACAATTTTGCGGTTTGAACCCGCGCGATTCGTAAAAGCACGATTCCCGCATGTCTGAACGCAGGCTAAGATACCGGAATCATAATCTATGGTCAGAATGACCATAACATGTTGACACTGTCATGATGACAGGACAGACAGACCACAGAACACATTATATTATTATATACCCCAATCTCTATGTAGAGTATGTAGTCTGTGACTGATACCCTAACAATGGCATTAGTAGGTATGTATTATCTGAGTGGTATTAAGTATAATATTAGTTCTAGTATAGATTCTATACTTCTATAATAATAGGGGTTAAAGTATGAAAATGCCGTTTTATTGTAATAGGTACTTCGACTTGACATAGAACCTTCATGGTTTGAGATTTTTGAGTGAAACTTTTTTCACATGGTACCTATGAAGTTCTTCTTTTAAAAAATGTGCAACATTCGATTATCGACTTTCAGTGGTTTTTTTTATTCAGCTTAAACAAGAAAATCGATTCGAAAATTCGAGTTAATTTTGAATACGAGTTCCGACGCGGAACTAATGCGGCAGAAACCGCTCGCAATATCAATGTTGCGTTTGGATAGGACTGCTAATGAACGCACCGAACAATGATAGCAAAACTAGCAGCGAAACAGCCCCGACTCATGAATCGATCTTCACCATTATTGCTCCATGATAACGCGAGACCTCATACAGCACGAAAACCGTTTTAACTCTACAGGAACTGCAATTATAAACAATTCGTCACCCTCCATATTCACCAGACCTTGCTCCAACGGACTACCATTTTTTTCGTGATTTGGACAAGTTTCTACGTGATAAAAAGTTTTCTTCTCAGGAGGCAGTACAAAATGCTTTCACACAGTTTGTCGAATCTAGATCACGAGAGCTCTATCGCAAAGGCATAAATGACCTTCCTATTAGATGGCAGCAATGTATAGATAATAATGGTAATTATTTTGATTAAACAAATATGTTAAATTAAAAAAAAAAACCAATGAAAATTTTTCAGTACAAATCGGCAATTTCATACTTTAACCCCTAATACTAATATTATACGTTATACCGCTCTGCACATGCTTTGTGCAGACGTTTTATCCGGTTAGCCATAGATGGCGTTGTGCAAATACGTAATTTTTCTGAATACGTGGATTGATGACGTTGTCGGTAATTGACTAATGTAATTATATAGTAATATGAGTAATGGTAGATATAAAATAGTTGGATGTCATTCTATTAGTTGTTTGATGTCATACATGCTTCGTTGGTTCTTAACTATCTCAAGTTGAGGTAATCTATACTAATAATAAAGCTGAAGAGTTTGTTTGTTTGAACGCGCTAATCTCTGGAACTACCTGTCGCATATAAAAAAATATTTTTGCATTTAATAGCCCAATTCTCGAAGAAAGCTATTGCTTACATCACGGTCTAGGACCCTTAGGAGCCGAGCAAAGAGAAAAAAAGACAGAGACAACGCTAAGCGAAAAAGGCTATTTAACATCACGCTATGAATCTTCGGAGCCAAGCAGTTAGAAAAAAAAACTTGAGAGGTGTCAAGGGACACCCGGATGGAACGAAGTTCCTTTCGATTAATTAGTGAAGGAATTGTAATAAAATTTTATTTTATCAAAAAGTGTCGTGACAACTTTTCGTAAGAATTTTTTCCGTCTAGCCCCCTTTTACAACGCGCGATAAGGAACTTCGTTCCAAAAGTCACAAAGAACGCTAAGCGAAAACGAAGTAATAGCGCAGGCAGGCGACGCGATGCGACGGGTCGGGTTGGAGGAATCAAAACTTCAACACGGAAGAAGTCGCGGGCTGAATCTAGTAATGGGCTTAAAACTAAAAACTCGTCACAGGTGGCAGCACAGCTCAAAGTCGACTGTACAGGGCGCCAGCACATCAAGCTACCCGCGAAACTGTCAAAATTTCGCAATCAACCTTGAACCTACAAGCTACGATTTTTTCGTTTATGTTTACTTTTATGTCGATCAGAAATTAAACGAACACTAGATAACACCATGTTCAAATATCCGTCTGATTATTTTACTTGGAGAGTATTAATTTGAATTATTGTGATGAGAATTGGGAAGAAGGCGTATTCAGTGCACCGGGGCGCATAATAAAATAAGGAAATTAAATGAAATTGTTGTGACACTCACATCGATTTAATTTCATTTTCTTATTTACACGCCCGATTCATGTCACCAAAAACGAAAAAAAAAAGCACATAAAGCGGGATATTATTGGCATAATATGAAATAGAAACTGCGTAAATATTCATAACCCATATTCACTGCGCGTGGTCCGACATGCATTTTATTATTATTGTTTTTTCAAAGCCGCGCGGCCGTGGCTCGTGAGTTCTTATGATGGGGACGCGTGTTGCATACATTATCAACAGCCTCGCGAGGCATTGAGTCCGCGCCACTCTAACTAGTGGGGACGCGCCTTAAGGAGGATGCTCCAAGGTAGCCCACGAAATTCAAATTTTCTTACGTTTTTTGCAATTTGCTGGTCAATACTAACTTGTACGTTGATAAAAATATGATTCGCGACCGTAACAAATATGTATTTACAGAATTATAATCATTAGAATCAGTAATACAATATAATAGTATAAGAAAATTTGAAATTCGCGGGCTACCTTGGAGCATCCACCTTAATTTTTTGTTTTTCGCCCATATAATGGCAAAAAGCAAAGCATCCACCTTAATATGTCGTGTGCAATGTACAACCCTACAAAGTACAAACTCTAGTCTTTGGTAATTTTTTGATTGGAGTCTGTGGTTTGACGTTTGACTTTCCGCTATTTCGGTGGGACTCTTTCTTTGTCTGCTTTTTCTCTGTGTCACCGACGCGCGTTTGCAGAAAGGAAAAATACAATAATATTATTTTAAAGATTCACTTTTATATAATTTGGCCATGATGGTTGACCAAATTGAAATGGCTTTAGATGATATTATAAAAGCAAACAAGAAAACACCAAGAGGTGGAGGAGGTGCTGGACGAAAATTCAATACCACCAGAAAACCTGGTGGCGGCCGTGGAGGTTCTGGTGGTGCTGCTGCTGCTGGTGGTGGGTTTAGAAATGGCCGCACGGGGGGTGTATTACGTGGAAGAAACCGTGGCGGTATATCTAAATCAGCAAATTACACAAGGGTAAATTATTACATAGATGGTTATACAAATTACAAATGGCGGACAAACGTGGTGAAATGACGCATCTTGTTACACTCTCAAATCAAAGGACGATCAAGTTGCAATGATGACTCAGTTATCTCTTTGGCCATATTGTATGTAGCAGTAGTTAAACACTGCATATCGTATTTTCGCTCTTGCTAACCTAGATCATAAGATCTAAATTTGGCTTCGAGAAAGCACTCCAATGTTAAATACGCGTTTGTCATGTTCTACAATGTTTAGACTGGAATATTTTCGTCTGTAAATAAATGTCCAGATGTTTGGCATCAAAAGCTAGCGAAATGCATCAAACAAATACAACACTTCAGATGTCACCTTTTCGGGATCACTGCGATTCAACCTAATATTCACTGATTTAGTGGAATTGCCAGGATAACCTGGTGGGAATATGTCACCGTGTTGTCTTCACCATGGAGTCTTATAAGGCTCTGGGCTGCAGGCATGGGAGACAAGGAAGTCTGCTGTGGTGTTCATTCCTGACTAGATCTATTTGCAAGATGCAGTACTAAAATCAACGCGAGTGTGTGCCAGTCAGTGCTAAAATAAGAACTTCATTAAAATGTGGGACAAATTAATCCAGTTGTAATTGCTTTCAAGCAATTTGAATTTTTTTTTTTATTTATTTGTCAATATTGTTTTGTAATTTGCATTGTAAAATTGTATATTGTTACATATAATGTAGCAGTGTCTGTAACTAATTTGTATGCCACACTATTACACTTGGGTGTAATCATGTTCAATGAGGCATTGAGCGGCTAATCTGCAAGCTCTTTGAAGGACCACCTATTTCAGGGCGATGTTAACAGCGCATGGAAACATGACATGTTCAATGACTTTGGTGAAAGGAAGATTCAGAGAAATGCCATGCAGGCTATCACAACTGGTCCAACTAAGTTGTTAGTATCCAATCTGGATTTTGGAGTATCTGATTCAGACATACAGGAGCTGTTTTCAGAATTCGGCACTCTGAAAAGTGCAGCCGTACACTATGATAGATCTGGAAGGTCTTTAGGTAAGCATAGCTCATTAAATGTGTCTATTTTAATTAAGTGGCTATATACCAGTGATTACAACCATGCTGTAACTTCTATTTTAGGTACTGCTGATGTAGTGTTTGATAGAAGAGCTGATGCTTTGAAAGCCATGAAACAATATAATGGGGTGCCGTTAGATGGGAGAGCAATGAACATACAACTAGCAACATCTGAAATCAGCACTTTTAGAACTGAAGAAAGAAGTCGTATTGGTGGTGGCGGCAGTGGTGGAGGTGGTGGACCAGTTAGGAGAAACATTAATAGAGGTATTTATCATGTTTGTGTCATTGATGCAGCTTTATGTTTGGTTTTTTTTGGAAAACTCATGTCATTTGTTTTGTGGTAAAGAGATAAATTTTCTTTGTGGTGTGTGGTATCTGTCTAGCAGTTAGACTTTTGATTTGATGAGTAGCTAGCAGGCACTGTCATGTACAGATTATCATTAAAGTAAAAACATTGCATGATAGTACATGACAGGGTGGTTTCGGTTCAGTTGGATCTAGAAGTTTGATAATAACAATTGAAAATCAAATCAATGAGATCTATGGTAAAATATGTCTCATACATGACACTTAAATAAACACGATTTGTTTGTACAGGTGGAGCAAACAGAAGTCAAAGTGGAGGTGGATCACGTGGCAATGCACGCCGTGGTGGGGGCCGTGGAGGAGCCGGAGCAGGCCGTGGCAAGCGTCCTGCACCCACTGCTGAACAATTGGATGCAGAGCTTGATGCTTACGTCAAAGAAATCAAGTGAATGATTAATATATGTGTAGTGCAAAAGACACTAATTTAAATAAGTTTAGAATAATACTAATGGACTCATCAAGATTGACAGCAGAAATTTTATAGTCAGACACAATAAAAGCTAATTATGAAGGTTAGCTAACTGATAACTATAAAATTGTGGAATTGTTATTTTGATTCAATGTGAAACAGTTTAATAAACATGACTCCGGTACACACGAATAAATGGTTAATTTAAGTCCCATCATTTATCGTACTTTGTAATCTAGCTAACTTAAATATTCCTTGACTTTATTACTTAGTATTTTGATACTTTGTAACTGTTCTATTCTTTTGCAAGGATGCCTTGATTTTGTTGTTTGTCTAGCTGGCAAGCAGCCAGCTAGACAAACGAAGTTATATATTGGTTTGAAACTCAAACCTAATAGATACGGTATGGTACTCTACGGTTTTGCACAAAATCAATTACCTATGTATTTCCTACAAAAATTCTTCAGGATCCTTTGCAAATCCCATTCTAAAATTATCATCATCCTCCTACCTGATCCTGCAGCCTAATTTCGTAACACACGATCAATCGGAATCCGTTTCATTTTGACAGTTCAACAACATTCGTTGCGGTGTGCGTAAGGCGCTCCACCCACTGAACCGCACCCCGTCGCGTAGCGCGGGAAACAGGCCAATTCCACGCGCGAAAGCGCGTTTTTTTTGTTGAATTTGTATGTAAAAAATCACGCGCGGGGGCGCGTTATCTGCGTCCCGGCGCGTTGTAGTGGGTGTTGCGCCTTACCCTGGCGAAATGTTGTGCATTTGAGAGGTCAGACCATAAAGGCGCGGGCCCACCGCGGTGCACGGAGAGGCTACGCACGTGTATTAAGCTTCGCTTTGTAAGAAAATGTATGTGGTTGTGTCCACTGCAACCCACGGAGAGGCTACGCATGAATTGACGTCATTGATACACGCGTGGCTTGCTCGAATAGGCGCGGTTACATAGCTCAACGCTGTCAACGTGGGTCTACGTTTCCACTGGAGTACACGAATAAGACCCACGACTATGTACAGCTCGGTTATCGCAGAGCAGTTTTCAGTCATACACGTTGTGGAACGGACGCGTTTCGTGTTTCTCGTATATATCGTATCGAGGTACCTACTCATAGAATGGTATTGGTACTGACTTTGCTAGACAGTTCTTCTGACGATGAATCCGAAAGTGAGATTGATGATCTAATCTTGGGTGAATTGCAAAAGAAAAGAAAACACCGGTTCTGGATTGAAAATCATATTAAATTCAGAAATAAACATGGAGAATACAAAACATTATTTATGACATTATGTGATGAAAAATTTGAAAATTACTATCGACTATCACGACGAGACTTCCAGATTATTCATGACATGATTAAAAGTAAAATTGAAAAAAGGAATACCTACTAATTATCGGGAATCTATAAGTTCTGATGAAAGACTCGCCATCGCCATTAGGTATGTTATTTATTTATTATTAAAATATATATATGTATATTTATTATTTAACTGGTGAAAAGTGGGTGTCTATGTGCACCTCTGCCTACCCCTTCGGGGATTAAAAAAAGGCGTGACGTTGTGTGTGTGTTTATTTATTATTTTTGAATGGTTCGAGATTCAAACAGCTGGAAAAGTATCTTGAGGTTGAGGCAAGGGGTTGGCGTCAGACACGGGTCTCACATCAGGCAGGGGGCTGCTATCAGGCAAGGGACTGGCGTCAAGCACAGGTCTCACATCAGGCAGGGGGCTGCAATCAGGCAAGGGACTGGCGTCAAGCACAGGTCTCACATCAGGCAGGGGGCTGCAATCAGGCAAGGGACTGGCGTCAAGCAAATGGCTGGTTTGATAATTTGTTGCACTTCTATAACCATAAGAAGACGAAGTGGAAGGCGTGGAGCAGTAGTAAGTATTCATTGAGTCATAGGACAATGCTTCTTCTTCAGCACGAGTAATTGTTTCAAAAAATTCTCTTTGGACTCGTAGTTGTAAATACTTTGGTAGATCACGTGTCTTTTGACAGAGACTTTCAAATAAATGAGATAATGCATCTGGTGGTCGATTAGCATCAGTAATATGCTTTCTTATTTCATCTCTTTCAGTTCGTCTTTGCTCGCGATTTTTCTCTCGGCGCTGAAGAATCTCTATCATTTCCAGTTGCTTGCTGTTCTTCTTCCCAGATTGAATTGTAGATGTTTTAGCCGGTGAGGGAGGTGATTCAACAACATCAGTATCCGTAATTATTGTATCAGAAGTGTTTTCAGTGTCGTTTCCTTGTATACGATCCGAAAAATTTGAAAAAGTCTCGTTATTTTCTCTGTGTGGCAGTAAAAATTCCATTAAATTCTCATATTTCCACGGATTCATATTTTGTGCTGCCTGTCCTGTAGTAGTCTTACGTCTTCGAAGAGCTTCTCTATGACTATCTCTTAATTTCTTCCAATGAGATTTCGCTTCCTTACCTAGAACAAAAAAAAACATAATAATTGTATGTTACAGATATATGGCAACAGGAGATTCATACCATAGCTTACAGTTACAGAGTAGGAAAAACCTCTGTAGCAAGGATAATCGAGGAAGTTGCCGATGCTATATGGGACTGTTTAGCGCCTATATATTTAGAAGAAATTAAAGATGAACATAAGTGGAGAAATATTGCTGAAAATTTTAAAACTTCATGTGACTTCCCTCATTGTGTTGGAGCTATTGACGGCAAGCATGTCACAATAAAAGCACCTCCAAACTGTGGATCAGATTATTTCAACTATCTTAAAGATCACTCTATAGTGCTTTTAGCGGTTACTGATAGTAAAAAAAAATTTATAATGATAGATATTGGATCAAAAGGCAAATTTAGTGATGGGGGAATATTACGAGAAAGCAACTTTGGTCAGAAGTTATATGCTGGTAATCTAAATCTTCCGCCTGATGAAGCACTTGTAGAAGGTGGCATCGAGGTTCCATATGTCTTTATCGGGGATGAAGCATTCCCTTTATTATGTAATTTGATGAGACCATTTCCCAGAGAAAACAATATTACACAAAATAAAAGAATTTATAATTATCGTCTTTGTCGAGCAAGACGAGTGGTCGAAAATGCGTTTGGAATTCTGAGTGTCCGTTGGAGAGTTTACAAACGACCTTTTGAGTGCAAAGTAGATACAGCCATAAAAATAGTGAAGGCAACTTGTGTGCTACATAATTATTTAATGGAACATAGTTTCACCTACAATTCTGTGACAAATGAAGATATAGCAGCAACTCCAGTTGAGAACCAACTTTTTGATTTAACACATTCGGGATTTAGAAGTTCTAATGACAGTTTTTTTATCAGGGAAGAATTTTGCAATTATTTTAATCATGCGCATGTTTTGAGCTGGCAAAATGCCCGTGTCACAATTTAAACAAATATTAAGTTTGTGTCTACTAGGTAGTAGGTGTGTAATAAATAAATATTAAGTTTGTAGATTTAAAAGTAATATTTTTATAATATTAAATTAGTAACAAAAAATAAGTAAACAAGTATTTACTCACCATTCGCCATTTCACATTCCCTCGCAATCTTTTCCCAAGCCAAATCCTTTTTACCGATGTCTCTGTACGATATATCGCTCATTTTCCATAAACAGGGGTGTAGCTTGACTTTTTCAATAAATAACTCCATAATTAAACCAAATATTATTGACTAAATAAAAATAAAGCCGCCTGTCGTGGTCATCAAATGCACGCGTGCGCCACGAAACCTAGCAATTGACAAAATGGCGCAGGCGTCGCTCGCTTGCTTCCCCGCCCGTCCCACCTCCCGCAGTGCCCCACGGCGGTGCACGGAGAGGCTACGCGTCGCTACGTCATATTCGTGTACTTCAGTGGAAACGTAGACCCACGTTGTCAAACAAATGAATACACGCAGCTAAAATGCGCCGCGTGTCCGTGCACAGCGTGCACTGCGGTGGAGCCGCGCCTTAACAGATAATTGAGTGTATCATGAGGAGCAATTTGTTTACTAATAGCAAAATTTGTGTGAAAAAACACATTTTGCTGGAGTAACGTTTGAAACGTTATCTTGGCAAAATCGATTTTCAAAAATTCGTTCAGCCCGGAACCAAATACATGTATAGATAGAGCTATTGTTGCGGAGTAAATGTTTGTAAATAGCAAAATTTGTGTGTGTTATGGTTCTTGAGTTATTTAAGATTTTGCTGCGGTAACGTTTTGGGATTTCCCAGATCTCGAAAACGGCTCAACGCAGAAGATTGAAAAAAATACCATTAAGGGACCTTCATTTATTTAAACATTAGTTTTTGATTTGGTTGCCGTAAACCAATGGAATTAAATGGTTTCAAAAATCAGATCAAGCGGATTTGCAAGTAAACCAAAACACTTATAACCAATTAAACAGCTGTAAAAAATACCCATGGTAGACGCTTATAACGTCAAAAATATTAAATTTTGTATCGGGTAGCTATAGGAGATCAATTACCTGGAATTATGGAAGGACTATGTCTCCTGCCTGACCAATGATACTATAATCTAGCAGGGGCAGGGCAGGGGGTGACTTGCACACTCCATTAATTGGCCCCCGGAAACCGTTGTTAGCACATAGTGACGTAGTGTATTTAACCCTAGACCATGCCGGGCGCGAGGCGTGCTCGCGAACTTTTATATGAAGCAGGCTACACCTGGCAGCTCCGTGGCCCGTCCGTGATCGCCGTGGTCCCTACAAATTGAGCAGATACGGACGCGGTTCGCGCCCGTGACGATTGAGCATAAATCAGACCTAAGGCGGCGGACCCCCAGGCCTAGGAGGCCTCCAAATCTTGAGTTGAGAAGTACGGTAAAATGGAGTGAATAGGGATGCAGGGGTGAATCGGGATGAAACTTTAAAATGGATTTGTACTTTAAAATAATTTAGTTTGTTGCTAACAAGGTCACTTAATCTTTAAACCTTATTAAAACGCTGGGAGCTATACTTCCCACATCTCAGATTGAAGTAAATCGTGTTTTATTTTTATATGCTTAAACTGCAATGTAATATTTATCTACGCAATCTTAACATTTCAGAGAACTTTTTTTAATGGCAACACTTTTCAGAGAATTATTACATGTCATGGTAAACACACGTCAAAGTCAGTTGACGTGATTTTGCCGCCGAAAACGACCGTTACTTTTTAGTTTTTTGTCTAGAGCTGAAAAAAAATTAGGTGAGTAGATTTGAGTTTTAGCTATGTAAACTAGACTATATTACGGTTGCGTGAAACGTAAAATATACCCAGAATGTTTCGTTTATACCTTGGTAGAGTCGATTGAAATTGAGTCGTCTCTAAGTGGGAAGATATCATCCCAGTGTTCGTCACTGCACACTACATTCGGAAATTCTATATGGACAGGCCTGTTGGTCTAGTGGTTAGTGACACTGACTGCTATGCCGGAGGTCGTGGGTTCGATTCCCACCCAGGACAAATGTTTGTGTAATGAGCACGATCATTTGTTCTGTGTCTGGGTGTAATTTATCTATAATATTTATGTATTTAGAAATATATAAGTATGTTTATCAGTTGTCTAGTACCCATAACACAAGCTCTGCTTAGCTTGGGACTAGATGGCGTTGTGTGATAGTTGTGGAATATTTATTTATTTATTTATTTATTTATATATAAAATCCGTGTCTAAAAAAACTTGGTATATGCAACTTATTTATTATTATTCGTTATTTCCTGATCAGATAATTAGACATCTAGTCTCAATACATTAGAATTTATTGTTTTTATTTTGTTTTAGAAAAATGCCACCTAAAAACCTAACTGAAAAGTTGATAGAAAACATTTTAGAAGAGGATGATTGGTCCGATAATGATTCCGATGATGATTTAGTTTACGGTGATTTTATAATAAGTCCTTCAAGGTACCATTTTTGCAACAAAATGAGGAGGATAGAATCGAGATGCGGTTGGAAGAGATGATTGGGATGGATGATTTGGGTGACAAAGAACATGAGGAAACTACAAAAACATTAGAACCATGTGAGAACTTATTAGAAATACTAAACCCAGAAAATAAAAAGCTAATAAACAATTACTCCCAAAAAAAAGCACGCCCAAACATACCCTTTACAAGCAAGAAAGGGGGCCCATTCGGAGTGCCGGAAGAGATTCGGTTATCGAATGTAGGTATACACATGCCCCAAGAAAGTAACACTTATAAGAGATGCCGGTTCTGTAGCACAAAAAAACTGGAGAAAAGGACAAAAATTGTATGCTCCACGTGCACCGTACCTCTATGCATCAAGGAATGTTTTGAAAGGTTTCATACCACTGGAACTGAATAGACTAGAATTACTTTGCATTTTATTTTTTAAATGATAAATGAAAGACTGATACGAAAAGGATAGTCTGATTGATCAATGTGATAGAAACAATCCCTAATACGTAATAAGTATAATTTCAAACAATTTGAATAAAAAACTTCTATTATAATAATTTATTTTATTTACTACCCGAGAGCCGGAAAGTACTTACCAATACAACTAACTGGCTATTACAAATTCACATCTAGCTAGAGTTACTCGATTAAAAATTTATGGTGAAGTCATTCATTTTTCAATTTCCGAATTCTTCCCTTAGTAAAAGAAACTTGCATTGATGAGTACTTTCACCTGCTTTATTAAAAAATATGATCTATATAATTTTTTACGATAAAATGTAATTCACAAGTGGAGTCAGGGCAACTAGCTAGTGTTTTAAAATATTGATGTCATACTGGACACTGGGAGCTATAGTTCCCACCTTTCCAACCTTTTTACAAGAGAGAACAGACGACGGGATATATACTTCCCACCAAAAACAGGTTGCTTCCCCCCCACTAACTCCTCTTTTGTGTGTATTTTTTAAATCTACGACCCAAAATCACCCAGGAACGTATCTTACTTTTTTGTTAACTCCTCCACAGGCTCGCGTTTGAATAAGGGTTAAAGCAGTAAACATAGAGTATTTTCTGGCAACTAACTATATATTATTTCAACCTTAAAATCCATTTTAAAGTTTCGTCTCGATTCACCTGTATTACGAATCAGCGCTTTTCGAACGTTAACAAAGTAGGTAACTCATAGTCATGTATAAAAGTTCAAATGAACCTAATCTTTCCGCGGCGGTCGCTTCAATTTTCGAGCTCGCTTCGCTCGTTCTTGCATCCTATAATTTCTACTTCTCTAACTTTTCTGCATGAGTCGACAGCTCCTGAAATATAAACTTAGGATTTTTAGGCCGGCCACTAACGTTCGGTTTCCGAATTAGGTTTCCAGAGGAATTCAGATTCCGAATTCCATGAGACTAGCGTAAACGTCAGTTTTTTTTTTTTTTTTTCGGAATTTTATCCAATGATACTGTCCAAAGATACCTGGAAGAAGCTTTAAATGCCTTGATGGGTTTAAAAAATATTTTAACAAATTTTTGAGATATAAATTTAGTCAGCAGAGTAAGTTTTTGTTGAGATTTAGCTCAGCCGTTTTTGCAAAATGTCTGAATTGAGTGATCCACATTTTTGGCAATAATTGAAGTCCCTTGAGAGTGACATTTTTTTTATTTTGGGCTATGAGTTTTGACTATTTTTGACTAAATGTACCATCAGATTTTGTCACGAAATAAAAAAAGATCACTCAATCCAAATGCACATGACCAGTACGTATGTACGTACGCTTGTGACAGCACATACGTAATCATGGAAGACGAAGACGAATTGATTGCTATTGCACGTTTACTGCCGCTAAACAAGAAGAGGAATCGTCGTTACCGCCATTATTACATTTTCGGCTTCACACATTTTGTTACCTACGACGACGACGGGTCGATAGACGTCCACATATTACAAGGCTCGCGCGGATCTGAATTGAAATTTCCGTGCGTGTTGTCGAACAAAAATGTACGCGAGCGCTGCGTTCGGGACGACGTCATTAGGGTATTTTCCGTTCTCACGATGAACGCATCGAACCGAACGTTAGGTTTTTTTTTTGTTCGGAAAAAATAAGAATAATGTGCGCCTTGTTGAATATTTTGTATGTAAGCAGAGCATTCAGGTTTCCGAATCTGAATTCCTGATCTGGAGGCCTAATTCGGAAACCGAACGTTTGCGGCCGCCCTTAGTTGTATTTTTACTAGTTTTGACAAATTCAAATCTGGGTTTTACAAAAAAATTCAGACGTCTGCGATGCTTTTTCAGCGAGATATCGGCTATAATGTGTTTTTCACCGTTATAATGGCGCGGCCATGGGGTTTTAAGTCTTGCAGCTCCTAAAATATAAACGCAGGAATTTTTTCTATATTTTTAATTTTTTTTTACAAATTAAATCTGTTATTTACCTAAATTTCAGGTCTCTGCAATGCTTAGTTTTAAAGACCTCCGTGGCCGCGCGGTTCGCCGCGTTTCAATGGCGCGGCCACGTTCAAACCCTTATAACTTTTTAACCATAGCTTTGACAAATTATTGTTTTGGGAATCAACTTTTACAAATTGTTAAGTACAAAATATGGCTGGTTTTTTTTTTTAAAAAAAACGTGTCCGCGCCATTGTAACGGACACACAAAGCAACTATTTTATAGTGTCTATTTCAGTATGGAATGTTGAAAGAAACCTAAACTAGAAATCGGAGATGGGGTATAAAAAAATTTCGAGCCCGCCTTGCTCACTTGACTCTTGATTCCTGCTTAAACCTAACGCTTTTCCAAAAAAACCGGCCAAGTTTTGTCGCCCTGTTTTTGGAACGAAAATCAACACAAACATTTTTGTTAAGCGCCCATAAACTGTTGTTATTGGTTGGCCAGATCATTAAACAGGTGTTATCTTGATACATCGATCATTTTCGTTGTTACGGGTGCAACAGAATCACACAGTACCTGCCTAGGTACTTACTTTATTGAAAAACAGTATCCTAATATTAGAAGGTAATATACATATAGTAAAATAATCTGTGGGTGTTTCTAATTTCGGTTAATTAAAAAAAAAAACAACCGACTTCCAAAAAACCACTGAGAAGCAAACTAAAAAATAACCAAAGAGTATATAACTGTAACTAATATGAAAAATTGAAAATAACTCAATAATTTCAGAAGTCTGTGTCTTTGGTTTTGTATTTTCGTTTTTTGCCATCGACTTCCGAAATTATTATTTTTTTCGCTTTGTAGTGTTTTTTTTTGTAATATTTTTTTTATTTTTCATCTCTTTGAGGCGCGCGTGGAACACATACGCGCCGTCCGGCACGGGCCTGGTCCTGATCGGACGGAGAGCTACCCATTGCTCTCCGCCCGCAGGCCCGCGCCTACGGTAGCCAGGAGTCGTCACGCGGCTCCCGACGCCCGGAGCGTCTCCCTCGGCGGCTGAGGCGTGAGGTTCTCTCCCTCGCCCATCCCGCCATTAAACAACACTAATAACAACTTAAACACACTAATTATAAAACACAATCGCTCCTAAGTCGCACTTGAAGATCGCTTTCGATGTATTCGCTTCTATCGCAGAACCAAGTCTGATTGGTCGCTTTTTTTTTTTTATATATATGGCATCTCGTAGTTGACCTTGAGAGGTCGTGACTACTTAACCGGACTATCCTGTGGTTGCCTTAAGAAATCTTAAAGCCTCCAGCCAGGGCTAAAACTAATTAAAACTAGGCGACTGCACGCTAAGGGCACCCCCTGTGGGGTACGAACCTCGGCTTAGGGTGTCGCTGGGAGAGGGCAGCAAAGGGACAGGCTGGATCGAAATAATATTTTTAGTGCTTGGATGAGCACGGCGTTTCCTAGGACTATCTCTGAGAAGAAAGGCCGAAACAAACTCAGAGGTCACGGTCGTGAATTTACATTTATTAGCTCAGCTACGACGCGAGCTGGCTCTTCATCAATGAAGGGTCGGGCTGGTGAGTTTACTTGGGGACGTCGCGATGGACCCCGGCGGCGGGGTCGGAATGTCGGTTTTTTGGATTTGTAAACTGTATTGGTTGCCCTATCGCTCTCCTGGAGGAGGGTTATGGGGTCATCGGGGTCACCGAGAACATGCCTTGGACGGCGAAGCTTACTAATATTGGAGGGGGTGTATTTGGCGGCCGCGACAACCAGAGGGTTGCGATGCTTGGCGGCTGTGTCAAGAGAGAGAGAGAGAGGTGTGAGGCGTTTCATGAACTGCTGGATGGTGGGGATCTTGAGATCGATATGGAGGATCTCGTTGCGAACAAACCAAGGGGAGTTTGTGGCCTTGCGGAGGAATCGGTTCTGTAGTGTTTGCATCCTATGGATGTGGCGGGGCTTGGTATGAGCAAAGACTACGCAAGCGTAAGTCATTATGGGACGGATGCAGGCTGTATACAAGCGCATTTTGCACTTGAGTGACAGCTTGCTGCCTTCATTGAGGACGGAGTGGAGACAACCGAGAGCGAAAGCGGCGCGCGAACGGACCGTCTTTATGTGCTCTGAGAAGGTAAGGTGTTGGTCAAGGATAACACCAAGGTATTTGGCTTGCCGAACATGGTGATGGGCGGAGGGGGGGTGGGTTGGAGTCTGGGTTTCAAATAGAGAACCGCTTGACTCTTATCGGGGTTGACTTCGATACGCCATTTCCTGAACCAAGCAGCCAACTTGTTCGTGCGGTCCATGGCCCTATATGGGGCCCCGGTATGGGCGCGTTCACTGCGGCTTCGAGCCGCACACTACCTGAACGCGCCCCAAAAGGTGGTAGCCGTAAGGCTGATCCGGGGGTACCGCACGATCTCGCGCGAGGCAGCAAGCCTCCTTGCCGGACTGCCACCATGGGATCTGGAGGCGATAGTCCTCGCGCGCCTGTATGACTGGCGCGCGGAGGCACTACGTCGGGGGGAAACTCTGCACCCGCGGCAAATCGCTGCGGAGCGGACGGACCTCCGGCGCGGTCTCATGGTGGAATGGAAGGCGCGACTATCGCAACCCAGCGCAGGGCACGCCACGATAGCGGCGATAAGACCCCTCTTTGAGGAGTGGCTAGAGAGGCGTCACGGCGCTCTCACCTACCGCCTGACGCAGGTCCTCTCCGGACACGGATGTTTCGGGAGGTTCCTGCACATCATCAGGCGGGAGGAGACGCCCGGGTGTCACCACTGCGAGGATCGCCCAGAGGACACGGTGGAGCATACGGTGGAGGTCTGCCCCGCTTGGGCAGAGCACCGCCGTGTCCTCGTAGAGGCGATCGGCAGCGGCGGCGACCTCTCGCGTCCGGCCCTGGTGCAAGCCATGGTCCGGGGCGAGAGGGAGTGGGAGGCGGTCACCTCCTTCTGCGAAGCAGTCATGCTAGCGAAGGAGGTGGCGGGATGGGCGAGGGAGAGATCCTCACGCCTCAGCCGCCGAGGGAGACGCTCCGGGCGTCGGGAGCCGCGTGACGACTCCCGGCCACCGTAGGCGCGGGCCTGCGGGCGGAGAGCAATGGGTAGCTCTCCGTCCGATCAGGACCAGGCCCGTGCCGGACGGCGCGTAAGTGTTCCACGTGCGCCTCAAAGAGATGTCAGCATAGATGACGGGGCCCGACAGGGCCGAAGCCTGCCGGGGTAGCGGGATCGTCCGAAAGGGTTACCGCTGCCCTTGTACATAAAGGGCTAAGGAAGGAACACGGGTGGGTTTTAGTCAGTAAGAGTCTGACACTCCCTTCTGCTCCACCCAGAGCGGGAGGAGTCATTTGATGATTTCCCATCCACAAAAAAAAAAAAAAAAAAAAAAAAAAGAAAAAAAAAAAAAAAAAAAAAAAAAAAAAAAAAAAAAAAAGCAGCCAACTTGTTGACTGCGGTTTGGAGACGAAGCCGTATTTGGATGTGGCTGCGACCAGTGTAGTAAATGGCTGTGTCGTCTGCGAACAGAGCCAGATGGGTCTTAGCGTCCTTTGGGATATCGCTAGTGAACAGCGTGAATAGGAGTGGGGCGAGTACAGAGCCCTGGGGGACTGCTGCTCTGATGGGGTGGGGGGATGAGAGCGCTCCTTCGATCTTGTAGCGGAAGGTGCGGTTCGACAGAAAGTCTCGTAGGATGACAACGAGCCGGTCTGGCACACCGAGTTGGTACAGCTTGAATAATAAGCCATTGTGCCAGACTTTGTCGAATGCTTTCGCTATGTCGAAGTAAATAACACCTGTCATCATACCGCGCAGGAATCCTGAGTGGATATGTTCGGTGATGCGGTGGAGTTGTTGAACACAAGAGTGTTGGGTTCGAAAACCAAATTGCTCGTCTGGAAAGAGGCCCTTTGTTTCGGTATAGATCCTGAGACGCTTGTAAATAAGCCTCTCGTAGATCTTTCCGAGGACTTTGAGCAGACTGATGGGACGCTAGCTTGACGGTTCAGACCTGGGTTTTCCGGGCTTATGGATGCCAATGACTGTGGCTTCTTTCCACGATTGTGGGAAAATGTTATTGCCCATGGCGCCATTGAAGATGGTGGCCAGTAACAATATTAGAGGGGCTGGGAGGAGCTGGATCACTTTGTTGGTGATCCCATCCGAACCGGGGGCCTTTCTGGGTATGAGACCTTTGATGATATCCTGCACTTCGTCTGGAGTGTCGGGAGGCAGACGATTTTCAGGGTCTTCGACGGTCGGGAGGGAGGGTCGACGTTCGACTTCCGCGTCGACCTCTAAGAGGTGAGCTTGGTCTACTGGTTGAGTGCTGGGTGAGCATTGAGCTTCGAGGCTGATGGCCAGGCACTCGGCCTTTTCATCATCATCGAAAGCGATGGTTTTGTCAGGGCGGACCAGGAGTGGTACGGTGACTGCTTCGCGGGATTTGAGTCTCCTTTGAAGCTCCCAGAAGGCCTGATGGGTGGGCTCTAATTCGCTTAGCATCTTATTCCAGCTAGCTTCACGCCACTCCAATAAACGAGACTTTACAGCACGCTGCAAGTAACGCATATGGGCTTTGTTAGCGTCGCAGGGAAAGCTACTGTAGGCACGGACGGCCGCGTTCTTCTCATTCAGCAGTTCACGCACGTCGTCAGGCAACTTCCAGCGACGGTCGTCCGTCACTAGAATTTCCCTAGAACAATCGTTCATGACTGACTGTACGTGTTCCGTGAATGAGTCGATCGCGGCCGTCGTGTCTGCGATAGAGCTGAAATGACCGGGGATGGTGTCTAGGTGGGGGGATGTGGTGGATTTCAGGCATTCCCTTACTTTCCTCCAGTCCGTTACTTTTTTGTCAGGGGAAGTAGGTCAGGATCGGTGAGTCCAGAGCGAGGGGCCAACTGAATGATGATTGGCCGATGATCTGATGTGAGCTCTTGTACTACTTCTAGAGAGTCTAACTGTAGGTTGACTTTCTTCAGAAGCACTACGTCCAGAACATCAGGGGTGTGGGAGGGGTCGTGGGGAAAGTGAGTGGGAGTCATGGGGCCTATGACATCGAAATTGAGCAAGGGGCAGAGGTCGAAGAGCTGTCTGCTCCGGGCGTTGACCGTGACACTGTTCCAAGCAGTGTGTTTGGCGTTGAGGTCACCCGCTATGTTAACAGAGTCACTCAAGCCAAGAAGGGTAGAGAGGTCATCAGACAGAAGCTGTGGGTTCTCTGGAGCGGTGGATGGAGGAAGGTAGGCCGAGACCAGCGTGATCGGCTGGTGGCCTGTCATGCCTAATCGGCAGATTGACACTTCGAGTCGTGAGAGGGGGGAGGGTCCATAGGGATGCAATACAGAGCCTTTTTGTAATATATTAGAGTGCCGCCCTTGTCACACCTCGTCCTGTCATTGCGAACCAGACGATAGTTTGCAATTGCAGGGCTGCGGTGGTTGGGCTTAAGAAAGGTCTCTTGGACGAGGAAAATGTCGATTTGATGATCGTGGAGGAAGGTGGCGATCTCATCTCGTTGTGGTCGGAGGCCGTTAGCATTGAAAGATGCCAACTTGAGGGATCGGGGTTTCGTTCGCGTAATTATGGCTTTATCCATTACGGTTTTGTAATGAAAGAAGTGAGGGCTTGCGTAATCTCCGGATACGCGTTGTATATCGCTTGGATGCGATAGAGGTCGCCGGAGGCCTTAGCGGCAGTGATCTCCTGTGCCATTTGCTTGGCACGGGGAGTGAGGAAAGTCAAGAAGGTGCTGCTGATCACATTAAATGGATCGAGACCTGCTGACTGGGTAGAGGTGGTGGGAGGGGGGGGGAGCTAAAGCGGCGGGAGCGGCTTTAGGAGAAGGGGTGGCTGATTGGTCGCGGCTAGTCCTGGCCTTATATAGTGCCGCAGATAGTTCCAGAACCTTCTATTGTAGAAACATCTAGAATGTTCGAGTACATACTGGCCCCGACTGTAAGCTCTAGCATCGAAATTTCTACTCGATAATAGATGGCGCTAGTGACTCTATTAGTTCAGCCATTCGATAATAGATGTTGCTAGGGACTATTAGTTCTGCTATTCGAAACTAGATGGCGCTAGTGGTAACTAATGTCACCATGTATCAGGCATTAACTGTGGCGCGCAACAATATTTATCTTCTGTCCTTTTCATAATGAAATCGAAAGAAAAATTTTTAGTTAGTGAACAGCGGAATCGGCGCCAGTATCTCTGTATGTTACCTTTTTCACGTCTAAACCTCTGAACAGATTTCGATAAAATTTGGCAAGGATTGCATGGCATCTTCAGGCCTTCAGGATGCCATCTAACTCTAAAGTGCTACCAGGAATAAAAGCTAATCTTATTCCTGGTAGCACGTTCCCGTGGGATAATTTCCAACATCCATGCAGAAAAGCCGCAGTCAGAAGCTAGTAGATAATACCTGAATTCGGCAAGAAATATTTTTTACTTCTGATTTAATGTTTGATATTTCACATTAAAAGTTTTAAAAATGTAGACATCTCTAGCCATAGTCCTCAACATTTATGTTGTTTATTTTTGTTTATATTGTTTATTTTTATTGTTGTTTATTTTTAATTACCATATAGTATGAGATCATCGGAAATATAACTGATACAGTAAGTACTGTAGAGGCTTGTCTGCCGAAGGCAACCTCATATGTTGCAGGCCGGATATAATTTAGCCCGGATGACATTGGAACGCTCAAGCTTGTGTCAAATATATGAATTAGGTTTTTGTTTGAGAACCGGGAGTGACATTTTAGATAGAAAGATGTAAAAGCCGTTCTCCCAATATAAATTGAAAGGAATTAATTGTGTTTGATTCCACCCGTTACCTCAGAGGGCTCTTCTAGCCCTGTACAGTACGTACCTATATAATCGTCAGTTGTAATATCAATTAATGTAACCAGGACTTAACTTGACTTTACAGGAGAAGCAAAAAAACTAACTTCTATTCACAAAAACGCAGTGGAAAATCGCACACGTAGTTCCAATATTTAAAAAAGGGGAGCCTAATGATGTTAAAAATTATCGGCCCATATCTCTTCTTTCAATTTTCTCGAAACTGTTCGAATCATTAGTCTGTCCTGTACTAACTTCACTCATCAAAACTCAATTGGCTACGCAACAGCACGGTTTCTGTACCAATAAATCCACTACCACCAACTTAGTTCACTACATTAATGTTATCAGCAGATCCGTAGACTCCGGTGTGGTGGACTCAATTTACACTGACTTCAGTAGCGCGTTCGACAAAGTAAATCATGTGCTTCTACTTCAAAAACTTGAGAACTACGGTATGCATGGTCATTTGCTACGCTGGTTTGAATCATATCTTTCAGAACGACAGCAGAGAGTTATTGTAAAGGGTTATCAGTCGCCACTTTATTACTCAACATCTGGGGTGCCACAGGGATCGCATCTTGGTCCTATTCTTTTCCTGGTATTTGTGAACGATATCATACACTCCATTAAAAACTCAAAATGCTCTATGTTTGCGGATGATCTAAAACTATACAAGGAAATTAAATCAAGTACCGACATTGCTTTGCTTCAGAAGGACTTGGACGCAATTCATGAGTGGTGTCATAGTAACATGATGACTCTCAATGCCGTTAAGTGTTATCATATAACATTTACACGGAAAAAGCTGATTCAACCTTCAGCATATCACTTAAGCGGCATAACTCTTCAGAAAGTCGATACCATTCGTGATTTGGGAGTCCAACTTGATCGTCAACTATCCTTTATAAATCACTTTGACACTATTGTCGCCAAAGTAAATAAAATGTCGGGATTTGTAAAAAGAACTTGAAAGGAATTCCGGTCAATCAGCACCCTTAAGGTTCTTTATAACTCTTTGGTGAGGAGTATACTGGAATATGCATCTCCTGTATGGAATCCCGCGTATCGTGTCCACACTGACAGAATAGAGTGCATCCAAAAAAAGTTTACGAGATACCTCCGCTTCAGATCACATACATGTGATCGTGAAGCGGATTACCCTCAAAGGCTCTGTCATTTCAGGATGAGCTCCTTGGAGCAACGAAGAAGTTGCTCAGACTTAGTTTTCCTTTATAAGACCCTCCACAATTTGGCGAATGTACCGGAGTTGGTTTCGGAGATCGGTCTAAATGTGTCCCGCCGTACCACATACAGATCCAATTTTAAAACAGAAACATTTCAAATGCCTAAAAATAGAACTAATCTTGGTCGTTCAGCTCCTTTATACCGGTTTTTGTCTAGCTACAATAAGCTGAGCACGCGTACTAACAACTTAGACATATTTTCGAACAGTCTGAATGAATTCAGACGATACGTTCTTAGTTCTTGATCGATCTGTTTGTTTATTTCTTTTACAAAATGTTAATTGTGTATTTGTGTGACTCCACCCAATGTATTTAATATTGTACAATTTAATTTAATTTATCCTATTCTTATTTATAATTAATGTAATAATGAAGTCCTAATTTATTTGTTATTTTTATAGTCAATTTATAACTGTTATAATATTCCAATTTAACTTATTTATTTGTATTTTTATAGTTTCAATTTATAATTATTTTACTATTCCGATTTAATTGATGTTTTTTTTTCTATTAATTTTTTAATTATACTGTATTTTAATTTAACTACTTGTCATTTTAAATTCAATGTAAGCTTTGTAAATTTTAATTTTGTTATGATCATACATATATTTCCATTTTAATTTTTATTATTGATTATACAAGTGCTGTGCACACCTATAAGTGACAAATTCACCGCAAAGCTGTATAGAATATATTTAATGTAATGATTTAGTGCATAAGTCGTTGGTGTGTCAATAAATAAATAAATAAACAAAAAGGGTTGTAACTTTTTGTGTTTTCACCCTATTGCAATGCTGTCTAGAGCATTTTTCTCTTAAAATGTTATCTGAAAGAAACCACAATGAAGCCTTTTAATATTTTTTCTACTATTAAACGACCAAACAAATAAATAAATAATAAGTTTACTAAAAGTGAACTTTATTATTTATATATTACCGAATTTTTTAAATTGTTTTCTTAACAATTAAAGAAGTTTCGAAGATGACATGGTGGTTACGTTATTTTTTTTTTAAATATCGTGTTACTATAACCGTATAACGTAACTTATAGAATATACAATCTAGTTTAACGTATATCACACAGTTTTCAAGCCGTGGACATACGCTGTGCAGTGGCGTAGCTAGTAGTAACCAAGGGCCCTGGGGCATATAAAAAAATGGGGCCCCACTGCTATCTAAACTTTTATCATGTAAAAATATTAAATATACAACTTTTTTCTTGAAAATGGGTATCTATACCATATTTTCTTGCAGTTTCACTGGCTTTGCACTTGAATAATTCGAAATCATTTCTATAAATTTGCAACTTTACTTTGGTCTCTGCTAAAGCTTTACTTGCCTCGCCCAAATTGATGTCGCATTTTTGTAAAGTTTTGGATGCATAATTGATGTCATTCAATACACTGTGCATAAATTCGCAAAGCAACACGAACTCGAAATTTAGCATTTTTGTTTTAATACTCTCTGCTTCACTACGCTCATCTTTATTAGGACTCTTTAGAACTATTTCTGATAATGCTTTGATAATATCAAAAAAACGAAGTTTTATTGCAGATATCGTATTGACCCTACTGGACCATCTAGTCGGATTTAGTTTTTTTAAAGTGGTGTCCGATTCGCCAGTGAATTTTGACAGTAGATCCCAACGTTTGATGCTGTTTCCGAAAAAGTTATACAAATCTTGCAACGTTGCGAAAAATATCTGTATTTCCACACAACTACTAACGGCATCATTTATCACCAAATTTAAATTATGAGTGGCACAATGTACGTACTCCGCGTTAGGCTGGATATCCTTAGTATGTTTTTGTACACCATTATACACACCACTCATCACACTGGCTCCGTCATAACCTTGCCCCACACATTTTTTTAAATCAATATTATTGTCGATAAATAATGTAGTCACTTGGTTGACTAAATCTGCTGCGCCATGTTTGATGGCTGCATAAAAGCCTAGAAACACTTCTTTTACTTCTATATCAATTGGCTGTCCATTTTCCGATCTGGTTATTACTGCATACCTCACAACAATGCTTAGCTGATCTACCTTCGATATGTCCTGTGTCGTATCCATTATGATGGCGAAAAACGGTGACGCCCTAATTTGTTCTTGTAGATGGGTTTCGAGTTTGGTCCCCAAGCTCTCAATCATTTCATTCTGTATTGTTGCACTCAGATATCTTGTAGATCCTAAAAACATTACAAAAAAAAAACACAATTTCAAAAAAGTCCTGATATTAAATAGTTAATAATTATAAACAATATAAAATGATAAAAAACTTAGAAATAATAATTATTACCTTTGGGCATATCTAAAACTTGCCGCAAAATGTGATCATATCGGGCGACAAGCAAAGGACAAAAAATTTCCATGGTATCCTCCCTGACTTAAGTCTTCTCGATGTTCTCTCAAAGCCTAAGAACTCTTTGCTAGGTATGATATCGAATAACCTTTGAAGAACCATTTTCCAAAATGATGATTCTTTGCGAATTTTATTTTCAAGTTCCTTGTCGATAGTATTAGTATCATTTTTTTTTCCAAAATTCATACACAGCACATGCTTCCGCATGGCCACTCGAACAACTCGTCGCCTACGCCGCAAAGGGGCGAACCTCAAATGAGAAAAATTTACAGGAGAGCCAAAAAACGGTTTTTTTCTCCAGATGACGCGCTTATTTTGATGATATTAAAAAAAATATACATAATAATGAAAAAAATCAAAGGCGAAGGTGCACTATGGAAACAGGACTACAAAATTAATACAAATATAATATTTTACAAAGCTGGGTTTTTCGAGAAAAAGCCGAGAAAAAATATACGCCTTTTCGTCGCGCCACTTTATCACCAAGACATCCCGTTATCTAATATTCTCTTAGAGTTACGTCTCGATGCGCTATGATAATATGCGTTGTTTTAATTTTACCTCAATACAATCAAAAATATTTATTATGAGATCACAAACTTGTTGACTTCAATTTTTTTTTTAAACTAACCAAATTACTTAGTAAGTTTGGATTCTTTGTCATTATACCTGTGTATTATGGTCAAAATCAAATAAAAATAATTTGGTATTACAAATCAAATAAAAACAATTTGGTATTATTACAGTGTTTCACATAGGTAACAAATACTATCAGAAATATGTTCATAATAACCAAATAAAAATAAATCGATGCTAGACCTACTGAAGTAGACATCTGCAAAAAAAAAAGTATGAAATAAAGTGTGTAAATCTATGTATTCAATTTAGGTAGGTACAAACTAAAGTGACTTACATTATAAGATTTAAACATAATTGTATTCATGAAATTTCTAGATTTTATACGATGAGGTTTGTTAATAATCTTTATCATTTACTCATGTGGCAATTTTTTATAGTAATTTTGATACTCATGGAACCTAATGATAGCCCTATCATTAGGTTCCATGAGTATCTAGCCAAATTCTTAAAAGAACCTATAAGGCCATTAAATGATTCACAAATAAAGATTTCCAAGCCTAAATTTGACCATTTGCTGAGTCTTTGTTCTGGAGACTCAGTCAGAATTTGGCTTGCGATCTTCTAACAGAAATGGACCTGTAAGCAACATCAGTGTGTCTTGTTTTAAAATACAATGAAGTCGGGGTTTCTTTATCAACCTTAAACTCCACTACTTCCGTCCAGTTTATTGAAGCACCAGATTCATTGTCCTTGCGAAGACTGAGCATCTTTATGTTTTGTGATAGCTGTTTGTAGTCTTTAAAATCAGAGTATTGCAAGGGTCGAAGAATGTACGGTTGTGAAGATCTAGCCATTTGAATAATAGGATACAGTTGGGATAGAAGGAATATATCTCCAGCTTTTTGCATTGCGTAACTTATGGCACTACATGCAGAGTGTCCCTCATTCTGTCCGTGGCTTGGAGCAAAGAATCTTAAAGTTATAGTTTGTAGATGTGTGATGTGATGTTTTTAGCAAGGCAGAAGCGACTATCGAGTTTTAATTTTGCCCTGCACATCCATCTGCATACAAGCTTATTGACTTAGAGTCACATGTTCATAGAGGAACATAGATACAGCGGTAGCTATTTCTGAAGATATTATTACAGTGTTTCACATAGGTAAAAAAAAATAACTTTGGTTCCTAAAGTTATGGGCTCATTTTTTATCATGGGTTTCAGTTCAGATATGCAAACGCAATTATTCGTTTGGTCTTCCCACGTCACTAAATATTCGTCGAAAAAAAATATTTGTTACTGTCGCTATAGTTTTTCAACCTTCTACCTAACAAAATCATAATAATCAAAATGCGCTGAAATAAGATAGTTTATTTAACTCTTATTATTCAGAATGAAACAACTGAAACAATGTGGACGTGGTAATTTATCTCTCATCAATAATTGAATAAAGTTTTAAAAAGTTATCTATTTATATATATGTTGTAGATGTCGCCACTAAAAGGTACTTCGAGTTCTTCTTTTCGTAAAATTTCGCTAGAACTGATTTTGAGATACGCCGTCAATCTTTTTTCGTTTCTATTAGTCTTAGAGCTTCACCTTTTTGTGACGACATAGAGCTCAACAAATAGAGCATTTTGGTATACTTAACTCATTTTTGACCGTTTGTATGAGGTTCGCCCCTTTGCGGTGTTGGCGACGAACTGTTGTTTAATTCTTTCTGATAAATGCTTACAATCCCGAATTCCCGTACACCAAACATTATTCCTTTGTGAAGCAAATAACCAGCAGGGTTGACAATAGGCAGCGTCTAGTATTTTGGAATAACACAACCAAAAACGATTAACTGATCCATATTTAGAACTTGAAACGTAGTACGATTTTGAAAAACATCTATTGTTCTGGTTGATGTCTGTTGGAAAAGGTCCTGAAGGCTGTAAAGGCCCCATATCAAGAATTTGACGTTTTTCATTATCACTTAATATTTTGTTCGTGAAGTTTCCCAAGTCATAAGAAGATTTATCGCATTTCCGAAAAATGTAGAGGTCTGTGGTTCCTCCAAATCCTCCGCTTTTATGTGTGCCATGCAAACATCATCCACGTTCAAATGATCGGCGGCGGAGGAATCTCCAGCTGCAATAATTGTCGAATCATCTTCAGTAGGCTTCTCAACCAACACTGAAGTTACCACATTATTTGAGTCACTATCAATAGAAATATTTTGTCCAGAAGTACTTACAGAAGGCTGACTAAAAAACTTGTCAAGTTTGGGCAATTTTTGTTTACTATCTTGTCTTTCTTGGCGTTGTTTGCGTTTAAATGCACCACTGGGTTCTTCTTTTTGTCCATAATTCTAGTTTTCTAATTTATTTATGCAATATTTATATTAGATTGTGCTCGAGTAGGTACTCACTGTTCACTGACGACGTTAGAAGTAAAAGGAAGGAGAAACGTAATGATACGCTACAAGACGTCTTTGGGGAATCCCCGGTAAACATTTTATCGCCGCTAGTGTTACCATATTTAACGGTGGAGACCAAGAACGATCTCCTCGCGCGCGGGCCTGAATCAATGTACCTACTGCAGCTGACCTGCATTTTTTTCACGATATTTCGCGTTATTCAATGAGTAGCCGAAATCTATAGATTTGACATGATTTATTGACGTAACGGACATCAATATGAGTGGTACTAACATCAAATAAATTGAACCACTATATTGACCAGTACTAAAAAGTTTATTGACATTAGCTTACTTATTCCTGATACAGCATTAATTTTTAAACTGTTCTCGAAAAAAAAATCTTGACTCGAATTCACAATAAAACGCACATATCGCTATCCGTATCCGTCAAATTGACAACCCACAGAAAGAATTATGGGAATTCCCTAGAAATAACTTTCGAATTTCTCTCAACTGAGTTGCCATGATTAAAGTCGGGTTGCAACCTGTCATATTTATTTTGAAAATGGGAGAAATTTTTAAAAGTTCAGTTCGCTCGAGATTTTCTGGTAAGGATTCGAGGGCCCCCTGAGCTTGAGGGCCCCGGGGCACTGCCCCGCCTAGCCCCTAGGTAGCTACGCCACTGACGCTGTGATAGGTTGATTGTAGGAGTTACTTCACTTGTACTAAGGTCTAATTTAGAATAAACTCTACCTTTTAATTAATTCAAGGAAAAACTTCTTCGTTATGAATACAACAGTTGCAATGATAGAAATATAGTTTAATTGTTAAGACAAAAAAAAAATAATCGGAAATAAATAAATAATAAAGTTTACTTTTAGTAAACTTTATTATTTATTTATTCGTTTGGTTGTTTAATAGTAGAAAAATTATTAAAAGGCTTCACTATGGTTTCTTTCAGATAACAACATTTTAAGAGAAAAATGCTCTAGACTGCATTGCGATAGGATGAAAACACAAAAAGTTACAACTCTATTTGTGAATAGAATTTAGTTTTTTTGCCTCTCCTGTAAATAATAATAATAATAATTCCATTTATTGCAGACCAAATATTACATGTCCATAGTTGTTAGTAACAAAGATCTTAAAATTATGTTAGTTAATTCCAAAAACCATTCAACCTCTCAAAATAAAATTCAAATAATAAAATCATAAAATGTCAAAAAATATTTAAAACATAATCAAAATAATATCTTAACATTAGTCAGTACGTGAACCATACAACAGTGGTTCACGTACTGACAGTCGAAACGTTCCGCAAAAGCGCTCAGGATATTGTTGCCGCTGCTCCGCACCCTACGCAGCAGGGATGTGCACCGCTTGCGCATGATTGTGTGGAAACAATCCACACGCGCCTCGGCAAACATCCCCGACGCGCTACAGAAGCGAGGCAGCCCCAAGAGTACCCTAAACGCGTTGTTGTAAAGTCAAGTTAAGTCCTGGTTACATTAATTGATATTAAAACTCACGATTATATAGGTACGTACTTACTGTATCAGTTATATTTCCGATGATCTCATACAAATTTTATGGTACTCCTACTGCACTTTTCCCTAACAATAAAATAAAAAATGTAATATCTCGTAAATTAAGCTGTATATGTAAATTATTTGTATGTACAAATTTAGTCATAAAGTTGTACAAAAATTAATCTTAGTTTGTGTAAATCAATACGAAACAGGTCAGGAAATCACTCAGTTCAGGAAATTTAAAAACATTCGAGTTACTCATAAATTTTTAACAAAAGGTATGTGTGTTGTGATATTTATTGGACAAATATATTCGGAACATATAAATTTTAGGATAAACAATAGATCTATAGAAAAAGTCACCCGAAACCTTTTTTTCGCGCTTTTTCAGGATCAACTTTTATGAGCCAGTCTAGGTTCAAAAGTCCTGGCGTAATATATTGCACTCTCTGGCCCTCATAAAGAAAGGTCGGTATACATCACAGTCCCACTTTTACGTGAATCTTTAGCGTTTGGTTTGATGGCCTATCACAATATTTCAATAAATTGTGTGGTGTGCTAAATTGTGGTGTGGGGGCTGGCTTGGCTTGGCTCGCCTACCACCTCCGGATGCACGCCTACCACCTCCGGAGTCGTCGCTCAGCCCCGCCCTGCCGCCGCCGGAATCCAGCCCCGTCGAGAGTGCTGTGACACCGGCCGTAGCAGTTGCGTCGAGCTCGAGCGACGAATATTTTTCCCCGCCGACGTCGCCAACACCTGTACGTCGGCAGGGGAGAGGCCGGCCACCGAGGAGCTTGGGACTTAGGGGCCATCCGGCCCCGAGCCGCGTCCCCGCTGCCGGTGGTTGTGTGCAGCGCATGAGATGGACTCAGTCTATGAACGAGAACGTCATGCGCGCATACTACGGGTCTACAGAGGGGGGAACTAACCTCACTGCGTACCGTGGCTTTAAGGTGATCTAAAACAAAACATTTGGAATAAGTAAGGGAAAAAGACACTTACGTGCCAAATAGCATGACAAGGTCAGTAGTGGTGCTAGCAGCATAAACAGTAGTTAGTAAATCAGTATAATTTATTATTACATACTGCATCTGGCATCACCGCATCAGTGCAGTGAGTGGAGCCGGGAGCGGTTTGGTTTAGATTTGAAGTTCAATTATTTGTCTATGGTCGGTAAAGTCCACACTTCGAAAAACTGAAGGAAAGTGACTCGGTTTTCGTTAATGTGATCTGACGTCAAGTTCGGAATAAAAACATAAATAAAAAGCACAAACCGTTCGCTGTCTACGGCACAAACAGTATGTACAAACGGCACTGGGGCCTGCTGATTCCAACCGCAACGCTGTGCCGCTGCCGTCGCCTTCGGAAATGAACCATAAGGCCTCACAACACGAACACGACATCCAGTCACAGAGGATGATTTTTGGAAAATAAGTCCTTTTCCGTCGGTGTTCAGTATTTATTGTTTTCTCAGGTGAAAACTATCATCATTCACTGGCACTTCCTTAATTCTTTGCTAAAGTCTACGAAAGAAAATAATACAACTTAACTAGGCATGGGCACCTGCTATCCATTTATAAGAATACGTTCTTATTCTTATGATAAACTTATAATGAAATAAATATAATTCAGTAGGTACAAGTATCAAAATTATATCTGGTAAAGTCCAATTTGTAACCATACAGTTCGGTACATACAACAAGAAAACAGTGGTTTTTATTTTAGTCTGTGAAGATAATTTCATCGTATTAAATGGCAACACCACAGATATAGAAAATAATTTTGTAGTTTATTACTTGGTTTTTTCTTTTTTACAAATAAATTACTATTAAAAACTAAAGATAAGATACGCTGAAGTGGTAATAGAAGTAGCTAATTCACAATTAAATTAATTGTACTGTGCATGAATCCAAAACACCGTTCACCGAGTTTTAATTCCTATTAATTGTCGGCGGGATAATACGTTTTTACGTACTAATATATCAGCTTGTGTATTATCTGAAATTCTGAAGCAAGGCTGAACATGAATCTTTCAGGTAAGTTTACTACCTAAACCTTTTACAGCGTGAGTTGGTTGATGTTGACATTTGTTTATTTTGTTACTTTGGTTAATAATGCTATTGTTATTGTCGGCTTTTAACCTCAAAACTACACAACATCTGTCTTAAGTCTCATAAAACTATTTATTCAGTACGGTGTAAAAGTAACATTTATGCATTATCTATTGCTTATCACCAACATTTTCCCGCGTCGTAGTCCGATATTATCCTACGGCATCATTCTACACAAAAAGTATCCTAGGTTCTAACCCAGGCTTGGTATAGCTGTGCACCAAATTCATCGTAACTCGTTTAGCGTTGTTCTCTTCCTCGTAACGCCAAGAAAGTCGTCAACACGGGCTTTCGCGAATATCTTCGAAGCGCGGAAGCCCCATCAACATCCTGAATCCATTATCTTATTGGACGTGCAGGACATTGTAGGCTCTCTGCGTATCTAACGGCTAAACGAAATAAGATGAATTTGACGTGAAAAGGTAACAGATAGCAGGCGAACAGACTAGTTACTTTTACATTTATAATATTAGTATGGATATTGTTTTTTAATGGAATTGGATTTTTGTATTTTACATGCCTGTGCCTGCTTTTGAATAATGTTTCTTTATTCTGCATGTTCAAAAAATCAAAGCACAGTTACCAAAATCCATAAATTGTCAAAATACTTTGTTTTATTTAATTTTAATGATGTTTAACAGACCCTTCTGATGATGACAGCAGCAGTGATGAGAGTATAACTGTGTCGGCCAAGCGTAATAGAACTGACACATATGGTGCATCATCAACCACCTCACATGGCTCTGGTGAGTACCAAACATTAAACGGAAACACACTTACGACTGTTGTCTATGTCCCTTCACAGAAATCATGCTGAACTACATGTGGTTCATGTGTCAGGGAAAGAGGTAAGGTCTAATGCAGCTGTGATTGACAATATTTACATTGGATACCAAAATGATACAGACAACTAATTACAGTCACATTTAATAAGATGAATGTATAGCAAGGCTCCAAATTACAGTATGCCAAATACTCTAATTGTCACTAATTCAAAATATGCTCTTCTATTTTTATGAGCAATGACCAAACAAAGATCAAATTGCTTTAATAATAATTTTATAAAATGATTTACTATTAATTATTTAGCACTGCAAGAATCAGATAAAGACAGCCCAGACACTCCAATTACTGATAATTATGGAGGTGATTTTCAACAGCCAGGGAAAGTAAGACAAAGCTATGGAGAGCAAAGTCCTGAAGAGAACATTAGGTTAAGCAGAAGTAGTTTAAGTGAGAATTGTTCTTCACCCAATGATCAATATGATGATTATCGGCCAGTGTTTGATGAACCAGAAGATGGAGAAGGTTCTGGACGTCCCAGCTTCCAAGAATCAGGAGACTCATTTTATAACAAAAATCCTGAACTAAACAAAAACTTGGAGGAAACATATAGTGGGGAATATTCAGAAAAATCTAAACGGATGATGATGAACATGGGTTTTAAACCCGGAAAAGGATTAGGTAAATTTGACCATGGTAGAACACAACCTGTTGAGGCATCTGCACAAAAAGGTCGCAGAGGATTGGGAGCTAAACCCTCAGCAGTGGGAGCTTTACCTCAAGATATTACAGTAATCACCGAGGAAGCAAAGCCTGAAGCAAGGGAGGAAGTAGTAAGTTGTTTAACTATACATACAATAGTTGTATAATAGTAACTATCACATCAATATAATTACATACATTGTTCTGTCAAGCTAGGAAACATTCTTAATTATTATTCTATTTTTTAAACAAAATCAACTGAAGAATGCCAGCCAAGACATTGGTAAACTTTAGTTGATTTTGTAAGATTCTGAGTATCACAGTAACTCACTGGACTATACTGTTTAATTGGCTAACCTTTCTCATTGCAGTTATGGCTTGATCCTGCACCAGAGGAACCACCATCTGGTGATGTTTTGGAGAAGTGGTTACGAAGAGGCCCAAAAAAATCAACTATTGATGATGAAACACATTTCGTTGACCCAACAATATTAAAAGGCGTGTTAGAATCCAAAGTAAGTATTTATATTGATAATCTATGAATGAAATCATCAGACCGTGAACAACAAACAAAAAATGAATTTTATTTTGACTTCATTACTACATAATATAATTTTGGCGGTGTCAGGGAGTTTAATTTGCGCCGCACAAAGTGAATCGCCAAAGTTACGCTGCAAATGGTTTCAATACAATCTGATTATTATTAAATTCGCCGACTCCTTTTGCCTTACAAAATTACATGGGGTTTTTGTCGCCCCCAACTTTTGGACACTTTTATATATTTGACTATGTCTTATGAAGTGCAAAAAAGATACTTATTATTTTGCAGACAATTTTCGATAGTTTGGATGATGAGGATTTACGACATGCGCGGTTTCGTAGTAATCCCTATGAAACTATTGGTTCAGTGATATTCTTGAACAGAGCTGCTGTGAAGATGGCCAATATAGATGCTGTATTCGACTTTAATTTCACAAACCCTAAGAAACAAAATGGTGAAGATGCTGTAGATAACAAAGAAATATTGTATTTTGCTGATGTATGTGCTGGTCCTGGGGGCTTCTCAGAATATGTGTTATATCGCAAGGGTTGGAGGGCAAAAGGTAATTAAATTACACAATTGAGTTTCTAATTCATGTGAATTCGGAAAAACTACTTCAATCTTTTCACATATTGTTTTAGGGAAAAATGTCAATTTGAAACAAGATTTTTCATAGACTGATTATTTGCCTGTATTGTATGCTGCATGTTTACGAGAACTTTACTTCTTTAAGATCTTTATACAAAGTGCACACTTGTGCACTATAATATCTGCTGCATACTTGGCTAATCGTTGTTGAGATTGGCCGCCGTAACCGAAATTCGGTCGGGAGAATGTCCCTTCCGCCTCTTCTCATACAAAGAAGACAAGCTTACTCAACTTATGACGGGTTGGCGATTTATATTAAATGTTCATGTTTCCTCGCGATATTTTCCTTCACCAATATCGGTAATGACCTAAAATAGATAAAGTCAGTACATATGAATTGAAAAAGTCACATTGGTACTTGCCCAGATTTGAACCCACAACTTTGTGCATGAGCGGGCCTTAGCCACTGGGTCATCACAATATAAGTATGTATAATATTATTTTAATTATATGATGGGTTAATTATTTTAGGATTTGGCTTCACTTTAAAAGGACCTAACGATTTTAAATTATCTGATTTTTATGCTGGATCTGCTGAAACCTTCAATCCATTTTATGGAGTAAAAGACGATGGAAATATCTTTAATCCTGCAAATCTTACGTCATTAAAACAGCATGTACTAAAACAAACAGAGGATAAAGGAGTACATTTTCTTATGGCTGATGGTGTAAGTAATTTATTGTTTGTTGTAATTAGTTTTCTCGTCATATATCTAATATTTGCAACAGACATCAATCAAATATTTGTTTGTCCCACATTTTTTTACATATTTTGATCATTAACATGGATATTTCAGGGCTTCTCTGTAGAAGGTCAAGAAAACATACAAGAGATTTTGTCAAAACAGCTGTATCTGTGTCAATGTCTTGCTGCTTTGATGCTTGTGAGGACTGGCGGCCATTTTGTTGTCAAACTCTTTGATGTCTTCACACTGTTTAGTGTTGGGTTAATTTACATCCTGTACAGATGTTTTGATAAAGGTAAAATAAATTATTATTATTATAATACATACGGCAATCTTCCTTACTTCAGTTTCCTGTTTGGGCTTATCTCAACTGCCATTTTATGTTTCAGTTTGTATTCACAAGCCAGTGACTTCGAGACCCGCCAATTCTGAGCGATACCTTGTATGTTTGTGGAAGAGGCTAGGAACTGAACCAGCAGAACAACACCTTGCCTCCGTAAACTCAATACTATGGAGTGACGTCGACCGCGGCGGAGACGTCACACAACTTGTACCTTTAAAAGTCATGGAAGAAGATAAAAACTTTTTTGAATACATTTATAAAAGCAACTGCCTGTATGTATGCAGTCATGATAACTTATGGCCTGTTTCACATCGCCCGGATAGTCGCAATCTACTTGATAAATTAAGAATTGGACCAATATTTGTATGATCTTTTCTTGTAGATAAGTTAACTGAAACTTATCTGGGGGTGGTGACGCAGGTCACTAATCTCTAGAACATTAATAAAAACAAAAAGAAATACTTTTACATTGCAATAATATTTTCAGACTTGGAGAAAGGCAAATTCAAAATTTACTAAAAATAGCTAGGTTCAGCAAAGATAAAAATTTAAAGGACACAACACAAGCAGAAATGAAAGAGCAGTGTTTAGCTTTGTGGAAAGTAAGTTATAAATTTTATATGTATTTTGCTCATCTGGATGTTGATAAGAGATACGGGTAAACTGTATTAGGATTAGGAACCTTCGCTCTTGTTTCATAAATTTTGGCATACATAATTTGGGCAAGTACGAGTTGTCCATAATAAAATTTACCAAATCTGTTTCTTTTGCGTCCAATCGATCATCATGAAAGTTGGCAAATATAATATGTACTTATGCTTGGAAAAGGTTTTTAAAGGGTTTTATTCCGACCTCGACGCGGGCCAAACTAAGCTAAAAAAAAAATATGTTTCTTATCGTAATTCGAAAGAACTTAACTAATTAGTAAAATATTTTTAGTTACCTGATGCAGTGAGAACACAGCCAGAACGTCGAGGACATGACGATACATTATCGTCTATCAGAACCATGATAAAGAAGCCGGTATCAGATGCGGACAGCTTGTTTTCTTTTAAATCTAACATATTGAACAAACCGCCCAATTACTTGGAGAACTGCTCCGATCTTAAGGTGTATTTTAGAAATGTATTAGACTGGAATTTCGTGTTTTTAAGCAGTGGGAAAAATAGCCCGGACTTGAGAATATTCATAGGTAACAATGTTTGGTATTTACTTGTGCTTAGTTTATGGTGGTGCTGATATTTGTTTTTTGCTTGTGGTTTGCCATAACTAATCCATTTCGATTATTGTTAACCGACTGGCGTTGGAAAAGAACTGAAGAACAGAAGTACTTAGTTTACAATGATGTTTCGCACTTATAAACTTCTTATCAGAGGGGCAATTCCCGTAATTTTGAGAACATTCACAGTCTGATCTGTCACAATCTGTCAAAAATACTTTTGATTTCCCTAAATTTTTACCAGTTTTTGACATTGATTGTCGCCGAGATGAGATTGCGACTAGATTTTGAACGTTTTTAATTACGAGAATTGGCCTTTAGATTTTGACAAACAAGGTGTTGATTGTTTTGTCTTTATGTAAAAGTGTCTCATGCCATTTTTTATCGTTTAAGGTTGTGGAGGCAAGCATGTTTTTAAATTGGAATCGAATTCTTGGAGACAAGTCGTAGATTTACACCTGACGTTGCCGGCTAAAACACTGATATACGGAGAGGTATCTACAATGACTCTACCAATATTACAATAATTGTATTTTTCTAATATATTTTTTTTTCTTTTCTACGTGCACCATCGCTTAAACGCAGTGGCAGATTTACTACAAAGAAACGACGAAGGAAACGTTAATTGAGTCAATTACTTTTTTATTTTTAGGTTGTAAAAGAATATCGTGGACAGGGCAACAATCAAATCTATAGCAAGGCGTTACACATTATAGATGCTCTGATGTTGGGTGGCGTTGATATCTCTGGCGATTCCCTGAGCGACAGGTTGGTCTTTTTATCCTCTCGTACGTACGAACTATATTAGACTATTATTATGCCCTGAAGCTAAAAAGAACTAACAAGTGTTGACTGGCCAGGCTACGCCGGGCGTATATTATGTGGTCGTTTAAAAATGTTTTACTTTTTCTTTATATTTTCAGAATTAATCAATGTAATTTGTTTTGTTCCGCACTGAACAAACCATTTGATAATCAAGCTCTTCCAATAAGAACCAAGAGATTGTACAACATGGAACAATTTGAATCAGCTGCTGGCAATTTGGAATATCGCGCCATGAAACGAGTGAAGACAGCGGTGACGATTAATACTCCAGATAGGGTTAACAGAAATGATATGTTCTACGTGGTTGGATCCGTCCTATTTTTGAAAGAAATAAAAGGTAATCATATAATTTTTCATACAGACTGTATTTTGGAATTTTTGCCTCCAGTTCATCTCAGTACTTGCATTTCGGCATACATCCTACTAATATTATAAACGTGAAAGTTTGGATGGATAGATGTTTTTTACTCTTTCACGCAAAAACGACTGAACGGATTTGGATGAAATTTGGCACACAGATGGTTTATAACCAGGATTAACACATAAAATACTTTTTATCCCGATATTCCAACGGGATCGAAACGTATGCGGGTTAAACCGCGGGGCGCAGCTAGTAAAACATAAAAATAACTAATCTAGAGATAAACCAAGTTCACAATAACTGCATCACGGAACGTTTTTAAATTGTGCATCTTTCAGATCCTTGGATCGCGGCCATATCGAAGAGCAGTGGACGGAAATATTTCTTCAGCATGGGCAAGGATGGAAAACCTAATAGCGAGTACCATATTCCAGAAGACGCCGTAATGGATACGTTAAGCGCACACACACGGCGCGTCATGTGGCCCTGGGAGCCTAGAGCTAGCGCTATATTTGACAGCCAAACGAGAGAAAGTGTAACGCGAGCAGATATGGAAGAATATATAGCAAGTGTGATTAGTAAATAGTCGTTTTAACTTACAATCTTAAAACTTTTAAGTATAGATATAACTGTAAATACTTGACAAATTAAGGATAGTAAAGACTAGGCTAAATGTATTTTAATACTAACTTACAAGAATGAAATTTTACAATTAACTCTGTTGTAAGTATTACATAAACAACGAATTCCTACCTACATCATTATATTATTGATTAAAGTACGATTAAAGTAAGTTAAATTAAATCAATGTTATTAATGAACTGGTGAAATGTGGATACTAATCCCGTCTGGGAAGAGACGTGTGATGTTATGTTATTATTTGAAAACCAAGTAAATCTACGAAAAAAAATGTTGCCTTTTATTTCAGCAGTCTTTATCATATCAGTGGCTGGTGGAGTAGTCCCTACTGAATGGTTGCCGAAAGTAGGTAGGAGTGTTGGCAGACCAACAGCTAGATGGGTGGATGACATTTAGAAGATTGCCGGTAAGATCTGGTTGCGATTCGCACAGACCAGGGAAGCATGGCACAAAAGGGAGGACACATCATTTAGTCTTACTGGAGAGCATGTATCGCGTCTTGACGAACTCCTGTCCGATTTCGTGCAGGCCGGTTACCTCGTTGCCTAGTTTTACAAGAAGATTATATTTCCAGATAAATGAATATGAATTAGTTTATTGGAAATACTATTAATCTATACAACATAATAAAAACTCACAAACATACATGAACCCTGAAAACATAACACTCCTTTTTTTGGGCAGTCGTGTAAAAACCTGATGAGCTGAGGAGTTTATTCCAGTCCAGACCAGTCCAACATGAAACCGCGGAGCACAGCTAGTTTAATTTAAAAGGTGCTCGTAACATACTTTATTCAAAAGTCTGTGATATGTCTAGAAAGGCAGGTGAACAGTACTTTTTAGGGTTCCGGACCTCAAACGGAAAGAAGTGCGTACGTCCGTCTGTTAGTATGTCAAGACCCTTTTTCTTAGGAACGCGTGAAGTATCAAGTTGTTATTAATATAAAACTTTTTAGAGTTCCAAGGAACCGTAGACTTACGTTCTTCCTTGCTCTGAAAAAAGTTTCTAAGTCAACGCAATAAAAAAAAAGTACGGCCATCTATGCGACATACACACATCAACACTGTCTAGGGATATTTTGGATATACTCAATTTACTCAAAATGTATTAAAAATAACATATAACATGCATATATTTTTATAAAGCCCATTTATCAGACTACACTCCAGAATAAAGAAAACTATTTTATTTTCGTAAAGAAAATTTTATTCAAATAAAGAAAAAACGTGAAATAATGGTAAAACTAACAATGAATGTGTTTCTCAATAAAAAGTGAAAAATAAGGAAAAATTAATCTGTTTTTAACAGTTATGTGAAAAATCAGTAGTCAGTAAAACCATGACCATGACGTTAATAACGGTCCTGCACGGTTTTTCATGCTTTGGATTAAGTTATCAAAGTCTTGCTGCGGAATATTGTCCCACGTCCGGCTAAGATGCAAAAATGTCCCACGCGTGTTCTATGGGGTTTAGGTCAGGCGATTGAGTGGGCCAGACTAACACCTATACGTCGCGCTCCTGCAACCAGCTCGTCATCACTCTCGCTGTGTGCGGACGGTTATCGCGTTATCGTGCATGAGCGTGAATTCTTGGCCCATTTGTAGTCGATGGGGGTAGATTATTGGTACTAGCACCTCGTTACGGTATTTTTCAGCCGTGATGGTGTTTCTGATCCAAACGAGGTCTGTTCTTCCACCAACACGAATTTCCGCCCAAACCATAATTGTCCCGCCGTGGTATGAATGGACTTCCTGAGGATGTTGCAGACGGCTCTCACGACCAGGAACTCACCAAACACGTACTCTACGTGTATCGGGATGGAAACCGAACCGGGACTCATCGGTAAACAGCACTACAGACCACTGGTTATCTTCCCAGAGCCGAACTGTGAGAGAATGTTCACGAGCCCACTTTAGTCGTCGTGCACGATTTCGTCGTCGTAGTGCTGGAGTACGAAGCGGTCTGCGAGCATGAAGGTTAGCTTCATGCAGCCTTCTCCTCACAGTTTGGTCACTCACAAGCAACTGGTGCTCTGACTGGAGCCTCTGAACCAACTGCATGGCCGTAACATTTGGTTGTCTTCTCGCGGCAACTTGCAAAAATCGGTCTTATCGTTGAGTGGTTATGGCTTTCCGCCTGGGTGTGTTTCAGCCACATCACCAGTAGCACGATAACGTGACCATAACCTTTATATCGCGTTTTGTCTTGTTCCAATCTCCATTCAATATTCAATATTCATTCAGTAGCCCCAGCTTGGAGCATGCCTACTGCCCTTAACATGACGCCGCTGCATGATGCACACAATAACATTAATTTGAAATTAACCGATAACTTGTTATAAAACTACTGTAGGTAAATGAAACCTTCGGACTTCGCTACCAATAAGCCGCGTAAATCTTTGGTTTTAAATTATTATTTATATATTATTTTTACAAATTCAAATTTAGAATCGTTCAAAAAGGTTTACAAAATAAGCTTTCTTCAAAAGAATTTAAAACTGGCTAGTATTTTTTCAGTTTAAGAACTTTATACAAAATATCCCTAGACGGTGTTGATGTATTTGATACTCTCAAATAAATCAAAACCTATAGGGTACTTCCCGTATACATAAACCTAGAATCACTACTAAATTTGGCAAGAAGCAAGGTCTCACAGCACAATTAAAGGAAAAAGTCCGAAAATCGTTAATTTGTAGTTTATCACTTTTTTTAATAGGTATTACAAAAACTTACATTTGGAGTTGGAGAATTGACCGTGACTCATATGGATGTATGGGACATGCATAACATGTTTTTCAAAACTACAATGTTAAGTTTGATTTTGGGATAAATTCATCCCAACTACGGAACCCTTATTGTGCGAGGTCCGACACGCACTTGGCCGGTTTTTTTCGTTTCATGTTGTATGAATTTTTTGACCAGCCCATGTATTTGTTCTACATAAATGGTCCCATGACTTTATATATAATTATATTAAATTGCATACCATGAGAATACACTAAAATCTAAATAGTATACGTAGTGTAGCGAAATAAAACTGGGTCTTCACTTGTACACGTTTAATTTAGTAACACAATTACGCATCGATTACGATCCGTTTGCAAACGTTCCTGTAACTTCCGCAATAAATTAATAATCTGTTAATCCTAAATAGGTAACTTCGCACCAAGTCATCAGATAGCGAGGCAACAATTTAAATGATTGTTTTAAATAAAATGAGCCAATATGAACTACTAAAAATAAAAATAAACTACTAAATATACGCAAATCCGGTCCTAGACTCCAGGCTGGCAGTCGGAAGGCTTCTCGCTGGCTGGTACCAGAATCCACCAGCGTTGGGTTCGAATCCCAACAGGAAGCTTGCAGTCGTCTGGTCCCAGACTGGCGGTGGGGGCGAATTCAAGATCCGCCTACAGTCTTCGGACAAATCTACAGAAAATAACGAAAAATGATAATCCGAGACGCAGGCAGAATCTTTTATAACAAAAGAGCTGAAGACAAGTTAAATTACATACCAAGTCTGAATGATGCAACCTGACTCGCCTCGAGACAAATCTTTGATGCTGTTCGTCGGGACTCGGGAACACTGCCTATTAAAAAGAAAAGAATGGAATAAAATTTAAGAAACGATAAGGGCTCCCGCACACGGGCCACCGGCCACAACCACAAAACGCCGCCACTGGCATATTTCCTGTATTTTTCATACATTTTATATGGACTCGCCGCACACGGTTGGCGCCGGTGGCGGCCACACGCTTCAAATCGTCGCAGCTTGCATCTTGTGGCTCGCACCGGCCACTAAACGCCGACACAAAAAGCCGCCACACGCCACTCGCGCGATTCCGCGCCCCTCTCTCCCTTGCCTCAGTTAACTTGTGTAAGTCGACGGTAACGCACGCACGTAGTCTGTAGTTCATATAGGTAGATAAATATGGATATAGAATTATTTATATCAGAGATACAATCCCGTCCTGCGATTTGGGATTCAAAAAGTGATAGTTATAGTAATAGAGGAGAAAAAGTGAAGGCCTGGGAAGAAATCTGCGAATTGTTTGTGGGAGATTTTTCGAATAAAACTGCCAAAGAAAAGAACATTGAAGGTAAGTTTAATAAAATAATATAAAACCATATATTTATATTCTATTTTCTTGCCACGGTATTGCTCCTTCATTCATAAAATAATCTTTTAACGTATCTCTTGCCGTAGACGCTCGTGTTACTGGCCAGCCTGTATTTTGTATATTTTCGAGTCCCACTATTTTCAAAGTATGCCGAAAATTGAAGCCATCCCTTTTGCGAATAAAGTTGTGCAAAATGCAACAAGCTTTCACAATGTCTTCTGAGAAATGAACAGAAGTGTTTAATGGGCGATGTAATATTCTCCATTTGTTTGCTAGTACGCCGAAGGTACACTCAATGCAACGTCTGGCACGGCTTAACCTATAATTGAAAACTTTTTTGTCTAAGTCCAAATATTTTCCAGCATATGGCCTCATCATATTTTCACTGAGGCCAAATGCTTCATCACCAACAAATGTGTAGTTCAATGGTTGTCGATTACCGACCTGTCGTGGTGAGGGGATATTTAATGTCTTTCTGTGTATTTTGTTACACAGTTCACTTTCTCTAAATATTGTAGAATCGGATGCTTTACCGTATGCCCCAACATCCACGAACGTAAAAAGTAAATTCGAGTCGCAACTTGCTAGAAGTACTATTGAAAAAATTTTTTTATAGTTAAAGTACAAGGAGCCGGTATCGAATGGATGAATAATTCTTATATGTTTCCCATCTATGGCGCCTAAACAATTAGGAAAATTAGTATTTTGAAGAAATCCGCTGGCAATTTCTTTCCACATGTCTTGGGTCGGTTCTGGAATACAAACGGCTTTTAAATAGTTCCAAATTAGTTGACATGTTTCTTGTACTATTTTCCTTGCTGTAGAGGCCCCACGGTGGTAAGAGAGTTCAAAATCCTCAAACGAGCATCCAGTTCCTAGATACCTGAAACAAATTATATTTTTTTTAAAATAAATTAAATAAATTAAAATTATATTTTTTGTTGTTACAGTAACTAAATTACAGAGGAAGTGGAAGAGTCTTCGTGACAGTTTTAATAGAGAAAATGCAAAAAACAAGAACGTTGCGAGTGGTTCGGCAGCAACAAGCAGTAAACAGTACATTTATTTCAATCATCTATCGTTCTTGAATTCCTTAAAAGAAGTGAGACCGCCTACCGATGTTACTAATGCAACTGATGATGCGGAAACATCTCGCCCGAAAATAAACAGAAACATTAATATAAAAAGGGCCGAAAAATCAGAAAATGAAATTCTCAGAACACTTTCGGAAAATTTAAAACGTAAACATGATCAAATAAGCGACCAAAATGACCCCGATAAGCAATTTCTGATGTCGCTGCTTCCACATGTAAAAAAAATTGACGAAAATTGTAAACTTGATTTTCAATCAGAAATATTACAGTTAATTAGAAAGTACACGCTTAATCAAAATTATGAAACCTATTCGGCACAATGTTATGGTTATTCTTCAGGAAATGCCAACATACACTCGACACAAAAAGCTTCTACATCTGTTCAGCCTTCTCCACTTCATTCACATTATTCCGACAAGTCTATGCTTGACATGTCATACTCTACACAAAACGCTTCTACATCTATCCCGTCTTCACCTATAATTCAGCCTTCTCCAACTCATTCATATTATTCTGACCAGTCTATGGACAACAGTTCTGTTATCGAAAACATGTTCCGTAATGATGACGAGTGATACCAAATTATAATAAAGACATAATAACTAAATACAAATACCTACGTGTTTTATTTGTTAACTAGCTATTCTCTAGTATAAAAAACAATGCACATTGATTATTATAATCAATGTGCATTGTTTTTTCTATTATAAATAAAGTATAGATTATTTTATCATAGTGTTCTGTGGAGTTTTATGCTAGTGATTATTTCCACTTACCTTAATGTGATAGCTAGTCTTTCCGCAGGTGCGATGCTTTTCCGCATGTTGGTATCGTGGTGCTTTAATCCAGCATATAATAGAGCATGTAGTTCCCAAAACGTACCTATGCTTAAACGAAAATGTTTGAAAAACTTTTTAGGATGGTTTAGAAGATTATCGAAATGTTCGTTGCATTTGTTTACATTCGTTAAAATTGGATGTATCCAATAACTACGGTTTCGTCTTCTACGACGACGTCTTTTTATCAAAAGTAGCGCAATTAAACCTTCTTCGTCAGAGTCCATTATGATACTGCACGCCGCAAGGGTTAAAAAAAAGTACAACAACAAGCAGCCACCGACCGCAAGTGTCGACCACCGGCCACAAGTGGCTGTCGCGCGCTTCAGCTACCTTTGTAGCCGCTTCTAGCTTCTAGTGGCGGCGTTTGTGGCTGTGGCGAGTGGCTCGTGTGCGGCGACACTAAGAACTTTTGATTAATCAATAGCAAAGAGATTTAAGATAGGTACAATAGAGGGGCTATGCAAAGAAATGTCATAGAAAAACTGTGATCCCATGGCTCAGTGACGCCATCTAGCATAATATAGCAAAATTAGAGCGGCAATTGGGAACATCAAATAGTAAAAATGAATTAAATTTATTAAAATATATTCAGCTATCGCTCGGTAGGTGGCCAGTGTGGTCAGTGTTGCCAGATCCGATTTTCAATCCGTGGATTAAGCTCGAAAAACTAATTTATAATGAATCGGGTAAATAAATATTGAAAACTAAACAAATTAAGCAAAACTTGTCTCAGACAGTAAATACTATTTTAGAATTTTATTCGCTACTTTCATTGTCCATGACACCGTCTATTAGTTTCAAGTGTGTGTTTTTTATGTACATTTTAAAATAAAATAAATTTAAACGTGCTTTGCCTCCGAATTATTCTAGCACTCAGTTTATTACGATTTTTGTGTAAAGTAGACCTATTATGTTACAAAGCGCTTTTTTTTGCAATTGTCTGTTGCATTTCGTTTTTATAAAAATAATTATTTTTACACTTTTGTTTGCAAATAATTGTAAATCTTATTAGATCGCCTCGGAAGGCGAGGTCCGAAAATCCGTAGAACTACTAAATTCGTAAGTCTGGCAATGCGGGGTGACACTAAATAGAAACTATAAAACCTGTGGTAGGGATTTTATCATTTAGATATAAAGGTATCGATAATATTGAAAAATGTTATAAGACTATTTTTTCCCTTTTGAATAGATTTAAACAATTGCCAAAAAATTAGGAAAGCAATAAATTGATTAGTAGTTTCAATGTTTACAAGTTATTTATCTATAAAAATATTTTTACATACAAATTAATAATAATAAATTATCGTTATTATGATCCAGTGATCCAAGTATCAGACTGCTAATCACGAGGACATGGGTTCGATTCCCACAGGACACAAATATTTATATGATGAATATAAGTGTTTGTGTTGGTCCGGGTGTGTCTTATGTATTATAAGTATTTATTTACAAAAGAAAGTTTTACATACATGGTTCAGTACCCATAGTACAAGCTCTGCTCTTTGAAGCAAACAGATCAGGCGACCTTGCGTACGTACAAAATATAAAAGTCAAAACACCTACATATATTGAGGAAATTACGGGCGTTCAACTTAAAAATCACATATATGATGGTCGATCAAATAATGATAGTGACTACTACCAACAGATCAGAGCATGGGCTGCCATGCTACCTATGTCCCCTACGTCAGACCTACTCCTCCCACTTAATAACGGATCAATAAAAGAGATTTTAACCGGTTTACACCCGTTCTTTCTTGTTTCCCTTTTACTCGGGCTTATAGTAGTCCTAGCGTAATGTTAAATAACCTATAGCCTTTTTCAAGAATTGGGCTTTAAAATGCAAAAAGAAATTTCCAAATCCAACTGGTAGTTCCAAATATTAGCGCGTTCAAACAAACAAGCAAACAAACTCTGCAGCTTTAGTATTAGTATATGTAGATTGTCAAAAAAGTTTAGCTCTGCAGCTTACGCCGTTAGAAAAAATCGTGATTGAACTGATTTAGAGATAGCCCGTTTACTATACTTTAGTTCGGTCATACGGTATTATTTTCAAACAGTATTATATTTTAAGTAATAATTATTATCTCCTTAATAAATATTATCGATAACAAAATCGATAAACAACATCACATCTCAACAAGGCAGTAGTAAAACTACTCAGCAATAGAGGGCGTTTATTCCAAAATTAGCAAATTTTCTAAATCTCTTTATGAAAATTATTTAATTCTAATTACTGAGTAAATATAAATAATTCATGCGTAAATAAACCGAAGTTAGGTCCAGTTGTTTTACCATAACAAGATTTACAATATCGTAATGCGCAACTCGGCATGTTTCCTTAGAAAATATTTTTCTTTTGGTGGACACAAATACGTCTTGACACGCAGGCGTACGAGATTAGACTGAGCGACTTTTGACCACTAGGACAAAAGTATTGGATTACGATTTTGTTCGTAATGTCCTGTCTATTGTCAAGTATATCATTTAATGTCTTTGATCAATAGGAACGCAAACATAACCTTGGATTCTGTCGAACAACGAACGAACTCGGTTATTCAAACCGTTATATCGATACCTTTAATATTGTGGCAAATATTATACCATGGTCAAGCGGAATAAAAATATAATATGTACTTCCGTCCTATGTCCAAAAAACTTCCGATCAAATATCTCCGTAAGAGAAAAGACATGACACTTTTAGATTCAAAATTCAAAAAACCAAATGAAGAAAATAACCTTTCTAATTAAAAATAAGGTTGGATTTGTTATAAAAGAAGGTCGTTCGTGATTAAAATTAAAATGTAGCATTCGCCAATACTGCAGTAGGTACACTCTGTGGTGTAAAGTGGTGTACTCAAGGAACTTATATCCATGTCTAGACTTGGGTCGTACTTGCAAAATCGAGTACCAGGGCTTCCAAGTACGTCCGCCTTAAAAAACCAGGGCTCGAAATACTTTCAAGTATTTTCTATCTGCGTCGAAAATTGATCCATGACTTCATACAAATAAGTACAATCGCGTATTCAATAGCCCTGTTGGAAGTAAAAATACTTGCATAGGAAATTGATCCGTGACTACCTATAAATAAGGAGGAAAATCGCTTTTACAAATAATTACTTACAAACCAATAAAGTAAAAAAATACTTGCATACGAAATTGTTCCGTAGACACTTACTGATAAGGAGCAAAATCAAATCCACTCCCAAGCCCTGTTAGAAGAAAAAATACTTGCATAGGAAATTGATCCGTGACTTCCTATAAATAAGGAGCACAATCGCGTTTATAAATAAATATTTACAAACCAATAAAGTAAAAAATTACTTGCATACGAAATTGTTCCGTAGACTCTTACTGATAAGGAGCATGATCGCATTTGCGAAAACTAACGCAGTTGAGTACCTACGTAGTAATTGAGTGAGTAGCCATATAATAAATACTTTGAAGTCTTGCAAGTATTTCGGTTCGGTACCTGGTGTGCGTACTTGGAAGCAAATACCTGGTATAAAAACCTGGTCGCGTAAATACGTCTCTTCCCTACTTGTGTCATTGAGATAGGGTAGGGTAGGGTCCATAGATGACAGAGTACATTTTTATATGCCATAGATTATACAGTCTGTAGGGTTTGTCTCTGTGTGCTGTCGCTGTCGCCTTTGTAGTTTCAGTTCAGTAGTTTGTCGGTCGGTGGTTGTCACTTGTCAGTTTATTGTTGATTGGCGAATTTCAAATTCGTAGTTTCGTATTATTTTGTACGGATTTCAGGAATTGGGGACTTATATAATTTAATTCACGATTGGTTTATCAGTTAGTGCCTATAGGTATATAGTTTGAAATGACTGTGGGCGAAGTGAGCGAAAATCTGCCATGGTTAGTTACCCGGTGTTTATAACCACAATTTTGATTTTGATGCTTCTGATAAACAAACAATCCAAACAGACTTCCTTCCATCAATCCTCCCTTATGATGACCCTCTGACCCTTTGATTTATTTATTTATTCAATAAATAACACCAACCCAACGACATATTCATTCAACGTTTTGGTGTTACTGCAATAAATACATAAAGTTAAACTATGCATGTTTTATATTTCAGGGTCGAAAAATATCGTCCTTCAAAGTTAGAAGAATTAATTTCTCATGACGATATAATTAAAACAAGTAGGTAACTTTTCATTCTAAAATTTAATAACAATATTAATAACCTACAGACAGCGTGTTTATTTCTGTTACTAATTGATTTGTGATCATTGTAGTAAACCAGTTTATGCAGCAGAACCAATTGCCTCATTTGCTATTTTATGGGCCTCCTGGAACTGGCAAAACATCAACAATATTAGCTTGTGCAAGACAAATGTACACATCACAACAGTTCAACTCAATGGTAAGTCATTACTTACATACATAAACTCGCTCCTCTTCCCATGGAGGCAGAAACTACAAAACGCCACCTGCTACAAACCTTACTTTTTTCTTACACTTATGTTCGTGCACGCACTGTTGCGAGTACCATGCACCTGACCTTTCTGAAGAACATCACCAATAAGTGCACTATTTGCCCTACTAGGGCACTCCTTTCCCGCATTTCCAGTCACATCTGTCTTGTAAATACCTTTTGTTAGACGCCTTTCATTTATCCTGTCAAATATCAACATGACCAAACCATCTAAGCAAACTCTTTTCAAGTCATTATTATATAAATAATAATTTTTATTGATGTGAATATGTCATGTACCATTGGAAGGTCTCCAACAAGGTGGACTGATGACCTTGTGAAGGCTGCATGAATCTACTGGATGCGGGATGCACAGAGCCGATTTAAGAGGCGATGCTTGGGTGAGGCCTGTATCCAGCAGTGGACGTCTTACGGCTGAAATGATGATGATGAAATGTGTATATTATACAATTGTTATTGCTAACTAGTAGATTGTATACAGAGTGGTAGGGACATCAACGCGCAACCTGTAACCATGAATTCAGAAAATGATTTTAGACCCCCTAGCGTATAAATTTAACATCAGTTATTATAGAAAAGTGCAATAACTAACTGGTCAATTTAAAAATATTTTCCTAAATAACTAATGAAAATTTTCTATGCTGGGGGCTCAGAATCATGTATTGAATATGGTAACATGTTGCGCGTTGATGCCCCTGCTACCCTGTGTTATATGTTCCTAATTACGAAATACTTGTTTTCAATTCCTCAGGTCTTAGAATTAAATGCATCTGATGACAGAGGGATAGGCATTGTAAGAGGTCAGATACTTAGCTTTGCATCAACCAGAACAATATTCAAAGCAGGACCCAAGCTGATTATATTAGATGAGGCGGATGCTATGACAAATGATGCACAGAACGCTCTCAGAAGAAGTAAGTTGTATTAATATTTAATGTGAATGATATTTGAGACTTAGCGTGTTTAGGACGTTTATTACTCAGTCATACTCATGCTATATTGGCTGAACAATGCGGTGCAACACGGTGCAGGTACGTTCGGCAGACTTGCGTTGAGGAATGGTTAAATAATGTCCTTATTTTCAGTCTATGTGTCTAATAGTTGCAGAAAAAATCGACTGTGACAGACATACACTTGATTAAAGCCAAGTGTTTGTTTTTAGGGCTGCATAGTAAGGCAACACTTATATTAGGGGTTAAAGTATGAAATTGCCGATTTGTACTGAAAAATTGAAATTCGTTTTTTTTTTAATTTAACATATTTATTTAATCAAAATAATTACCAATATTATCTATACATTGCTGCCATCTAATAGGAAGGTCATTTATGCCTTTGCGATAGAACTCTCGTGATCTGGATTCGACAAACTGTGTGAAAGCATTTTGTACTGCCTCCTGAGAAGAAAACTTTTTATCACGTAGAATATTGTCCAAATCACGAAAAAAATGGTAGTCCGTTGGAGCAAGGTCTGGCGAATACAGAGGGTGAAGAATGGTTTCTAAATGCAGTTCCTGTAGAGTTAAAACGGTTTCTCGTGCTGTATGAGGTCTCGCGTTATCATGGAGCAATAATGGTGAAGATCGATTCATGAGTCGGGGCTGTTTCGCTGCTAGTTAGTAGCTATCATTGTTCGGAGTTCGGCACAGTAGACATCTGCCGTTATTGCTTGACCAGATCGGAGAAAGCTATAGAGAATAACACCATGCTGAGACCACCAAACAGTTACCATTACCTTTTTATTGGTAAGCTTTGCTTTTCCATCACGAAAGCGTTTAAAACAAAATCGCACGGTGCGTTCATTAGCAGTCACCTCTCCAAACGCAACATTGATATTGCGAGCTGTTTCTGCCGCGTTAGTTCCGCGTCGGAACTCGTATTCAAAATTAACTCGAATTTTCGAAGTATCCATCTTTCTTGTCTAAGCTGAATAAAAAAAACAACTGAAATGCGATAATCGAATGTTGCACATTTTTTAAAAGAAGAACTTTATCGGTACCTACCATGTTAAAAAAGTTTCACTCAAAAATATCAAACCATGAAGGTTCTATGTCCATTCGAAGTACCTATTACAATGAAACGGCAATTTCATACTTTAACCCCTATTAGTTTCGCCAAGGCAGTTTATCTGGGAGTCCACGGTTTAACTCGGAGACCCTTTTTAGCTTTAGGTTATAGATAGTAATCATGCCTACAAAGTTGTAAACATAAATATTGAAAAAAAAAATACCTCCGTTACCATCCCAACTACGGAACCATGCACTGTGCGTGGTCCGACACGCACTTGGCTGGCTTTTTGTATACAATGTTGTCACAGAATTTTGAATGGCATTTTTCGGTGACGTATAATATTATATTTCTTATTATATTAATAACGAACCTTATTACTTAAGTTATTTGATTGTTATTTTTGGTATTCAATCACTAAACGTTCGCTGGCGCTATTTGAACATACCTATTAAGTTGCCATGGTTATTTAATGAAAACAAATGCTTTTGAATGGCACTATGGTAAATTCCCAACAATGTTGAACCTTGGTTTTAAGAATTTGTCGTATTTGATGATGTTAGACAACGGTGATCTTTTAATTCGGAAAATGTGTTCAAAACTTTAAAAGGGCCGATGACAAATTCTTTACGATGCACTACAGTGATGACGACGTAGTTGAGACCAGGACCATTCAGATTGCGGTTCTTGGTGAGCCTAAAACTGGGAAGGTAAGTGTTATTTTGCAATAAATTTATACCTGTTTACGGTTCCAGTTATGTATGTAATTTTGTTATGCACATCCCTGAATCGTAACGCGATCAGTAAGGAATTCCATCTTTACGCTTTATTATGTAGAGTTGGTAATGATAACGTTGGCTGGATCTATGACAAACAAATTTGTATTATTGATCTATTATAAAAATAATATCAACTCAGCATATGCCCTGTCCTGTCAGCATGTGTGTCCCGTACCTTATCGTCATTCTCTTCCCCTTATCCCAATTTATTTGGAGTCGTCGCAACATGTCTTTTTCTACCATACTTCTCTATTATTCGTCATCTCGGTAGTCGGTTAGGTAATGTACGTAATTATGGAAATAGCTAAGAGCTCTCACATGTTGTGCCACAACACCTATTACATCCCGTCCCAGATGCCTTTAAAAAAATTCGGCATTAAGTGGCAATCGTTCACCCATGTCGGTTGAAACACTGATACCGCATATCAGTAAGAGTCGTGAGCGTTCGTTAACCCCGTAGTCGGCGGTAGGTACGTAAAATCGTAATCTAAAGATATAGATACCCATCACGTCTGCATAGTTTCGTTAACTAATTTAATTTGACCCTGTGTGACTATTAAATTTATGTAAATGTTTTGTAGAGCTGTCTTTGCCATCGATACCTGGGAGGGAACAGCGTGGCTCCGGTGGGCGGCACGCAAGGCGCCGAAGTGATGGCCGGCCAGTGTATAGGGCTGCGCCCCGCCGTGCCCCTACAGCTCTGTGACGTCGCCGGCAACGCGCTGGAGACGCACATGCTCGCGAATTATCTGTATGCTTCTGATGTAAGTTAAAAAGGGTTGGTTGTGTTCTATGGATGCTTTAATAAACCTACTCCCGGTCGTAGCATGAAGAACATCAAGCAAAAGAATATAATGACAAGTAACGTACAGAAGTTGTTAAAAGTCCCATGTGAACTATGCCTAAAGTTAAATAGAACAAAATAGGTACCCAGGGTAGGACTACCCAGTCCTAAAACTATCCATTGAGGCATTGGTGTTTAAATCATTCGTCTGTTCCAGATTATATTGTTCGTTTATGACCTCACGAATCTGCAAAGTTTCGATAAACTTACCGAATGGATTCGGAAAGTGAAGGAGATATTTGAAAATGAATTGACGAAACCCTTGATGGCTCTGTTTGGCAATAAATCTGATTTGGAACACCAGAGAGCGGTGAGACTGTCTTGTGTACAAAAATTTGCGTCCGAACATTTTTTGGAGACCTTCAAGGGATCAGCACGGACAGGGGAGATGGTAAGTACTTTTTCTTGAAACGTATTGTTGGTGAATGGTTGGTTGTTTAGCAAATTTACTAGAAACTTCTTCACTAAATTTCCTAGAAACTTGAATGATTTGTATATTAATTTGGCAATTGCCACTAGCTTTATAAGAAATACGGTAAAAGACAGCTCAGCTTCTTAGCGGTGCAGAGCCCGCGCCCGTTTAAACTGAATTATGTTTAACAAAACCTGTTTTTTTTTTTTTCTTAATTACACAACATGGTAACATTTATATCTTTATAGATAGAGGGTGGTATACATCGACACGCAAACTGAAACCATGAATTATAAGCACATGGTTCAGGACTAGCGTATAGATTTTATGTCGAATCCATGGTAGCAGGTGGCGCGGCGATGTCCCTGCTACCCTGTATAATGTGTATTGTATATTTAGATAAAAGTAGGATAGCCATAGGTGACCCTATAATTACAATGTTTTTTGCAAGCTGAGCCCATTCTTTGCATTCTCCTTTACATTGTGTGTCTTCTTAGCAATATATTTCCCCGATCGTACAAATTACTCTGTTGATTGCGTGAACATTGTGTCTAATTTCAGGTGAGCAACGCTTTCACAAGCCTAGTGGCCCGCGTGTTGGGGGTGAAGGTGCATCGCTTGCCGCCGGCCGTCGTGGACGGCCGGTCTGTGGTGCCCAAAGACCCACAACTGAACGGCCACGCGCCCTCGTCGCAGTCGGAACCTATGCAGTCACTTATCATGAATAGAAAAGCTCTGAGGAGAGAACAGCGAAAAGCATCGTCGACTATATGTAGCGTACAATAATAAAAAGTCTGTCTCAATACTCGGGTTTTATTTATTACTAGCTTTTGCCCGCGGCTTCGCCCGCTTAGAGGTCGGAAATTATCTCATGGGAACATACTACCGGGGCAAAAAGTATCCTCTGGCCTAATCCAGGTCATGGTGTACGGGATCCTGCCGTGTTGCCGAAAAGATTTTGCCAAAATTTCACTACCCAAACAAATTTTAGCATTTTTTATACCAATGCAGTGTTTGGAATAATTTTAGTACATTTTCATTTGGTCAAATTTTTACTTGGTAGAATATTATCAAGGATAATGTCATTTAGGCATTTGGTCTTTAATCAAATGATTTATTACAGCAAACAATCTTTAGACAATAAACGTTTGGTCAAATGATTTGTTATGGCAAAAAATATAAGGACAAAAATAAGATTTTGTTGGGAAATATATAATTAAAAAATGCAAGTTTATTTTAATATAATCATTTATTTAATACAAATAAGGAAAATAAGAGCTTATTGTTAGCAGGCTATCAAGAACCAAACCAGTTAGACGAGGTTAATTAAAAAAAAATTGGTTAGGTTAGGTTAGTTTAAAACTGTGACCTCCTACGCCAGAAACGACTAGATTATATTATAGAAAAAAATATATGGAAAAACAGGCTACCCGAGACTGAACTAGTTAGACTATAACAATTGACTGAATAGAAATGGTACATTGAAAACTGACGATTCTAAATATTTAGCAAATTTTATTTTGCGTAAAATGAGTTATTCCTACTGAAATATTTGACTACATAAAAATTGGTAAAAGTACTAGTTGGTAAACAAGTCATTGTTTAAACGTTGACTTACCAAACATTAGGTTTGCGTTACGATTATGTGTGAATATATTTTTTGTTAGGTAATAATTTGGCAAATGAAATTATGCCGAAAATTTTTTGGGAAGTGATAATTTGGCAATTTTTTTCGATGAAACAAGGGAGACCCCTTTTTCTGCATCATTATTTACATAAATATTTTAGTATGTTTTTCAAACGGCTTGTTTCAGTTATAGAAAAGTATACGGAAAATGTGAGGTTCTGCATAATTTGCAACTATTTGGGCAAAATTATACCAGCGCTGCAGTCAAGATGTACGCGATTCCGCTTTGCACCTCTGCAACAGACTCAGATAATACCGCGACTACGGGAAGTCGCCACTGCCGAAGGGTACGCTCACTTTTTTTATAATATCTGTAACATGAGTGTAGTATTTGTTAAAGAAATAAGGTGAAAATCACCATCTACAGAACATCGGTTATTCAGGATGGATTGTTTAATGCTCTCCAGCCGTCGCGGTCGGTTCTTTGGTCAGAGACAGGTTGCAACTTTGCCTTGGTTCGAAAAAACGAAGGATCATAGGTAGGTAGGCACAAAATTAGAAAAAGACAATGAAAAAATACACTTCACTCAAACATATTACAAACTTCGATTGCTCATGCCCAGTACGTGACCTGTACAGCAATGGTTCAGGTATGTTAGGAGAAATAACTCTTTTATCTGAAATTCAATTCCCTTAACCCAACAATCTAATCTTGATTTACAGTGTAAAGATATCCGAAGATGGCATCAAAGCCTTACTGGCTCTGTCGGGCGGCGACATGCGGAAAGTACTGAACACCTTGCAGAGCACGTGGCTGGCGTACCGTGACGTCACTGAAGATAACGTGTACACGTGCGTGGGACACCCACTGCGCTCCGATATCAGCAACATAATTAACTGGCTGCTCAATGAAAACGACTTCTCTGTGTGCTTCAAGCGTATCCTTTTTTTTGTTTTTCTTTATTTAACAATGTTTGTTTCAATGAGCTTGAATAATAATATCCCTTGTTTATTTTTTTTCCATTTATGTTTTGATTTATATTATGATCAAGCACCTTAAGGAATGTTTTGAACTTTTTGTATTCTAGACAGTTTTTCCATACAAAAACGCTCAGGTGTCAATTTTATTCACAGATAAAAGATATCTGACGTTGGGAATCTGCTCTAAGTATACTATACAAATATTTTCTCCTTAACAACATCACACAGATATTCAAGATCTCAAACTAGCAAAAGGGCTGGCACTCGGTGACATTTTGACTGAAGTTCACACTATCATACAAAGAGGTACTTGGAACTTACTTACATTATGAAATTCCTGTCTATAGTATATTGCATAGGCATTTAGTGTTTTCAAGGAGATTGTATTCTTTTGCCGACACTGCGTCTTTAGTGTCCACCCATTGTGTTGAGGTTTGTCCTATATAATTATGGCGTAGATAGCCTTTACTCGCAGCCCTGTTTACTTAATTTAAGAAAACTAAGAGCTTTCGCCCAACTCAACTGTGTAGAAAATTTACCGTCGACGTAAATGCAACTCTTATCTAGGTAAGGTATAAATTAGAATGATCGCCGAGATTTTTATCAAACTCACGTCAATCATCCTATTTTATACTTTATTACAGTCAGATAAGAGTAAAATTGCAATGATTTACTAATGGTTTTACATCATTGAAATCTTGTCGTGAATGTCCTACCTTAACGTTACGAAAATGAACCCAATGTCTCAAAATAAATAGATCAATAACTATCGAAATATTTGCGTTACAGTGAAACTTCCTCCCGAAGTTCTGATATCGTTGCTCATAAAGATGGCGGACGCCGAGGCGCGCCTGGCATCGGGTTGTAGTGAACGTATCGAGCTCGCGTCACTCATCGCAGCCTTCCAAGTCGCCAGGGACCAAGTCAAAGTCGATGCAACAGAGGCTTAGGGCAAGAGTCAAAAGCCCAGGTTCTGAAATGAAATTATCGATGGGTCAAAATTAAACGCATGTCAATTCTTGCAGTTGGCTGTTGATAATTCATTCAACCAATCACAGCAATTTACGCGCGACTGACAATTTTTCACGTTAATTTTGCGATCATTTTCGTTTGAGGAACTGGCTCATAGACAGCTTTTTGACTTTGCTTAGTAAAGTAAGCGTCCCGAATACGAACTTTATTTTAACAAGCTTTTATTTAACTTGCCTTGTTAGTCATTATGTATTGGTCAAATCTTGCAAGCTGAATTAAAAACACTTCCTCTTATCCTACGGAGTTCAAACTTTTCATGTTGATTCTGTTTCGAAGACAATACATTTTTATAACATTAATTTTCATATTCGTATGAATCGCTAACTTTACTTAGCAAATCAAAGTCAAAGTACGGTCTATGAAACTTGCTATTAGATGCTTCTGTGTTATCTGTGTGGACCAAGGTGTTTGCATCTAAAGATTGTGTTTTAATTTGTATTATGTTGTAATGTTTAATTAAGCATGTTCATTTGTTATTAACATAGTTAATGTTTACTTCAAGTTGTGGAATTTTTGAAAAAGGGTAATTGAAGTTTTTAGATCAACACAATTCGAGTCTTATGTTATAATGTGAAAAAAAAAAACAACACTTGTATGTAATAAATTAGTTTTTATTTTAACGTTAAAGCATCTAATCTTATCAACTAACGTATATTTACAAACTCCTTAACCCTTTATTTATTTACCGAACAACTTCAGGCTTACGATAATGAACCTCGTGAACTTTCACCGTTCAGACAAGATTCATATCAGTACCGGCAGACGATAGAGTGACCGGCAACTTTTTAGATGCAGATTTGGATTTAGATGTAAACTCATATTAATATTTTAACAATATATTTTTTGCACCATTCTTATCTATATGAATACCCTTACGGCATACCTACATCGCATCGCATCGAATTTCGGAAACAGTTTCAAGAAATCCTCACGAATACTATAAGGTTTATAGAAATAATTTATTAGATACGATAACTTTATCGATAATCTAATTGGCATTACTGCATAATTTGGTATGTCTTGAGTATACTTTTTACTTAGAGTATAAATGCGGAAGTATATCTTTTTTATTCTACAATACGGCTACGTTGCTGCGTAGTCGCATTTTCTTTAAATATTAGATTAACTTTCATTGTTATCCGATGAACACAACAGTATCTAAACATTTACTTAATCAGGTAATAATTTCACAAATATTTACTTATAATATTACTGAGTAGGTACCTACTGATAAATTATTCTTAGTTGAAAATATGAATCAACATTTTTATTAAATAGCTGCTTCTAATATTTTATGAGTTCATTTCTATGTTAGGAATTTTCAGAATCTAAGCTACTAACTTATTTTCATTTCTATGTCGTATCTCACAGAATATTTTTTTCAGTGGATGTACTGTATCTACAAAAATTGTAAAGTGAACACTTGTGGAATATCCCTGTATTTATTATCTACTCATAAGTAATTGATTGTACAGCTGCGTCAATCGAACCTCCCAGCAACAGCCACAGGTTTGGGCCCGTATTATGTCTTGTCCGAACCATGTTCATTCCAGTGCGAGAGAGATAGGGTTATATAGAATGAATGTCATCATCTCTTTGGCACCCGGTCATCGATTGGTTTAACAATTCATAATCGGCGCTTGTTTAATTAGTTTAGTTTATCCGAAGATGTTTGAGACGATGGAGTTGAATGAGTTGGTGAGCGAGGCGAAGATACCAGGCGGGGCGGGCGGGGACAGAGGGGCGCGCGGGGGCAGCGCCACCGGTCGGTAGTACGGCCCGCCGTCTATGCGCTGCAACATCACAACGTTATTGTTTATTATACCACTGACCCATGTGTGAATTTATCACAATCGTAAAAAAAAATACAAGCATGCACTGTTTATTATATAATAGGTAGGAACGCTTGCGAAAACAAATGTTTACCCAATTTTTCAACACATTACTTTCAAGCATACTAGCTCTCATGCATGTTAAAATTGATATTAATGTGCTTAACCTTTTCATTCCCCGATTGCGTAACATCATTAGAGGATGATTAATAATTGCGTCATCCAATCAATTATTTCGTATTTGCGCGTCACCTCGCAAATACGAAATAATTCGCATTTTTTAAAACATACTCTGCAATCTTAGTTAAACTTATAGATAAAATACATTTTTAAGTTACTCACCGTGCTCAAGAAATTTTATAAATAGGTAACTAGATAAGGGGAAAGATTTATGTACAACAATAATATGAATAATTAATATTATATACTGAAGGTACTTTTCAATGACACACAATTTTAAACACACATTTGTACTTAAGTAATTGGAATAACACTAAATACTAAGCAGGCAAGTTTATGGTACATACAACACTCCTCTATAAAAATAAGAGCAATATTTGATTACATTACAGGTACTTCGCGACTAATAAATCAATTGCATTTTTACGCCGCTTGCACACCCGCGTTACGGACCGCAATAACTCCGCGGCGCGAGTTCTTTCAGTAATAGACGTCTAACGACACAACACTTAACCCTCCGTGTACCCCTTATAGACCCGAAAAAACCCACGAAAAACGACTGTAACAAAGACTGTAACAACAACAAGAAAATCGGGATAGTTAAAAAAGCCCCGCGGTGGCAAGCGGTGTTTCCAACAAAACATTGTAAATAATTTAAAGTGAGCGAATTTTTCACATTATAAAGGAATCATTCGAGATCAGTCTTCGGGGAACACAATAGCACCATTGTGATAGGGGGCAGAGGTAGCTGTGGGAGGTGCTGTGGGTAGGGAGGTAGTCTTCACAGTGGCCGCCAGCCGAGCACCAGCCGCCTTCGGGATGTAACCCTAGGCACATAAACTAATTGTAACCACACCACCATTAGTGCAACTATAAACAAGCAAGTGAATATTATGGATATATTTACAGTTTTAATAATTATAGATATTGTAGGGTATTTTTTACAATGGGAAGTTTTTGAGTGGGGAGACGTCAGCGTACAAGACATAATGTACACTTGTACAGTCAGGGATTTATTGTTAAGCAGGTTGTCGTGATATAGCCATTTCTCATTGGACTATTAAAAAAATTACAGTTGTGATTTGAATCTATGGAAAATTTAAGTTGATAGTCTATTTGCTTAACAATCAAGTCCCTTGATGTTTTTGGTATAGTTGATTACTTCAATTGGTTTGGTACTCACCTTTGCTGAATGTAGAGTAACATTCAATAGAGTGGGATGGCTTTCTATTACAATGAACTCTACTTCTTGCGGCAGATATCCTTCCGCTGATACCTGCAAACGGATACGGACAAGGTAACATGAAACTTTTCGTAACTATAAAATGCCTATATTGCCAAACCCTTTCTGGCAGTCTACTTCTATCTCCATCGCATCGCATGCTGTCACGAAAAATGCAGGTCGGTAAGCCCCTAGGTCTCTAACAATCACTCAGGCGGTTACTACTCTGTCATTACGTAAGGCTTATAATTACGGGCCTGCGGGCGGAGAGCAATGGGTAGCTCACCGTCCGATCAGGACCAGGCCCGTGTCGGACGGCGCGTATGTGTTCCACGCGCGCCTCAAAGAGATGTCAGCATAGTTGACGGGGCCCGACAGGGCCGAAGCCTGCTGGGGTAGCGGGATCGTCCGAAAGGGTTACCGCTGCCCTGGTACATAAAGTGCTATTGAAGGAACACGGGTGGGTTTTAGTCAGTAAGAGTCTGACACTCCCTTCTGCTCCACCCAGAGCGGGAGGGGTCATTTGATGATTTCCCATCCTCAAAAAAAAAAAACAGGCTTATAATTAAACATGTATATACTCCTAGAGATATAAGTTTGAATGGTGCTTAGACTTGTAAGCGTTGAGAAGTGTTACGTGCTGAAGTGACCGTTAGATGAAAATCAAGTAGGTACCTACTGCTATCTTATAGGTAAAGACGACTTATAATGAAGGCCAAGCACGATTAATTAATTAATTTTGGACTCCAGCAAGACACGGTTGCTCCTTGCTTTTACATTTATGGGTTGTAAATAATTATAAGAGAAATACATTCCGTTTGAGTTCTGGGGTTTCCACAAAATTCATAAACGGTTCACCTAGCTAGGTTATACTACCTACTAGCAATTTACAAATAAGTATGTACCTACTGTCAGAGAAACTAACTTCTCTAGCGTCTAGCCACAGTATAATAAAGTAAGTCTAGCTGTCATATTCCCTTTACATAAAATAAAATTGCCACATATTCGCCAAAAATGTAAACAAATATGAGCTTATGGAAAAATAACTTTAGTTCTTACATATTAAAGTTCAGTTAACGCTACAACTTCAAACATTTTTATAACTTTTCCAATAGTGCTAGTGACTCTGAAATCCACTTAATTACCATTATAATAAAGTTGATATTTGTTTAATTTGAAATAACGTCAATTTGAAACAAATAAAATTTGAATTATTTATGATAATGATTGTAATTCTTACATCAATCCTGTAGGTTCCGGGCAGTAGTATGCGCCAGAACTCTCCGTACTTGGTGGTGTGGTACGTGACGTCACGGCTCTTCACTTTGACGGTGGCGCGCTCCACCGGGTTGCCATTCTCGTCCATCACGAAGCCATGCGCTCCACGGTGTGCTTCTGCCAAGTATTTGATGAGGGACTGCAAACAAACATATCTTTGGTAAGTTCTTCAAGAATATTAATGAAATAGCCATTCCCTGGGTGTCAGCTATGCTATAAAAATAAATTCAGCAAGTAGATATAACCAGTACATACGTACCTACCTATAATATAAAGCATCTTTGCAATTAAAATACATACGTTATATTTATGTAGATAAGTTTGGAAATTGTTAACAAAACAAATTAATTGGGTAGGTACATTATTATGTTATCGATCATACACCTGCAAGTATTTATCACTCATATGTACATCATCATCGACAGGACGTTGGTACTCCCTGCTACAAGTTACAATACCTAGGTTTTATAGTAGGCATTTTTTAAATCAATCAGTACTATCCCTAATTGCTGGGCAAACATGGCTCTCATAGTTTCTGTCTCTCTCTTCACTGCCTTCTTCTATTATAGTATTCCTTATAATATAACCGACTGATTGTCACTAATAATCGCTGCAAACCCTCGTTGCCTTTCGATTTTTATAACATCTGCGTCAACTGCTAGGGCGGAGAAAAGGTTGGCGTTAATCAAATTAATTCTTTCTGCAGTCCATCCTTGGCTCACGCCCTTCCTCAAGCAGCTCCTTGCAGTCCTTTCTTCTTCTTCAAGATCTGGCTTAATATTAATATGGTCTTGTAGTACAGATGGGTGAATCTTAACATGAAAATATATAACACAAATGAGCCGTCACCTGAACATAAAATGTAACAACAACAAATTCGCTTCGCTTGTCAGCGTGTGTTACATTTCATGTTACGATTCACCAATCTGTATTCGGCATTGGTGATTAGGGCTTTTAAGGGGTTAATACTCTACTCAGAGCCTCGAATTCCGAGTTTTTGGCAAAAGTCCTTAGGTTTTACCTTAATCGATTACTAGGCTTCTACTTCTTTGTCGTTAAACTACATAGTACTCGTAGCAGAGTGGTCGTACGATTATAAATTGGCCATTCTTCCATTATCATAATAATTTCAAATTCTGAATATGCCATGGCAAGATAGTACAGAATGTACAGCACTTTACTTCCATGTAATTAATTAGATTAGGTACCTGATGATATCTTATCTTTATCAGTATTTTAGACTGATAACTGCATCACTTTTTAGATTACATACCTTTCGTCTGAAGTCAACCAAAGATCTTTTATTTGGAACACACGTCTGTTTTTACATCACGATGTTTTTCCGTTTCTTATATTTTGTCGCAATCTTTGCTGTCGCCAACGTTAATGGTGACACTAGATCTGCTATAGCACAACTAATATCGCAGAATGTGACCGGGAGTATCGTATTCACTGAGACAACAGATGGGCTTCGAGTCACTGGAAATATTACTGGTTTAGACGCTGGTTCCTACGGATTCCATGTACACGAACTCGGCGACACGAAGTCTTGCGATTCGTCAGGCCCGCACTTCAACCCTGACGGCAAGACACACGGCGGCAGGGATCACGAAGTGCGTCATGTTGGTGACCTCGGAAATGTTGTGTTTGTAGGAAATGGCGTTGCTGTCGCTTATGTAGACTTCGTGGACAGAGTTATTTCACTTCGAGGCCGTAACAGCATCTTGGGGCGTACTCTGGTTCTCCACCAGCAGAAGGATGACCTGGGTAAGGGAGAAAACGAGGGTTCCTTGCTAACCGGTAACGCTGGCCCACGAGTCGCGTGCGGTGTGATTGGAATCCGATCTCCTGGTGAGCCTTGGAACTCCGCTGCTTCTACGACTCCGTCGGTGCTTCTGTTTCTTGTAGCAGCAGTATTTGTTTTCCGTCCAGTTTAAATAATATACATATAAACGTATGTGTTAATAAGTGAGTTTTGTACAAACCGGATATAAGTGGCTTACAGGTATGTAATTAACAATAAATTAATAAACAATAAATTAAAAAATATAAATAACAAATTAAAATTAGGTACTGACCGCTGGTAGAGTTTTTTTTACATATCTACGGACGGATTACGTGCATTATCTAAACACCCAGTTCACCCAGTCGAAAGTTCTGAGGTACCTAACAAACATTAGAAAAAAAAACAGTCGAATTGAGAATCTCCTCCTTTTTTGAAGTCGGTTAGTAAAATCATATAAAAGATAAAAAGTGCACGTTTTCTGTTAGGGTTTGTTCTCAAGCCAATTCTCAAGTTAACACTGAAACCTCTGCTAAGTGCCATACCTTATAAATATTACGGAATTAAATATGCCGATTGTTAACGATCATCATCATTTATCTAAGAAATATCGAATGATTTAGTTAAATACCTGTTTGTTGTCTTGCCAATACTTGGCTAGTTCATGCGCAGGGGGATACTTGCAGCAAGAGATCTCTAATGTTATCTCCATACATCCGTGCCACAGGTAGTTATAGTCTTGCATCCCGCCTGGAATTGAATATCTTTGCTTTTGAGTAGGAACATTCGGTATCAGCATGTATGACAATGCGTCTTCCGACGTATTACGTCACTAACATCTTTGACGTCAATCCAAGTCAATTAATGCCTTCATGGAATAACAGATTTATGCAAAGACTGTATATGTCTTTTAATAATTGGTAGGTTATTGAGTAATACCTGTGAGAGGATACCAAGCCGCGCCATTAGTGATGCCTTTCTCGAATCTGGGCGAGCCTGACTTGCAGGACACGCCGCGCGACATCTTGGCGTGGTTGTTGGAGTACACCAGCGACAGGTGACGGAACACGTCGTCATCGGGGGCTATCGACGGCGAGTGCGCATAGCTCTGGAATACTGCGTTCAGGCCACATGTTGGAAACAAAAAAATATTATTAATTTTATTGGTATTTGTGTTAGAAGGTCAAATTAACGTGATACCTCACCGGAACACAGAACTGATGATCTGCATATTCCTGATTTGCGTGAAAACAAAAGAGAAACATTTCTGTCACTTCTATTTATCTGAAAAACAAATTCCTACTCTTGTTTACTACCTACTTATTTTACGTCCGAATGCTCTCAATATTAGCTTGATATGGACAAGTTATGAGAAACTACTAAAATGTATGCATGAGGAAAATTAACATAAAATACCCATAAAACACAATCATAATCGGTAAGTGCAATGATCAAATTCCGGCAGTTGCGGCTATGGGCTATTAGAATGACATGTGACCGGAAGCGCGTGACGAAACTGACCATTGAACATGGTTAGAGAACAATAAAAGTGTTATTGACAGTTACTGGCACTGGGCGTGTTGTCGAAAGGGTACGATGCCACGAGAGCGCCGCCGTGCAGTGAACCGGACAGCACGAACTGAATCTTGCTGATCCACTCCTTGATGGCTTCCGTTTCAGGCTGCGGCTGCTTCGTGTTAGCCTTGAAGAAGTCTGGGAAGTTCCTGTTCAGGTCGTAACGACGAGCGTTGTGCCTGCAAATTAATAAGTGTCACTTGTACAATTGGTGTTAATTTGTCCATCATCAAGATTGATTGAACATCGAAAAAAGACGAATGTGGCAATGCGGCATTGAAAATGTATGGTTGTGCGCTATTCAAAAAGTTACCGTTCTTGGTAACAAATTTATACGAAATACCAGTGAGATTTATTACTCATTTGCAATTCCATTGAAGCTATCCTTGCTGGTCATGCTAGTGAATATGTAGGTTATTCACTTTAGTTAGTGGTCGCTTCTTCCTATAACGTTATAATGACTATTATTATAGTTTAGCAATGACGTTATAATGATGTAATACCTATATTACAAACAATATAGTGTCTAGATATCCCGTACCTGCCATATGTGTTGTCACACTGTCCTTCTTTCGAAATGGCGAAACCGTCTGGGTTCATAGAGGGCATTAAATGGATCCTAGTATTGTCCAACAACCATTTGATGTAGGGATCGGTATCATATGACGTCACGAGGTGCTGAAAATGTTGAAAATGGTGGTTTTTATAAATGAATATTAAGGTCAGATTAAAAGCTACCCTGACGAGGACAATTAATTTTGGACTTGCAAATATTAGGGCTTTAAATTATAACATGTTTTTGTTCCCTCTTTTACTAGGCTCAAAAACCGGTGTCAGTAAAGATACCTATCGTACTTTTGAGTTTATAATAATACGATGCAACAAGAATAAACAATAGATAATGTAACTCCAGTTATTTTACTAGACAATGAGATTAGACGAACAAGTATCTAAAAAAGTTCCTCTAGTACCTACTAAACTATACAACGTAGTTAATAATCTTTGTAAACAGGTAGTCGCTGATTATGAAAAGGAAGTGCTCATTGCAGCTAAGCACCGGTTGTGGCAACTAACTTGAATAAGGTGCAGAAGTAGCTCGCGACCGACGGCTTCGTTTCCGTGAATGTTGCCGACGTACTTCACGTCGGGCTTGCCGATCATATGCTCGTACGGCGACGCTGATACCACCATCACCCATAGATCTCGGCCTGGAGGACGAAAATCTCTTTAGTAGGGTCGAGGAAGGTCGCTTTATCAAAAAGGTTGAACACTTTGGGCATGACCATTGATAACCTTGAAAACTTATAAGTATAGGCACATGGTCACACTGAGATATCAGTCTGAACAAACTGATCTGCGCCAGATCGGTCTAACGGTGTGTATGTACATAATATATACGAAACGATCAGACTGCTTAATTTCAAAGATTCGAATCGTTCCGACCGTCTCCGTGGGCGATCGATGTTAAGGTCGTAACAGCCATACACGGTCTACGGCACGGATTTTGGTCAGATCATAATGAATCTGAAGGTACGACGGGCCATGTATGATAGTCAAAAAATGTAATTTTTTCTTACCTTGCACAGATTTCCCGACGGAGTAGAGTGCAGTCAAGGCCGGATACTTTGCAGACACAGATCGCAAGTATCTAGTCATTTGATCATGGTCGTGGTACCGGAACTCCAGATCTGGGCCGTTCTCCCTGGATTCGATTTCGCCTAAGTTCGTAGATACTTCATCTGTATAATATGATGCAATAATTGAAATTAGGAAGCTGATAACTTAACAGGAAAACACTTTGTGTTCGAAAAACCCCAAATTTGTAGGTATGGAGACATCTTCAAAAGAAATAAGATTAAAACCAATGTCCTCGTGCAGCCGGCTTATACCTGCTCAGGTATATTTAGAAACCCAATTCAATTGAGTCAGCATCAATAATCCAAAACTAAGATAAGTCCAGCCTGAGGGTTATATTATACGATGTCTCATAATCATAACGTTGATTGATTTCTTATTTAAGCATAGAGATACAGTCGAGAAAATGAACACACACATTTTCTAATCATAGCTAATCAAAATGACAATACATACTTTTGCGAATGTGTGGTACACAATTATTTTCGGTGTTCTGCAATATGTTGCATGATTTCAACAAAAATAACTTTATTATGTTTTTCTTGATGAATGCGCACTGTACCTGGATTGTAAGTGGGATATGTGAGTGACTGCGCACGCGTCGCCACCAGAAAGGTCAGCAAAAAGAAAATGCGAGCTAGACTCGCTTTCGCGCTGCCAGCCATCTGCAAAACAATAAAGTATTTTAAATACATAACGTAGTTGATTTTCCTTGTAAATAGGTTCCTGTTTAACCTGTTTCTGGTTTGTTTGTTCACACACTAATTAAATAACGAACATCATAGATTATTTTTAAACAATTGTAGGTATTCATTATACCGACATACTTAGTAAACATTTAGACTGATGGTGTCATGGGGCAAAAGATCATAAAGGTCTCTGCACACATCGGGCGGGCCGGGGCGGGACGGGACGGCGACGCGACGCTGAGCAGTTGTGATGTACTAGATATTACGGACGACGCCACACAGAGCCGCCCCGCTCGACGCGACGGTTACCGTCGCGCCCCGTCGCACTATGTGGAGGCGCCTAAGAGAGCCTGGCCATAAATACATTTTGTAAAAATTGGCGCAGGTACTTGTGTTATACCTCAAACTGTAGCTAAAAAGTTAATCTACTATATTATACATAAATTATGTATGTGGCTGGTACTGGTTTATATTAAAGAGCATCTAAATAAGATGATTCAAAAATTATCACAAAAAAATCTTAATTTGTATTTTTTTCAGGATTATTTTCTGGTGTAAATGCAATGAAAACTCCTCAAGTATTATACCATTCCAGAAAGCTTGTAAGATATACTTTCGTCTGGTATGCATAAATATGCTATAAATTTGTTAATATCTTTACTAGAAATATTTATCTCATGACATATCATTTTTGCGTATCTGAAACTTTCAATTAGAGTTTTGACAGTTGCCGAAATTTGCCGAAGGTCTGTAAATTATGCTATTTGATAGTAAATGTAATATTCTTACACAAGAAGAAAAAAAAAGTTGCAAGTTCATTGCACAACATATGTTAATCTTTTATAACATGAAATAGTAAAAATTTCGTATAAATACGTAGGTGATGCTATTCGATTTATTAGTTGATATAGGTTATACTTATGTGATATTTTATTAATTGCAGTTTATGTTTAGATAATGTATCGAGTAATTCTCACCATATTTTAGTTCACACGCAAAATAAATTATCAATAAAACACCTACAGAGATGAACAATTTAGAAAACGGACGTCAAAATAAACCGGTTGATGAAAATTCTTATCAATATGGGCTTTCGACTTTGCATTGCTAGATTAGATTTATGGAACTTATTTTACATATATCGTATAATCTAGGCTTTGAAAAATGGTCTGCTACAACAACAGAAAATAAAGATTTGAAAAACCAAAAGCAGGCATATGTACCAAGAAGGTTCAGAGAAGAACTTGGTTTATATATAGATAAAACTAAGCAAGGTACTGATAATAGCAATGATGATACAGCTAGACGATTTTTTCAAAATTATCAATGCAGTGCAGAAAAATTGGTACATGAGGAATTGATAAAACGATTTTATGTTTTACTTCAAGTTATGTCAAGCGGACAAGTAATTAATGCTACGAAATTCGGACAGTATGCTTTCGATACAGCACAACAACATGTTAATAAATATATATATGAGGTATTATACGCCAAAATCTGTCCATAAAGTCCTAATTCACGGGGAAAGCGCCATTCGGCATTATTCACCGTTACGTCTTGGACAGCTCTCCGAAGATACTCAGGAATCAAGGAACAACTATAAACGATTCAGACTTCATCATGCTAGAAAATGCTCTAGAGTAGCCACAAATTAAGATGTTCTACATACACTTTTGTACACTTCGGATCCTTACATAACAAGTTTAAGAAAACCTACCAATAAAAAGTCTATGGAACTTATAGATGAAGCTTTGGAGCTAATAATACACTTAATTTTTTTTTTTTAATTTAATTATTAACAGTAATTTTAAGAGTTTATTTTGTATTAATTATAACATTTAGGTCACATTATTTAAAGATAATGGTAACTTTCTGATCATTTTTCAATATTTCATATTTTGTATTTTTTTGACTTTGACTATTAAATATATATTTATATCCGTAAACTGTATACTATTTTAAAGTATATTTATTCTAGATTATCTAAAAAAAAATTCAGCTGTGTATCTATTAAAACATGGAAGTCATGGATTTAAGACCCGAAATCGACTAAATCTCCACATAGTGCGCCGCCGCCGCGCCTAGCGGGCAATACAAGTCAGAGGCGGTGGGGCGGGGCGTGCCGTGACGCGAGCGCGTTTTTGATTTATTTCATGCACCCATTTCCGTTTAAGTTGTTTTTTCTTAGCTAGCGCAACTATGAGCAATAGCGTGTCCATGTCTGAATCGCTCAACATCTTTTTTGATGAAAGAAAGGCGCGGCGGGACGGGACGTGATCGCGCCCGCAGTGCGAACACTACCGCCGCGCCAGCGCCGCGTCGCCGTCCCGTCCCGCCCCGCCCCGCCCCGCCCGCTGTGTGCAGAGACCTTAATTTTAATTATGGTGAACGTTGCATAAAGCGCTCAACGGGCAAGTTCTCAAATAATTTTGTCAAGTCTCAAATAATTTTGTGTTTTATAGAGAAAACTTATGCCCTATTAGGTGCTCGTACTTGGTAGGTAGTTACTACAAGTATAAAGTACGCAACGCAGGTTCTCAATGTGAAAGTCGATAACTTTAAAATAATACAAAAGAATTCTTGTTTATACCTACTAAAGTGTATCAATTTTTGCTTGGCGATTCAATTCATGAACTGCATTGTTCACAGTGTAGTGTTGTTGCGGGTCGTCAGTAGGCGTGTGGAGCTTTCTTTTGAATATTATTATAGTAATGTTTGGGTGAGCGCACCAGTTATGCGGCGTAACCGGTCGCTGGTTCAAGGTCACTGGGTTAGTGGACCAACCTTAGGTATACAACACAGCAAGCCTCTTCTTTGATTTAGTTAGGTGTAGGTAGGTAGGTACTCGACGAGTTCATCGTATCTAAGATCAATATTTTTGCAACTGAACCTTGAATTGCCCTTGAAAGCTTTAAATTGATTTTAAATTTCATAAAATATTTAGTACCTAAGTAGTAGTAGCTACTAGAAGAAGTGTTATGTGAAATAATATTCCAACTACCTCACTCAATCTTACTTTTTTGCTGTAGGTACGTGTGTGTATCTAAGTAATATTAAATACCTACTGGTACCTATTAACAAACGTTTGATTGATAGAAAATTGATAACGAACTAACACCAATCCGCCTTACGAGTTTGGTTCTAAACTGTGCAAAATATATTATAAATTCCGGCCTAGTTATAAGGCGAAATGCGCGCTTTGACGTGGAGTTGCGGACACCAACATTACCTATCTCACTTCTCGGATCTCTGCTCTATTTTATGCAGTCCCTGTAAAACACGCCGCCCGCCCCGTGACGCAGCGCCCGCCCCAGACAAACAACTAGGTCTACCTATTATTATGATCGATATATGGGGAAGACAATTGAAATTGCAATGTTAAATGATCCAATCTCAAATTCTGTTGAATATTTTTTTATATGTACAATAAAAAAAAATGGTAAGTACCTAACATGTATAAGTAGGTACCTACAATCAAATATAATCATCATGGTTGTAATTAATGCTGGTTTCTATAGCCTCAACCTACGTAGTTACACTAATAAGTGCGCGACACATTATGTCTTATGTAATTAATGACATCATGAGACTACCTAATAAAGCTTAGGGCACCCGTTGGGCCGGTAAACGGAATCCATAAAAATAAACTAAATACACAAAAAGTAAAAAACAAAAACCCAAAAACCATACACCGCTAAACAAATGTACCTATTCAAGAAATAGTAAAAGTGTAGGTTATAGAGATTACTTCAGCACTTTTACATTTCTGTGACTAGCTGCTACAAAATATCTGCAAGACTGCAAACGTTACAAGCGTTGCGTCTCTTGGTATTTGACAACTTTCTTTTATTTATTTACTCAAAGCGTGACTTGCATATTACTGGGTATTTTGTATTAGTCATGTCAAGCCGCGGTCATGTCCGCACGTTATTTGACCCTACTGTGGAGTAGATGATCCTTGATCATTGAAATCGCCATAATATCAAGTACGTACGAAATCGCCTAGTTTATTCGCACGACCGAATTCGGGAACACTGGTTATCCGACATTGTTTCAGGGTTTAAACACGTAGCTATCTTGTGATCTCCATGTTCGGGCGTTTGTAGCAGGTTCTTATATATATCACTGCTTAGTTCCATAATTTAGTATGTTAATTTATCGCACATAGTCGGCGGGAGGTAAGGCACAAAATTAGCAATGCCTCTTGCCTCTCGTCCATTCGAGTACACATCTAATACCTGATCTCATCCGAATGTCAAAAAATGAAATAAATAATTCTGCACCTCTTGCAAAACTAGTAAAAGTTACAATTCATCACCCACTTCGACGGGCAACAATGAATGCTTTTTTATTAATAAATCTCCCAACACGCACGATTAGCTACGGGGTTCTAGAGAAATCGCAATGTATTTATAATTTAATCAGCAAGTGATTCAAATGGCCATTGAGAAACTAAATACAATCCGTGATATTGTATTTACATAATGTAATCATTATGCATAGTTCACACATACACCCCTACCCTATGTACATAGTACATACCTTTAATAGTTCGTGGTGTTATACTAAGTATTTCACTCCCATCACGTTTTCTACTAACAGTTAGTTGCTGGATTATGGGTTACAGGGTTACCTCAGAAGCGTGTCTAAACTTTCATTCTTCTTGCCTTTTCTAACATGTTAGGGTCGGCTTCCAGTCTTACCTACTAGATGCAGCTGAATACCAGTATTTTAAATTATTGTCTAATTGATAACTTTTTATTCTTATTGTCTAATAATTAATTAAAAACTTTTCCTTTTCAATAACAAATATATTATTGAAATATCTTTGTATTTCCTGTTTGTGATTTTATGTGTTATACTATTTTTTTTTTGGAATATTTAATTTAGCACTTTTTTCCAATCAGCCTCTCTACCACCTCGCTGACTGGTAATATTTTTACACGGCATGAAAATTTATGTCGATACCATTCATCAGGAATTCAGGATGAATGGTACCGACATAAATTTTCATCAGAGTCTGTGTAGAACCTACCTAAAATGCTCACGCGATCTTCGACGGATGATGGGATTTATAGCAATAGCGTGCAAGCAATCCAAGTATTATCTTAGCTTGGTTAATAACTTAATAAACTAAGTGCATGTACCTGCATGTCGCAGCCGTGGATTAACGCCGGGAGAGTATTTAATTGCTCTACCACGTCTACGTCTACCGCGTTGATCGAATTTAAGATAAATTTAATAAGGGCGTGCCCTTTTGTATCTCTAGGTTTACTGCTTTTGTTCGGCACCGTGTGTGCTCATGCTCATGACAACAGTTCCTGTCAGCTTTCCTTCCGCTGTCGCCATTGGCACATTAACCCTGTTGTCGTAGTCCCGCTAAATGAAAAAAAATACTTTCGTTTTCCAAAGACCGTAACTATCTCAAGATGATGTTTTCCGTGTTATAATATTTACTATACGCTTACTTCCATTGATGAGTCGAATTAACTTAAGTTGAACATAGTCGGTGGGTTAGGTATGTCTAAAACTGGGACACGAGTTATACAAAGTTGAAGACTCGACAAGCTCAATTACCTTGGCCCAATTAAAGTCAAAGCAATAGGTATCTAGTAAGTTTACTGTAGTTTCGCATGCCTTCTATATTTATTTAGCATATTGCTTAAATTCTTTTGCGACAAGTCTTCTCCTTGCGGTACTACGTGCCACTTAGTAAACCGGATTGTTTTTTTTTTTAAATAAACCAATAAGTTTAATATATCACCAACAACACAGACAAAGAGGTTAATAACAATAACGAATTAATTAAATATCTCCATTCTTTTCACTTTTTAAAACTGAATTTTTAAAATATGATACTTCATTGATGCACCATGCATCGTTAATCAACAAACAATGCAGCACACTTTTTTGTTAAGTATGTGAAAGTTTGAATCTAGTTCGATTTCAATAGGCTTGCCGTATGAGACATAATAATTGATTAACGTTTAAAGATTAAAATCGCATTTAATAAAAGCAAGCAACAGCAAATCAAACATTTAATTCTTTGACACTTTTGAATACCTCGATATCTTCATACATCTCTCGGCACATCCGAACGGTTATAATTAATTATCAGCTACTTATATTAAATAAATAAATCAGAGCATCATCAAATTGAAAATCAAGATCAAGATTTTCTATTAACCGATTGTTGCAAGCCAATTCACTTCTTGCAAAACTATACAATTTTGATTTGATAACAGAAAATAGGTTCCAAGAGATACTTAATTTAACTAAGTTTTTGCTATAGTTTCGATAACTTACAATTAATCTAAGGTGTGTAAAAAGGTTTCCACAAAAGCACATCATAACACAATAATTGTAAACACTTACCTTGTAACACACTGCGTTATTCTTGTGTTTGTTATCTGGATGTCATTTATTTGGTTTCTGCTTGGCGCACGGTAACTTAGTACTCGCGGAAAACTGTATGTTATGTAGAGAGGTCACGTTCCAGTCCTAGCAGACGAGCGGACTCCGCTCGACTGGCAACCGTTGGTGGGTTGGTGCTCGGCGTGTCACGCCGTCATCTGCGTCATCCAACACGACACACAACCGGAAAGTGCTTTCTCTCATAACAATATTTGTAAAACTGCTTCTAATTCCCCGCAATAAGGTCTAATTCGTGTCCGTGGGAACCGCAAATGTGTTCAGCACGACTAGAAGTTGTACTTTCCACTCTAATGGTCACAGTATAGAAGCGAGTTTATAAAAGTTAGTTCGGCCTCTCCGTGACGTAGTTTGAGTATTCCCAACTCTCGTCTCATCTGGCACTTTTCCCGCGGATAGAATTTCTGTCTACCCGATATTTAATATGCAGTACCAACTTATTTAGCGAGAAAATTCCAAGAGAAATTCAATATTATCGGTATGTAATTATATCAAAGTAACATGCTAGGGTTATTGAAGGCTACTATAAGCTTACGGTGGAGTTCAATAACCCCTGGGCATTCATTACTAACTTGTATTCTCCAATTATCATCTTACTATACGGGTTTGTTAAAACTCTAAACATAGTTTTAACGCCAATAGATTCTCATAATGCGTAGCTATTAGTCTATATAACACCTATCTATAACATCTTATTTTTAATTTTATTTGTCTGGCATTTCAAAATCTCCACAAATCCTTCATGAAAAAATCTAGAGTGCTAAAGCCTCTTATATTTTTTATTTTGTAAATGTAGACCATTTTTCGTAATCATTCCAACGGAGAAGACTCGTAATACATGTTTGTGTGCAAATCATTCTAATATGGCTTATCTAGTTAAAGGAATGCGAAACGTTAATATGTATAATATACAAACGACTTAGTAGCATTCATTTGTTGTCCAGGAAAAATTAGAGAGATATGCTTGGAACGACGCTGTTATAACTGTCAAAATAAACAGGTTGAGAACAGAGAATTTAATGGTTCGGAAAGAATGATATATGAAAGATGGACTTCAAAAAAAGAAAAAATACTTGTCAAAGGAACTCAAAAAGTATGCTAGAAGACTTATAGAGAGTACAATAATAAGTAAATTGGAGGCTGTTAAATTGCTTGACGATAAACTTGTACCGTTTATGAAACACCTTGCAAATATTTATCACCAACATCACGTAGTACAGCAAATAAAAAGTAAAATGGCAGATACGGAGGTATTGATCCACGTAGACTTCTCCGAAGATTATTGCTGTAAGTACGGGGTAGAAGTACAATCTGCCCATTTTGGTGGGTCAAAACAACAAATAATTTTGCACACAGTCGTTCTTTATTTAAAAAATTATGTAAGATTCCAAACAGACTCAATTTTTACTATGACTGAAAATTTGAGTGACGATTCCATATCTGTTTGTGCACATCTCAAACCTGTCTTTGATTTGGTCAAAGAAAAAGTCCCGAATTTAAATACTCTTCATATTTTAAGTGATGGTGCTGCTAATCAATATCGCAATCGGAAAATGTTTCAGTTGATAGTAACATACATCTTCCCACAGCTGGACGACGTATCTAACATAATTTGGAACTACAATGAAGCAGGTTACGGTAAAGGAGCCTCAGACGGTGTCGGTGGTTGCCTTAAAAGAACAGCCGATCGTGCTGCAGCGTTAGGCAAAGACGTCAATAGTTTCCAGAATCTGATGCTTTACCTTTCGGATAATTGTTCTGGAATAAAAATTATTCCAATAGACCATGGTAACTTTGAAGACATTAGCCAATGTGTCAGTGGCGACGTTATCAAACCTTTTAGAGGTACCTTGTCTGTGCACCAAATAACATGGAATCACAAGAATCCAAACTTGTTACCCTTCAGACGTCTTAGTTGTACTTCATGTTTGCCTGAAAATTACTGCAAGCACTATGAATTGGGAAATGTAGTGATTCAAGGGAGAATTTTAACTAATTCACAAGGTTTGTCTTCCCATTCTCACGTGCCTCAGTCAGAAGAAGCGACAAAAGCGTTGAACTCAGATGCTAGTGCAGCGGGCTCACCATCTCATTTTGGAATGTCGCAGCGACAGGAACCGGATACAGCGTTCAATTCATATAACACCAGTGCAGCAAGCTCGCCATCTCTAGAGAGAGGTTTAAATTAAGTGACTGATTATGATTCATATAAGTGTTATTTTTCGTGGTCTTTAGGATCACTTTCGTTACCTACAAAAAATGTTTTTGTTTTTTTTTTTGAGATTTTTTTAAACAAAGAACTGTATCCATCTTTAATTCTATTTTATCTGTGATTAATATGCGTGTTCTCGTCCATAATAAAACAAATTTATTCAAAATAACCATTACCATGTAAGAAATTCTACACCGAAGAGGAGGCGCCATGGTCGAAAGACTATAATGGGGGCATTAAAAAAAAATTAAAAGTTAAAATAACCAATTTTTTTTTAAATTTTTGTTTTATCTCACCTCAAATAATGACCCCCGTAACCTCAAATAACCTCCCAAATTGTTGCGTTTGGTTAAATTTCAGCTTTATAGGACTTCAGTGCCGTAGAGGTTTCTATGGTGACAACAGAAATTCAATATTATCGGTAGGTATGTAATTATATCAAAGTAACATAATAAGGTTATGGAAGGTTACTAAGCTTCGCACGATCTCCTACGAGGCGGCCTGTGTACTGGCTGGATCCCCGCCCTGGGACCTCGAGGCGAAAGTACTCGCGTCATTGTGTCAGTGGCGCGAGGAAGCGAGGGCGCGGGGTGAGCGACCGATGCAGCGACACATGGAGCTGCGTCGGTCTCAGCTTCGCGAGGTTCTGGTGGCGGAATGGCGGGACAGGCTTACACGCCCTACTGCTGGCCTCGTCACCATCGAGGCGGTCCGGCCGGTGCTCGAGCGCTGGCTCGGGAGGAGGCACGGCTCCCTGTCGTTTCGGGTGACGAAGGTGCTCTCGGGGCATGGTTGCTTCGGGAAGTACCTGTGTCGCATAAACAGCGAGCCGGACGCCCGGTGTCACCACTGCGTCGACTGCCGGGAGGACACGGCGCGGCATACGCTGGCAGAGTGTGCCGCCTGGGAGGAGCCGCGCCGTGCCCTCATCTCAGAAGTAGGCAGTGACCTGTCGCTGCCGGCCGTGGTCGAGTCGATGGTCGGCAGCGAAGAGTCCTGGGACGCGGTGGTTTCCTTCTGCGAAACAGTCGTCTCGCAGAAGGAGGCTGCGGAAAGGGAGAGGGAGATCTCGTCCACTCACCCGACCCGCAGCAGGCGCACCGGGCGTCGGCGGAGGGTGGACAACGCCCTCGTCCAGCCCCCCTAAATGGGTCTAGAAGCGACGGACTCGGGGACGTCCGTTGCCCCCCACACATCAGGACCCGAGTTGGCGGCGCGTAGTGTTCCACGCGCGCCCCCCCTCTTATACGTCGCGGAGGGAGTCTAACACCTCACCAGTCGGGGGAACACCGGGGTGGTTTTTAGTCAGTAAGAGTCTGACAGACCCCGTCGCCCGCCCCAGGGCGGCTGACATCCATGAGGATTTTCACCCCGGAAACAAAAAAAAAAATGTCTAATAGAGTGGGTCCCGCATTGTCGATGTGGGGGGGCTCAGTAGCCGTGGCTTGAAGGACCACGGTGAAGCTAAGAGGAACCCGAGCGGGGGCCGCTCGTCAGGGCTTTGCGGCTAAGCCGACGACGTAGCGGCCGGCGGGTAGGTTGCGGTGCCGCTTGGGCGACATCGCAACCTGCCTGAGGCGGGCCGCGATGTCGTATGGGAGACATCGCGGCTGAGGATTGGAGACTGCGGCGGGAGAGGAGTGCCGTGAAGGTAGAGAGAGCGGCTACAAAAAAAAAAAAACAGTGTAGTTGCCCCTGGGTATTCAAATAATACTTACTCGTGTTCTCCAATTTTTACCTGACTACAGAGGTTTGGCAATAACCAAAACATTGTTTTAACGCACATATTATATTCTCATAATGTGTAGCTATTATAGTATTGGAATCTATCTATTACCTTATTAACAATTTTATTTGTCTAGTAAAATGACCTAAATTTACCTCCCAAACTGCTGCTGCTGCTACTATGAATTGCATTCCAATACTTGGTTGGACGACCTAAATGCTATTAGTTCTAAGTTTGGTTATCGACTTCGAGAGGGTTATATTAGCTATTAATAACTCAAACAAAAATAAGTTTAGGCTAGCTAGTTTAGTCTACTGACGCCACCGCGACTACAACCTAATTAGGCTTTTCTCAAATATTAGCCTTTTGGGAAATTATTCCGTTCTCGGAGATCCGATCCAACGGCCATGACCTTTCGAATGATAAATTGATTCCTATTCCAAATGTAGATCGAAGTTAGTGGAGTATGAAACTGAATCCTTATAGGGAAGGTCGGAGTTATCATGTTCATTACTGTGGTTCATTTCATACCTTTTCTTGACATTGCTCTTTCAATTCTATTCGGAGAATTTTAAAGTCTCCATTTTTTTAAACTTAATTCACATTGGGTACCTACTTGTTGTGTTTAAGTTGATAGACAAAAGTATCTTCAACTATTTTTATATGGAGGTAGGTCGTCGCTGTTTCATTGAAAGAGTGCTCTGCTAGAAACATTATGAAAATGACAATTTACACTTGCTTTGTTGGTTGATGGATTATAGCCACAGGTAGTAGAGAATACAGAAGCTGGCAGAGGGATCTATCCATCACATTGGCAGTGCGCAAAATTAATGTTGAGCAGTAGCCTCCCTATAGTAAATATGTTCCTTGGCAGTAGCGCTGAGTGCGACTTGTCGCGGTTCGGAGGAATGCACTATTTTAAGTAACACGTGGATGCACGTCTGGAAATCCGTTGGTAAAAGCAGTATCAGATCGTGTAACACCTTCTCTACTGTGTAGAAAATCGACAGGTAGGCAACGTTTCGCCAAAGTACTAGGCTGGTCAACATTTGGAACTTGACCACACGCGACTAGCCGATGAACCAATTTTATAAACGAAACTCTTTTTCTTGGACTCACCCGTCTCTGATTGATCATATAACATGTCTTCCTTAGAATGAAACCAGCAACCGGCCCTTTGTGTGATGCAGTATGATTGTACGGCACTGAAGGAAGTTCCTTTGTAAATAATTACTGTATGTAATCGGCGGTCAAGTAGTTGCTATGATGCGTTTACAAGTAAATATAATATCATCGTAGTTTCTAGCGCTTTTAGGTGTGGCTAATGCAATTTATTTAAATGTGCATGAAATGAAAAGTTAATAATATTGCCGTTTTGCTTGAAGTCAATCCATTAACCCTAGTAAGATTTCCCTTCTTTTTTATTACCTTTCGAAAAGGCCTCTTGGCGCATAGATAATTATGTATATGTATTGTTTTCATATAATATAGCTATAAAGTACCATCAAAATCAGAGCTCAATTAGACGATTCAACAGTTCTTATAATTTTTTTGTCATCTCATTTTGTTAACCCCCGACGCAAAAACGACGGAGTGTTATAAGTTTGACGTGTCTGTGTGTGTCTGTCTGTGGCATCGTAGCTCCCGAACGGATCAACCGATTTTGATTTTGTTTTTTTTTGGTTGAAAGGTGAATTAGTCGGGAGTGTTCTTAGCTTAGCGCGTCGGGGGACCGCTCTAATTATTAGCTTAGGCTAATAATTAGAGCGGTCCCCCGACGCGCTAGAATGATAATCTAAACATGATAACAGTGCAAACGTGAGAACAGGTGGGGAAGCCTTTGCCCGACAGTGGCAAATAAATTTAAAATTTAAAAAACCCCCGACACAAAACCACCGCTACCATTTTAAACTTTAACAGAACGTTAGCGTTCTGTTAAAGTTTAAAATAGTAGCAGTACCCCGACGCGACAACATTTAATCAAAAAATTTCATACGTACATATACGTAGGGTCATAATTGCAAGGTTATTTTTCTTTTTATAGGGTTTCACGTTTATACCTTTTTTGTTCTATTTGTGGCTATTTTTTCATAGTTTTTTAACTTGTTTTTTAAAAGCTACTCTCGTTGGGCAGTCGACCTGGATGGTGATATCCTTCCTCAGGCATCCAGTGATTTTTTATATCGTGGCCTAACTATCCGGGTGCATTCGGGCATTTCGGGCGAAACGTGGCAACCCAAGTCCTACATCAGCCTGACTGGCTTTTTTCAATATCATCTACTTTAGTTATGGAGCGAGAGGTTAAGTTTTTCTAACGTGAATCGTGATAGGGTTATCATTTCAAAATTTGAAAAGTGTTGACAAAAAATCAGACTTTCCAAAAAACGTCCGGATATACTTTCTATGATAAGCTCTCTTTTCTCAGAATTCATTAGAGAAAAAACCTTGTGTCGAAAAGGACGAATAAAGTTCGTATCGAGGGCTAAAAAGCTGGACAAATCCGGAAGGATATTATAGGCTTATAGTTTGGACTTCAGTTGTTTAGTGAGTGACCAGCTTTAGGCAACGTAGTTTTCGCCGATTACTTTTCTCTAGAGTTGAATACTACCTGCCGGGATCAACGCCTACTTAATACAAAAGTACTTATTTTAAATTCGTCTTTTGATTGTATCATGCCTGTTGAAGATATATTATTACTAGCATTATTTTTATTATTATTTATATATTTATTATTAGCCTGTGTTGTCCCACTATAGGGCAAAGGCCTTCCTTCCCTCTTTCCACATTCCCTGATCTACTGCGATTGTGTGCCTAATCCTTTAAAAAGTGTGAGTCCAGCTCAACCCGCCATCTCTGGACCTGCCTACCTGAAGAAAAAAATAATATATCCTCCTGTCCGACTTTCGGTCATACCGGCCAATATGAACGGAAATTAGCCACATGGGTGCGCAAACACAGGTGTACTCCCTCTTGTCTCAGTTTCATAGTCCGATCGACGGGACGGCCATCCGATATGACCGGGGCATGGTCAGGCGCAAGACCAACTGGTATACGTGGGTTCCTAGGCACCGGACTCGGGGTGTCACACCACTCACTTCCGGGTTGCTATTGAACATTCCTATTGGGAAAAGCCAATAACACATTTGAGAATCCAACCCGAGACCTCGCTCTCATCCGTCGTTACTTCCACCACGAGAACAACTTGGCAGTCAAGTAGCCGCAAGCGCGACTACAGAGCACGGGGTCCTGGGTTCGATCCCGGATTCGTCTATAATCGGGTTACCCGGGTGCCCGGTAAGTGACATTAGGCTCGCCTTCTATTACATGGAAGTTACAACATGTTACTAAATTCACTTAGAAAAGCCCTTATCAGTATCATCAACGGTTTTGTTCCTGAAATCTTCTATCTGATTCCGTGAAGTTGAAGAGCTCTCTGAAAATGGAAAAGGTAACCTTGGCCTAAATCTCATGTTTGTTAGCTAAGTCTTACGTTGACCTCATTTTCATTGATATTTTGTGACCGTCGCCTCAATACCTACCCTTGGCTTTGATCTTTCGTCCAAGGCCGTACATAATATTTGTCAAGGGTTTCGATCCACTTTAGGAAATGTAAGAGTCAGGCCATACCTACATGTACGTAACTAACCTAACCGAACAGTACTAACTGTGGGAGTTGTCTCCTCTCCGTTAGTTGCAAATACTTGCAATCAGCCATCAATTCTGCAATCTACCTAATTCATTAGGTAGATTTCTGATTATTAAATTCGGTCACTGACAGACAACGCACAGAGTAATCCGGTAGATAGTATGAAATTTTGGAATAGAGAAGACATGCATAGCGATCGCTTTACGACCGAATTCGGTCGCAAAGTCCCGGATTGACAGGTGTAATGTATGGAGTGACAGGACTTTGCGACTGAACTGTTATGAAATGTTATGATATGACACTGTTATAATTGCAAAAAAGGCCAGCGACCGTTGCAAAGACTGCTAAATACAATTTGTATCGGAACCTTAATTGTGTGAGCCCAACTCGCTCTTGGCCGTTTTCCATTTGTACTTACAAACGCGGAGCCTGTAGTATTTAGCTACGTGGCTAATCCGGCCCGGTATTAGTACAGAATCTAATATGTAGCTGAACCTAGTAAGACGTACGAGCAAAGTATACCCAATCATTTAAATTCATTCGATAGGTAAATCCTTCATTTCGGTGTCCCACCTACCTGGGTAAAAAATTTAAACGAAATTCGTGGGAGATAGGTCCAATAAGCCTCTGCCTATTGGACCCATCTCCCACGAATTTCGTTTCATTTTAAAATATTAACGTGATATATCACACTGGAGCCCAAAATACGGATGGGTTCTGAATGAGGTCATGCTCAATCTAAATAAACCATAAAATATCCTTCAATTAGGAAGAACGGCACCCTAATTGCGTAACACACAATCAATCAGAATCGGTTTCATTTTGACAGTTCAACAACATTCATTGCGTTATTTACCTGTTGAGCAGACTTTATGAAGGTAACCTTTTTCGAACTTATGAAGCAATGGATTAGCAATATCCTTCAAAATGATTCAGATTGAGATTGATTGTGTGTTTCGCAATTAGGGTGCTGTTTTAGTTCTATTGTTCATTCTGTACATTGAACATTGCGCAAACGTTATTGCAAACGTTATTGCTGGGAAACGACTTTTATTGCAATGTAGGCGCGCAGAAGATTGTGCTTACGGATGTCAGAATCGGTTCAGGGGTATTGGGGGTACCTATATATATGTAAAGTTTAGATAAACTGGTTTTCGTATAAAAGGTATGGCCCAGTTAAAAAAAAAATATAAATGACGGGTGAGATAGAACTTGCTTACATACGAGGGTCATTCAATAAATACTTAGCCTACAAAAAGTAAACGAAAATTTTGGAAAAGTGGCAATTTATTTTTCAACATAGTCTCCTTTAAGTTCGATACACTTAGCCCAGCGTTGCTCCAACTTTTTTAACCCGTCCGAAAAATAGTTTTTGTCAAACTTTGCAAAATAGGCCTCCGTGGCGGCGATGACCTCCTCATTTGATCCATATCTATTCCCGGCGAGAGATTTTTTCAGATTAGGAAACAGAAAGAAGTCACAAGGGGCCAAATCTGGAGAATACGGTGGATGGGGCAGCAATTCGTAGCGTAATTCGACCAATTTGGCCATGGCAACGGCAGACGTGTGAACCGGTGCGTTGTCGTGGTGAAACAGCACTTTTTTCTTCGCCAGATGGGGTCGTTTTTTCTTTAATTCGGCGTCGAATTGGCCCAATAAATCGGCATAGTAAAGCCCTGTAATTGTTTTACCCTTCTCGAGGTAATCGATGTAGATCACACCTTGTGAATCCCAGAAAACGGTGGCCATAACTTTTCCGGCCGATTTTACAGCTTTCGCCTCCTTTGGAGCACGCTCCCCGGTCTGGATCCATTGTTTTGATTGCTCCTTGGTCTCTGGTCTGTACCAGTGGATCCAGGTTTCATCGACGGTCACAAAACGACGCAAAAACTCCGCTGGATTCCGCTTAAACAGCGCCAAACACGTCTCCGATGTGGTCTCACGGTTGCACTTGTTTTCCGGTGTGAGTAAACGCGGCACCCATCGCGCCGACAGCTTTCTCATGCCGAGTTCCTCGTGAAGAATATGATGCACTGTTCCTTCTGAAATGCCTACAGTCTCAGCTAGCTCCCGAACCTTCAATCGGCGATCTGCCAATACGAGATCATGGATTTTTTAAATGTTTTCCTCCGTAGCAGCTGTTTTCGGTGCACCTGGACGTGGTTCATCAAAAACCGACGTACGGCCACGTGCAAACTCGTTGAACCAATTCTTGACGGTGGCCATCGATGGAGAAGAGTCACCGTACACAGCATCCAAGCGCTCTTTGATTTCGATGCGCGTTTTCCCTTCCAAAAATAGGAATCGAATCACCGAACGATATTGCTCTTTTTCCATTTTTGTAAAACCGATCGATACGTTCGCTTCCATAAGTTGTCAAATTAAAACAAATGAAGGGATTGGAATGAAAATTTGAAAAAAGAATTAAAAAAGAATGTGCTACACTGTGGTAAAACTCTTTTGAAACTACAGCGCCCTCTGGCGATGAGGCTAGGTACTTATTGAATGCACCTCGTATAAGTAGTGCTCTCGGTGTGTTTTTACACCCGCTAGTCTACTTATTTCATCTAGCCTGCTATAATCCCATATAACTGCCTACAGACATATTACTTTTGCATGTTTCGAATTTTAAAAGATACAATAATTTTGGAGTAGCTCAGGGCAGCATGTTGGGACCGCATTTGTTTTCAAATTCAGATGGCATTTGTCGAGTTTGCTGATGGAATTCCATAAAAAATTAGTAACTACAAATATCATTTAAATAATAATAGTTAGTAAATAATAAGTAGGCCATTTAAAAATATAGTGACGTACACGACCTTGAATTCGAATAGGGCAGGTACAATGCCAATACTTGTGCATCTGGGACAGTAAAGAGCTTGAGGTAAATAGAGCTAAGTGGGCGAGGGCGGCGGCGCGGCGCGGCGGGCGCAGGCGTGTTGTGCCGAGGGGGTATCGATCGTTGGCTGCAAGTTGCCGCCAGTGCGCACGCAGGAGACGGGGTTCGTGTCTGGCCAACGAGGGTTTGAGGTTTTCCCGCGCAGTGATACAGCGCATAGCTGCGCGCAAGGCCAAACAAAGGGGCGAAGAGAGGGGTGTCCTCCGAGGGCGCGAGCTCGGCCCGGGACCCTCACATTACGTAACACTAAACGCACAGGACGGCGCACAAACAATGTGATTTTATTTTATCTTAAAATTTTCTACTGTTTTTGATTACTTATACAATTTTTAGGATTAGTATCGTGATATTATGTTAACTTGCGGGCAACTAATTGAGTTCTTTTCAACGTATTATAATTTAAGCACTGTTATATCGTGCAGATCTACTTTAGACCCAATATCTTGCGAAAAATAATAAAATCAGAGAATTTAAAAAAAAATGTTTTGGTGAAATGGCAGTGAAAATCTTCGGAACAGTGACAACAGAGTTTTTCAAAACAAAAATAAATCGATAGTTTTAGGAATATTAAATACTTTAATATTAATATATAAGTAGTAGTAATAAGGATAATGAAAACGTTTTCAAAACAAATGAATAGTATTGTACTAAATGTGGCAATACGAAATTATTCATTTAATTGACAAAGAAGTATTTTCACAACAGTTTTATATGTCGCGCTGATATTGTCAAGATGACTATGGGTAAGTTTTCCATTATATTCGTCTAAATAAGTGAAAGCCCTTTATCGATAACGTTTCTATTCTTTTACCATGTATAAAGATTGATTGGATATAGATTCAAGTTTGAAAAATTATGTCGTAGGAACACATTTACTGATACTTACGGCTTTATCGATTCTCGTTGGTATATACTAGTATAAGTCTAGAGCAGGTGGATCAAGTAGACTGTAGGTAAATATTGGTTGATATGTGAAACTTTATTTCAAGCCTAATTCCAATCTCATTATAATACCCAAGAAGATTCTCGCGTCAAGGTGGACGTGGGTGTCGAGGGTTGACCTCTGTACTACTCTATCGATGAAGACAAGACGTAGGTAGGACGAAGGTAGGTCTGTGTCGATGGATATTGTATTATATTGTGTCTGCTCTAAAAATAATTAAGAAAACAGTCAAGAAAAAGAGTCAGATGCACTTATAGCTACAAACATGGCACAAAAGGACGGAGGGTTTTCTCGACTCAGCAGTGACGCAGTGGGTGGAATAAGGCAGCTAATGTTGATGATGAGGATAGCTACAAACCAAAAATAATCATCTTTTTGCTACTGTTGTTTATTATATCAGAATTTATGTCGTGCACTCGCACAACAGGGATTACAAAGAGACACAGTATTTTTGATACTAATGAAGAGAGGATCCGATCCTTCTTATCCCTGAGGATCTCTTTGTTATTGCAGTAAAACTATCGTTTCCTAAAAGAGCGGTGGCCGCCATATAACGATGCAGTGACGGCTGTCATGAAAATGATGGCAGCGGAGTTTGACTCCGTCAAAAACGCTCTATAGGAAAACACAAATTCACTCTCATAATTATAACGTTTCAGTGAACATCATTCGCCGCTAAATTGCGGACACTAATTAGCGGTTAACGCTCTTCTAGGTATCCGTAGCTTAAGCGTAGGTATAGCAAAGATGCAACTCGTGTGTTTGTATTACTAGCCCACTAAATTATGCAATCCCAAGCAGACACAACAATACAAGATGAGTTGCGTCACCGGATGAGTCGCGGCTAAATCGCAACGTCTCATTCAGATAGTAGATATGTAGGTACCTACCTATGAAAGTAGAGTGTCAATGTGAGGACATGCTCGCACCTGGCCGATGAAGAAAGATATTCATTAAGAGGAAGGATATTACGCTATGAATATAACAATAGGTAGATAAATATCAGCATACTTAATTTGATCATATATATTATTTTATTTTTAAACACAGCGTGGATTTTTAAAGTTATAACTATGCATTCCCCTACTGGACATGTAGATGGAGGTTGTCGTTAACTTTTGAGTAGGTAGATAATGTTAAGCGCATTCACAGATTTTGGAGAAATTGTATGTCAGCTAGAAAAACGTTAAGTCTCACTTTTTTTTTTGTATATGGTGTAAATCGATACAATTTCGTATATACATAGATTAAAATACTCTTGGACCAACTAAGGTTTGAGTACCTACCTTCTAGATTACCTACACGATTAAAGATTTTTCGACAATCTATACATATATTCGGTTGGAGTGAAAAAATAGAGTTTTTATGAAAATTCTTCTTACTTGTATGGTAAATTGACATTTATATCTCTGTGTGCAAATTAATCTAAAGAAAATAAATGTCTTCAACTTGTTCTCGGCTTTTCTGTTACCGTTACGTAAGTTGGCGCCACACCCTGGTAGATATTTGCTACACTTACACCTGTGACTTACGCGTACTTTATACAAAGTAAGGCAAAGGTAGGTTATGTAGTTACTTATTTTTTAGCAAGTTTATTTATCCTTGGTACTCTTGGTAGGTATTTATAAGATTTAATTTGACAATATTTCCCACGAGCTCATCCGTAGGTACCTTAACTATATTTTCCAGCTAGCACGACGACACGGTTGGCGCAGTGGCTGAGCGATCGACTGCTGCTCTGCGTGTCACGGGTTCGATTCCCGTATGGAACAAATATTTGTATTGCCTACAGGTAGTTATTCCGGGTCTGGCTGTTTATGTATGTGAGTTTAAATGTTTGTAAACGCACCCACGATACAGGAGTAATTCCTAGTATGGGGCAACGTTTTTTTAAAAATAGACAAATAGCACAATTTTCATTTCTAGTGCCTGTTTTCCTCTTGTAATGAAAGAGAATAACACGGTCAAAATTATAGGGAATTAAGTAGGTATACAAAGTTGACCAAATTTTAATAGGTCGCTTAATTTAGAACGTTAATTTGTTTGTTAATGAATTACGCAATTTTGACGTTCCATCTAACCGCCTGAATCTGAGTGTCAGTTTGTTTAGCGGCGCGCGCAGTGCGAACGTGCGCTCCGCAGCGGAACTGTGCGCGTGAGTCGCGCCTCGCCTTCCTGCGCCCGCGAATGTCCAGTTTCCACGGTTGTTCCTCAACTACTCCATGTCCTCGCTTTACAACGCGCGCCGATTGACACCATCACCGTAACGTAATACACGCTACAATTGAAACTCAACGTGCGTGACGAAAATTCCCGCGTTTTTCTCACAATTCACAAAGCCGTCAAACCAACTATTGAAAGTTACAACACAAAACTTAAAATTAAAAGTTCATAAATAATTTGATTATGGAAAACACAGACTCATTTGCTATTTTGGACATCAACATTGGCGATAAGAAAGATGCAGGCACAGAGAAAACTAATAATCACGATGTTGCCATGAATAAGAAGCCCTTTACCACTGTTATAAAAATTCGTAAGTTTATCACTTAAGTTCCACCCTTGAAAAAGAAACAGAGTAAAGTCGAATGCAGAAGAATGGATTATTATTTTGAAACAAAATTGGAAAAAGCCGTATGTACCTACCTTATTTTGTAATAAATTAAAATCATTTATTTCAGACATTACAGTCCATAGATTGTTAGTAATGCGCAATGACATAATTTTAATTAAAGCCCTTAATTATTACAAGAGCATATTCTAATCCGTTCCTACTTCTGAACTATGCCAGATTGTACTCTGCTAATGCAACTGAATACCCCGTCGTTTCTTCAACAACTTGTGATTATTTAGAAAATTCTTGAAGCACTCGCAATTCTTTTACCATCAATAGTAACAATAGTGTTTGGTTTTATGTTCACACAGTACCTATACTTGACAATCTTGCATGAAAAATGTCTGCTGTAAGTAATGAACGCTGTTCATTGTCTAACTGTAAGATCGTGGGAGGAACCTAGATCGCAGAGCTCAGCGGTTACAACGAAAAACCTTTTTCCTGTAACCATAGTAAAACATATCAAATATGTTCTCAATAGTCTGTAAGATTATATTAATGGCATTTAAAATAAGAACAAAGTTGATAATTAGGTAGGTCATGCGGTGCCTTTCGTTTCTCTTCACAATAGATAACGGGGGTTAAGAACAAGAGTTTGTGTGTGCGTATTGTAGCTGAGTAGCACGTTTGTCGCTTCCGCTAGTCGTCCTTATTGTCCTCAATATCGAGTGGCACGCGCCTCGTCCCTGGACGGCGCGCGACGGCCCACGGCCAGGCTCCGAGGGAACCAGTCATGTTCCACTCTGCTGCGCGCGCGTTGCAATGCCCTGCTTCCTATAAGCTAAACAGACTTAGTTTAATCGTAGGCACACAAAGAGAATAATAAACTGCCTACTGTTGTTAGCTAATTAATGTTAATAGCATAACTTCCGTAATTAATAGTGTGTCAACTTGTCAGCCATTCATAATCTTCTACCAGCTTTTACCCAAGACTCATGTCAACTCATGTAAGGTCTCTGGTCAATGATTATGAGTTTATGACAGATTGGGACAAATATTTTGATAATATGAACCTGAGAATTTTGCAGTATTCTCTTATACGGTTCTCTCATAATCAATCTATAGGCGATAAGTGTACAGGATACTGTGTTTCCTAAATACATAGTTTTTTTGTAAAGTTAAAGCAATTTATGTCGGTATTGTATTACTGCATAACTGATGAATGAAAAAACCGGCCAAGACGGGTCGGGCTCGCACAATAAGGGGTTAACTAAACTACACTGAGCAGTATTTCAGGGTAGTGTTATTACCTTATTACTGTATTGCAAATAATAAATCTGCGCTAACTCTTAAACTATACCTACATCTAAATGAGATAGGTAGTGTAAAGGGAAAAACAAACTGCACTATATGATTCACCAAACTAACGATTATGAATACTATATAGGTCAAAAGGGCTTCGTAACTAGGCTCCTATTTTTGGTATTTTTTGGAGCAAGTATTAGATACACCCACAAGCGGCTGTAATTTTCATATACGTGCTGCCTGTATAGGTTCCGATTTTCGTTTCCGGTCTGAACCCTAAAAACTGAACGTTCCAAGTTCTTACTTTGATTGACCGTATAATGTTGATATAGTAGAAAATGAGTAATAAATCAGGATTTCCGACATTATTACAAAACTACGCCTGCACAATCTAATAAAAGAATCCACCACTAATTCAATGTAGTCATTCGTAAATAACTAACACTGTGGATTAGAGTGAATGAATGTTTCAAAATCCATGAATAACATAGAACATTTAATTTGGTTGACAGAACGTGATCGTGGTGAGCGTGACTACATCGGGTTCGCGACGCTGCCCGAGCAAGTGCACCGCAAGTCGGTGAAGAGAGGTTTCGATTTTACACTCATGGTAGTCGGTGAGTCAGGGCTGGGCAAGTCGACACTCATCAACAGCTTATTCTTAGGAGACCTTTACAGGAACAGAAAAATACCTGACGCTCAAGGTAAGATAAAAGGAGGACGCCAGCAGGACCGAATGCTATTAGACTGCAATCAATGAAGATGCTTCAATATTTATTATTCACATTGCAGACAGAATAGAAAAAACAACATCTGTTGAAAAGAAAACAATGGAAATCGAAGAACGGGGGGTAAAGTTGAGGTTGACAATAGTAGACACACCCGGGTTTGGAGATGCCATTAACTGCGAAGACTCATGGAGGGTTTGTTCTGCGTACATAGACGAACAGTTCAGACAATATTTCACAGATGAAAGTGGATTGAATCGGCGTCACATGCAAGACAATCGAGTGCATTGCTGCCTCTACTTCGTTCCGCCCTGGGCTCATAGGTAAAACACATTTTATATTACAATACACGACATTTTACCCACTCTTAGATAACTTTCTCGTTTGTTCTTTTGTGCTTGCGTTGTTTTAGATGCTATTGTGTTGTCAAACAAGACCCTCCACATACCTCTACTTGAAAATTATAGAGTACGAACACCGTGTGTAATGAGACGAATAATTTGAAATTGACCAATTTGCCATGGATCTATTACTTGGCTAAGACTTTCTGTCTATGGATAAATCACACATTGACCCAATTCCGCTACATAAATTGATTCCATCTCACATATACTATCTCCGATGTGCAGTCTACGACTGAACATACGTGTCCGGAGGAGAGTATTATTTCTATTGAGTCAATTATGGTCAGGGCCATAGAGATAGGAGCACCGTTGCGGAAGCACACGTGCCGTTAATGTTATACGTACTAAAGGAGCTGAACCAATAAACCAATCTTAAGTATTCGGAATAACGTCCTCATTACACACAATACATTACATACAATATCTTATGTGGTTAGGTACCTTACCTATCAATATTCATACAGTTATTTTCATAATATCTAATCGGGCACCGATAAGAGTGTGTATAACTCCAGCTTCCTCATATGTGATAGAATAATTCTACCTATGCCAATATTTAAGGCATAATAGCTGCAATCAAAGTTCTCAGTCTTAATTTAGCTGCTACAAAAACTTCGTTAATATGAGTCGTTTAGTGTGTGTTAGCTGGAGTGACGTAACGCCAGCTTCCTCATTCGATACAGGCGAACCAGTGAGGTTAGGGTTTTAGACTATAGTCGGAAAAATAAGGCCAATAAATGATTTCTATTTCTATTTCTAAGGCATAATAGCTGCACAAGGAAGGAAAAAACTGAACGATAATATCTAAAAAGTGTTGAAACTACGATCAAAATCGCGTGTGTAAGCTGGAGTGACGTAACCCCAGCTGCTCATTCATATCTTCCATACGAAAGAAGATATGATTATGTATTATAGCTTAAAAAATAAGGCATAATAGTTGCCATTGGCAGCAAAATTTTCAAATCTCTGGTCAAAATACTCTATGAGTTATTCAACCGATAAATATGTGTTTAGCTGGAGTGACGGCACCCCAGTAAATTGCTGATGTCATATCTTCCGAACGAAAGAAGATATGATTATGTATTATAGCTCAAAAATTTAGGCATAATTGCTGCTATAGGCAGCAAAATTTTCAAATCTCTAGGCCGTGTAGTTTCCACGTAATAATCAAAAAACAGTTTTCGCGCCAAAAACATCAAATTTTTGCTTCGGAGTAGGTAACGAGCGGTGTTGCCGTTCCGTGCGCAACATTATCAGTTTGAAGTAGTTTGAACTAGATTATAGACTGGGAGCCGACTACATTCTTTAATCGTATTATCGTATAATCGTATTGAGGTTTTTTATAGTCATATTGTGTGTCTTAGGATGAAAGAAAAAATCTAAGTGTAAAAATTTCGTATATTTTTATCATAAATCAGAATTTGAGTTGTTCAGATTAATGGATACATTCATCAGGTAAAATATTGTTCACTTATTTTTGGCACTTATGCTTTTAATAGGATTTGGATGAAATTTGGCACACAGATAGTTTATTATAACCATGATTAGCACATAGGATACTTTTTATTCCGGTAATACGTTTCTTCGTGCGGGCGATTCCGTGTGCAAAAGCTAGTGAACCAATAAACCAATAGACCAATTCTAACTTAGAGAGATGTATAATGATTCGAATCGTGTTAAAAAAAAACAATAACGATATAGGTACATATTTTTTATGATCGTGAATCATATTTGATCTAGATACAACCTGACAGTGACCTGTAAATTGCAAAACCGTAACAAAATTTTAATTTCGTGGGCTAACTTTGCTCATCCACCTTAACCGAACTACAGAGAAGTCACACAAAAAAACAATAATTGTAGTTCTCTCGTTGTATAAAGTTGATAAGAATCTACTTTTTAATATTACATTCATAGTTCTATTAAAGTTCAGTCGGCTCTCAGTCTATATCTTCAATATACAAAATTAAAATTATTTTGAGCGCAAGCTAAAATTACTTCTACTAGAATGCCTGCTAAGTTCAAATTTGATTGTAATAATGTTGCGCACGGAACGGCAACGCCGCTCGTTACCTACTCCGAAGCAATCATTTGATGTTTTTGGCGCGAAAACTGTTTTTTGATTATTACGTGGAGACTACTGCTGCCTATAGCAGCTATTTTGCCTAAATTTTTGAGCTATAATACATAATCATAACTTCTATCGTTCGGAAGATATGACATGAGCAACTGGGGTGCCGTCACTCCAGCTTACACATATTTATCGGTTTAATTAATAATAATAACTCATAGAGTATTTTGACCAGAGATTTGAAAATTTTGCTGCCAATGGCAGCTATTATGCCTTATTTTTTAAGCTATAATACATAATCATATCTTCTTTCGTATGGAAGATATGACTGAGCAGCTGGGGTTACGTCACTCCAGCTTACACACGCGTTTTTGATCGTAGTTTCAACACTTTTTAAGTATTATCGTTCAGTTTTTTCCTTCCTTGTGCAGCTATTATGCCTTATTTTTCTGACTATAGTCTAAAACCCTAACCTCACTGGTTCGCCTGTAGCGAATGAGGAAGCTGAAATTACGTCACTCCAGCTAACACACACTAAACGACTCATATTAACGAAGTTTTTGTGGCAGCTAAATTAAGACTGGGAACTTTGATTGCAGCTATTATGCCTTAAATATTGGCATAGGTAGAATTATTCTATCACATATGAGGAAGCTGGAGTTATACACACCCGATAACAGGAAGCTAAATAACGCTTGTATGGGGTATTTATATAACTAATATATTCAACACAATACAGAGCGGATACGTATCGCAGGATAATTTATTATTCAAAAATCCCAAAATCTGCATAAAATTCCTATGTATGAATATTGGATAATAATAATAATGGTAATTGCCTATCGTCAACAACTGGCATGATTTATTTAGCGCATCGTAAACAGCAGTAACTTCACTTTATTTGATAGCTAGCAATAAACAGATCAATAACAACTCGATGGAGTATGGCTATTAAAACTCTTAAGATGGTAATGCCAGCCATTTCCCCTCGGAGATATTTCTCAACAAACATTGACATCCAATCATGGTCGTTAAAAAATCCATTGAATGAATTTTGATTTACTGACGTCTGACACTTTCTATTAAAGCTTCCATTGATTGGTATAATGTAACAAATCCGTTGTTAGTAAATTGAAAGGTCTCAACTATTGGCAATGTTTGTTTTATCTCTCATGAAATGAATATGGGACACATAGCCTACACCCATGAGGCCTCGACTAAGGAGCAACGTATTCTCATCATCCTCGAACAAATTAGGTTATTTTTTGTGACGATCTGAATCATAATGAACTTGAGATGATACATAGTATATTATGCTCTACATTTACATAGGCAGAGGCATCGAAAGCAGTATGTTAAGGACTAGATACGGTATTTATCGTGTTACGAACACCATCTCAATTTGTCGAGCTCATAGAAATGTAAAAAACAGTATATCTATGGTCGAGCTACAGTGATGTATGCAAAGGCACTATTAATACAACGGCTCATTGCAGCTTACGTCATGTGGACTTGGAAATGATGAGACGATTGCACCGTAAAGTGAACATCGTCGTAGTGATAGCGAAAGCGGACTCTCTCACAGCTGCCGAGGTGAAGCGGCTCAAAACGCGCATACTCAACGATTTGGAAGAGCATCAAATACAAGTACGAACAATTTATTCGTAGAAACTCTTATTTTCTTAGTAACAGGAAATGCTGCAATAAATTGTGTGAATTCTTTATCAGGTTTATCAGTTTCCTGAATGCGATAGCGACGAGGATGAGGAGTTCAAGCAACAAGACCGTGAGTTGAAAGCGGCGGCTCCCTTCGCTGTGGTAGCTTCAGATGTAGTACTAGAAGTGGGAGGCAAGCGAGTGCGCGGGCGGCAGTACCCTTGGGGAATCGTCGATGGTAAGTCTGTTAAACATCCTTTACTCTTCTTTCAATTAAAGTAAAACTTTTGCGTAGAAAAACCACTAAGTATCTAATTTATAATATCTAAGAAAGTGGAAAATTAAGAAACCTTTGTTCACCAATCTTTTTACCTTTCGATAGATGAGTTGTGGTTTTTAATCAAAGGTTCAGTATACTATTGGTACCACAGATGCAGATCAAGTGCGTTATTAGATTATGTTTCTAAACTTATAAATAGATCGTGGGTGAAGACATGACCCACACAAATCTCGCGACGTAGTCTTTGTCATTAAACAATGACATTGGTACATCGTGTCGAGAATTAGTAAACACTAAGTGCATTCTACAACAAGAATCAAATAATAAATCGCATCCACATCCGACGACCACTATCTAGTAAACAATCTACAGGTTAGTAACACAACAACAGATTACTCATCGGGGATAATAATATGTTTGAAAATGATGCAGCAAGTAAAAATAAACACCGATTATCTTATCCGTTTACTTAAAAAGTAGGCCCTTGAACTATTTTAACATACATGACTAGTTAATCTGGCAGTAATCTATAGTTGAAACCCAGAATACAGGAGAGTAGTGTTGCTTTTAGGGGGGAAAAATAAAGCTGGACCCAAGATGGTTCCCTGTCGCACGCCGTGATTCCGCGCGGTTCAATGCGTGAATACGTAGCGTTTTACTTTGCATGGATAACCAATGGCACCGAACCATTGCATCTCACTTTTATATAAGCTTACTTGAAGGAGGGTTTCCAATGGTTGTAAACGTGTCGACGGTCCGTATAAATCTCAATCAAATGACCTGAGTATGTAGTATGAAAACATTCCAATAAATAGTTGTGATATGAACAGTGGAGAATCCTCGGCACTCGGACTTCACGAAGCTGCGAACGATGCTGATCTCGACGCACATGCAGGACCTGAAGGATGTGACGCAGGATGTGCACTATGAGAACTTCCGAGCGCAGTGCATCTCGCAGATATCGCAACACGCCATGCGGGAGAGAGGGTTTGTAAATATTACCATTTTTCTTTCTCCCTTAATCATCATCATCGCCATTTTAGTCGAACTATATAACCTGAGTTGGTCAATAGCGCCGATTCCCTTGTTCACAAAATAAAATAAATTTAAGTTCAGTGCATCTTTTTCTTTCTATTTCATTAAGAAAAGGACAGAAGATAAAAATATTAGTTTAGTCCTGTCAAATTAAGATACTTCCATAGACAGTTTTAAAGACGTGATTAAAAACATGGCGACTAAAAATAAGTCAATTTACGTCAGGCGCTGACTAATTTGACAGGACTAAACTAATATTTATCTTCAGTCCTTTTCTTAATGAAATAGAAAGAAAAAGATGCACTGAACTCAAATTTAGTTTAGTTTGTGAATAAGGGAATCGGCGCCAATGACTTCTTATTTCCCTCTTCAACTAGTGAAGATAAGGAGGCCAACTAAATCCTCTCTGTTCTTATAACAACAAAGTTTTTAGTGTTTCATAAGACCGTGTCCTATTCAATTTCATCATAAATTAGGGAGGAGTAAGAGCCCAAACCGCCTACAATACTTATATTAACGGTCACGTTGACCTCGCTAACTAAGCTAAATTGACCGTGCTAAATAAAAGGGTTCACCTCAATAGACCATGAGTCGGGTCCTGAACCCGCGAGTTACTACTATCGTTAAATTAGTGAACCTAGTTGATAGAATTAAAGACGTCGTAAGTCTAACAGTTTTGGAATATAGCTATATTTAGCTCAACAGAATTGATTAAAAGATGAGGTCAATTATTGTGCTTGGAACATACTTGTCCCGGCTAGAAATAGAACAATTTACTCAAGTGACCAAGGCTTTACTTAAGTGTATATAGGTTGAACCATACTCTGCATTCTAGGATTTTATGCAAAGTGTTACAATAGCTAAGCTTAAAAGCGGTTTGCAAACAAACCGCTATGTTCCATTTCACGTTCACAAGAAAATTGAGCTTGAGCTTTTGACATATTTTAAACTAATGTTTACAGAAAACTGAAGAGAGACTCGATGGGGAACAACAACGACGTAGTTATCACGGACACCGACCGCCTGTTGCTGCAGAAAGACGAAGAGGTAACATTCGTACTTTTTATTCTATTCGCTTAACGAACACCACCTTCCGTACTTTCATATTATGAATCCTCCTTTAACTAATGACACCATTTTATACAATTATTCCGAATTCACAGTTGGATTTCAATCACATGAATAGAGAAAGAAACTGCGTACAGAATACCTAGCCCGGACACTCAAAGAAATATGTAGTTATAAATTCAAAACGTGTTACATATGATTGCTAAAATCGATACGGCCGTAGTTAATACCAAAACAATGCTTAGATCAGTTTGAGGTATGCACACGGAGTTTAACTACTTCGTCGAACATTTTACTACTTTTCTATCCACTTATTCAGTCTTCTTGCATTTAGATTTTGAGTACCTAAATTCGGTGAATTACTAATGAGCTAATTTTTGTTTTGTTTACAGATCCGACGTATGCAAGACATGTTGACTCAAATGCAAGAAAAACTCAAAGCTTCCGATAAAAAACATGACAGTATTATAGATGTATAAAAAATAGACTGCAATGTATGTAGGTAGCGTAGCATTAAAAATTACCTACTCACATAGATATAATAAAATGAGAACCTCTTTAGAAAATTCAAATGAATTTAGATTTTATAAATATAATAGTTAAATATATTGTGGAATAATTTTATACCTAATTTCAAAGAAAACTTGACTTATTTTATAAAGGCACAGAGTTGTTTACTAGGAATGTCTCGTTTGTAAATGGCTATCAATTTCATGACTGTGGAGCGAGGTACGGTAGGCCGTATGTCAGGGGTAAAAAAACTATATAAGCTGGCCTCTTATTCTATTGAATATCTGTGCACCGCTACGCCAGCCCGAGGTCAAACTGTTACCAATGCCGTGCGGCCTACTGTACACGACACAAAAGTAATGTATGCAATGAAGATTTTATCGAGTTCCTCGCTCCAAACCTGACGCGAGGCTCTAGCCGAGGCCGACCGTGGTGCGATGAGGAAACAGCAGTTGCGTCCGATGTGCCATGCCATGTCTAATATTGATGTGCACTAAATTGGAACGCGCGACAGACGCCCACGCCGCCGATGCTACTCGTACTTCCGGAACGCACGGGGCCCGTTTGCGTGGAAGAAAATCTTTGAGTTTCTTTTTTCAACTCGGTCGTCGATCGAATTATCTTTCTATCTATCAATAATTATGTACAATTTAGACAAAATTATAATGTCTTATTAGTTATTATGTAACCTATGGTCAGAAGTAGGTAGTTATATTTTTATCCCTGCATAAGATTACACATAGACTAAGTAGGCATGTTGTTAGTCCTAAAATCAACTCGTTCTATGTTTTGCATAGTTGTTATACCATTTATGTAATTATTACGCTAAAATATTATGTGGATTTTTTACGAAAGAGCCCTCTTAAATGAGACAACTTTATATCACAATATTTCAAACTTACAATATTAAATTTTATAACCTACTGGTTATAAAATTTAATATTGTAAGTTTGAAAAAGTTAAGTTTGAATCTTTTTGTCCTTTTACTAAAGGACAAAAAGATTATAAGGCCTGAAACAATCTTAATATAAGTATTGTTTCTTAAATCGTAAGGCCCAAAACAAACCCTTTAAAAAAATTACGTACCTACTTAACTTAGTAAATTCTGTAACATATCTACACATATGATGCACACTTATACCTAAATGAGAAAAATAAATGCAACAAAAACGTACCTAAAACATTTTCTGTATGCTAACAATTAAAAATCACAACGACACAACACTTTACAAGGCAATTATTAGTTTTTGTACGATTATTTAAACTTGAAAACTTTGTACTATGAATTAAAATTAAGTATACATAACTACCAATTAAAACCACCAAACTACTGTCACGGTCTAGGCATACCAAAGTGTTTAATGTAATATATGAATTTTGTATCGATATTATTGAAATTAAACAGTAAATTGATACTTTACCTATCTTTACCTTTCATTGTAGAACTGACCCCGCCCCGCACCCTAATTGCGTAACGCACTATCAATCATAATCAGAATAATTTTGAAGGATATTGCTAATCCATGGGTCCATATGTTCGAAAAATGTGTCTGGCTAACAACGTAAAAAGTGCAATGAATGTGGTTGAACTTTCAAAATGATTGCCATTCCTACTGATAATGTTGTTAGTGTTACGTGTGTGTTCTGTGGTTACGCAATTACCCCGCCGACGTCGCTCGGGTATCTAATCATTTATATATAATAGTCTATATATCTAATATTAAGTAGAGATCGTTGTACGCCTCTCTACTAAAATGTATATACAAACATTTGAAATGTGTATGCAACAAGCAGTGTAGAGGGTAGAGGCCGTGCAATTTTAAATTAGACGACCACTCACATTTGTAAATAAGTACCTAATTACTTACAGATGTCATTAACCTTCCCCGAGGAATCACGGCAAAAAGTAGGTAGGTACTTTGAAAACGAACGATTCGTACGAACAAGCGATTTCATTACAAAATATAAAACATGCCGTAGCCCTTATGGTCGAATCCCGATTTCCCATCGGCAAAAATAACGAACATCCATACAAACTTTCAGCCCCTATTTCACCACTCTAGATGAATTTTGCACAATAGTTTCTCTTCCATAAAAACCAAAAAGAGTACTTTCGATAAACATACACCCTGACGTGACACAACCTCGTTGTGTTGAACTGTGAAGACTTGGAGGTGAGTAGCTGTAAGGGGAGGTCCTAATTTTCTACATTATGTTTATGGATCTCCTGTTCAAAATTTCAAGCTTATAGACCCAGCAATTTAGACTGAGCCTTGTCTATCAGAGAATGAATTTAAGACATTTATTATGTAGAAGATTAACGCTCAAAAATCAGTTTGAGCTGAGATATACCAGTTTATACAGGATGATTTTTGATATGAGACTTCAGGGCGAAATCCGAAACTATGGGTCAAAGCAACCATGACCGATTTTGTAGGAAAATAAAAATACATATTTTCGGTTACCTGATTCGCCTAATCCCCGACAGCAAATCGTGAATTTGATTTAAATAGTCAAACATTTTGGGTTTCAGATTTGTGATCAACGTTTACATTATTAGAACGAAACTTTTATACTTAATGATGTAACAACTCTGTAACAATATTAAATAAAGGAGCGATTACTATTGATGTTCGATTCAGCACGGATGCGTATCGAAAGGTTGTGAAAATTATTACAGTCTTTCATAACAATTATACACTATCTGTCTCAAAAGACTGCATAACAAAGTACATAAAAAATTAAAAATTTGTCTCCCCTATGTCTGTGTCAAATTTTCGAGGTGTCAAAATTGTCAAATGATGAAATGAACCAATAGGTAGCGATTTTATGAATTGATTGCTGCTGGTGAAAAATTAAACATTTATAATTTTTATACGAATTTTAATAAGTGTAAAGTCGAGTCTATTAGATTAGAGCATGCGACAGTATTTTTTTGTAATCAAATAGGAATTCAAAATGGGTGACAGAGACCTTTCTATGGGTCCCCGACAAGGTGTAACCTATCCACTAAAGGTTCAGTATTGTGGTAATTGTTCTATGCCGATAGAATATTGTGAATACTACCCAGAATACGATAAATGCAAGCAATGGCTTGAAAAAAACCTGCCAACAGAATTTGAAAAAGTGAAAATCGGTGAGTTCTTTGTGAGAATCTTGACATAACTAGGTTAAGTTTATCCATAAAATAGTTGAACTTTTGTATTTATTCAACAGTTACACATGAAAAATCTGTTGTTTATAATAAATAAGGATCTATCGAAATTGACAAAACGGAAAATGGAATATAGTAACAACAAACCACTATGTTAAAAACATTAAATTATTTGAATCACAACTTATTTTATAACTCATTTCAGATGAGGAAGAAAATGCAGGTGGTGAAGAAGAAAAGAAGCGCCAGAAGCGTGGTGGCAAGGGCATGTTGAAGTCAAAGAAAAAGGAGGATGTTCCCAAGCTAGTGCAAGTGTCTAGGGCCCCTCGGGGCAAAAAGAAATCTGTCACTGTGGTGTCTGGACTGAGTACTTTCGGTACGTAGAAGTGATCAATTTGGTATTCTTTAAAAAAAAAGAAACCTTTAGATGCCAAATCAATATAATAACTCTCACATCTTGCATCATCCCTTGAGTTTTATGTTATTATCTACATTTGCAACCTATCTTTCAAATCAAATTCAAGTAACATAGGCTCATAATAAGAAATATGGGAACATACACAGTCACATTAATTAAAATCACACACATTTCCAATAAGAAGCTATAGCCAAGAAAAATAACATCCATCTGAACACTAAGCATTATCATTCGCTGATATTATCAGCATAAGACATTCTTAAGGGTTAATTTGTCATGGACAATAATAACTAAAGAGTGTCCTTGGAGTTTCTTACCTGTCCTTCTCCATTGAGATCTACGTTTTGGGATGAAAATGGCAACTAGCTTCAACTTTCTGACTAACTGACTGACTATTTGACAATTCAAAAGTGCCTGTAAATGGTTTAATTGAAATAAATGTTTTGAGTTGAGTTTGAGTTTGAACTATAAAAAGTTTTTCTTTTCAGATATTGATTTAAAGGTGGCAGCAAAATTCTTTGGTACAAAGTTCGCTTGCGGATCTTCAGTTACCGGAGACGATGAGATTGTAATTCAGGGGGATGTGAAAGATGATCTTTTTGATATTATTCCAGAAAAATGGCCTGAGGTATTTTATAGAACATAATTATTAAAAAAAACTCACATTATTGAAATATGAGACTAGTCCCCTATAATTAAAATATCATGACACATAAACAATCATGATTTTATATTTATTATGTAGAGTCATGCATTCAACTTGGTAACTTAACACATAATTCCTACACTTAAAGGTATTTTTTTTTTTACTAAGTAATTATGTAAATTTCTAATTGATTTTCTTTTTTCCAGATTGATGAAGATAGTATTGAAGACTTGGGAGATCAAAAAAGATAGTTACAACTTTAGTGAATTGATATTAATTGATAATGCTTTATTTCATAGCTATTTGTTAAATGATCAAGTTAAATTTTGAAAGCAAAACCATTTCTCATTTTTAAATATTATTTCAAACAGCTCCCTCATAATAATTGGTTATATTATTGACCAATTCTTTCACTAATTTTTGTCACTCTAAAATTGTTAAGAATTAAAGCATTATCAAAATTTTCTTATTTATTTTATGAGCTTCATAATTTGAATAAAGATGTGGAATGATTGTTGTAATTTGTATTTCATCATTGTCTACCAATGACAAGAAAATCTTTTAATTAAAAGATTACTGATCTGGGTACCTACCTCTTATTTAAACTTTATTGAAATAATTATATAGGCAAACTTTAATCCATGCTATACATATAGCCATACCATAGCCGTGTCAAGCAACAGCACATAATATGATTTAATAAGTTTAGGGAGGCCTATCAAATGGAATGAAGGAAGCAGGGTTTAAAAGCTAAAAATCTTATTTGGGACATCTCTGAATTTAAGAATCTTGGTGGTTCAAGACAGTGCCCATCCTGTCTTGTTAATTGAAATCCCAATTCTGGTTACATTTTTCATAACCGCTTTCCTGAATCCTTATCAGGAATTAGACTTTTTCGCTCAGTTTGTAATCATGTAATAAAAATAAATAATATCAGCTTATTGTCTCACCACAGGGCAAACGCCAGGCCTCTACTCATACAGTAAAGGTAGGTAAAGGCTGTGCTCGGACTTGTAGAATACAGTAATCAAAGTAGTAAAATTACAGTTTTTACTCATTTAGTGAATTTTGGTGTTTGTAATCAGAAATTATGAATACAAATAAGGGCGGTTTTTTTGTTGTAAATTGAATGTCAGCTCAATCTAGAACTATGAGGTTATCCGGCCTATCCTGTGGATGTCTTGGTAAATTAAGGCTTCTAGCCGTCGAGTCGATCATTTTGTACCCAAAAATGTTACGGAACCTTACTATGTGCGTGGTCCGAATCGCACTTCGCCACTTTTTACTTGAAGCACAGATAACTATAATAATCGAATGTCATATTGAAATGGTAGAATTTCAATTTATACTCTGGCAACATTACTGTAAAACAGCTTTTAAACCGTTTTACACGTTCGGTTCAAAAGGTTTCGGCAAGCAGTTGTACAACATCTAGACGCTGTTTACAAACCCAAAACTCTAAATTTTCGGGGGGTAAGGCAAATCAGGATAGCGAAATGTATCATATTCGACACGATAGCCTGTTGAATAGTTGTGAATAGCTATGCAGGGCCAGATTAGCCACGTAGCAGGTGTAGCAAATGCCGTATGCCCCGCGATTTGACATACAAAAAGAACAAGTCATGGTACCTAAGTATACCACCAGTAGAACCAATGTAATATTATGTGTGATGTGCGAATAGTAAAGTAAATGTATCATCTCCGGCGCAATAAAATTTCGAGCTCGGGTCGCTGCACTCGCTGCACGAACTTGCATTTTAATTTCTCCAAATTCATCAGGTATTCTATTTCTGTATGAATAGTCAAAAGAAAACCTATTCGAGGCGCAAAAAGGATTTTTCTTAAAGAAAGTTGGATGTAAGAGTGAGCGAAGTGAGCTTGAAAATCCAACTTTCTCTCAACTTTTTCACCGCTAATTCACTTCTGTGCTAATAATCAACCATGAAAGTTTTTACAAAAAATGTTGTGTGCAGCAAGTCATTTGAATAAAGTAACGAACGACGAAAATAACTTCTTTCTTTAGAAACATTTATTAGGCTACAGTTATAACGAGAAAAACCATTTGTATTTTGTAAAAAGTACCTACTGCTTTATTTTATCTCACAACCTTTAGAACCAAAAAACCAATGCACTGAGTTTTACCACATAAAATATAATAATTTTTTTAAAATAATTTAATAATATTTTTTTAATATATTAATAATAATTTTATTTCAAAAGCCTAATAAAATAAGGAGAGAAAAAAGGGTTAACAATGCATTATAAACTTGACCGTTAATAGAAGCTTACAAGTATTGAGATAGGCGACTTCATTTCCCGCTTTAGCAGTCCTCTGTTTCTACCCTGTAGTCTGTCTCTTTCGCACACACCTCCCCTCCTACCACGCGCGCGAGGTAACTGGTGATCCGAGCCTGTTCGTCATTGGCGTGATATTTCCCGCGCAGTTCACTTGTGCTAAGACTAATATTTTATTCACTATTTTAATACCTATCAGTGATGCCAAGGAAGAACACACTTAAGTGCACAAGTGCTTTTATATTAAACGATTTTATCGTTCGTTTTAAAAAAAATGTTTTAAACGTTCTGGCGCGGTATAGGCAGGGACCGGACAACCCCGCTTAAGAGTTAAGCCTTTGGACAGGGTAACCCGTACATGGGGTAACTCATATCGCAGTGTTACCTTTTGTTCGAGTTACATCCTCGAAACCCAGCGAAATGGTTAACACCTTTATTAAGGTAACCACGTGAAAGGCTTAACCCCTTCAATGACTTAAGCCTTTGAAGAGGTTACCTGCTCGAAAAGCTGGTTTTCGTGTTTCCCTGGATTACCTAATAAACTTGAGCTGCACGTAGGTGGGGCGATACTTGCACCCGTGCGGCGCCTTATTGCCTTACTATTTTTATTTCGTTATTACGATTTACGAATTTGACAACAAGTGACTAAACACAAAAATTTTCCATGTTTACAAGTCACTCGGCAAGTCGGTACACGCAAGATTGGCGGACCGCCGGGCGTGGTACGATGTCACGTGCGGTCGTGGTTATGCAATTTTCAAACTAATATCGATTGTAAACAGTGCATATTACAATGTCTTGAGTTGGAATGGCTTACCCTGTTACAGTGTTACAGAGTGTTAAAAGGGTAACCCGCTCGTAACGGGTTAACTACACCCGTTCGAAGGTGTAACATGTATCATAGGGTTTTTTTTTAAAGCGCTTAAAAAAACCCCTTCGAAAACCCTTTCAACGAGTATCCGGCCGGTCCCTGGGTATAGGTACGGCTATAGCCGTCATTTTAACAATTATATCCTTTTAAGGTAGTGTACCTAAACCCAGGAGGGCTAACATGGGGTCCGAGGTCCAAGATAAACCAGTGGCAACCGCTGGCGGATCGGGTACCAAACCGCAGAAATGTAAATCGCGTTTACGTGAACGGCAATCATCATTATCGAGCAGTAGTATTAGTAGCTCATCATCATGTAGCTCCTCAAATCAAGGTTCAAAGAAAAGGAATTCTAAGCGCCGTCAACGGCATCGGTCTAAAAAATGAAGGCGTGACCGTCATTTTATTGATAACGGCCACCCAAGCTATTGTTAAGATGTATCAAGCAATATGCATGGCCCTCACACTCAGTCCTCGCAGGGTAATTATCAAGGCTACCGTAATTACAACACGAAAGCACAAAACAATGCTGGTCTAGACCAACGCACTAATAACCAATATGAGTTCTAATAATAATTTTCGATCTCGCGGATCGCGACACTCTCAAAAATGTTAGAAACGTCACTTGTCGCCTTCGGGCTACAGAGGCAACAAAAGGTAGAGACAATGACTCGCAACCTTTCCTAGCCGAACAGTTAGCACATCACAGACTAAGAAGAAATGTAGCACATTTTGTCAACCTGTGGAAGCAAATGGGGGCTCCTTCCTTTATATTACGCATAATAACAGGGTATCGCATATCCTTTCGGCAAAGACCTCCTTTGATAACACCGGACCTAAAAGGCGATCGCCATCGCACCTTAGTCAGAGATGTCTTCAATCATTCGTCAAATGAAACATCAGGGCGTGTTGAAGGTAGCACCTCTCACTCCGAGCTTTGTGTCCTCCCTGTTCTTGGTACCAAAAACCGATGGATCATACCGACCTGTACTCAACCTACGGTTGCTCAAACACTATGTGCTATCAGAACGGTTTCGATTAATAAACATGTTCCGCGTCCCGGACTTTCTCCAATCTCAGGATTGGATGTGCAAGGTCGACCTTTTGCAAGTATACTTCCATCTGCCGATAGTAGAGTAACACATGCGATTTTTACGTCTACTTTACAGGGACGAGGTACTGGAAATGACATATCTTCCGTTCAGGCTAAGTACAGCCCCGAAAATTTTCGCTTGTCTTACAAATAGGATTGCTCAAATTCTTCGAGAAAAAGGTCTGAGAATAATAGTTTATTTAGACGATTTTTTGCTAACACATCAAGACCCAAAGGTATTAGTCCAGCAGGTGAATCTGCTATTGGAGACGCTAGAAATCCTCGGATTCCAAGTGAATTACGGAAAGTCTGTCCTTGTTCCGCAAAAGTCTGTAACATGTATCTCGGAATGGTTTAGCATCCTTGGACAAATCACAAGCAATTACCAGCGGAAAAGTCATCTGCCGTAATCAAAAAAGTCACACATGCTTTGATGACGGGCAAAATATCCCTAAAAGAACTACAAAGCCTAGTAGGCCTACTGAACTTTGCAAGCTTTGCGGTCCCCCGAGGCAGGTTAAACCACCGGTCCACTCTGAAGTTCCTAACCGAGTACACAGCCCCAACCAGATATGTGCTACCTCGCTCGGTGTTAGACGAGATGCAATGGTGGCTTCAACATTGCCATTTTTCATCCCCACTTCACATTCCACCTGCGGCACATTACTTAACTACGGACGCCTCGAACATAGCATGGGGAGGACAGCTCGACAGCCAGACCTTGTCAGGTGTTTGGAACACAGAGAAACGATTTTTACACAGCAACGTAAAGGAGTTGTTAGCCATTTTGAAAGTCCTAGAGTAACAAGCGACAAACATAGCGGGAGGATCAGTTCTCATTAAATCGAATAACCAATCTGCGGTATCCTATCTTCGCAACGAGGGCGGGACCAAGTCCCAGTTACTCATGAATGTCACATACAAAATTCTGCGGTTCCTGGACCATCATCAGATTCTATTCAAAATGTATTACATTCTCGAGAGGTTCAACAATCACGCGGATTGTTTATCCAGACACCGGCGGACCCCAGTGTGGCACTTAACATCGAGTTGCACAGAGATGATCTTTGCAAAAATGGGAATACCAGTGATCGACCTGTTTGCATCCAAGACCGCAAGAGTAGTAGTGAATTATGCAATACTAGATTTGAACGATCACGAGGCGATGATTCACGATGCTTTCAGCGCAACTTGGAATTTCCCTCTGGCATGGATTTTCCCACCTCCATTTCTTATTCCCAGAGTATTGATGCATCTCAATCAAGCAACAGGTCTGTACCTCATTGTAGTCCCGCGTTGGGAGAAGGTATTCTCGCGGGCGAACCAGAAATCACGGCCAATCGCAGTCCTCTTCACCTTAACGAACCTGAAACGATTCCTAGTCGACACGTCGGCGGGGCTACAACCCCCCAAAGTCAAGAGCATAGTTCTAGAGGTCTGGAAATGTGGGGGTGGGAGGACAAAATAAAAACATGGGATTCTAGTCAGGTATCCTTACTTAAATCGGCGTGGCGTGCTTCGATGTGGAAAACATACAAGGCACCTGAAGCATCCCATTTAGCACAATTTTTAGCCGACCTATATATTAAATTTAGGTGCTCTTATTACACAATCGTCCTTCACAATTCAGTAGTTGTATCCACTCTCCGTAATACAGAACTGTCTGGTAAATTAGGTGAAACTGTTCTTGTAAAACATATTCTAAAAGCAATATCTTTAAAAAATCCAATTACTCCAAAACCACCTATACATTAACATACTGACCAATTTTATGATTAATTACTCGGTAGACAGTACAAACATTTTCCAAACTGTTCGACATGCTGTAGCATTGTTATGCCTTTGTTCGGGTCGCAGGATTCACGACTTGACCCTTTTGGTAGTTGACAGAGACCAATGCATTATCAAGAATGACTTAATTACTTTCTGGCCTTAATTTGGGGCCAAAACAGACTGTAGAGATTATAGACAATCAGGGTGGAGTCTCACGGCTAATACTCAAAATCAAAACTTAAGTCCTGTATTTTGGGTCAATCAAACTATAGCCACTCTAAATGAATGACGTAGAAGCTCTTGTACATCAAATGTATTTATAACCTTCGAGGTCCACCATCACCTGCCTCCAGGACGGTCATTGCAGGTTGGTTCAAATCGCTTCTGAAGGCAGCAGGTATATCTGCAACGCCGAGAAGTGTGCGTTCATCTGCAGCCTCTAGAAGTTGGATTGACAATTTCTCCTTGGAGGATATTTTAGAGAAAGGGAATTGGAAATCTGTAAAAACCAAAAATTCTATCGTCGAGTGGTAATGGTTTCCTCAAGTAATAGTAATCCTAACACGGATATTTCCACACTTTTTGTTCCGGTTCATTGATTTTGCCACTAGATACTTCATTATTGCTGTATTAAACTTTAGTCAATTACATTCAACTGGTTATAAAATGATAAATTATCGTTTAATTACAATTGTTGATTAATTATAAAATTGTCTAAGTTTATAAGTTTGTCATGTGATCATATAATTAATTATTTAAAAATAGAAGTCTCTTCACACACTGCCTTTTCATTTTATTTTACCTATTTTTATACACACCTACTAATTTCATGGTAGTTTATTGATACATAAATCCAATCATATTGGCGTTTTTCCTTTAAATCACCAGGCGATAACAAACATGTCTCAATACTTGTAAGCTTCTACTAACGGTCACGTTTATAATAGAAGCGTTTTACCTGACAAAAAACTATTATTATATACTTACCTTAATAGAAGCTTATTTTAATCTCTGCCTGGTGGTATTTCGACACAATAATGAACAGGCTCGGATCACCAGTTACCTCGCGCGCCTGGTAGGAGGTGTGTGCGAAAGTGTCCAGAAAGAGAGGACTGCTAAAGCGGGAAATGAAGTCGCCTATCTCAATACTTGTAAGCTTCTACTAAGGTAAGTATATAATAATCGTTTTATTTTAGGTAAAACACTTCTATTACTTAAATAACTTTTATCCTTATATTAATAGGCTAGGTTTATGCACGTTGTGTGAAACTTCTGACACCCAAACTAGGACATGTCCTGTATCTCAGAAAATAAAAGTATTCTATGATCTCGGGTGTCAGCATTCCTCCCGGGCCTTCACATTTGTGAAGCATAGCATTCCATTTCATTGCACAGATAGAAATAATAATTATAATCTAAGTTTAGTTTTGTCACAAATACAATATAGAAGAAAATAACCACCCTATATTTATCTCTGCTATAATATGTGTGGAGTAGTCCGAGTAGTGAGTTTAGCGTATGGCTGAGTGTAGTGTTAGTGTAAGTGTAGTGTGATGGTAAGTGTAGTGTGAGGGTGAGTTTTGGTGAGTGAAGTGTGAGAGTGTGTATGTGTGTGAATAAATATTTCCAAGTTGAAGTAGTTCAAATGGTTAAAACAAGAATATTGTTATGTTTTAGATAATTTAATTGTTCACTAAAATCATTCAAACAAATAAAATATATATAATTTTATTGCTCATTAAAATTTGTTTCGTGGAACTGAGAACTTTCTTGCTCGTGGTAGATTTTGTATTCACATAATGGGCAACATCGTCTTCTACTTCGCAAAACAACACAAAATAAAATCACTTTACTCATTTTGCATTCGTTGTGTGTTGTGTTTTGGTATAACAATAATGATGATACGTTAGTGTAATACAAAGTGAAATTATTACTTTTATTGGAAGCATGGAAGTGATTAGCAGCTAGTTGTGATCATAATGTAGCGCTCAGTCAAGTTCCGAAATCCATTATCCATAAAAGTTATTGATCTTTTTATTGTATGAGACTGTAAATAAATATAAACTCTGAGAAACATGTCTGTGGTCAAGGGGAAACTTGTGAAAATGGAAGTCATCCAAGTTGGTGAATATGAATTCACCAAACAAGACATTATAGGGCACGGAGCCTTCGCTATGGTATACAAAGGAAGGAAGAGAAAGGTATGTCTAAGATCTCAATCTGAACTTCCATGACGCGCTTTTGTTCTAACTTACCTTCACAATTACTAATGTAGTTAGTCTTGAACATAGCAGAATCCTGATTGCGAGAAATACCATGTTTCTCTTGTTCGACGTACCTAACTATTGTATTGATTTGATTCGATCGTGGGTGGTGTCATTTCATGGTTTAAAAGTTCCACATTCAGCACTAATATCGTAATTCACACACAATATTGCAATGTCTGCGTTTAGTAAACCAATGTCTAAATAAATAATTTAAATGCTAACAAATAATAATATTTTGCCTGGAGTGTGTGAAAATAATCAGCTGATAATAAATAACCTATAAAACTTGTAAACATTATTATCTTTACATACCTACTTTGTAAATTGACATCCGTGTCATTGTTTATTTGATTGATTTGTTTCCAAATATTTTGTGCCCATTTAGCCAAGAAACAATGAACTTCACTAATTTTAGATTTTCATCAAATTAGCAAGACAGTTACACTTTTGTTTGAGTAGCATTTGAACTGGTAATGGCAATTATAATAGTCAAATTGTTGTACAATATAACTTTAATATTAAAACATTAATAACCAACTGTCATTGTCTACATCTATACTTACAAATGTAAGCTATCTAATAATAAACAAATTTTAATGAGCTTACTTTACATTATTTATTTCATTTCATATAATTTATAAATTTGCGATACTTGAATGAACATACTAAATCACTGTAAACTGCTTTGCTCTAATTTAAAACTGATAAGATAGTATTGATTCAGTACTTATGCATATGAAAGTTCACATTCATCATAATGGTTACAAGATTGAGGCTATAATATAGAACAGCTATTAGCAGCAATACAAGTTACATTTTTAACCAGTGCCCAAACTTTAACCATGAATTGAGCAGCAGCAGCTATGAAACAGTTGTTTTTTTTTTTTTGATAATTTATAAAAAAAAAACTATACTACGGGGTCTTTCAGCACATGATTCTCATGTGCTGAATTCATGGTTACAGTTTGCGCACTGGTTAAAAATTTATACTGTATAGTAATAGTACAAATCCAACCTTGAAATTACAAAAAAAAACAGTCATGAGTGAGTTGGGCTCACACAATTATGATACCGAACCAAACTACACAGAGCAGTGTATAAAATGGTTGCTGGTATGCCTTAATTACTGTAATGAGCATAGCAAATACAGCTTAATAGCTCCAAAACTAAACATCTAAATCATAGTCAAATAAAAATAATCTGCACTAACTAAATGATGTGGCTTACTTTTGTTTCTTATAATATCAATACTACATAGGTCAAAAGGTCTTTATAAGTAAGTAAGTAGGCACCTACTTTAATTTTCTTTTTTTCAGCAGTTATTACATTCACTGTAACTAATAAATAAATTATTGCTTTTCTTTTGTTTTAAAAATGCCTTGAACCAGCAGCAAATAATGTCCGATTCTAGTAGGTATTCGATTTTTCAATTTAGAAAGTAGTACTTATGACCCAACTGCCTATTACATAGACACTGGTTGACTAGTATATTATCTAGAAAAAAACTGGCCAAGTGCGTGTTGGACCATGCACAGTGAAGGATTTCTGTAGATGGGATTTTTACGCATGCACAGTATTTTTGTATCTACCGCAAAAATAAGTTGGTATTAATAGTATTTCTCGAAAAAACGATGAAATACTAAGTTATTACTGCAGTTGTAACCGAAAATGTCCTATATCTCAAAAACCATTATCTTTAATAAAAAAGTCACCTACAGTCTATTCCAAAAGTATGATGAAAGTGTACACAATCGCTGTTTAGGTTAAATTCTTATGCAAACACTTACTAACTAAAGGGAATTATTAACAGATTCAACTGTATTTAGAAAGTTTCAGCATTATATCTCGCCACTTTTTCCACTTAAATTAATTATGACATTCAACAAAACTTATTAAATGAGCATTGTTTATTTATTGTCTCCCCTCGTTTACCAGCATGGGGAGAGCCACCTCGAATAGTTTTATTTTTCGCAATTTCAATGTGTAGTGGTGCACAGAATACACCATCGTTCTGATTAACATAGTGCAAATAGTCTTTGAATAAAATTATTGTTTAACATCCGGTCGAACGAACAGACGGATATTGCGAAATTATAAGGATTCTGTTCTTGCCATTTGGCTACGGAACCCTAAAAATACTTCCTATGTGTGTCTGATGTTATATTGCAATGTGAAAGTTTGACAAACATTCACAGTTTGCGACACCACTACGTTCTATAGCAAGTTGTTGTTATCATCATTAAAACAACTTTTTTTTTCCTTTATTTTCACCTTATTAATACAAAAACACAACGGTACATATTTCAAACTGCATTAATTGTTTTTTTTGAAAAAGATTCTGCCTGAGACAGGATCTGGAATTCATCACAAACGGACCCAAATATCCAAATTTCATGTTTCCAGCTTCAGTGGTTTAGGATTTGCGTTGATGAATCAGTCAGTCAGGATCTCTTTATAGTATAATATATTTTTTACAAAAGTGAGTAGACGTTTGTGTACATTTTAGTCCAACTTTTCTCGATGCGATGCCTGCGACTGTTATCTAATAGCTTCTCTGTGACATCTTGGCGTCACCTCTCGTATCGCAGGGAGCCTAGGCAGCTGCTCGACTATTCCGGTTTCTGTTTGCAGCTGGCTTAACTAGGTTACTTTGCACGTGTAGGTACTTAAAAATACACACTACTTATTTGTGAAGCCCGTAAGTATAGGTAGTAAACATTTATGTATTATACAACCATACTTAGTACAGGTATCGCAACCCCCCTATTTCAAAGATAACGATCAGTCGAGTCAGTGTGCTCTAAATGTCTTTGTTAAGTTTCCAAAGCATAATTTTATTAATTACAGTTAGTGAGGTAGTTTCCTCAATCCTTTCCTGAGCTAGCCTTTATTCTTTATTTTTACAAATACACTGAGGTTTACTCCCAGCTTAACAAGTAGTTGTACTATCGCCAAAATCTATATCTGACCACCGTAAGGACTATTCCTGCCTGCAGCGCTCGGCCGATAGAAATGTAAATCTATGGCTCGCTCGGCCCCTGCGCCCTAAAGAAGTGCTTACCTACGCTCACCTACATTAACCAATAGCATCGCAGCATCGGGTTTTTGTTGAGCCCTTGTTTTTGTCATTGAAAAAAAAAACCAAAGCGGCAACATAAAAATAGTTATTGTGTTATATTTTTGAAATGACTGCATTTTTGAGTTTAAATCTACATGGAAATAGTAAATATGTAGGTTACATAGCTTTTTATTTATCGTGAAATAACGAAGCTCCTCAGCAATTTGACTGATATTTGGTCAGTTTAGTTCTGTGGTAAAACGGTACAAAGACATAATTATCAAAAATGCTACGTAAATATGTAGTTACCGAAAGCTTTGCAAATTGCAACTGAACCAAGCTAGAGTTATAATGTACATCATACTACGTATTAAGCATGAACACTTTCTCTAGTTTGGTCCTTTATTTTTCTATTACTCGATATTATTAGTCGACCTAAAAAAGGATCCCGGTCGACGCAAAAAGGACGGACGCAGCTGTGGTCATCGGTCATCATGTGCACGGGATTTTGTCTTGAAAATGGTCAGTGGTTTTGGCGATACCTAGTACCTGCAGTTGACTCCTTTAATAAGCGCTGTGACTTGATCTGACGTCATGGACGAGCCTACCGGTTAAGTTCTATGTTGTGCGGTCCGAGCGTTAGGTTTCTCGTCTTTGTTTTAAGTCATCGGACAATAGATCGCTGCACAATGCGACACGCAACGTGCGCACCGTGCCTACGCCTCAAGGGCGTTACACTAGGCACGTGCATACACTCACAGGACATCTAAAACCATTTAAATAAACTGTAATGACTTCCTTTGTAGGTCTGCTACAGGAAATTTGCTGAACCAAAAAGTCCTGTATTTATTAGCGACCAAAAATCTTGAAAGAAATGTCTGTAGGAAAACCTGCAGATCAGCAAAGTGGATAATGAGTTAGTGGCCTTATCTTTCATAATAATATATTGTTGCACTCATAGGTATATGAACTTTCCAAGTACCTTTGAGCCATATTTGTGAAATCAGTCTTCCGTAAAGGGTTGTAAATTGTAACACCGGAAGTTTAGAATTACAGTAGTCCATTGTCTAGCTATTTTTGGCATATTCTGGAAAACATATTTTGAACAAATCCTGCTTTGGATAATAAATTAATAAGTATATTGATCATTTCATCTTCATCATATTTTTTTTATAAACCACTGAATTGTTAGAAGTGTAGGTATCTTGTTTTATACTTACTTGTACATACTTGTAAGTAACCTTTGTTTGCATAAAATGTGGTAAATATAAAGGATGTTACAGATATCTTAGCGCAGGACACATTGCGCCTTGCAATAAACGTTTGCGTAAGTACGATATTGCCATTTCCATACGCCACTTTCAATTCATTTCCCAAGGTTTTGCGACTAATCGCTAGGGTGAGCTAGTATATTTTTCTTGACATGACATTTAATTATGTAACAACGTAATTGCATTGGCAAACGAATGACGTTGGCTAGTGAGAAGTGCACCACGGACGGTGACCGTGACCGCACTTCAGACACCGCAGTATCAATATCTACGTTCTAGTGCAGGTGTGGTATATTGTAATTAACTCTATTTTATTGCAATTTATAATCGCATGTTTAATTATCATTTTATTAAGTATAAACTCCTTCCAATCATCTATAACCGATATACTTGCGTGTCGTTGCCTTATAAGCTGCAACTACGATAGAATTGGTCTAACTACGATCTCGCACGGGGCTCGTGATGAAATCAGGTCAAATTGTAATCGCTCCACGAGCCTACGGAATCTAGGACGGGCTAATGTTAGATCTGCGCCGGCGCACCACCCTCTGGATAAAAGCAAAATTAAACCAAATCGCACTGAAGGCTTAAAATAAATCCTTGCACGTTCCAACTTAAACTCTCCTGGATTGTGGAATAAACAAACACTAAAATAGCATGCGCCCAGACGCTGACCAGGCGTGGCTAACATTTTGGTTTTCAACAAGACCACAATGTTGCCAAAATAATGCCAACATAGTACATAGATTTCTGTACTGTTAACAGTCATTATAATATCACATAGTATCAGTTATTCAGTGCTAGACCTAGGCTGGACAATTACAAATGGCCTACCGCTGTCTTACTTTATGAAATATAACACTATTCCTATTTACTTACATTCAATTCATCATCATCCATACGTTAGGTAGGTACTATCGCCAAAACCTATATCTGACCATTTTGAAAACAAAATCCCGTGCACATGATGACCACAGCTGCGTCCGCCCTTTTTGCGTCGACTAATACCCATGCGTTGTAAGTTGAACAAAAGAGGTTCCTTTTGTCGACTAATAATATCGAGTAATAGAAAAAAAAAGGACGAAAGAAGAGAAAGTTTTCATGCTTATTATTTAGTTTCAACTAATTCTCGGGTTCAGTTGTATGAGCTAATTCGCTTTCCTACCTCGCTTTTTTTTTAAATTCGATCCAGGTTGTTCCATCTTGCTGCCCTCTCCCAGCGACGCCCTAAGCCGAGGTTCGTACCCCACAGGGGGTGGGTGCCCTTAGCATGCAGTCGCTTAGTTTTAATTAGTTTTAAGCCCTGGCTGGAGGCTTTATGTTTACTTAAGGCAACCACAGGATAGCCCGGTTAAGTAGTCACGACCCATCGATATCCGTGTCACGACCTCTCTAAGTCAAGTACGAGATACCATTTATAAAAAAAAACGGGTTCAGTTGCAGTTCGTTGGCCTAGTAGTCGCAAGTGCGACTGTTCTCACACATCACAGGTTCGATTCCCAGGTCTGCCCTAATCTGCACTTGATAGACAAATGAAAGAATGTTCATATATTTTAACTACTATAACCCGTTTCGTTATTTGGATATAGGCTAAGCTTCGTTATTTCACGGTAAATACAAGGCTATGTAACCTACATAAATGTGGGCGTCCAAGCAAAAAGGGTCCAGTTCTCGGCATTTAGTTTTCGAGATAAATACGTTTCAATACCCCGTACTGATCTCTATTTAAATAATTTAATTATATTTTAAGATTATAATGTTTATTTATGTCCAAAACGTAAGTTGGATTCCCAAATAAAATAATTTTTGTGTTTAATTTTGACTAGTGGTTATGTAATTTCATAAAAGGTACCAGTAGCCAAAATAATTACTGATCTCTTCCAATAATAATAAACAAACCTGTCTTGTTATTTTGTTAGTTCCTAAATAGAGTAGGAATATTTAATTTTAGTTTTTTATTGCTAATTGTTGTCGCATTTAGTCACTTTTTACTTAATACCGACAAGAGGACCTTTTCAACTTAACTGTGTACCCATCCTTTATTTCGATAGTAATTGACGTAATTGTTTAAATTTTGATGTTACAAGTATAATTACATATAAGTTGATTTCATGGAGAGTATCTCAATCTACAATAATAAATAAAAATCTATGTAACATGCAAGTAGAAGTGTTTTTTTTTTCACTCAAACTTAGAAATGCTTTTTTCAAATCAAGCTTTTTCAGAATTTCAACTTCAACTGTCTGATAAAAAAAATGTGTCAGAATTAGAATATTTTTTCGATCCTTACTATCAATTGACTATTCTCCACTTTTGCTTTGACGCCTATTTACTATTTCCTTGTAGATTTAAACTTAATAATGCAGTCATTTCAAAAATATAACACAATAACTATCGCTATGTCGCCGCTTTGGTTTTTTTTTTTTTTTTCACTGACAAAAACAAGTGGCTCAGCAAAAACCCGATGCTGCGATGCTATTGTTTGTTGAGCGTAGGTAAACGCTTCTCTAGCGGCCGAGGGTTTAGTCCCATGTCGGCACCATAAAGCAACACGGGCCACCGGTGGCTCGAGTTGCTCTATGCTCGGCACCCATGAATTTATTTATCATGCCCACGAAACATTCCCATCTTGGCACCCTGTCATTAATCATTGTTAGGTATACATAAAAAAATTGGAAATACAGCATCAGTATAGTAAGTAAATAAACTTGGACTAAACCCGCCCGAGCGCTGCAATTAAGAATAGTTCTTACGGTGGTCAGATATAGATTTTGGCTATGGATAGTACATAGGTATGTCACAGATGAAAGCGTGCATTTAAAACACTCCGTTGATAATTTTGTTATCTAAAGGATCAATTAGCATGAGCAGCTACATGAACGCATAGGTATGGTCAATAACAGAACAAAAAAAAACAACCTGCTGGTTTTTTGAAGTAGGTTGGACTTCCAAAAACAAGTCGGTTGTTTTGTTTTATTTTTTAGTCGTGGTGTTACACAAAAATTCTTCCCGTTGTTTATTTTACATTGCAATAAGTAGACATAACATCTAGTAGACAAAGTAGATTAAATACGTATTATCGTAGCTAACTGAAAAACTACTCATAAGTGTATAGATAATATATGGTATCTTTCCAATAAAGAATCATCGATATCGATCGACGTGGTAAAGAATAATCACTGATCTTACATAAAAACTCCTTTTTTAGAAATCGGATAAAAAGGACGCGATGGAGTTTACTTCTTGCTTCGATTGATATTCAGCTATGTTCGCTCTCACTGTGTTATTGTACAGTACGCCGCACGTCAGTGTTATCACTTTGACTGGCCTACCGGAGTATGAAGTTTCTATAGAATAACAACCCAGCTTATAGATACTGGTTTAGGTACGCACGGCTACACATCAAGCTATACATAACCAGTATAAGCTGACTTCTCTAATTCTACGAAAAACCTATACGATGCAAAGTCTGCCAAACTGGAAATGTATAGCTTGATGTGTAGCCGTGTGTACCATGCGGCCTACCGTACTGCGGCAAAACTGGAACTAATCCGTGTAGATGTGACTAGTAAATCCGGATTACCGCTTATTATGCCCAGTATAAAATGTAATATATTGTATTACTAGCTGTGCCCGGGACTTCGTTCGCGTGCATGTTAAAAAAAAAAACAAATTTGATTTCACAGGTTTTTTTTTTATTGTGCAAAACGCTAACTATTTTTTTTAAATAAAAGTAGCCTTTAGTAGCCAAGTTACTCCTTATGACAAAAGCGGTCCAGCCGTTTCACAGATTAGCCGGAACAGACAGACTGACAAAAATTTTAAAAACTGTTTTTTGCTATAAGTACCGCATATACTTTCATGTGCATTGAGTAAAAAGCTGTTTTTTTTTTATAATACAAAATAAATAAAATTGAAGTGTCTGTTCAATTTTATTTATTTTGCACGTATAGATTAATAATGAGCACTTATATTCTGCCACAATACTTGGTTCTTCGCATTCATATCCAACCCAATGTCAGTATTGTATATAAAATTAATAATTATAAGTATTCACACACATTACGTGGCCGGGCGTCCGCAGTCAGTACCCCTAATTGCCATAGAGACAATCTATGCAGGCCTTGGTGCACGCATGAGACTCGCCCACCTGAAACGCGACGTCCTTATGCACGGCTCACTGCACTTGCGTTAACTATCATTTTACAGAATAACTCGTAATTAGAACTGCTAATGTCAAGGTGTCTTTCATCAATCATAGAATTTATTGACACAATAATATCAGAGGTTGATCATGTTGTTTAACTTCTGGGATGGACATACTTAAAACGTGTTTATTGCCTTTATTCGTAATTGCACAATTAGGTTTCCGAAAAGAGAATTATTTTCTTTGCTTAAGCCAGCACCAAAAGTCGAAGATGCTTCCTTCGGAAGTATGATAATTTTATATTTGGACATGAGGATAAAGATAATTTATTTGTCAAACATGCGTTTACATAAACTGACTAGTAATCAGACATGCCAGGTATTGAATTAATAAATGTTGTGAGCGTCCATGTTTTGCCAATAACGGCGTACAAATTTTGTAGGTATAAAAAATTACATTTAATTGCATTTTACATAATTATAGTCATTCTAAATTTCATTACAAAATACAAAACAAATGAATAAAAATTGATGTCAAAATATTATAGTATAAGTATATTATAGTCAAAATAAATTAAATTATTGTCCAAAATATTCATTATTATGCAGTCAAAACAAATCATTCTAAAGTCAATTGATTTAAAATTCACATTATTCAATTGTTATTCTTAACTATGTATATTAGAAGTCCGAATAGAAAAGTCCTTTTCATTTAATAAATCTACAACGTTGTAATACACTTTACTAACTAGAAAAATTCTCAGCTTATTTTTGAAAAGTGACAAGGGCAGTTCTCTCCAACTTTTAGGTAATTTATTTAATATGATAGGAGCCATTCAGAAAACACTTGCGCATGAGGGTTGTTATCGCAGTATGAGAGCATATCCTGCTTTTGTCGCACCTATTACGTGGGACTATTTCATCTAATCGTTTAAATCGGTGTGGATTTGTTTTAACAAAAACAGCTACTCCTAAAATGTACAGACATGGCAAAGTAAATATTTTATACTTTTTAAAGTAAGGCACGCAACTGTCACTAGGTTTAATTTTAAATATTACACGAACGCATCTCTTTTGAGCCTTGAACACCGTGTCTTTTTCTGTTGAGTTGCCCCAAAAAATGACACCATAGCATAGATGAGATTCTGTTAAACCATAGTAGGCTGTAAGTAATGCCTCCAAACCTATTATAGACGACAATGTGTGCAGGGCATAGGCAGATTTACTGATTTTCATGCACAAAATATCGATATGGGTTTTCCAATTCAGTTTTTTGTCAATGTGGAGCCCTAAAAATGTTGTTTCTACCTCTTCTATAGGTGGTCGTCCTAGTGTATATTTAAATTACTCTTACTATAGATCCGTTGACTCAAATGTATTAATTTAGTTTCAGTCAGGTTACCTACTGAAATGCAAAATGTTAATTAATAAAATAAAATGATGCCCCAATGCACAATGTAATCAACTACTGTTCAGAATGCACCATTCACTATACATTTTTTTTTTGTTACAGAATCCGTCCCAATCGGTAGCTGTAAAAGTGGTGACGAAGAAAGGTATACAAAAAGCTTCAGAGATTCTGGTGAAGGAGATAAAGATCCTTCGTGAACTCACTGCCCTCCACCACACCAACTTGGTCGCTATGCACGACTGTATGGACAGCCCCGCCTACGTCTATGTCGTCATGGAGGTGAGTTCATGATAAACATTATATGTTAATATAAATTATGTAATTTTCCAAGGCAGCTGCGACATTGTCCTTATCAGACAAAAAAAATATGATCAAGCAAAAAGTAAAGCTAACAACCTTTTTACAGTTCAAACCTGCTTCAATCATGTATTTGTGTGCTCGAGTTGTTATTCAATGTGACTCATCCGGTAAAGTTTATTGCCTTTTGGGCAGTCAGACATTTGGTCCTTGGGGTAAATGACAGCCTCGCAATGATAGTTCGTTTTCAAACCTTTCTACGTTTTGAATACAGTCGTCCGCGTAAGCGCAGTAGATATTTATCAAATATTGCCATTTGCCATTACAAACAATAATATCGAGGCGATATTTCTCAAACTGTGGCTAAAATAACTCCCGTCAGAAAACAGAACCGTTTGCAGAAGTGTTTCTATTTTCAAACACGCGTTTCGGCTTTCCATTCGGCGCAGACTAACCCCGAAGAGGCGAAGACACAAATTGAAATAATTTCCTCACCCAAATAAATGCTCATCGTTTTAATTTCCGAAATGGACGAACGATTTACTAATCGGTAAACAAAATACGTTGAATCCTACGTAGGTATGAATTAATGACCGCAAGCATATAACCATAAACTGACTTCGCAATCGCAACCAAATGATCGGATAATGTTCCCTTCGATTATTCATAATGTAAGTGCTTAGATTGGTGCAAATAATTTTAACCAGGCCAACACGTTATAATCCATAATACTTCGTCTATGTCGATGATGTTATAAAATGTACGTAGCAAGTACCTAGTCGTATACAACGTGTCCCAATCAACGTCGGTTAAAGTTGGGTGATGTAACAATTTTGGAATTCAATGTTGGGCAAAAATCTAAGATTTTATTTAAAACTGAGGTAGTTATGTTTTAACTGTAATTTACAGAAGGGTTATTCATGGTTACGTCACAGAAAATAAACTGACGAAAAGTTAATATGTGTAGTCACAGGACTTGAAAGATCATCACAGGGTGTCACTTTTTGAGATTTATTTTTGAATCCATAAAATTTTAAAAGTACATGACCAAGATTTTTTTAAATATTTTTTTAATAACAGTCACGACTTGGCCTGTTGCCCGTTTTCGGCTTGACGTTGATTTCTGGGACACTTTGTATATGTGGGGTACCCAGTACTACAACTAAAATGTGGAAAAATAAAAACTTTTACAAAAAAGAAAAATCAAACGACTTCAAAATAAAAAGTGCAAAGATTATTTTGCTCTCGAGTGTTTTTTTTAAGTAAGTACCTAAGTTGTTTTTTTTTTTGTTAAATAAATAATCAATTCTAAAGTTTTGAAAACTTTATGAATGTCCGATAAAATTTTAATAAACTTAGCATAAAACGTAATCAAAAGAGAGTTGCTTGACATTTTTATCGCATATGGATTAAGGGCAAGGTAACTAGGTTACGGACAATAATGTAGCCATTTTATTTAATAATATCCTGATATTATTAATTGTTGCAGCAAAGCGATGTAGATCAAATATGTCAAAACGATGCATTGTATGGTAATGAAGTAATAATTTAATGATTCCGGAATTGCGCAAAAAGAAAAAGTAATTGTGTATTGCTTTATTTCTTTAGTATTTTCTTTAAAAAATGTAGATTTCCTGTAAGTACAGAGTATAATTATTATGTAGAAACAGAAATTCTTAACACATTACATTAAAATATCGCCTGTTTTATGTTCATTTACTATAAGTACACATAAGATATTATTAGCCTAGTACGAAAACGAAATGTTCATATTATATCGTAAATTTTCGGTCTCTGGCGTACCAAGTCTAAATTGTAATATTTGACTTTGTCGAATGGATTAGACATAGAAGATATAGTTTAGAATTACATATAGTCGAAGTGATTTTTTTATTGGTGTGTCGACATCCATGCCGGCTTCCTCATGACATGCGCGCATGTGGATTCGCAGCAAGGTCACTACGCATTAGATAAATAGTAGTCGGCATCGGCATCACCACGCAGGCAGGGCGTGTCGCACGCCGTCCGTTGTCGTCGCAGATTACCTAAATTCATTTCATCTGTTGCCCCGAATACAGTTCTTTTCTGTATTGCGCAGTTTATAACCGTAAAAGGTCAAATCAAGATTATACAGAAAATAATTAAACAATGTAGCGTATTCTTATCTGAGTCAGAACTTAAAAGCGGGCACCATAGCAACGTGCTATCGGGTTCGACCGATGCCAGTGCGATGCCCTACTAACCTATTTATCTATTATCCTTATTTAAACATTCAAAATTACTGCCATGTAAAGTACCTATACTTACACAAAAGAATATTTATAAACAAATCGTTTCTGTTTTATTTACTATAGTTAGATGGTTTCCGGTACTAATACCTAGATTTATTCATTGCCAAAATTAAGCATCGTATGTATTATTTCATATTTCGTGTGTTGTTGGTCACGTACTCACGTCGTCACGTACAAAAAGATCTAGGTTGGTTACGTCTACCTATCTCTACTTGGCAAATTGTATTCAACGTGAAAATTCCTAAGAAAATGAATACAGTGAAAGCCTTTTTTTTCGGATAAAACTCCTATTTATCAATAATTAAACCCTGTATAATAAATCTTTTTATATTTGTGCATCAGCATTTTACAAATTGATCTTCATCCCATCTCTAATATTAATAATTTAATTAAGTATAGAATGTGTACTAAGAGAAAGATGACGACTAATGGCGACATAATGTCTGTTAGGATCCCACACGTGTCGCCTCTGTACGTGTCTCTGCCTCGTGGCAAGATACCTGCATGTGTATAAATATATATTGTCTACCGTTCTTTACTGATAAATAGATTATTGCGCAGAAATGACGTTCGTCATCGCCAACAACTTCGATACGTAGTGTAATGCTTAAGCCTAAACGTTATGTAGATGACAAAGACAAACAAAATACAACAGTAAATGTGTCATAAGAAAACTGCATAAATTAATGATTATGTATAAAGGATAAATAGCTGAATATTATAATAAAAAAACATAACATGCATTTGCAGTCTATGAGAGTCTTTTAGAGACCAATGACATTTTCAGCAACTTCGTTGTATGTTTACATGCGACATGAAAAGAATAAACACAATATATTTCGTTGCATAATGGCTCTATTAGAAATATTCTACAATACTCTACATTTCATTGCACCAAATTCAACGTTTGCCAAAAGATATATCTGATTCTGTTCGAATTCTATATCATTATATTAGTAGTGTCTACGTCTAGCTAAACATATGTGTCGACCAGAATCATGCTAGTTAGATGATCCTCACGATGATAAATGAACTACATTAATTTATAGTATTTTTCCGTAATTGTGTGTGTAGTTAATTTGTCTGATAGACATAGGTTGAGCTTGTTCTCTTCTTTATGCTTGTAGTTTCTAACTAACGTTATAGTTGCAATTTATTGCTTTTGTATTGTGTTATTTGTCGTCTTTGTTGCTGGACTTGGCGAGGAGCATAGTTAGAATTATTTCTGTTTCTTTCCAAATGTATGTGTATTTGTAATTATAAATAAACTTCAAGGGTACACGAGTCAAATGGACGCAGCAGGTCACAACACTCCCAACCGACGTAAAGCCAAGTACCTGCGACGCTATTCGTGTAAAATATTACGTACACTTGTTTTTATTGCGTAAAAAAAACTAAAACAGCAATGCCCTCATCGCGATACAAAGCCAAACTCAAGTTCATTGGCACGATTTCCTTTTAGTTGAGGTACGTGGATAGTCGCCATGGCTGCTGTGGACCATGACTCTACTAATTGGCAACGTCAACGTTTTGGATGTTTATTTATAACTTCCCTTTATAATCTTCGATAACTAACTGAATATACAACAGTAACGTCAACAAATTGAATTGTTAATTAAGAAAATATTATTATGATATTAATTAAACATTAATTTGTCACTTGTCACTTTTATACTTTCCGATAAAACAAGAAGGTTTAGAACAAAACCAAACGTTCACTAATATTTCAATTACAAACTTTAAAATTTAAACAGAAATCCAACGTGGTCCATTGTTACACATACATTATTTGCAAAGCCACAATTTGACCACATTTAGTATGATCACACTCGTCGTCATCCACCAGTTAGTATATTAATAGCAAAGCAAAAAAAAAAACAACCCGGAAGAACCAAAATTGTAACTACTGCGTCGTATTTATTCTGGCTTGCCATTGTGATACAAATGAGTATATCAAGCTCCTAGCCAGAGTTAGTAAAAATTCGAAGGCAGTTAATAAGGTTAGGAGGTTCTTACGTCTTAGAACACACATTTATGAGAAATGACCTCCTTAAAACCAAATTGATAACTACTGCTTGGTTAATGTCATTAAAAAGAAGTTAATGCTTAGTGTAATGTTGATTTTCATATCTCAAAACAGCACCTCATTATCTAGACACACGACACGGTCTGCAGACTGCACGTACACACACGACACACAGTATGTACTTGCCACCAAATTTAAACTGGTCACGTGCTGTCGTCGAGATTGGGACAGAACACGTGTGGCTTGCCAATGTTCCATATTCGTGCAAAGTCTTAACACTTTACGAGTAGCTACACTATTCTATTCATCCTGCCTTATGTTTATGTCATCGATGAAAGATTTATTCACTTAAGCTGTAAATGTTCCATAATATAATGTAATAATAAATGATTGTCATTGTCTTTTTGCCATTTTAACCAGTATCGTCGTATCATCTCTAATTATATGAGCCTCTCAAGGACTCGGAGGGGCCTGACGCGGAACTACTACTACTACGCTTTGCACTTTTGTATAGTGATTATTGTCTATCACATTATTATCGTTGTTTTTATCAGAAAAATAAATGCTTCTGCAGTTTCCTTACAATTTGACCACAAAAATTCTATAGATTTTATTGCACTGAATACATAACCAGATGATGAAGGGTGATGCCGTTAGAGTAGTTCTGGAACTGTCTTCAAGCTATTGCGAAAAAAGCACATTCACTGCGCACAGTGTGCACGCAGAATTAACAATGTACTAAGGTCATCTGCCGATCAAATGCATGCACGTCTGATTTCATGCCGGATGGAACTGAATCACAACACACATAACAATATGTATGAAACAGATAATGTTAACAAAGTTTAGATTTAACCTTTCATTTTACATCAACACCATTTGACTCAGAGGTTCTGCTGCATACGGACCAGCTTCTAGAACGCTTTCTTTTGGTGGGATTTATAAATGAAAAGTGACTTCCTATTCTATCAAGATAAAGAACAACAGCGTACTAATTTTGCGCGACTTATAGTATTACCTACACCTGCGGCTGCTGATCGGTTTGCCAAGCGTGGTGATGATATATGGCAATAGCATTTTCCTGACGCACTCTCATTTCATGCCGGTTAAATATAACCTCAAGTTCTATTTTATTCAGCAATTTCCACATTCAGAACCCATTATTACGTAACGTTTGTAAGTCACCTGGCTTTGGATCATTTCCGTTTCTGCATTACGTACGTTTGATGAATGAGGACTAACATGAGTGCGCGTGAAGCCCATTTATTTAGAATTGTATCCGAAATGTTATTGCATGACTAGGAATGAATACATGGACCAGATTTGGATATATTATTAGTATTACTGTCTCAACTTTCATAATCGTAAAAGAGTTGATCTTTAATACCTGTTCGTTACCTTGTGCGTGACAATTTTGTAGAAGTGTTGATATCGAGATTGTATTGGCTAAAAATCGCAGATGACTCATTTAGATGCCTACTGACATATAAAAACACATGTCTCTCTCTTTTAGCGATTGTGATTTCACAATAAAATCGGGTTCGTACAATGAACTGTGATCACTTTGAACAAAGACTGCGCTGCCTACAATGATAAGCTCGTTTAGGTTGTTCGTTCTTACCGATCCACCCGTGAACTTGTATTTCATCATTTTACTTATATTATTCAATGTTATGTAAGGTTATTTAAATCAGCGTCTATTTGAACCACATTAATTATCTCAATTAGTTTTTTATCCATGATGTATAGCACCGTTATCTACTATAAAAATATCTTGTGAAATAATAAAGTAATGATTTTTGTTAAGTAAATCCATTATCATCATAATAATTCAGATTGTTTCTTCGGAATTAACTGGAAAACAACGTCACATCTACAGTTAGCAACACAAGTTCTATAAAGCAACTCTTAATAAGAGCAATAGTTCATAGCTCAATTAAACTAACAGAATAGGTATGATGTATGAATAATATAGCACGGATAATATAAACACAAAGAGATGTATCGTTAGAGTCAGGTGGTGACCTCGTGGTCGCATTAATGTACGACTGGTTCTCGCGGGCCCTAGATCTCGCACGTGGCCGATTGCTGGCTACAGTGGGTACAACGGGCTACCTTGGACCTTCTTCCAACAGAGCGCTTGAATAGTTACTGAGTGATGTTATTTCTCATTGTACGTTTGACTTTGTACTTTAAGATTATAATTATTACACGAAATGTATTGCTGCAGTGTGAAAATGTATAACTACGATGGTATTCTATCCATCTATCCTATGATATTTGTGAAAATACAGTAAGTAGAGAGTAGAGTAGTGATTGGTGTTTATTTCTTATTCACACTAGAACACTAGTAACCTTTCATATTTTAGATGGGTTGGTAGATAGGGTAGAACATTAGTTTCTAAAAGGCGATACTCTTTGAATAGTACAAGACTACACATAACTAATTTAATTAACTATATTAATATTTGCCTTTTTCCTTGCTAATATACAGGGTTATTTTTTAAAGACCAGCCAAATTTAAGGATGTGGTACAGACCATCAAACTGAACAACTTTCTCCATGGGACAAATAGCGTAATTGCGAAAATTTTATCAACTGTCCCATAGAAAACTTCAATACCTACTCGACCTAAATGTATGGGACGGCTGAATTTTTATTCGCGATTACGATGTTGGTCCCATGGAGAAAGTTGTTCAGTTTGATGGTCTGTACCACATCCTTAAATTTGGCTGGTCTTTAAAAAATCACCCTGTGTTATTACTTTCCTCTACGACGCAAAGTCCTCGTACTTCTAGTCTTCATACCTTGTATGAAAATATGAAATAATCTATCGACAAGGAAGGGGGCCTCAAGTGTGTCTATTATCTTCAAAAATCTGTCTCTTCACATATTATGTCAAAGTTAGTTAGATATTCAAATTGCCCATAGATTAAGAGTAGTTAAGTGCTCTAGTGGCCAGCTAATGAGTTAAAATCACGTTGCATGCATGCTGACACGATCACTGGTCTCGACAAATCGGCATGCTCGATTGCGTCAGACTGGTTTCTCTCAGCGCTGCAACGCAACGCCCCGCCAAGAGCTGGAAAGTGTCGTGCCGGAAACCACAGCTTTCTATCTGTACGCTTAATGCTCTTGTCATTTAAAATACTACCACTAAACACTTTCGGTCGTCATGAAGTAATAGTTTTCAGCCGCAGTCTGTCCTCGTTACTGCACCAAATGTTTTTACTTTTTTGTGTATGCTGTTGCTTATTCATATTCACTGCAGTACCCATGTAACATTTTATAATTATGCTGGTCTTGCCTATAACTACTATTCTTGTATGTACGAGTATATTGCGATTTAAAGTTAGCGTTTTGATGCCCCGCCCCAAATCGAGTGTAGATGATGAAATTGCTTCATAAAGTAGAACCGGTTTGTTTAAGAACACAAACCTACGCTTGTTATACATGAATTTACATGATACAAAGACAAGGTCTAGCGATCTCACGTAGTTCCCACTTCCCGTCGCGTCTTACGGTGTCTGGATTGATTAGTATGTAATTTCTTTGTTTAGAAACTGTGCTAGCAAACCACATTGTACGGTATGCTCGTTCCAGTCCATTCAAAGACATCAAACTATGCACCTATGCACAATACAGCTCTATCTAAAATTGCATGCTGTTTGACATTCTACTTATTTGCAACAAAGCGTTATTGGATCTTCTTATAAGGTTCGAGGAGAACACATATGAATCTGTTTTATTAAAAACAATCAGAACTCAATCATTAAAACATGTAAAAAGATACAAATGAACGAAATACTTTCAAGTAAATTAAACAGGGTCAATGATTTTCCAGAATTGTTGAACACAAATATGAAACGAACGAGGGCACTGTACTTGAGTCATAACTCCAAAAGTGTTCGTATACCTACTATAATATAAATCTTACAGGCATCTTGCGTGTCGTTGATCAAAACGCGGACATTGGTAGATTACACGTGTATACTGATATATGCTTATGCCGCACGGCATATACTGAGCCCGCTGTTCTACGCAGCTTGTATGTTACCAAGCGGATACCTACAGACCCACAAAGTAAATAGTGTACAGACCTTACGATGCGCCGTTGAATGTCAACGACCCTCCCAATTAACTAAAGTGGTTTTTGTATATCATTTTTCTTTTAAAGAAAATGAATACCGGAGAGCCAGTTAATGGTACACATGTTTCAAAAGAATAAAGCACACGCCATTATTAAGTATTGTTGTTCTATAACGGAGTGTAACGGGACATAGTATGGTTCAGGTTGTCGGTCAGGTAGGCAGGCAGTCAGCCGCACATCCGCCTGCGTTGCGTCTTGTGCCGACTGCCGCGACCCGCTCTTTAATATTGCATTTCTTTTCACATCAACTTTCATCTACAATTCCATTGTTGTTCTGCGTGTGTGACCCGAGTAGCCGACCTTAAACCGAACTGAGCATGAAACTTATGTACCTAGTATTGCGCGGATTTGCGCTTCTCATGGAAATTTTACCAATTAAAGAAAAACCTTTCAGTTTATCAAAACAATGTTTTAACTATGTCGTCAGAATTTCGTTAAAATGCGCAACTGAATTTTTACTATACAACAAACAAATAAATAATTTAGCTACGCAACAGTTTTATCGTTCATTAACGTTTACGTGGAAAACATGTTTGCCTGAAATGCCTACGTAGTAAGTAGTGATCAATGAAATGTGACGTCTCTAAAAATAAAAGTCAATAAAACACGTATAAAGTTACTGATATAAAATGTTCATAGGTACGTTTTACAGGTTAGGGTTATTGTTTAAAATTGTGTGAGCCTACGAATGTCCGCGTAACATGCGTTCTGCAGACATCTAGATTTAATGATAGTAGGTACTTATCTAATCATTACTGCTTGCAAATTGAGATATCTGAAATGAACATATGAACTGTGTCTCTGTCTCAAGGTCATTTATTAAAAAAAGTAGCTGTACCCGACTACTTGATGTAGAATTTGCAAAACAGCACAACGACCACCAAATTATACCAATATAGCTAATTAGCTATGCTCTAGGCGACACTGTGTGCGTGAATCTCGACAACATCATTGCATTGACCGTACATACTACCTACTAATTGACAATATACACCAAAGTAGAGACCGACTAATTAAAAATTGCACGCCCCTCCACCGAAATGTACAAACATTTACAACAATTTGAAATGTGTATGCAATAAGCAATGGAGCAATTTTAAATTAGACGACCTCAAACGAGAATTTATGAAAAAAAAAAAAGTCTGTTACCGTGAACAATCGACTTATTTTAGGACCTTACTACCAACGCCATCTGTTGCAAAAAAAATATATCTCCGATCATAAAGGTTTGTTTGGCTAAAGAAGGAAATCCGAATCATTCTAAAAATATAAATTACTAGCTTCTGTCCGCGACTTCGTCCGAGTGAAGTTTCGGCCCTAACTCACCGCGTCGCATCGCATCGCCCGCCTACGCTATTACTTAGGTTTCGCTTAGCGTTCTTTCAACCTTTTTTGGTTTTGTTCGTTTGATTAACGAATGTTAAGAACTCAGGTCTTCTAATTTGACTACTAACCACAGACTTATATTGGCTACTAACGCCATCTAGAAGCGATTAAGTAAATTATAATTTTGTAAAGACCAAATAGATCATGCGCCATGCATGCATGATCTAGGTTTGAATAGGACTCTACCACAGTATAATAAAGTATACCACTCAACATACACAAAATAGAGAATACGCTGTACGAGTATCTTGGAACCTACTCAACCAATTGAGAAACCTGCCTCAGCTTTTGAGTTAGGTTAACAGTTTCATTCAAATCGGTCTAGCCGTTTTCACCTAATGCTAAAATTATAAATTTTTAAAATATTTCTAATTTATAGACTTAATTATAAAAAACTTTTTAACAAAAAAATTAAACCGCCGAAAAAACTGAAAAGCAAAAAATAATAAACCTTTTTTATTTAACCTTAATAACTAAGTTCTTAAACTAATGTAAGTATACCTAAATAATTTTGAGTCGGCGCCGTTTAAATTTAAGGCAATTTAGTGATCTTTGTTTATTATCATTTATCAATTTATCATGTATGGCGCCGACTCAAAATTATTTAGGTATACTTACATTAGTTTAAGAACTTAGTTATTAAAAAAAGGTTTATTATTATTTGCTTTTCAGTTTTTATCGACGGTTTAATTTTTTTGTTAAAATTTTTTTATTTTATATTTTTTTGTGGCTATAATCTACTAATTGTTTGCTAAAGGGCAGGCATGTGTGGCACTGAGTAGAGTCATACATAATACACAACTCAGCATTCAAATCTGTGAGTGAACAATAAATCACCCCTATTCTCCCACCCTTAGGGTTGGATTTTTTTCCCAAATTTATATGGGACCCACTTTGGGGTATACCCATTCCAATAAAAAAAGAATTATCAAAATCGGACTAATCTGTAAAAAGTCATGCGTGGTCATGCATAAAAAAATATATACAGGCTGATTTTTTAAAGACCAGCCAAATTTAAGGATGTGGTACAGACCATCAAACTGAATAACTTTCTCCATGGGACCAACATCGTAATCGCGAATAAAAATTCAGCTGTCCCATACATTTAGGTCGAGTAGGTATTGAAGTTTTCTATGGGACAGTTGATAAAATTTTCGCGATTACGCTATTTGTCCCATGGAGAAAGTTGTTCAGTTTGATGGTCTGTACCACATCCTTAAATTTGGCTGGTCTTTAAAAAATCAGCCTGTATGTATATACGCGTCGACTTGAGAACCTGCTCCGTTTTTTTTCGTTGGTTAAAAATATAGTCATACTGGTTTTCATTACGACGAAGAATTTAATAAGTTTTAAAATTGAAAACAAAAATGTAAGTTTTTATGTAGTTAGTTGAGTTACGAATATAAAACCAAATATTTGAAAATCGTAGACAGTTATAAAAATACACGCTTGTAGACTGCCTCCAGTTCAAAATGACAATTTTAGTTTCGGAAGTCAGTGGCAGTTTGGTACTACACAAAAAAACAAACAAGACCGTAGTCAGCTACTTCCAAAAACAGTCCCCTATAATGTACATACTGCGGTCACGTGCGTATTAATAATTATACTTGCCCGAGAATAATTCACTAAATATAAAGTTAAACGAGTCAGTCTGCTAATTAGTTAACTTCAAAAACACTGGTATTTGTAACAACTAGTTGTAATTGGAAATAAATTAGTTCCGAAGTGTATATTAATGGAAAGAAGTTTTTAGTAAACATCTTGTTTATTGCAAAATTATACTTAATTATGTCAAAGTAAAAAACAAGTTATGCATGCTGCTTTCGTAATGTTATGATATTAAATTATTTACAAAAATACTGCGACATCTAAAAAACTTAATATATATTATGTATGTCCATATCATATTATTACTTAAAACACTAATTCATTCACACATTTTGGCCTGGTAAAGGATGGCATTAACTTTAGACTTTAGTCAATAAATTATAACATTCAGATCGAAACAAATCATATCTCAACAGAACTATACCACATACAGAACTATTATTTTTAGTTTACACAGGAGATTTCTCCTGGAGCGGGACTTCTTCAGGCGTGGTACCATTTGCAGTAACGCTTGTTCGTTCATTTACGGTTCTTGGAGTTGAACTAAACCGATTTTTGATAGAACTCCAATTTTTCTTAATTGTAATACCAGCTACCACAAGAACCATTCCAGCTACAATCATTCCAATAGTACTTTTATCGACTCCTCCAGTTTTTGTTGCTATAGTGGTGGCTCTTACTACTTCATTTTCTGACTTATTAGTAGCTGCACTAGAAGACTCTGCATCTATTGGCTTAGGTTCCACCGCTGCTTTTATAATTGCAGAATGAAGAGAGAAATCTCCAGCCTTGGTGTCATCATTAGCCAAAGTTGCTGTTTCGGTAGTTTCCACATTTTCCACCGGCGGCGTTTGTACATTTTTCTGAGTTTCCACTGGCGGCGCTTGTTCTACTTTCACATTGGGCGGAAGATTTACGGCTGGGTCGACATCATCCTCGGGTGAAGCACCTAAGGCAATAAGTCCTGGTAATGCGAAATCTAATAGTCCATCCTCCTTATCCTGTGGTTGCGGCGCTTCTGGGCATTCAAAAGATTTTACGCTACATGTTCCTGTACATACAGTTGCCAAAGATTCTTTTAATGATGTACACAAATCTTCCGCCAGACTAGCTGCAGCAGTAGGCAACGTAATTGAACGCAGAGCTTTGAAGTTAGAGAAGGATTCCGGTTTAAGATCCTGAAAATAATAATTTTACATTTGTCTGTGTTTGATTTGGTCATCTTGTTTATTAAGTTTTTTATTCCGTTTATTTTGCTTTCTATGAACATATTTTGCAGATCCTGTTACTATCAGTTTGAAAGAATACAGCGATTATAAAGATAAATTAAACTACCTCTTTAATACAAGGTATTATATTATGTAATCAGTGTAGTTTTCAGATAGACACTATGCTATAAGTTATGTACTTACCGATCTCATATCGTTGCCTCCCAGATCAAGTTCTTCTAACTTAGTAAGGCCGAAAGCATTTTTTAAATCTTGCGGATACTCTATAAGACGGTTGTTTCCGAGCTTTAAGATTACCAGTTCAGGCAGTTCACTTATGGACTGAAATGAAAATAGAAATTCGTTAGTTATCATTGGGGCTCATGCACAAGATAAATAGTTTATTAAACTCAAATTTCATTCATTGTATTGAGGTCCTGAACCATATTAACTATATTAAGATAAAGCACCTCGATCCACTGGTTGTGTGTCTGTTGCAGTATTGCAAATAAATTCGCTAAAATTACAAATACAAATTATGAATCATCTGTGCCAGTTGATCCTTATGATGAGTGGCGGCGTTGCCGGAAGTGGGTTAAACTCGTTATGGGTGTGGTTTTTTGGACTTAGCCAATATTGGCACACAATGCCGACATGGTTCAGCTAATGCAAATTCTCAACGCTTACTTTGCGGTTTCTTATTTATACCTATCGACATATTATTTGGAACGCTCTTTAGTTATATGTATAATTTTACTGGCATAATTATAATGTCAAAGTTACTGGTCCAAGTTCTTTTTGAATATATACTATTAATATTAATCACTTACACCGGAAACGATCTTCATGATTTCATTGTTGTTAACATCCAAGACTTTTAAATCCTTCAAATCAGATATTTCTTTTGGTATTTCAGTCAACTTGTTATTCTGTAATTTGAGTTCAGTAGTTTTTGGATCCAACGGTTTTGGCAGTTCTGTTAATTCGTATCCAGAGCAATCTACAATGTATTTCTTTGAGTCTCCCTCTATATTACAAACGCACGGTTTAGGACAGGAATGTTCTTCAGCCGCGACAGTGGAAACGTTATCTATTAAGGCAGTTAATTGCACGTCCTCAAGTAATGGTGCCGTTGGTGCTTCAGTTTCAGTCGCCGCTTGTGCTTCAGTTTCAGTGGCCTCTTCAAGTGGCTCGTATATGGCGTCTGCTCCGCTACCCTCTATTACGCTCCCATCAGATTCAGGTTGTTTGTCAGGTGGAAATTGATTATCATTTTCAACAGGAAAGTGTAATTCATCATCGTTTTGAGCCAATGTAATCCTGGAAATTGATATTAATGCAGTAATGACATGTGACTTTATCGAATTTATCGTACGGTGACGCAAAATTGTTATAAATAAGTAGGTGATAAAATCGCGATAAGTGTATGTACTACAAGGGCGTAACTAGCACACTGTCTTAAGTTTTGATTGATAGAACAAAAATACACGTAGATTTATAATTTAGATACGAAAGTTATGTATCGCAGTAGTTAAAACACTTTATTACCTCTTTTAAACTGTATTTTTGGTAAACACTTGAACCTCTTTCAAGCTTAATCATACCATTACACTTGCCATGGTCATGGTATAACGATATTACCAAAGATTATTGTTTTACTTTAGTTATTCACCGCTATTCATTAACGATAATTGTATTAGGTACCTGTACAACTGTCACATTGCTAGTTATTAAAGTAAATAGAACTGCCTCCACTTTATTTCAAATGCTTGTGCTTCTATGTACTTCCTAGCATTACATACATTCAAATATGTATTATGTATCAACAACTAAATAACTGACACTATAAACTATGAAATACTTTATCAACCCTTACTTAAATCAAAAAAATTACAGCAATGGCGGCTGGAACAGTTTATTGCAATTCGACTGTGCACTCACGTATATATTAGTTGATAGATAAGAATGTGACTTTCATGTCTCTCACCACTCTTTCACCTACATGAACATAAGATTACCAGCTACGGTTAAATAAAACAAATAAAACTTGTGTACTTACGCAAATAGTGCCAACAATAGCACGAAAAGATGTTTCGACGTCATGGTCACTCTCATATATGCGAACACTACTAGGTAGAGATGTGCCAACTGACTTCAGGAGTTACCTGTCGAGGTAAAAGTACCAGCGTAGCGTACAGCGCATAACTCACTGACACTTATAACTATTATCACTCAATGATAAGATTACTAACGGCATGGCAGCTTATCGCAAATCAACCACGATAGCGACACTGCATAAACGAGAAAATATTAGGTGGCCGATTTTCAATATCACCTACGACCAACAAATAGCTTGCAATGTATGAAGTGTACGGTTTTATTTACACAGATATATGTGTAAATGATCGCGGCCGATACGCCACGATGGTCTTCATTAACTGCCAGTTGCTAATTCTACAAATACACAAAACCGCTTGTGTTAATTATATATTGGTTTGTCGTTAGTTGCACCAAAAACCTTCCAGTGCTTTACATAATACTATAAGTGGCACAAGCAAATCGATTTTTATTTTAAGAAGAATGATTCATAACATTAACGGAAATAAAAATCAAAAACAAAAATGATCGAACTTCACTAGAAAACGCACACGCACACTATGTTATCTCTCCTTCACTGATGTTACTGGTACTTGGCTGATGCTTCATGTCTATAAATTGCTTTATTCTGTAAAGTTTAATGTTATACAACACAGCTGTTGGTTTTACTTATGTGACGTGTAAACCACAAATATGACAAGTTGCTAACGTTGGTTTGCAAGTAATTACACTTTGATTTAAATCGTTATTGTTCTGGTTGAGTTAAAATAATATACCATTCTGTTAAATTCATATTTTACGATCTGGTCAAGGTCGATCCGTTAATAGATTGCCCTATTTCTGCTAATCCACGCCTGACGGTAGTAAGTTTACCGGAGAACAGGGAATAAAACGTAAACGTCGGAGTTTTATTACTTAATGGCACAAAAGTACCTCCCAATTGAGTTATTTTATGGTGAGGTAGCACGCAGATAGCTCCCTCACAAAACAACGAGCTTTGTGTGAACGCTGAGTTTTGTGCTGGGGCTGCGGTCTCGACATTCATAGCGAAACAAAAGGCGTACCTATGGAGAATATTGAGTGATTTTTGAGCTATTCATTTATTTTCATTCTACCGAGATGACGACTGATACAGAAAAATACATGTTCTGCTGACCCCAAATAAATTGGGATAAGGGCAAGAGAATGATGATAATGCAGCAAGTGCATCTCAGGTTACACGGCCGCGTGGTAAGCACACCACCGACCAATACGCGATTACTACGCATGTCGTTCCGCTACTGCTTCCCGACATTTTCTTCTCGATACCAGGGACTGCAGTCTCGACATTCATAGCGATCGCTTTACGACCGAATTCGGTTGCAAAGCCCCGGATTGACAGGAGTAATGTATGAAGTGACAGGACTTTGCGACCGAATTCGGTCGTAAAGCGATCGCTATGAATGTCGAGACTGCAGTCCCTGGTATCGAGAAGAAAATCTCGGGAAGCAGTAGCGGAACGACATGCGTAGTAATCGCGTATTGGTCGGTGGTGTGCTTACCACGCGGCCGTGTAACCTGAGATGCACTTGCTGCATTATCATCATTCTCTTGCCCTTATCCCAATTTATTTGGGGTCAGCAGAACATGTATTTTTCTGTATCAGTCGTCATCTCGGTAGAATGAAAATAAATGAATAGCTCAAAAATCACTCAATATTCTCCATAGGTACGCCTTTTGTTTACATGATAATATATAAGCAACTTGGGACCCTATGTATCTTACATACGGTACCAAATTACTTATAATTACGAAATTTCGAGTTTCTTTAAAATCAATAAACTGCGCAGTACTTTCTTCTGGATTATGTATTATTTTTCACCTTTGACGTCTATTGACGTAGTTAAAAAATAGTTCCTGGATTCTGTCCAATGGCTCCATTAGCCAACAAATCACTAACGGTGATTGTTTGTTTTATTTGTTTAGTACTGCAACGGGGGCGACTTAGCGGACTATTTGCAAGCGAACCGTCTGCTCAGCGAAAGCACTATTCGGCTGTTCCTGAGGCAGTTGGCCGAGGCGATGCGAGCTATTCACGCTAAGGGCATTGTGCACCGGGACCTGAAGCCGCAGAACATTCTCCTCACGCACAACGTAGCTCCGCCCCGCACGCCGCATGCCTCTGAAATGACACTCAAAATTGGTTCGTATTTCCCTTCTTTCTAACAAATTTCCGACGTAGCAAAGTACCTGATTGTGTCTATCGGATGATATAAATATGTCGTTATCACATCCGTCGTCTTATTGATCAATGCACCTGACTAATCCAATTTCAATGAAAACTTCGAATACTTACGGTAATCATGGGTTAATATTTAGAATCCAATACATAGTACCTATCAAAAGTCGAGAACTAGCGGACTTAACCAACCTCGAAGTTACGTCGTATTATCATGTCAAACTTAATGTTTAATTCATTTATTTTTTTCGTGCAGCTGACTTTGGCTTCGCAAGGTTCCTCGAAGAAGGAAACATGGCCGTCACGCTCTGCGGCTCTCCGATGTATATGGTAATATTACTTCCATATTAATAAATTATTAAGATTAAGACTTTCGCATAAATGTCTGACTTTCATATATTCTTTTCCAATAAAATAAAAAAAAGAATCTACTGTTGACATGCTATATGTATTTTCATCTCGAATTATAATAAAAAATCAGGCAGACAATCTAGTGTAGAAGCTAGAAATGCGTTAGGCCTGTACACTATATTGTCTATATTTGAGAATAATGAGATTAGATTTGATGATTAATATTAGGTACTCTAATTGTATAGGCACCAGAGGTGATAATGTCACTGAAGTACGACGCTAAAGCAGATCTATGGAGTCTGGGCACGATAGTGTACCAGTGCCTCACGGGCAAGGCGCCCTTCCAGGCCACCACGCCACACGAATTGAAGGCGTTCTATGAGAACAGCGTCGACTTGCAACCCAAGTGAGTAGTTACTATTTATACACTAGCCCGATATTATCCCTATTATAATAATAAACTAAGGTATAGGCAAACAGCATAAACATCACATTCAAATCAAATCTGAATGAAGGTAAATTAAATTTCAGTCGTGCAAAAGAAATATCTGGAACAATTCAATTCACAGCTTAACTCGGACAGTTTTTGTGCCTAGTTTTTACTAACCCCCAAACAGTCGGCTCTAGCGTTCAAGGTCTATGATACACGAATGAATTTGGCTCTGTGACAATTTTGTGACATATTAGCTCTTCGGTGTTGCTATTAAATACGTACAGGCGTCCCAAGCCGCCCAATATTTGTAAACAGTTAAGGCTCAATGCTATCTGCATATTCTACATATTGAGGGTATTTTTAAATTCGGTCCTATCTCAATGTTTATGTCAGAGACCAAACATGTCGTGATATTTATATGTTTAAATTTAGCTAATCGTCTGTCTGAGAAGTGAATTAAAAGTGGTTCCAACATTTTGCATTCAATTGATTCGTTTTAATTATTGTGAGCATGGTAGTGTGTTATGCTTATTTGAAGCCCATGTTGTTCCCATTGTAGGTAAATAGCTTTCCGTTCCATTTCCACATTTTCTCGCTAGTCTCCTGTAACAAATGATTTCAAAATTCAAAGATCTACCTAACATACAGCAGTAGTTCACTGTGCGTACATATTATAAACTTTTCTGGTAGGTTAGTCATACTTCCCAAGCTACGCTGGAGTTATTTTGTTATCGTCCGTCGTGGATCGAGGGATATTCCCTTCAAATTGTAACACAATGCCCGGAATGTTGCAAATAAATGTAATTGATGTGTTTCAGAATGCCAGCAGGCACAAGTCCCGAACTGTGTAGCTTGCTCATTGGGCTGCTGCGACGAAACCCTCGCGAACGCATGCCCTTCGAAGCTTTCTTCAACCATCCCTTCCTACAGCGTCCGAGGACGACCTCCATCAACAGTAAGAATAAATACTAATTATATGAATATACCGTACTAACATAACAGCCTTGTTCACGCCTATTACATCAGTCTGTCAAAAACGCACAAAAATTACTAAACTATATTGTACAAAATACATATTATATTATAGAATCCAATTAAGACAGTTGAGATCGCTTTTGTGGACACTGAGTCATTAACAAGAATACAAAGTACCTAACATTGAACGCTGAATACATGAAACTCTAATCAGAACGAGTGACTAATCATCGCTGACCCATTCCATTGTTTATAACCTTTCGAAATCCTCTACGCGCTTCACCTGTTTAAAAGGCCCCACTACTTTCATTGCTATTTATAAACAGTCATATAATTATGTGCTAAATACAATTTTAGTTTTCCTATGTATAAATAAAAAAGATTACGTTGTAAAAGAATAAACAATTAATTGACACTGTTATCATTCTGCAATATTTCACACAATCCAGCTATTAAAAAATATAACATGTACTCAACAGACATTAATTGTATTGAAAGAACTGTTTTATGACTATTAATAACACAGTAACTCATTTATTTATAAGTTAGAACATTTTTAAACAATATAATTTATAGCCATAATATTATCTAAATTATTAAATTGATCTAGTTCACCGTATCAAACTCATTATGTCGAAGTTCGTAGACTCTCAACAAACATCGTTAGAATTATCACCTCTTCATTGAGTTTGATTTACATTAACGTTATCTAGCTTTTAGTCCATGAATTTTTGAACTATTTTTGTATCATAGATATACATACAAATACATACACATTAACCTATTAGCTACACAACAGTGCTCAGTCACGGTATATGATGTTATGCATATTGTTCAGGTTTGGACTCGGATCTGCCCGACATTTTGGAGAGCGATCTCGAGGGTCGGCCCGATACTAACTGTTACCTAGAGGAGTCATGGGACAGTCAGGGTACATCCTCACTTATTAAATCCGCTTTGGTTGTGCATGGGGTCGGGGTGGCGCATATTTTTGTAATCCGATCATGTATAACTGTGTCTGATCAGGTTGTATCGTCAATAGTTCTCTAAACAAACACCAATGCCACTTACAAGCCACGGACATCGAACAAAACGAATTTTGCACGTACAACTCATTACTTTAAGCACCACAAGAGGACTACTGGCGACCGGCGACCGTTGACAGACGCCCGGCAGAGTTCAAAAATTCCAAGGACTACGATTTCACTCGCAATCAATCATCACATCGCTTGCTACTTATTATTTGTCGCTTGCGTTTTATATTATTACTCAATCGATATAAATGAAAACTGTGCACAGTTCTGCATTAGTTGCCTTTTGGGTATGTACGTAGTATGATTTTTAAATGTGACTTGTGTTAACAGGAGCGAGTGTAAATCCTTCTTCCGTGGCGGGCGCGGGTGGATCGTGCGGGCCGGGCGGCGCGGGCGCGCGGCCGGCGCCGCGCAGCTCCAACGCGCAGCCGCAGGCGCTGCCCACGCTGCAGGCCCACAAGAAGTCACAGCCGACATCCTCCGGTAAGCACCAGCCGAGCGGTACATTTGAGACCACACGGCTGTGCCACTGTTGTTGCGGAGCCATGTGCAACAACGTGGCGGGCCATTTTATTATATATAGATAATGTTACACATTATAATATCATATGAATATGACTATGATGTCCTAGCTAGATAATCAAGTTTCGACAAAATAATGAACTGTTTATGTTAGCAATACATATAAATTGAATGACTGTATGTAGGGCATGTGCGTTTTAAATTACTCACTTTGCAAATATTAGTAGGTATCTACTGAAACAATAAAAAGATTTGTAAAACCATTCCGAAATTTGCATATAGTACCTACCTACTCTCTGAATTAAAGTTGACTTCAAGAACAAATGACATTGTTGAATGTTGAATAAGTGAACCGTAACACAATGAAATAATTTCCGTTTCATACATTGTTTTACAAGATACGTGTTTTATACTTTATTAAGTTAGCTCTTATGCCGTGGCTACAAAGGCCACGGTGAATATTCGCGGCATCACGCAGGTCTCGGCTGTCCCATTTCAAAACCTAACGACGACTTAAAACGAAATTTTACAGAGCGCAAAAACGGAAATAGTGAGCCTTTGAAAAGTATTTATGTTAGTAAAAAAATACTATTGGTCGTATAAAATACTAAATAATGAACACATATACTACCAATATTTTAATGCCTGTGTAAATTATATATTTTAAACCCCTTACTAATTTGATAATCGACACGAGAGAGTTAGGTTCATGTAGCAACTAGTTTCATAATATATTAAGAGCACTTGCTCGGTTTTGTTACGGTTTATGGAACATGAAACTGAGCATATCTCGTAGACTAAAGCCATTTTTAAGGTTCCGTACCTCAAAAAAAAACTGATCCCTTATAAGATCACTTCTTTGTCTGTCTGTCTAGACACTTTTTCTCAGGAACGCGTTATCAAGTTGAAATTAATATCAAATACTCGGGGATGCAATCCCTTGAAAAACCGTAAATTTGAAGTTACATACCTATCCCTACCTATCAAATGACTCCTCCCGCTCTGGGTGGAGCAGAAGGGAGTGTCAGACTCTTACTGACTAAAACCCACCCGTGTTCCTTCCTTAGCCCTTTATGTACCAGGGCAGCGGTAACCCTTTCGGACGATCCCGCTACCCCGGCAGGATCCCGTAACCCCCTTGGTTTATTTGATTATTTCAAACATCTATGCAACAAGATGTAAGTAAAAATATTATATGGATGTCACGTGATCAACTTTGAACGTTAATATCTCGGAAACGTAACGCTTTTCGGGGTTTGGTCCAAGTATGTTTTCTGATGGCATTGATGTTAGCTATCAATTTAAATATGTTTCATGCGTGGAGCCATTTTGAAAAAAAAATTGCTGTCAGGTATGTATACCACGGACCTTCAAAGCCCTTTAGTAACTACATATTGATCTGGCCAGATGCTTATCCTATTCACGATGCAGATGTATGCGCATAAGTATTGTGTCGCCTATCGATACGATTTAGCGCTATAACCCGCTACCAACATTTGTGCAGCTCAATTAATTCAAAAGTACTTCGCTATTACATATTTATATACGAGGGTGAATCAAAAAATTCTAAAATGCAAAGATTTAAACAAATATATTTTATTTTTCTACATAATCTCCCTCCAATGCAATGCATTTAGAATAACGCGGTTCTAACTTCCTTTATTCCTTGTGAAAAAAAAAAATGGTTTTTCTTGACTCTCGAAAAACTCCTCTACGGTAGCCATAACCGCGTCATTATCGTAAAATTATGTTCCACCAATGTCCTCTTTTAATTTTGGGAATAAATGAAAATCACTTGGGGCTACGTCCGGAGAATATGGTGAGTGGTCAAGGAGATTGAAGCCAGCACAGCGGATTGCGTTGAGCGCAACTTCCGATCGATGAGCAGGAGCGTTATCTTGAAGAAACAACACGCCAACGATAGTTTTCCACGACGTTTTTCTTTAATCGCTTTACGCACTTTCGGGATTAAATTTGCATAAAAGCGTCCAGTAATCGTCTGGCCTTTTGGCATGTAATCCATAAAAAGGATATATATAGGGTACAGCATCATCCCCAATGTCTGCTGAATGTCCGAAAAAATTTCCTTCGTAGAAATTTTTTTTCAAACTGAGATATTTTATCACCGCACGTAAACCACTTTTATCCATAATTTTGGGTTTTTAGCAACTCGTTGCACAAAACAATTTATTACGTGCGAACGAACCGACAAAAATAAGTGACAGTTTGCATAAATATTGTGTGATTGATACTCTTTAATTTGAATATCGAACTTCTCCCAGTAAGGTTTTATATATATTCAATTCTAAGAACTTTTTGATTCACCCTCGTATGTATTGTTACATAACACGCTTATCGCATTGGGGAAGCGCAATACAATAAATGACGTTATAATGATATTTCGCCTTCACCCAACAGGGTTAACAATTGCGGAAGGAGAAGGAACAATTGTGAATAGATTATAATACGTTTTTATTAGGGTAATACTTGGTAATATGTAGGTTAAAGTAAATAGGTACTTCTGATAAGGAAGTACTCACACGCATATCGTTTCCTATGAAGTGTAATTATTTATTATTATCAATGAGTGTAACTACTTACATCGATCGTGTGCTCAATGTTTTCAGAATTCATATTCATATGATTCAGGGTACTTCGAGATAATAGATTAAGGTAGTGAACTATCACGAATGCAATGGTCTTGTTTAATTTGGAAATATTTAAAAAACATGCTGCGCAGATGTTTTTTACAAGTTTAGAATAGATTTTTTTAATTTATTCAGATACTTGTACAAATTTATTATTATAAACGTTCGCATACAAATACGTCTTCGAATTAGAAATAAGTTACAAAACGATTTCGGGATTTATTTAAATTTATGGTCACTTACGTAAATAGGTATGTCAAAGTTAAAATATTTTTGATATCTTTAGCATAATATATTAGTTAGGTATTTTTACACTTTAGACAATGGAAAATGTCTTTATATTCATTCTACCTACTTCGAAGTAGGTAGAATGAATATAAAGACATTTACACACAAAAAAAAGTGAAAATTAATGCTTGTATTACGAAGAACATTTTATTCATAAGGACTTATCGTTATCACAGTGTCACCTCACTAATGATTACATTATATTGAAGGTGATCGTTTATCAACACGAATTCGCTACTGGGCGCTTGTTGATATGTGGCGACGTCATACGTGTATTATTTGCACACATTCAAAAAACTTATTATGTAACACGAGTTATCCTAAAAGTCACGTGGCGACCCACCCATAGTAGCAATAATGTAACAACAGACGCTTGTGAAACAGGGCAATCACACTTGATCAAATACTAAAACATACTCAGAAAACAGTTCAACAGTGGTTCAAATATTAATAAAATATGTCATTGTTCTCAGAGTAAACAAATTCGATAACCCCTACTAACCTGCCCTTGGGCACCTACAGCTGGTATCAAATTTATTGTTGTAAACTGCAATAATTTAATGTCTGTTCCGCCATTTATATGAGTTCACGCACCCATTTACGTGTTGCTACCATGCTGCAGATAACAATCGTCCCATATTTTGAATGCTAACGGTTTATTTTATTTTGGCTCATCTAGAATTTGGGTTTTTAGAATTAATATAACGGTAAAACAAGATTAGTCAGTTATTAAAATTACCAAAACCTGCGACTAGTTTTTTAACCGACGAAAAAAACGGAGGTGGTTCCCGAGTCGACGCGTATATTTTTTTTTTATGTAGGTATGACCACGCATAACTTTTTACAGAGTAGTCCGATTTTGATAATTCTTTTTTTAGGTGAAAGGCAAATTGAAAAACCCCAAAGTGGATCCCATATAAATTTGGAAAAAAATTCCAACCCTAAGGGTGGGAAAATAAGGGTGATTTATTGTTCACTCACAGATTTGAATGCTGAGTTGTGTATTATTAGTTTATTACTCTACTCAGTGCCACATATTCCTGCCCTTTGGCAAACAATTAGTAGATTATAGCCACAAAAAAATTAAACCGCCGAAAATACTGAAAAGCAAAAAATAATAAACCTTTTTTATTTAACCTTAATAACTAAGTTCTTAAACTAATGTAAGTATACCTAAATAATTTTGAGTCAGCGCGGTTTAAATTTAAGGCAATTTAGTGATCTTTGTTTATTGATTGTTTGGCGCCGACTCAAAATTACTTAGGTATACTTAGATTAGTTTAAGGACTTAGTTATTAAGGTTAAATAAAAAAGGTTTATTATTTTTTGCTTTTCAGTTTTTTCGACGGTTTAATTTTGGAAGACCAATTTGAGTTGGACTATACCCATGCAGTTTTAACGATAATAAAGTTATCAGCAACATATTAATAATGAGTAATATACTCACGGTGCCAGTACTTCACGTTAATAACAACCAGGTTAGTAGTTCAATGGGCTAAACCAGCTTCTAATTAAACCTAAGACTAGGCGAAGTCCGGGTCTTTACGAGCAACACATGGTTCTTTAATCTCTGAGTTACAATTTTATTGCGTGATTAAAGAAACATGTATGAACAAACGGACTTACTAACTAACGCTATTAAATAAGTTTGTAATAACGTTCGTCACAAAATGAGTAGGAAGTCTAAAAATGCACCGGTGACTAAAAAATTATGTGGAAATCATGGTATGGGCATGTGGTGCGGATGAACGAGGAAAATGTCGCGAGGAACGTTTTGAGTATGGATGTCGTTCGTTGGCTATAAGAATAGAGAGAAAGACTAATGAAACGATGAATGGACAGTGTGAAAGATGATATGGCTAGAAAAGGGGTGACTACCGAGATGACGACTAATAGAGAAGTATGGCAAAAAAGACAATGTTGCGCTGACCGACCCCAATTAGGCATAAGGGCTTGTGGCTACGTAATAACAGCCGCACGGGTCGATCGAACAGGTTAAGCTACGCTTGCCGCGGTCGGTCCATGGATGGGTGACCATCTTTACATACTAAGACCGCCTCCGTGCCTCGGAAATCACGTTAAGCCGTTGGTCCCGGTTGTCATTCGTGTATCTTTGACAGTCGTTACGGGTCGTCAGAAGCCCGAAAGTCTGACAACCAGTCTTACCATGGGGTTTCGTAACAGGGTTGTACATGGGGCGACCGCCCCATGTAAAATACTGGTACTCAGCTGCATCCGGTTAGACTGGAAGCCGACACCGACATAGTTGGGAAGAAAAGACTAGGTGGATGATGATGATGAAGGGAAAGAGAATGATGCTGACGATAAAACTGGCATCGTTGCAGCCTCGTCGTCGGACACGACGTGGGCGGGCGAGGACGACTTCGTGCTGGTGGAGGCGACGGAGAGCGGCTCGGCGGAGTGCTCGGGCGCGTCGTCCGGCTCCGAGGCGGCGCCGCGCCCGCGCTCGCTGGCGCTGCCGCCCGCGCCGCCCGCGCCGCACCACGCGCCCGGCCCGCTCACCGTCAACAGGGTGAGGCTCTTCTATCTGTACACGACGTGCTGGCAGGCGCCCGAGCAGCTCGGCGGAGTGCTCGGGCGCGTCCTCTTTTGATGCGCTTTTCACCATCATTTAAATAATTTATTTCGGAAGGTTAAAGTACAATCATATTAAACTTAAGTAAATATAGTAAATAAATCCTGGTTGTTTTGTCAAGTCGTACAAGCCGTGCGAACCAAAGACGGGTAATTGGCATTTAGCATCCGTTCCCGTGTAAACTTAACATAGGTAATAATTATTGATATGTAAACAAGATAAAACAAATTAACCTGAATTTCTCAACTCATACTTCACTACCAGCGGTCGTTGACTTCCAAAAAATTCAGCACTTTTTTTTTTTGTTTTATCCTGTTTAGATATCTTCACCATCACGTATGCAGAGTTTCGCTAACTAATTAAGACCCTGTATACTATTTATTGCAAACAAACGTTCTTGACCCATTGTTTTGTCATTTAGCATCCGTTAAATTCCATAATGTATGTATTTCCTTTTGTCACTTTTTCGTACATAACCGTGACTTACATACGTGTTCATTGCAGAACCCACTCGCCGTAACATCTAACAATAACGTACCACGATCACAACCCATCGACGTGCTCCGATCGAATTACAGCCGTAACGCCACCAACATCGGCTCCCTATCGCCACCGACCGTAAGTACCCACTTGATCTCTTAATGCGCCTAATTCCGTGTTCAGATACCACACACCCAAGCCAAATTAGTTATTATACTCGCGAAAGTTAACCGCCCAAAACAGAAATCCCTAAATCGGCATGGGATATACAATTTAATATTGCAAATTACAAATTTTTATTACAATTTTATTGATTTTAATATTGACTTAGACCACGGATTGCATCTAGTTACAACCGATTTAAAAAAGGAAAAATATCTGTATTTGCGTTTTTTTTTAAAATGATATCTCCGACTTTTCTGGGCCAATTTCCTTTGTTGCCTGCATCGACAAAAGGTAGTTTCCTGAACAGACAATGGTAATCATTTGAAATCAATGTCATACTGATTGTAATAACAGTCAGCTTCATACTGTTAAAAAAAATGAACTGAGGTAGGTATATGTGTACTAGATTTAATTTACTAATAATGACAATTTCATAATACTTCAGACGCGTGCAGACTATTAAGAGCAATAGTAACATCCGCATCGCGTTATCTTTTATCCCAAGTTCACGCCATTACGTAATGCTGTTACATATTATAGTTGCAATCATTATTACACGTGTTGGTACTGATGTATGAGATAGTAACTTAATATGTAGGTATGCATTCAAGTGGTTTAATATGTTAAATGTCTAAAGTAAATATCTTGCTACATGCTTCCAGTTTTGCATAAATAAAATACTTTACTATATAAAACTGAAATCCATAAAACACCTGGTACACTGTGGTTCAGCGGAATTGAATCTTGAAGCCCACTTACACCATAATCACTTAATACATTTAACGATAAACTAGTTTAAAATATCGTTCTGTTTCTGTCAACGGTTTGAAGTCGACAATGTTTTTGTGGCTCTAGCGGACCTAAATCAGGATCAATAGATTGAGAGATAGTCATGCCATTATAACCAGATCAGCTGAACCGTGACCATTCACGATTATCTGTCTCGGTGTTCGGGCTCACGTTTTTTGACTTGCGAGCCGTTTCCAATAGTTTGACAACAGTTTTTAGCGGAGTAATCTACCTTCTTTCTGTTTAGCTGAGTACAACAATATTGACGGTTTTGCACCCTTTAGACAGTACCAGCTAATTTCTCTGATGGATCATTTCGTAAAAATAACGTTGTACGTTTGAAACAGGCCCTTATATAGGTAATACGGGCTGGTGTCCGCAACTTCACGTCAATGCGCATATTTTGCGTACGCCCCTTATAATAATAATACCAGCCTATTACTGTCCCACTGCAAGGCAAAGGCCTCTTCTCATACACAGAAGACACGAGCATTGATCAGTGCGCTTGCTCAAAATGGGTTGCGGCGATTTCAGACTTATGTTAAATCCAGGTTTCTTCACAATGTTTTTTTTTTTCACCAATGTCAGTAATATCCAAGATAAACTTAGAAAGTACATATGAATTGAGCAAGTCACATAGGCACTTGCCCGGAATCGAACCCCACTTCGTGCATGAGAGGCGAGGCCTTAACTGAGCCATCACGAATCAGGCCGGTAGTAAACAACAGAGTGTTGGCCCGCCAGGTCCCGTTCACGCTGACCCCGCCGTCCACGCGCCGCCGCAGCAGCAACTCGGGCAGCTCGCCGCCGCCCTCGCTGTGGCAGGTGTCGCCCACCAACGCCAGCCCGCTGCGCAGATCAGGTTACTGCTGTTTTATTTATTTTTTTGTTTAGACATCGATACCCATCACGTCTGTGAAGTTTCGCTAACTAATTTAATTCGACCCTGTATTGTGCAGTCAGGAATTGTTTTCTCAGTTAGCGTTACTAAGGTTCGGTCGAACGTATGAATAATAAGGTGTGTTCCTCCAGGGTCGTCTCCGCCGGTGTCGCTGGCGCTGAAGGCCAGCGGCGAGCTGGGCGGCGGCGCGGGCTCGCCCAAGCGCGCGCTGCCCGACGCGCTGCTGCGCGGCATGAAGCTGCACGCGCCCGAGCCGCCCGTGTACATCCCCAACCTGCAGGAGGAGACCATACTCGCGGTCAGTTGCACACCTGCTTCCACTACAACAGACTAAAAAAACTTTTTCTACAATAAAATTAGGGTTGGGCCGAAATTAGTTTCACATTCGGTTTAACCGAACTTTGGCGGTTTGAACCGAACTTCGGTCTGAATGCCAAACACTCGATAAAAGATTTTTTTTTTTGCTCCTTTCTTTGAGAGAAGACCTGATGTGTTCCAGCAATAGGAACATTATAGGCTAGTTATGTTATGTTTGACAAAAATAAAATCCCTTTAACATAATCGTTGTAATGTTTGCAGGAGGAGCACAGCAAGGTGTTCTCTCAGCTGAACTTCGTGCTGATGCTGGCGGAGCTGCTGTCGGACCTGGCCGTGTCGTGCGGCGCGCCCATCGCCGCGCTCATGGACGTCTCCGACGGTACGTACCACCTCCGTGCGCTATCTATACTTGAACATTCTATCGTATTCAGCATTCTGACAGAAGCAAAATAATATAAAACAGACAGAAGTAAAACCATAAAATCAAGTCATTTATTTAATTCTACTGAGAATCGGCACTTTTTGAACGTCAAAATACATAAGAAAGTTCCCCAAAACGCCCGCTCTTTACGAATGGTGGACAGGTGGGTATGCCACGGACCTTCAAAGCCCTTTGGAAGTACGTCAGTTTTGTCGATGGGAAATGCCATCGGGCGGACCACGACTTGTAATAAATACGTAATGTTCTCGTTTGATAGGAACCTTTTTTGGCCTCGCATAGGGCTTTTTATTTTTTTTGTTTTAAATAGCCTTTTTATTGTTTGTATTACCTGTGCGTGTCCCAAATAAAATATTTTTGTTTGTAACAGAGCGCTGCAACGACAGCGTGCGGCTGGGCCTGCTGGTGCAGGCCATGCAGGCGCTGGCGGCGGGCCTGCGCCTGGCCGCCGCGCACTACCGCGAGCGCACGCTGCAGCCCACGCCGCAAGTGCGCAACGGTGAGACCCGCACAGACACACCGGACGGAATAATCTCGACTCGAAAGTGGCAACTCGGAGATCTCGCTTGCGAATTCTGGTGTCGAGATTGGCCTTTCGAGGTCTCACCCGGCAATCTGGCGAGATATCATATTTGAGATTTCGCCTACTTTTTGAAATAATGCGGTTTTTTTTAAATCAAATATACTTAAATTTAATTCTAATGTAAACTACACCTACTCGAGGACTTGTGTTATATTTTGTAAATAAAACACGAATATACGAATCTCGAAACAAAAAAAACGCAATAAATAGCACACTATAAGTCTATTAATTATTGAATTGAGAATGAACAAAGTGCTAAGTCACGCGAAATTAGGGAATGCAAATCTCGCGAGATTGGGGCTCAAGCGAGATCCCGCGAATTTATAAGTAACAATACTGCGAGATCTCGCCAATTTCGAGATGTCGCGAAATTGGCAGTTTTGTGTTTTTTTTGTTGCAAATAATCACAATATTTGAATATATTAGAAAAAAAAAATTATAAGATAAACATTTATTTTCACGAATTTTTCAATAGACTTTCATTATCAAACATTGTTTGACGTATTTGTCTATTATCTTTTAATAAACTTCTAAGTAGTAAACTTTGACGTACATATCTATCAAATAACAAATGAAAGAAACAACCAGTCTTCTCTTCTAATATCAAACAAAAATCTTTTAGTAATAAAACAGTTCCTTTAATAATAAACAAAACAACGACAAGTAAAAAAAAATGAAACTTATTAAGTATCTAAGTTGAGTTGACTATTAAACTGAGATATTATTATCACCACCGAACGAAACCGACAGATCGCAACTCTGTCCGTATCAGTCCGCGCTTCGAATAAGATGTTTTTATGCTCGAGTGCAATCTCGTTAAACTCGCGAGATCTCGCCCTTTTTTCGTCCGAGATCAATATCGCTAAAAAAGGCCGAGATCTCGGGAGAACGAGATTGCATTCCCTACGCGAAATCTCCTTCGAGATTTCAAGAACACCTCTATATAATTTATTTATTTTGTTCTAGTTGTTTCCCTGATGAACGGAAAGTACAAGTGGATTGTGAACGAGTCGAGGAGGCTTCATGAAGCCGGTGTTACTCCTGCAGTCTGCGACAAAATCCTCTACGAGCATGCTATTGAACTGGTACGTACTTTCTTTATTATTAAATCGTAAGAGACTCATAACGATACTATGATTCAATGCAACTCTTGGCTTTTTAACGTCTCGTTATTACAGTTCACTGCCACTCGGATAAAAAACTATATATATTAATATAGATTCTACTACATACCTACTCCTTTTGCTTCGTCCACATTAATATATCGTGCATATTTTATTTTATTTTACTTTATTGGGACATTTAACAGTTACACATTACAAAATGTATGACAGAATAAGTTATGAACTAAATAAACGTGCACACCAATATCTGCGAAATTATGATTAAAGAAAATAGTTAAATGCGTGCGTTAAAATTACAAAAAAATAAGTAAGTACTCATATGTGATTTAGGGATAATAGGTATTGGATAGCTTCAACTCAGTGTGTAAGCGCGAAAATATCAAGTTCGATAAAATGTGTGTTATAAGTATCTACAATGCGTCGGAGAGGCGCCCGTGCGCCCGCGTGAGTTCTACACCTTGCAGTGTGGAACAGCCGGGCACGCGCACCTCTCGGCGCATTACAGTTCTAGGTACAATGTAAGATATGTTATTAGTAATATCAGGACAATCGAATCTGTTATTACACAGACCATGCAGCATCATGGCCATCAGTAAGCTGCGTCTAGACTCCAAGCTTTGAATGTTATAACGCTTTAATAATAGAGTGTATGGTAATTTTGACTTACTGCATCTGTAGTGCATAACACGTAAAAGTTTATTTTGAACCATTTCAATTCTTTTTACATAAACGTCAAAAATGGGACTCCAAATCGGTACTGCTAATTCCAATTAAGAGCGGACCAAAGCTTTGTATAGAAGTAGAAATGTAGACGGTCTTTTAAAGTCATTAGAGGATCGCATGACAAAACCAAACATACGATACGCTTTGTTAACAATGCTATCAATATGAAGATTAAAGTGCAATTTCGAGACCATTAGAACCCCAAGATCTCGAATGTGGTCAACTCTTTGCAAACGGATACCATCAAGACTATAATTAAATGTTATAATGTTTTTATTTTTAGTAAAAGTGATTGCATTGCATTTAGGTAAGCTAAGGTGAAGTTTGTTGGATGACCAATATCGAGAAAGTCTATCAAGGTCCTCCTGTAGAAGGCAATCTTGTGTGCTTTTGCACGATTTATAAATCTTGATGTCGTCGGCATACATTCGAATTTGGGAAAGAATGAAGCATTTCTTAATGTCATTGATAAACAGAATAAAGAGTACGCATTATTGATCCCTGGGGCACCCCAGAGGTGACAATAATTGAGTTCGATTGGAAACCATTAATAACTATTTTTTGCGACCTGTTAAATACATAAGTCATGAACCATCGTAACAAACACGTTTTACTACCGAAAAGACTATTTAAATCAATATAAATGACATCATGTTTCGTTACAGTGTCAAATGGCGGCCATCGAAGAGTTATTCGGCGACATGAAAGAATGCGAGCGACGCTACATGTCGGCGCAAGTGTTGCTGCACTCGCTGGTGCAACGGCACCCGCTGCACCCGCAGCACCGCACCACGCTCTCCAAATGTGAGTATAAACAACATTATTACAAACTGCTCACGTGACTTCGGAAAAGTAAATTTAATAACGACACATACACGTTTAGTTTCCGCTGTAGCATTAATGATATTTATGACCTTTATAATAGTTTAGTCATTCTGAAATCAGCTTATTTAGACACGAGTAAAGTTCATATTTGCTTGTTCTGCTTACTATATCTACTGACTTTGTTTTCAGACCGAGACGCAGTACAACGACGGCTCAACTGCCTCAAAGGGCCGCGCAAAATAATGGATGTAAAACTAGAGGCCGGGATCTCATAATGCATCATACAACTAGCCACGTAGGAGTAAGTGGACTTGATGCAATATGAAAAGTGATTTTATTTAGTTCTCAAAAAAATGACTTGGTGAGACACAAAATACTATATAATCTAAAAATGTATAAAAATATAAAGTGAATGATATCAATTAAAATCATTGTATACAATCGTTTAGCGATTAATGAAAATGCAGAACACAAGACATTGCAATAGTGAATTATATTTTTTTATATTCAGTACATTACGAAAAGAAGTTCTTAGTAGATATTCATAGAATTATATTCTATACCTTATTTAGCGAAGCAGTCTGTTTAACTGAACATAACAAAGAACTATCCAGTTTGAATCATTATTTTGTTAGGACATGTCTTTGCTTACCTGAATGAGGTATATAGTATATTATAATGCTGAACTAAACTCAGTACCCGCTTTGAAATGAATAAAAATATAATATAGTTTAATAGATGTGTGTCTAGAAATCCTTTTAGATAAAAATGGTTGTATCATTTAGTGAGGTTTGAAATTTTAGTATTAAGCACATTTTCACTTGAATTAGCAAACTGTTCTATACATATTATGAATAATAAGATTAAGAAATAATAAATATACGAGTTATTTTTTCCAGTCATCTACATTTTAGTGAAATAAATAGGCATAAAGTACTAAAACATAGGATAGAAAACGTAGTATTGTTTCAAAGTAAGTCTCATTAACGTTTTATTATTACCAACTTGTAGTTGATCATGTAAATGAAAATTATTAAGTAATAAATAATGTCTCGGTATAAATATAATGCTATAGAGATCTCATTGACGACCAATAACAATATTATGGCATTTTTAGGCTAAGCTGTGAAATATGATTTTTAAGTATTTTCCTTGAAAAAGAAGATTGTATGATTGAATGAATTTTAGTTTATTTAACTCTCATCACACTTACTTTGCCCACATTGTGATCCTGAAATATGTGTTTTCTCCTCTGAAAATGTCTACTGCTTTACTGAAATAAGAATAAAGACTGTTGTATTATAAAATTATTTTGTTTTGTTTTAATAAATACTTATTTGTAACACCACTACCAATTATTATTATTTCTTTAGGATGTTGAACCCGCACTTTCACTAATGGAGTGGCTCTCAAAGAATTTACTTTCCCTTAACGTAGCAAAGATAAAGATCATTAGATTTTCGCTACCTAAGTAACACTTCAACTCCCACTGGAATCAGGTCAAATTAAAGCCCACATTTGCTCAGGTGAGGCACCCAACTGCAGCTGCCCATTTCTGCCCTTGGTCCCAGACATACAACATTTAGGAGTCCACATTGACTACAAATACAAACTTAGCTGGCAACCCCATATCCCTTTAGGTTCATAACGACAGCTTCCCAAAACGTTCACCCTCCCAAAACGTGCACTTCCCGAAATGGTAATTCCCTAAATGTTTATTTCCTATTTCGTCCACTTCCCAAAACGACCAGTTCCCAAATAGTCCGTTTCTCAAAACGACTACTCCAAAAACGTCTCGTTCACAAAATGTAACACGCCCTATATTTTCTTGAAAAATAAAAGAATCGCTTTATCGTCCACCTAACCTAACCCATATGATTCAATACGAGTAGTAAATATCAGGAAACATCATACTGTTATAACCTCATCTAACCTAAATGATTCACCAACAATAGAGGGGATCTGGCGCTCGGCGGCCGCTGCCGCGGCACGCTCGCTCGCCTTCGCGCGTTAATGGTCACTGTTCTAACCTAACCCATATGATTCACTGACTCTGGCAGGGCCACCATCAAGGAATTTAATTTTGATAATACAAAAAATTTGTCGCTAATTAGTCGAAATTTGTCGCCAAATATCAGAATTTGTCGGTCACTGGTTCAAAAGATATAAGGGTTTATAGGTGGCCGATCTGGAGAGAGTCTCCCCAACAGGGCCACATTTATATTTCTCTCAAAAACTAGGGCACCTAGCGAAGATGTGTTTTTTCCTATATTTTGTCGCTAATTAGTCGCAATTTTTCACCAAGTCACAGATTTAATTATTACTTGTCTTACAAGAGAATGTTAGAGGCGGTGAAAGAAACAAAATACACATTTAAAAAAACCTTTATTATTTTAAACAATCAATACTGAACGAAAACTCCAGTGCCTTGTTTGAGAAATTTGTAGGGCTTCACTCTGTTACGCCCGCGCACTGGACAAAACATTACTTTATCTGGTGGAAACTCTGAAGAGCCAGTTGTCTCCAGCAGTATATCCAAACAAGTTAGCAACTTTGCTATCTGTACAGAAAGGGTGTACTGTTTGTTATCTTCTGAACCCCAATCCGTATTGATAACTCTTTCAATATCTCTGATATCATTATTGATACCTACATGGTGTGTTCCATTCCAATGCAGAGTTAATGAAAACATCGGCGCCTTTCTAGGATAGTCACTGCAAAGAGCTACCAGTGCAACTAACTTGGCGGACTGACGCGTTATAATGGCCCTGTATAACATGTCATTAGGATTAACCAATCCCTCCGATATCAAAAATGCAGTTGAAGGTGACTGGCTATATTCCGGCCACCCAACTGACTGCCACTGTGTCAATGATCCTGACAGCCTCACTGGACACGGCAAATCTCCTTTAATGGGTAGTATCTTTCCAGATTCCAAATCCTGCAACTCTTTCATTAACTCAACTCTAGACTTCAACCTCTTTTTTAAAGTTAAAATAAAGTTTTCAACTGTGCTGACACTTAGACTAGGGCAGAGGTGGACATTTTTATTGAACTTCTGATCTTCTGTTATTGTAGCCATAAAATCTAAACCACACATTCGCTGAGCCCATATGTAAGGCTTTCCAAGTTCTGTAATGAATTGCTGGAAGTCTTCAGTGATGCCGGAAGCATTCAATAAATAAGAAGTGGCCGGGTGTGGAGAGTCACTTCCCGTGTCTCCTGGGTATAACTCATTCAATATACAATGGCCATTCAACACATCTGCTGCTGAAACACCTGTTATAGGTTTTGGCAGTGAAACAGTAAATTTGACCACAATTATTTTCAAATGAAGGAGATATGAGAAGATCAAATTCAAAGCAGTTCCATCTTGTACTTTGACAGATGCTTGCACACTTAGTGGATGTTTTTTTAAAACTTCCTTCTTCTTAGCTTCTGCCTTTTCTTCCTTGGAAACCTTCGCATTTCTATGGTGACGCTTCTTTTTCTCTCTCTGATCATCATCATTATTTTCTTGGTCAGAATCCGAATCATTAGATGCAACTAGTTCACTATCCACATTACTGAGTTGTTCCAATCTTCTTGCTTCATCTTCGTCACCAGATATGCCTGTAAAATTATAATTTAAGTATTAGGACTTAATAAGATGTAGTAAATGGCAGATTGTAAGTATGACTGAAGATAGATTCAGATACTTACTAACTGTAATAGTCTTAGCACCAAGTGCATCAGAATATGCACTAGCATTTGCAAACAGAAGAAATAATGGTGATGGCAGTAGAGAAGCAGCTTTAGCTTCCTCTCTTTTATCATCAAGTCTGAGAGCCAAACACTCTTGCAATGGTTTCGTAGATTTGAGTACATCTTTTAGATGTGGTACCAATGCGTCGAGTCTGGAGCGTGCGGCCGCTATAGCCGCGGCGACGCGCTCTTTGGACGAGACCAGCTCGTTACAGGCTGACGACAACTCACGACGCTGGCGCAGTTCCCACTCTAATCTCGCCAATTGAAGTTGGTGATCGTCGTTTTTGGTCAGTTCCTGAAATCACAATAATTAATTGTTTTATCGTCTATTCTTGCACACGAATCAGAAAGTCTTTTTCACCATTTTACTTGACATAGCACAACTTGACACAACTTTATGGCACTGGTGTCAAGGAATGAACAATTTTTTAGTCAAAAGTTGTAGAATGGTAATCTTAACTTACTAAATTATCTTGTGCAAAAAAGGCTATACCTAATTTTAAAGTGTCGTCCGTGGCACATCTAATTTTAAAGGTAATAGGGCAAAAATGTATCTTTGTCCAAATGACCACCATAAAGAAGACTCATGTCACTAATATATTCCTTTAAATAAGGAATAACTTATACTAACCCCTTAAAAAAATGTGAGTGACAAGTTATTGCCAAAAAACAGCCGTACGTTTTAACTGTTTAGTATAAATTATTTTTTAATGGGAGTCTTATAGACTATTCCTGATTTCATAGACTATTCACTTGCATACTTGCATAGGTCTCGTTAATGGTGGAAATTAGGACCACTTTTGGCCATCGTCTTTAAAGCTTCAAGTAATAGTGATTAGAATGATTGATCAAATGATGAACACTCACCGGTCGAGATATTTCAGCAGGTGCATCTGTGTAAAAGTCTTCAAGTGGCACAAGTTCTATTTCTTCATCTTTAGACTTGAACTGCAAGCACTTAGTTACTTCTTTATTGAGATGATCAGCTTCATACAATAAGTTTTGTAAGAGCAAGTGAGTCGAGTCAACTCTCTGCTTTTCCTTATGTAATGCATCACGTCCAGCTCTTGTACGAACTTTCTCAAGGCGGTTTAGTTTTTTTAAAGCAACCAAGTTTAATGAAGCCTCTATTCGCTTTGCATTAAGTTTTTCTCTGGCCTAAAACGAAAACCAAACCAAAATGTATTCAAAAATTTATTGGTCATCATCATAAAATATGCCTAGCCTTCTAGCAGCTATCGTTGAGATTGGCATCTAGTCTAACTGGATGCAGCTAGCGTATTGACATGGAGCGCCTGCCTATCTGACCACAACACTGTAACTTGGTAACACAATACCCCTAGTATTACACTAGCAGCATCTAGTTAGCCTACGCACACTGGTCTACTTGAAGGACTAAGTGTGGAAACTAAACCCGTAACATAGAACATAGAACCCCTGGTAAGACTGGTTGTCAGGCTTTTGGGCTTCTGATCCATGATGAACATCCAATATCTAAAAATAACAGTCTAGACCAAGCTTAACATGCTTTCAAAGAACAGAGTCCAGGTTTATTTCTTCCATTAAAAAAAAAACACTAATTATAACAATCTACCTGAAAGGTTATTTAAAAATGAAGGCTATAAAAAAACTACCAGTACTATCTACTTTAAGGTCAGTGAACAGAATGTTATTTTTTTTAAGTAAGCTTTTGCCCACAGCTACTAACTTCCTCCATGAAAAAATCTGCCTTTATTAGCGTTTAATTTTCATGGTGACTGGCAAAAAGTGTTGGGAGTTTATCAGTCTCATTTATACCAATATCCATTTTTAATTTAGAATTAGAATTTCAACAAAACACAACTCCTGTGGTGTCCTTAGAAAATAAATAAAATATAAAAAAGTAGGGACTAAAACACATACCTCTTCAGTGTCTTGAGCTTTTAGTTCAGCTATTTCAGCAAACAATAGTCTAATATCTTGACAAATCTTCTTGAAGAAAGTGGCATCTTTCTCAGCTGGACGTAGTTGGGCTTCTGACTCTTCAAATTCCACTACACGCTGTAAACCACAATAGTTTAAATGCCAGTACTGTGACCTGCTCAAGTGCTCATGCAAGGAAAACAGAGGAAAGCAGTTTCGTTACTTTTTAAAGACAATGTTTTCGATGTTGTTTGTTTTCTTTGATGTATATCAATTTAATTTGAATGGGCATTAATTACGGCTTGTTGCTACTTCAGTATTAAAAAAACAAATAAAATCCTAACCTTATAAACATCTGCTGGCACTTGTTTGGAAGTTTCACTTGCTGTGCTGGTGTTTATCTTGCGACGTTTTTTTGCAGATACATCTTCTTTTCCCATGTTTCTGAATTATATTCCTTGGAAACGTATTAGATTTCTAATTTATTATTGAAAGAATCTAATACACAAACCACCGAATAGCTGAACCAGTCCACAGATAGATATCTATACCAAAGACTACAATATGTATAAACATAAGTCTTATATCTATACATAAGTCAGAACCAATGAAAGTCAACTAACCAAACATATAGCTGAATAGCTATTAACCAAAGACTACAATGGTATATATATTTTACTTTACTCTATGATACTACCAGTAGATTGTCGCTGGGAACTTGAGTTCCCAGACTTTTTATACTATAGCTATTTTTTAGTGAAACTGTGTAACGTATGTAAATCTTTTCCCTATTCTGAGATGTAAATATACTCTTACTCTGTGGTGTATCTATCTATTCCAGGGAACATGTATTGTAGCCATGTACAACTTTTATCTATGCTATGGCCACAGAGTACATTTATAAATAGGGTAGCTATGGCTTTGTAACCATAAAGTAAAATAATATATTTTATAACTTTGAAGGAGTATTGAAGTTTGAACAAAATCACAATCAGCCAATAGATTCTAGGCTTAGGACCAACATAGACTAATTTCACACGCAGTAACTGTCAAGTCAAGTCGGTCGCTGACGATTTCAAAATCTTACGCCAACATGCAGATTTTACAAATCTGCATGTTGGCGGCGAGTCGCCGCCGTTTGTAAATACTTTTTTTTTTTTTAAGTCGGTTCTAGAAATCGTTACTATTCTTTGCTGGCACCTTGGCACCCGGCAGCCTGTTATTTGAAATTATTAGTTAATAATTTTGTTGTAATTGTATTCATTTCCCTTTCACACAACACTAGCTCGTACTTAACCATAGAACAAAAAAGTAGTGCAGTTCAATATTTTTTTATCACAATCCGATCAATAGTTTCGGAGAAATGCGTGGACAAACATACATAAGCTTGTTTTTAAAAAGTTTTTTTGAAGTGAAAACTTCTTTAGCGGCGTTGTGCACTTGTGCAAAATGTTAAAATCGCGTCAGGACAGTGACCTGATCGAAAATTCGTAAGACGGAGCTCACGTCAGGACACGTGACCTGATCGAAAATTCGTAAAACGGAGGGAGAGTAAAAATGAATATTGTATTTTACCACATATATGATAGTACTTTTATACTGATAATTAAAGCAATTCGTGCAAAATTATTCCCTAACCGTTCCAAAATATCGAAAATGCGCAACGTTAATATTCAAGTTTTCACTTCTGCCGGCACTCCCGGAGTGCAACCGGTTGATTTTTTTTTATATATAATCTGTGCTCGAGTGACGAGTTAGTTCAAAAACCGTCAAAAACAAAAACGTCTTGCAACTGTCAGTGTCAAATCGCAGCCATTAAATAAAATTAGAATATATTTTTGGCTATCACTCCTCTGAAAATTATTTATCATAATGGTACGAGTGACTCAGGTACTTGCTCGAATTCCCGTTATTAAATTTCGTAAGGGAGGGTTAGGTTCAGGTGGAGCCCCCTCCCCGGCTCCATCGGCTGCTCCTCCGCCAGCTGCTGCTGCTCCTGCTGCTGCCGCAGTACGTAATACACCTGATATTTTGTTTACCGATTCATGTCTATATTTTAATAATGTTTACGTAACTATATTTTCAATGTAATTTTCACTCCCGACACATGTCAGAATCGAGTCAAAGGCTATTGACGTTCGAGATGAATTGAGCGCACTTGTTATTTTGATCCAAATTCATAAATCCATATTATTTTGTAAGTTATGGTAGGCTGGACATAGTGGCAATGAAACATCGTGTTCTCAGTCAGCACATTCACAATGGTTTCGAGTCACACATGGGCCTGCTGGAGTTAAAAAGTCTGTGATGGATAATAAATTTTTATTCATCTTTTTTTCAGCCAGGTCAAGTGCAAGCAGCTGCACCAATGAGTACATCTGCTATCCCTGACATTGATCTGCCACTGCGCTACAAAAGAGCACCTCTCACAGACGAAGAAATTGAACACATCAATGGCGGTGGAATTGTTTAGTCCCTCAACTTACAATATAGTAGATGCAGTTTTCAAAAGTAGATCTTGGGTTAATAATATAGTTAATATAATTACATGTAGATAGGTAGTGATAGTTCTTTGTTTTATGAAGTTGTTATTTTAAATATTTTGCTTGGCATTTAATAATATTATAATGCTCTGTTATAATGTAGATAATATTATGATATCACAGATGCACCGCAAACTACAAAATGCATGTCTGAAGTATATTATCAATCTAATACCCCTTGACTTGTGAAACATGATTCTGATTCAACAACACAACTGAATTGTCTTCTCTCTACTCAACCACTGCTGTACTCCAACACAAATGAACTAAAACACATATTCAGGAGTAACATAATGTCCTGGTAGTATAGATACAATGTGTTGAAGGTCAGGATGCCCGTAATTCAAAATGTACAAAATTTAGTCGCAATCCCATACAACAATCAATGTCAAAATTTTATAAAAAAAATTGGGAAATTTTTTATATTTTTTACCGAGATTTATTTATTTGTTGCTAAGGTCAGACTTCTTAAAGTTTCAAGAATTGCCTCAGTTTGTCAACTACTTTGAATTTGCATTTTATAGTTAGAATACAGCCAACATTCAATACTTAATAATTAGTGCATCCTAATGAAATACAAATCAAATGTTGTTATTATTGATCTATATTTTTTACTTATTTAACCTTTCATCCATGTTGCAGATAGAACCTTCCCAATCCAAGTCACAAGGGTCACCGCCAGTAACTATGGGAGTAATAAAAGTACCGCGTGGTGTCCTCGTTGATTGTGGCAACAAGAAAAAAGAAGTTGTATCTTTAAATATTGTGTTACAAAGATGTCAAAAAAAGTGAGACCACCTAATTGAAAGTTAAATTGTAACTGGGTACCATGTACATAATGTAGTAAATCAACGTAAACTAAAAGTATAATTTAATGGATTTAACAATACTAAAATAAAATTTAAAAAGAATGTTATCATTAAGTTTTATTTATTCTTAATTCTTTATTTAGGAGTGTAATCAGTATATAAAATATAAATGATGTACAGTAACGAAATTATGAGAAATGCTCTAATAATACCGAACATTGAGTTTTTCGTTTTGGATGGTCCACATCTGTGCAGCCGGCCCATCGTAAGCGACATCACTGTTGATCTCGAACTTAATTATACCGAATTTAGCAAATCTACTTTTCCACTGTAGAGTCTGAGGTAGGTTGAGTAGTGCATTTGATATCGCCTTTTTTGTCTCGGCTGAAACGAATGTAACGTAAATTGTAATTATTTATAGGATGGGATAACATTGCGCCGACTCTGGGTAGGAACTGTACGCTGTACCTAAACCTACATTATGATAAACAAGTGAAGGAGCGATTCTGGGAGTCTACTCCGAAGTAGTATCGGCCGAATGTTCGGCCGTTTCCTGCTACGAAGGTACCCACACTCCCTACACTCTTTCGAATATTGACTATGGTCCCGACCCAACAGCCGATCCGAACTTTTTTCGCATTTTTCAATAGTATTCGGTTCGGCCATGTGTCGGTCCGATCCGAACATTCGCACTTTGCACTTCGGAGTAGGCCCCCTGAACGCAACAGTCGCTATCGCTTGTACAGTCGACCCCACGTCTGGGGTAACACTGAAACCAGCCAGCTAAAGCTATTCAGCTAGGCCAGGTTAAGTTTTTGACCCCGAGTTTCAGTAGAATATGAGGCCAGTTTATTTGTTACCACTGATGTGTGATGTAGATAGGTACAGTCAACTGCACGTCCATGGTAGGTAAGTTGACTTTGACAGCACCTTTATTTCGTAGCCATATGCGTGCTTTTTATATTTCAAGGAACTACCGACACATTTAAATCGGTATATTCCCAGTCGCCCTCACATGGATTGCCATCAGGTGGCAATTAGGAATAAAATTCTAAGTTGCCACCGAGTGGTACTGGGATGTTATTGCCCCCACTTCAAAACGCTTTACACTGCGGCGTGGATCGCCAACCCAGATTTGTTTACTATTTACATTTTTAAGCGTTTTAGATACAAAATTTTAAGAACATGTAGGTAAAGGTAATTTTATTGTTAAAACATGATAATTGAAAATATGTAATTTGAATATCTGTGACTGACTGATGATTAGCTTTTGTTAGGTAGTATAATTATTGTAATAGGTACCTACTTTAATTATCTGTGATACGAATTTACACCAAATTTCTATGATTAAAAGCAACTACGATAAAGAAAATTTTGTTTGTATGTCCCTAATAATATCACTTAACTATGTACTAATAAAACCACATTGGAAAAGTCTTGACCGGCATCGCGGCCATAAGACAGACATCGATGAGGGGGAATGGTGGGGGCGACTGGGAAACTAGTTAAGTGAGACTTAAATATTTGTTGCTATACTTGTAACTTACCTCTTAGCTTAGTATTTACTACAATAGGGTACGGCGGCAAACGACCCAATGTCTCCAAGGTTATAATATCTTTACCACCATCGTACATAAACTTTTTTGTATAAAGGAGAGTAGTAGAATCAACTGCGGCCCAATCTGCTTGTTTAGATAGCACCATCTGAGCTGCCGATAAATGTGATCCAGATCCTGAAATAAAGATCATGTAAATGGGCGTACAGCGTGTGTACCTACTAAACTAGCTGCTGGCCGCGGTCTCACTGAAGTGTTTAAAGGAACCTATACCCATGTACAGTCAACCGTACGTCAAGTGTAATAATTTGACATTATGACATTTATGACTGTCGTAGCAGTAAGAAGTTTGCTTCTCCGCTTTTAACACGTGCAGTTGAGCTAGTCGGATAAAAAGTATGTATCTATCCTCTGTAAGTCAGAGAGTGAATCGACGGACTTGGTCTACAGGTAATATGTGTACAAACATCTAAAATTTCACATTTATTATGATAGGAAATATAATAAATCACAATACTTAGCAGAGATCCAAAGAAAGATGCGTTTTCACCCTTTTCTTTTAAGGTTTTCAAAACAATTTTGCTTCCACTTAGAGATTCCTCGTCACTGTATGCAAATGTACAACCTCGGAGATCAAGTAAAGTATTCACGTTATGAGCTCTGCAATTAAACAAGTTTATTACATTATGTATGATTCGATAAAACAATATTAGCAGTGTGGAAGCAAATTATAGAATAATAGAGGACTCTTTCTTATCACGAGTCAATGACATGTTGATAACATTTTTATCTATTGTGTGTGTATTTATTTCATTGGAAGCATAGTTCGTAAACTTATATCGATATCGTTTTATATTAATTTATGTTACATATACTTAGAGCTTGCCTCAGCTTGCTTGATTTAAACGGTCATGTATTTATTATTCGAAACATAAGCAGAGTAAGACCTAGGTATAATATAGTTCCTTTAGATAAACTCAACGAGGTATAGACCTCGTTGAGTTTATCTAAGCTCGTTGTGATCGAAAACATCAGACATGAAGGCAGCTTAAACCATAATAGGTGCTACGGCGTAGTAGGGACCTCTACGTCTTGCCGCATGCACGTTGGTAGGTAGGTAGGACAAATAGAAGGGTTCTTACTTTTTATCACTGTGAACAATAATATCTGAGAAATATCCTGGCTTATTTTCCACGTTCATTTGATGAGCGAAAACAGGTGTTATCGGAAGTAGATCAATATAGGCATTTTTCTTTCCGCGTAGTTTCATATATGCAGAAGCTGTCATGAACGCTGGAAGATAAATACTTTAATAAAATCACTCTAGAATGTAAGTAAGTTTTATATACTATTTAAATTACAATAATATACATAATTATTAACTAGCTTCTCTCCGCGTGAAATTTTCTCACTTTTTTTCTTTTTGCTCGTAATGTTAAATATAGCCTTCCTTCGTTAAGAATGAAAGCTATCAAATGTAAAAATATGTTTTCAAATGCGACTGGTAGGTAGTTCCAGAGTTAAAGCGCGTTCAAACAAACAGCTTTATTATTAGTATAGGTAGATAGATAACTAGGTAAGTAACTATACTCATTACTTAGGTATGTACCCGACTTTTTGGTAAGTTCTTATGCAAGTAGGTAAGTATTTATTTCATGCAGTTGCTTTATTATGGTCAAGCTAACAATTGCGTTGGTATAAAATAATGCATTTTACCACAGATATCTGCACCCTAATTGCGTAACACACGATCAATCGGAATCGGTTTCATTGTGACAGTTCAACAACATTCATTGCGTTATTTACGTGTTGAGCAGACAAATTTTTCGAACTTATGAAGCAATGGATTAGCAATTTGCTTCAAAATGATTCTGATTCCGATTGATCGTTTGTTACGCAATTAGGCTGCCGATATCCGTGATATTTACTAAGTCCTCCTCATTATTTTCACAAAAATATTCAAAAGGGCTTATAGAAAATGGAAATGGAGGTAGTTGTATTTGTATCTACAATCTTAATATTATAAAGAGGAAATATTTGTATTTTTGTGTGTGTGTATGTTTGTAATGAATAAACTCAAAAACTGCTGTGCCGGTTTAAAAAAATCTTTCACCATTGGAATGCTACATTCACCCTGAGTAACATAGGCTATATTTATTGCTAGAAAAGATTAGGGATCCTTTTTTTTTTTTTTTTTTTTTTTTTTTGTGGATGGGAAATCATCAAATGACTCCTCCCGCTCTGGGTGGAGCAGAACGGAGTGTCAGACTCTTACTAACTAAAACCCACCCGTGTTCCTTCCTTAGCCCTTTACATACCAGGGCAGCGGTAACCCTTTCGGACAATCCCGCTACCCCGGCAGGCTTCGGCCCTGTCGGGCCCCGTCAACTACGCTGACATCTCTTTGAGGCGCGCGTGGAACACATACACGCCGTCCGGCATGGGCCTGGTCCTGATCGGACGGAGAGCTACCCATTGCTCTCCGCCCGCAGGCCCGCGCCTACGGTGGCCGGGAGTCGTCACGCGGCTCCCGACGCCCGGAGCGTCTCCCTCGGCGGCTGAGGCGTGAGGATCTTTCCCTCGCCCAACCCGCCACCTCCTTCGCTAGCATGACTGCTTCGCAGAAGGAGGTGACCGCCTCCCACTCCCTCTCGCCCCGGACCATGGCTTGCACCAGGGCCGGGCGCGAGAGGTCGCCGCCGCTGCCGATCGCCTCTATGAGGACACGGCGGTGCTCTGCCCAAGCGGGGCAGACCTCCACCGTATGCTCCACCGTGTCCTCTGGGCGATCCTCGCAGTGGTGACACCCGGGCGTCTCCTCCCGCCTGATGATGTGCAGGAACCTCCCGAAACATCCGTGTCCGGAGAGGACCTGCGTCAGGCGGTAGGTGAGAGCGCCGTGACGCCTCTCTAGCCACTCCTCAAAGAGGGGTCTTATCGCCGCTATCGTGGCGTGCCCTGCGCTGGGTTGCGATAGTCGCGCCTTCCATTCCACCATGAGACCGCGCCGGAGGTCCGTCCGCTCCGCAGCGATTTGCCGCGGGTGCAGAGTTTCCCCCCGACGTAGTGCCTCCGCGCGCCAGTCATACAGGCGCGCGAGGACTATCGCCTCCAGATCCCATGGTGGCAGTCCGGCAAGGAGGCTTGCTGCCTCGCCCGAGATCGTGCGGTACCCCCGGATTAGCCTTACGGCTACCACCTTTTGGGGCGCGTTCAGGTAGTGTGCGGCTCGAAGCCGCAGTGAACGCGCCCATACCGGGGCCCCGTATAGGGCCATGGACCGCACGACCCCCGCGTAAAGCCTCCGGCAGGAGGCGTTTGGCCCCCTCAGGTTGGGCAGGAGCCGCTTTAAGGCGGCCCCGGTCCGTTCCAGTTTGGGGGCCAAACGTCGGAAATGCTCGACGAAGTTCCACCGGCTGTCGAGGACGAGACCCAGGTATCTCATCGTCTTCTCGACGCCGATGTGAACCCCTCCTACCATTAGTTGGGATCCCGAAGGTGGCCCGTACCGGGGCCCATGAAAAGACATGGCCTCGGACTTGTGCAATGCCACCTCGAGACCCAACTGCCGGATCCTTTCCACGACTATCGCAACCCCGCGTGTCATCGCGTCGGCCGCCGCCTGATGCGACCTCCCCTGCGCCAGGACCAGCGTGTCGTCAGCGTAGCAAACTACGCTGACGCCATCAGGGAGGTCGGCCCGCAGCACCCAGTCGTAACCGATGTCCCACAGGAGCGGCCCCAGAACCGATCCCTGTGGGACACCGCACGACATCTCTCGCCGGTTCCAATTCCCGTCGCGACCGGGGTAGATGACGGCTCTGTCCGTCAAATACGCCCCGACTATTCGACGGAGGTAAGTCGGCACCCGGTGATACCGGAGTGCCTCCCCTATGCAGCTCCAGGGCAGGGTGTTGAACGCGTTGGCGATGTCGAGTGACACCGCCACGACCACCCCACCCCGGGACACCGCGTCCCCCGTCGTGAGGGCTCTCACGCGCATGATGGCGTCCACCGTCGAGCGCCCCATGCGGAAGCCAAACTGGCACTCCGCAAGATCCGGCCCCGTCCTCACCAGGTGCCCGACGAGGCGGCCCGCAATCACTCTCTCAAAGAGCTTGCCGACCTCGTCGAGCAGCACTATGGGCCGGTATGCGGACGGAGAGTCCGCAGGGCGCCCTGGCTTCTGAATGAGGACCAGCTTCCCCGTCTTCCAACGGAGTGGAAACTGGCCTCTCTCCATGCATGCGCTTAAGAGCGCCTCCAGTCGAGGCCCGAGAGCCCTCGAGGCCAGGACCCAGGCTTTACCCGGCAAGCCGTCGGGTCCCGGGGCGGTATTTTTGGCCTTCAGCCTGCCTACCGCCGCTCTCAGATCTACCCCGGTCACTTCAGGGGTGTCGTCGTCGTCGTCCGTGTGGTCCGCTTCGGGCACCGCAAGTGGCGGAGCCATAGGCGGGGGAGTATGCTCCCCCCGTGAAGGGAACAGAGCGCTCACCATTTCCTCCACCAGCTGGGGTCGGAGACTCTGCGTCAGCGGGGGGGCCCAGGTGCGGAGTTTATTCTGCACCATTCTGTAAGGGCGCCCCCATGGATCTCGGTTCAGAGTCTCCAACATCTCCTCGCGGGCCGTATCCTTGGCCCGCTTGACAGCCTCTTGGAGGGTGGTCTTCGCCGCTCTGTACCCCTCGTACAGCTCCACCTCCGTGGCTTCCGCACCCGGAGGGCGGATGCGGAGCCTGCGGTGCCTGGTGTACCGATGTCGCGCGTCGACGCACGCCTTGCGTAGCGCCCCAACCTCCTGCGACCACCAGTACACCTGACGTCGGGCGCGTCCTGGCCGGACTCGGGGCATTGCCACGTCACAGATCTCGGACATGGCCTCCCGGAACCACTCCGCCTCATCGTCAATGTCAGCAGGCCTGTCCGGTGAAAACACCCAGGCCTGCACGATCGAGGCTTCCAGGAGAAGCTCCCGGTCCAGCTGCTTCAGCGCCCACCGTGGACCACTCGGGGCCTGTTGGACCAGCGCGCTAGAGGTCTGGGTGGAGACATCAAACCGGATATACCGATGATCGGAGTATGTCTCCACCTCCTCCATGACGCGCCAGTCAATGACACGTTGCGACAGAGCGGGGCTGGCGAACGAGATGTCCACTACCGACTCGCCCCGCATCCGCACACACGTAGGAACAGAACCCCGATTTAGGACGACCAGGCCTGTTTCCAGAGCCCAGTCCTCCACCATCCTGCCCCGCACATCCGTGCAACGGGAACCCCAGGCCAAATTCTTGGCGTTGAAGTCCCCGAGCACTAGCACGGAGAAGGCGTGGTTTCTGGCGACGACGACACTCAACTCTGTTAAAGAGTTCTGGAACTCGGCGAGAGTTCGGCTCGGAGAGAAGTATACTCCCACTACTACAATCTCTCCGAACCGTGCTGCTACGCACCCCTGTCCCCTCGTGACACCTTCGAGGGACGGGGTACCGGCGGCAGCCGACGAAATTATGGCCACTGAGCCGTTCAGGTCCTCCACCCAGTCATCCCTGGGCGGGACAAAGTACGGCTCAGCGACCACGGCGATGTTAATCGACCACTGCGCCATGCTCTGGAGCAACAGGTCCTGAGCGCAGGCGCAGTGGTTGATGTTCGCCTGGAGAAGGCGTAGTGGAGGAGTTATTACTCCTCCATTTCAGCCCCCTCCCGGGCCCCCTCGGCAGTGGTGGCGGCGGCGGCGGCGGCGGCGGCGGCGGCGGCGGCGGTGGTGGCGGCGGCGGCGGCGGCGGTGGCGGTGGCGGCGACAGTGGCGGCGACGGTGGTGGTGGCGACGACGGCGGAGGGCCTGCCTTTCCTCCTGGCTTCGGCGGGTGGAGCGCAGGACTTGCTCCCCGCCCGGTGATCGGCCGGCTTGCCAGCAGCCGCACATGCGACGCAGTGCGGCGCGGCGTTGCACGAGCCGGCCGTATGTCCGGGCTTGCCGCAGCGGAAGCACAGAGTGCTGCGGTCCTCTAAGGTGCATTGGACGCTCACATGGTGCCCCACGAGGCATCGATAGCACCTTAGAGGTCTGGGCTCCAGCAGCTTGACCTGCGCTGACACCCAGCCCACCAGGACCTTCCGCCCTCCACTATCTTCCTCGCCGCCGTCACGGGACAGCTAACCGTTATGGTTCGCATACCCGTGAAGTCAGGACGTAGGGTGCCCGCCTTCACCTGGTCGGTCAGACACCCGCCCGTCCTGACGACGGCGGCTACCACCTCGGCCCCCGTCACCGAGTCATCCAGGCCCACAATGCGCATATCCGCGCACTTGACGGGCCTGGAGACTCGAGCCTCGTCCGCATTGAGGGACGCCCTTAACTTTTCAGCCAGGGCGTCAGCGGTGGGGCCACTCGTCGCACCGGGGACCTCCAGCATGCGGGCACCAGTGGCGGTCACCCTATGCCGGAGACCTCCGGTGATCCCCAGCTCCTGGAGATCCACCGTCGCTCTCGCTTTGGCGAGCACGTCGCCGTAGGTCACCCCCCTCTTGACCGCGTCCGGCTGTAGTGTAATGACTACAGCCGCGGTCTTGGGGGAGCGAAGCCTAGCCGCAACGGCTCGCTCCTTGCGGCGCCTCCTCTGCGCCTTTTTCCTGGCCGCTTTGGCCGCCTTCTTCTTCTCCCCGACCACCTGCCACTCGGCGTTGGTCGTGGGAGATTTGTTTGGGGGAGGCGTAGGCTCTGGGGCCTTCCCCTCCCCAGCCGTTCTGCCCTTCTTCTGGGCTGGCACCGCGGGTTTGGCGGCAGGCGCCGATTTCGCCGGCGCCGAGGCTCCACCAGCCGTCGTCGGTTTCGCCGGCGCCGGGGCTCCTCTAGCCGACGCTGGTTTGGCCGGCGCCTGGGCCCGGCCAGACGAGATTAGGGATCCTTACTAAAACTTAAGTAACGTAACCCAAGGTGTAAAAAAGTGCCCTAAAACGTCTTTCGTCGCATGCGCTGCGGAAACTATTGATGATAGAACAAAAGTATGTTTTATAATATTAAAGAACATATCAATATCTACAAAAAACTTTGCGATGCCATATATCCAACTATTATCGTTATGACACAATAAGTGTTCTTTTATTTAAAAAAAAAAATTGAAATGCCGCCGCTAGAAAAGGCTCTTTATTTGTATCTTGGTATTAATCCTTATTAAAATAAATTACTTCATATTCAAGACTGCTTCAATACCTTAATATAACTTTTTGAATGATTAAATTCGGACATTCCATTCGAAAGATATCACGAGTTTAAAAATGTAAGTACATATTAGAAAAAGTTGCGTGGTAGCCACTCACCCTACTCGGTTAGCTAGGCAGCACCCTAAGCAATGTAGGCGTCACTGGGGTACGGGCCGTACGGGAGTCAATGTCAAGAAATGAATGCCGCGCGGCTCACTCGCGCGTCATTAAAGAATTGAAGGATAATTTAATTGCAGCGACCATTATCACCGGCCCAATTAAATTTACGACAATTATCACCGGCCAAATTATCACCAGCAGCTGGTCAACTGGCTCATATACCGAGGATACCGATGTTCCCAACTAATTTGCCAATCCCAAATAAACGGCTTCAATTTCCGGTAAAAACATCTTTCGCCTTAACTATTAACAAGTCCCAAGGCCAAACCTTCGAATTAGTAGGGATCGACCTACGAAAAGAATGGCCAAATGTATGTTAGCATATCGCGGGTCGGAGCTCCTGAAAATCAATTTATTTTGCTGCCACAAAATAAAACAACGTCAAGACTCAATAAATTGAATGGCTTTTGTTTTGTATAAGTATAGGATCTTTTTACAAAACTTAGAAGTAACTAGAAATAAAAAAATACTTATTAAAAAATAAACAAAAATAATAACAAAAAAAAAACCATTAAAATAAAAATTAAAAGTTTATTCAAATAATAATATTTAAACTTTCTTATACTTAATTTTCTTTTTTTTTAGTAACCTGACGCAAATAGAAGGGTTTATGTGTGTGTATTATAATTTTTAATTTTGAAAATTTTCTTAATTACCCGTGCGAAGCCGGGGCGGCCCGCTAGTGTCTACATAAATAAAAGCTATTCTCTTACCCAAATCGGCCTTATCAGTAGAAAAAGGATCAGGACGATCTGATAATGGTCCTGGGCTTCTGCTTTCATATTGTAAAGTTGCATAGCAACCCAAGGCATCTTCCAATAGCTCCAGTATCAACTCGTATAACTGTACCGGATGAGATGGACACATATATGTCACAATGCGAAGGTCTTCTTTGTTTTGAGCCATTGTTGAAAGTAGTATTCGAAACCAATGTAATAGGTAGACTGACCACTGTTATACTCGTGCAACTTAATGAGCTCGTTTTGTTTATTAACGGTTTGATTGTTTATTATCGTCAAAACACGATAAACGCTGCACGCGTCGATCATGTAGGTACCTACTGTCTATTATAGGTTCGTTAATAAATCGACTCCGGTATGACGCGACGTCACAAGCACGCAAGGGATGCGTGTTTGCAGGTTATTTGATTACATACAAGTCCGTGCTTTACTACTTCCCGAGTTTGTAATAAGTGCTGTTTTCAGGCGCGGTCGCAGCCCAAAATTTTGGAGGGGGTCACCAAGTAGTAAGTTAGTAACTTAAGTTAGTAAGGCACGTAAATCATGCAGACTCCCGACAGCTTGAATGATTTTGGGGGCGTATAACCCCACGACCCCCCAACCTCCTCGGACCGCGCCTGGCTGTTTTTGCCGCAGCCTAGTAGCAATGATGTAATTGCATTGGACTTACCTTATCTACAATTATTATTTAACATGGACTATGAAAATGAAATACAACCTACCTATATTATCTTATGGTAGGTACCTACCTAATTTATTAGGGGTTTGCTATAGGTGTGATGGTAGGTACTTTCCTCAGACAAGTTTGCCGTACCTAAATTATTCCGAGTCATGCCGTGGTCACACCCATGTCGTGTGCGTCTACGCAACCAATAGAGCGCTAACTTAGTCAAGAACTCAAAAAATATTTAGAAATAGTATAAACTTTACGGAACGACTTCTACGCTACGGGTTTCGATTCCCGTGAGGAACAGACATGTGTTTTCAGGTCCGATGATGTTCTTTTCATTGAATTAGGTAACGTTCCAAAAACAAAAATATGTATAAAGTCGAAACGAAAGACTGGTTTGACGATCAAACTTTCGTATCGTAAAACAGAGAACCACTCAAATTATGGTATGGCGGCGGGCAGACAACTCTCTGTATGTACATTTTTCTTACAAGAGTTCCAAGAGCGGAGCGTCCCTCACCCTAATGCCACTACCACCCTTTCTGACCGGTAAATCTATTTAACACGGCATGAAATATTCAAATATGAAAACGATGGTGATGTAAATTTTATTGCTTTATTTGATGGACATCACCAGAGCAAGCAGTTCGTCGGATTTCAGAGACTACTATACTATCTATAGTTTTTCCTACAGAATTTATTAATAATTGGTGAAAATAACAAAAACCAGTCAAGTGCGAGGCGGACTCGTGCACCGAGGGCTCCGTACAAATTTGTAGGTATGTAAATAGCTTTTATAACACATTTGCTCGTAAAGGGTCTCTTATTTCACCAATTTCAATATCGTATTGTATCTCATTACGTACTTGTGTGTTACACAAGTGCGTAACGCGCAATCGCACACTGCTAATTTGTGAACAAGTAAAAATTATTCCGCGCGCTTTTTTTTTCGCTGTATTGTTTTTATTTGCAAATGTCGTCAAGTAATGATGAATTTATTAATTCGACACCCCATCCAGTAGTCTCAGAGGCAGCGAAAAAGGCTAGGTCTAAGCCTCTTGTCCGAAAAATCGACCGATAGATACTTACAAGCGTATCAAAATTTCATCCTATGGAAAACAAGCAAAGATGCAAATTCATTTTCAGAAAGTGTGTTTTTAGCCTATTTCATGGAACTTTCTCAAAAATATAGCTCAAGCTCATAAATTGTGGTATTCAATGCTAAAAAGCACTGTGAAAACAAAACATGGTATTGATATCAAGTCATACTCCAACTTGCTGGCATTTCTAAAAAGACGCTCACGTGGCCATGTGAGTAAAAAGTCGAAAGTATTTTCGGCTGACAATGTCAAGAAGTTCCTAAAAGAAGCTCCGGATTGCCGATATTTGGCAACAAAGGTCAGTTGAAACTATACTATTACAGTGGGATGCAACCTGTGTTGACACCCTCGCGCCATCCCATCTTCCTAGCACGGCGGGCTGTGCTGGGGCGGCTGCTACAGGAGCAGAAAACCTCAAACGGCGCAAATATAACAACCTTATTGGGAGCTATATGTTTGACCCGTTTGGGGTTGAAACACTAGGGCCTTGGGGTCCGAGTCCTCATCGAATTTTTCGGGACATCGCAAAGCGGTTGGTTGACTCTTCACGTGGGCAGAAGGCTGGCCTATTCTTAGCCCAAAGAATCAGCATTGCCATCCAACGTGGTAATGCTGCCAGCCTTTTGGGCACTTATCCCATTGACAGTGATGCGGACGAATTTTTTGATGCCTTTTTCTATATTTTTTCGTATTATTGTTATTAACTTCTTTCACTTTCGTATTTCTTTACAATATGTATAGGGGTTTTGTACGCTGTTTTTATCTCTTTTCAGGTTGTATTAATATTCGGTATAAATGGTGCATGTAGACGTCAAGAGTTGGCAAACATCACAACTAATGATGTCGAGAACCGTGGGCGGGTTCTTCTTGCCCAGGTCAAAAACACAAAAAATAAAATTCCAAGATCGTTCACAATACAGGGGCCTTTTCACGACATAGTGAAGAAATACGAAGCGCTTCGTTCAACAAAAGCGATGTCTAACAGATGTTTTCAAAATTACCAAAATGGAAAATGCACTAGCCAACCCATTGGCATAAATAAATTTGGAGTAATGCCGAAACAAATTGCCACTTTCTTAAATTTGGATGATCCACATGAATACACAGGGCACAGTTTCTGAAGGTCCTCGGCTACATTGCTCGCCGATTCAGGTGCGGACTTATTGACACTAAAACGCCACGGAGGGTGGCGGTCAAACACTGTGTAGCCGAGGGCTACATAGTTATTTCCTTGCCATGGTATAAAACGTCGTATGACATACGTGCGCTTGATAATTACAGCCTCTGCTTTCTTGTAGCTCTCGCCTACGGCTCGGGCTAGCAATATCGCCTCGGCTGTAATTTTCAACTTACCGCACTTAGGTAAATCATAATGTACCTACCTACTAAAAATTATTTTTTTTGTAGTGTACCTAACTACAAATTTGCGGTTTTCGGATTTTTTCCTTTACTTGTGTTACATGACATTGCTTCTTGCCAAATTTTATGATTCTAGGTCAACGTGAGGTACCCTATAGGTTTTGATTTCGCAACATAAACGTCCGTATCTTTTGATTGTGTTGACTTAGAAGTTTGACATTGCTTCAAGGGATTGCAGCCTTTTGAGTATTTGATATTAATTTCAACTTGATTACTCCTTGCGTTCCTGAGAAAAAGGGTCTTGACTGACGGACGAACAAACGGATAAGGGACTACTCACACTTATTCAGTTTATGCCCATAGAAAACAACGATTTTGTATGGAGACGCGTACGCATCCGTTCAACTTTCCGCGTTTATTCAGTTTTCGCGGCAAACAAATATATAAAATGAGGACAAATGTGTTATTATCATTCGAGTGCTATATATAGAGTTCAGCGCTGTTCCGCCGCATTCAACGTCGAACGCGGAACAGCGCTGTACACGGACGACTCCTTATCAACAAGTTGCGAGCTGCATAGTTCTTGCATAGATTTGATTTATTATTACGTTATCATTATGCACTTAGGATTGAGAGAGTTCGGGCGGAAGTAATTATAATTATTTTATTTTTACGAAAGAAAATAATGAACGAAGAGAAACTTATATTGCTAGTGCAAAAATATTCTTGCTTGTACGATATTAGTTCGTCACATTATAGCGATCAACAGAGAAAAAATAATGTTTGGGAAGAGAGAAGCGTTTCAGCGGAGATAACACGCTATGACGGCTTTTCTCATTCTTACGACGCTGTACGCAGCTTTTAGAAGCAGAACTGTGACCGAAATCGTTCAGCGAACGCGAATGGAGCTGAATAAGTGTGAATATTCCCTAACGAAGTGATCTTATAAGGGTTCCGTTTTTCCTTTTGAGGTACGGAACCCTTATAAGAACCCCTAAAAACTAAAATATTTTCAGTTTTTAGCTAATCTGTATTTCCTAACAGGAAACTCAATAAAATAAGCACTCAAATACAATAACATCATCATTTATTGAACTTACGCATTGATATCAATTAATTTTAAAACATAAAAATAAATCTTAAAATTTAAATAAATAGCATCATACATTCGACACTAGTACATACACTACAGCCAGTAATCTCTTATAATTAAGGTACTTTTTTGAAAAAAATGTGCTGTAATTTGCTCATCTTGTTACATTATGTATATCACACTACAGAGGATTAAAATGCTGTATAACATTCTAAGAGCATATACATTTCAGTCATTGCGATCGATAGCAAGTACGTGTTCTTTGTTGAATATGCTCTTTTACGTCTTTGTACATTTAAACAGGGTTGCGGAAGTTCTTGCCGGCGTACTTGGCGCCAGCGCCGAGTTCCTCTTCAATGCGGAGGATCTGGTTGTACTTGGCGAGACGCTCGGAGCGGCACGGCGCGCCGGTCTTGATCTGACCAGTCGACAGACCCACGACAAGGTCAGCAATGAATGTGTCTTCAGTCTCACCGGACCTGGTGATAAAACGCCCATTATAATATCAACCAATCAACACTGGTGTATGTAAAACAGACCATGTATTTTTTCAAACTTTTGATTATTTTTATACAAATCATAAAATACCTGTGAGAAACCATGGTGCCCCATCCATTCTTCTTGGCCAGCAAGTGAGCATCGATGGATTCAGTAACGCTTCCGATTTGGTTTACTTTCAAGAGCAAGCAGTTGCAAGCTTTCTTCTCAACAGCTGTGGTAATGCGCTTGGGGTTTGTAACCTAAGAACCAAAAAAATATTTAATATTGATGAATTATCTTGAATCATCTGATGAATGGGTGGTTGGCCTCTTTTGTTTCCAGTTAGCTTTTAAAATGGTTTTTTAGTCTGCTGATGTTTGGAAGAAAAATGAGGTGCTGCGCCAACCCCAAATAAATTGCAATGATGGCAGGAGGTAATGTTAGGGTGAGGCGACAGGAGTCAGGTGGTGACCTTATGTTGTCATCTGACATTATGCCGAGCTGAGGCTTTTGGCATTAAAAGCATTGTTTTCTGTTGTTTATAGTTTTAAGGAGTTTTTCTTTTTTGCAGTAGGTAATAACAATAACCACTTTTTTTTTCTTTTACATTTTCAGTCTAAACCCTGATAGGTGCTAGTACTTACTGTAAGATCATCTCCGACGATCTGGATGGGTGTGCGGGAGGTGAGGTTGGCCCACGCGGCCCAGTCGTCCTGGTCGAAGGGATCCTCAATGGACACCATAGGGAAGTCCTTGATGAAGTCCAGGTACACCTCGGCCAGCTTCTCGGAAGACAGGTAGTCGGCGGGGTTCGACTTAGGGTTCTTGAAGTCAAGGTCATAGGTGCCATTCTTGAAGAATTCGGAGGCCGCGACGTCCATTCCAATTTCAATCTGAAAAAAAAAAAAAAAAAATTTAAAACTAAGGTTGTAATTATAATTTAACATTTACTGAGCTGTGTTGTGTTGCTGTGTTTATGGTTATACAAAGGCGCGAGTGTATAATAGTGTGAATCATACACATTGAATATCAATTTCTGTGATTGATCTATTCAAGGTGATGCTATATGTGAAGGTCCAACATATAAATAATGATAATAAGCAATATGAATAAGAAAATTGCAATATCCTAATACCAACCTTGCCAGTGTAACCAGCCTGCTGGATGGCATCTTGAATGAGGAATAGAGCGTCCTTGTTGTTCTGGATATTGGGAGCAAATCCACCCTCATCACCGACGGCAGTGGAGTCCAGACCAAACTTCTCCTTGATGATCTTCTTCAAGTGGTGGTAGACCTCGGAACCCATGCGCATCGCCTCGCTGAATGTATTAGCGCCTAGGTAAAAGAAAAAGGTTTTTAAAACTGTTAATTAATGTAGCTTTTAAACGTTTGTGAATTTATTTTGTGGACATTGAAGACTGCTATAGTGTGTGATGTATAACACACTTCCTCTTTGATGCTATTCTCGCGAATGATTTTGTTACTCAAAATATAAATTAGTTAAGCCAATAGGATTTCAGATTTAGGGATTTTGTCTAGTCCCCTAGGTCACACCTCAAGCTCGGTCAAAGAAAAATTGGAAGTTTCCAGGAAAGTTTTCAAATTCGGGAAAAAATGATTGAAAATTGGACAGGACAATGTCTGTTGGGTCAGCTAGTAGTTAATATAAGTCTGAAATCGCCAAGGTGTCTTGAGCAAGCGTAGTGATCAATGCTTGTGCCCTCTTTGTATGAGAAAAGACCTTTGCCCTGCAGTGGGACAGTAATAGGCAGATATTATTATTATTAAAGCATTTCACATAATCCTTCCGACTTCCCAGGGACAGAGGGTATAATATACAATAATAATAACCTGTAGGCAGGATCATGAACTCTTGCATGGCCAACTTGTTGCCAGCGTGGGAGCCACCGTTGATGACGTTGAAAGCAGGTACTGGCAGCACGATGTCGGCGTTGCCAGCCAAGTCAGCCAAATGCTTGTACAGAGGCACGCCCTTCTTAGCAGCGCCGGCCTTGGCAACGGCCAAAGACACGCCGAGGATGGCATTAGCACCCAACTTTGACTTGTTTTCAGTGCCATCCAAGTTCAACATGAACTGGTCAATCTGTTAACATACCAATGTTTTTTTTAAGATATGGTACACACATATTCAGGTGCATCCGGTTAGACTGGAAGCCAACCCCAACATAGTTGAGAAAAGGCTAGGCAGATGATGATATGGTACACACAACAACATATCAAGCTATACATTTCCAGTATAAGCCAACTTCTTATTGCACGAAAAGCCTATATGCGAAGACAGCTAAAACTGTAAGTGTATAGCTTGATATGTCGCTGTGTGTACAAAGGTGGATTGAATCATGTGTGGTATGTATGTGTCATAGGAGTTAGGTATGGGATAAGTAAGTTTTATCCTTCTTTTTGAGTTTGCTTTGTTTCTGAGGTGTTTTATGGATCAATGACATGAATTAGTAAATGTCTTTGTTAGCAACAAACTTAGTTGAGTAATCATAATAATTGCAGTTTTTACTGATTACTCATATTTCTGGTGTATCATGGATTTAATATAAAGTCTTCTGTCATTAAGTGGATATATTTTTTTTTTTTTAAATAAGTTTGAATAATAACTGGTACAGACGCCAGCACATCAAGCTACTACAATCTGTTAAATTTCTTCAATCGATTTTCAACTTTATTGCAAGGTTCAAGTTTGATTAGAAAAATTTGACAGTTTTGAGTAGTTTGACCTGCTGGCATCTGTACAATGTTAATACTAGTAATATCTTACAAGATTATTTGCTGGTAAATGTAAAGTCTATTCAAATTCTTGTTTCCAATTGATGTTACTTCCACTTAAACAAATATCAACTTTATGTTAATATACTCGTATATTAAGTTGATTTCTGAATGACAAGAACTTTTGAAAAAGCCATGAAAATTTTAAAGTTGTTGTGCAAACTGAACTTTAAGTGTGGCCATTAAAGTTCTGTTTCCAAAACTACATATTTGTTTAAATGTTTGGAAACCAAATTGTGAACACATTATTATAATTGTGTGGCATGTAAAATAAATAAAACATGGCATATCACTTAGCCATAAATAACCATATATACCCTGGCAAACCTTAAATATTACAGAAACAAATAAGTAAATAATTAGAATGATCTAAAAAAATTTAAATATAAAAGAAAGTTATTAGTGCCAGAAACAAATACAGAGAAAACCTTCAGCTTTTATGAAGTAGCCTTGTTGATTTTGAACTATTAAGGTCAAAGTGAAGGTTAAAATAATGTTATCCTTATCACAAGTCACAACATACCTCTTTCTGCTGGGTGACTTCAAGGTTCTGTTTGAGCAGCTCAGGAGCGATGCTTTCATTGATGTTCTTGATGGCGGTGAGGACACCCTTTCCATGGTACTGGCCCTTGACATTGTCTCTCAGCTCCAGAGCCTCATGGACTCCAGTGGAGGCACCAGATGGGACAGCCGCGCGAAAGAGGCCTAACTCGGTTACCTATATTAAATAATACAATGAATTTCAGAACATTTTGTTTTCCTTAGACTAAAAACTTTAGTTTTTCGTCTGATGGTTACTAGTAGGATGTCATTCTGATTAGATAAAATTAATTCCCAATTAAAGCAGGTAGGTTTGTTTTCTTATTAGAATAATATTAGTACCCACTTACAATATTTGTGGTTTAAAATAGTGATATATTTATTTAAAGGAAGGACTATAACATGAGGAAAAGCGAGGCTGTAAACATGATTATACATACCAGGTCAACCTCTACAGTGGGGTTACCACGGGAGTCGAAGATTTGACGAGCTTTGATGGACTTAATCGGCATTCTGGACATGAAAACAAACAAGTTTCTGATTAAAGTATAAATTATTATTCTTAATTACTTCGAAATATATTTTCGTATCGAAAGTAACAATAGGTCATCTTAACCTACCGCAATTTGTTCATGAATAGGTGGCAAGGTCAACTATAGGTTGAATAGGAACATTAGTCTCGAACAGTTTCAGTATAAAAATCAATACAAATATCGAGTCTTTCTAAATGATATTAATTAACAGTCGTACAAGTAACTAAACAAAATGATAAATTAATAAATAGTTAACTAAAACAACTGACGTATGCAAAAACTAAAGCAAAAAGGTTACATAAAAATGGGCATTTTCACTATTTTTTTACAGAAAACACTGGCATATCTTAGAATGATATCAAAACTAAGGCCATTAATATTTGTTTTAGCATGAAAAAGGCTACTTACTTGATGATAATTCCGTAATTTCAGCGCACAAACGAAACTGTAAATGCACAAAAATTTGCCGGATCCGCCGGAAAGTACCAATAGTACAAGTGAATTTGTCCTTCACAAGGTGAAACTAGAGGTTAAAAACCGGAATATTCCAGAAAAAACATTAAGGGTGAGTTCGACAAGCTTAGTAATCTTGTACTGTAATATTGCAAATAAGAATTTTCACAAACACGACGGTTTGTACAGTGCTTCAGTCTGATAAAATTAATGTAATCAGTGGCGTATTTTAACATTTGGCGCCCCGGGTCAATACAATTTGCCACCCCGTAATTTAGAGCAAAGCGAGCTCGAAATGGTAGAACATCGAATAGATTTCTTTTGACCATTCATGCAAATAGAGAAGTTTCTTTGTCAACTTATGCATAAAAGTTTGAGAGCTGAGATAATTTAGGATTCAAGACCGAGTGAAGCCAGCTCGAAAATTTCTACACCGCGCTTCGGATATGTTAGATTTTTCCTTTAACATTTAAACATGTATTATTGAAGTTACTTTGTCAACTTATGCATAATTTCGCACCCCCCCTCTGATTGGTTACTTTTTTTTACCATTCATACACAATTACAGGCCGGCTGGCGGCAGTGGGGTTATGCCGTTGGTCCCGGTGATCATTCGTTGGCTGTCGATATGAGTCATCAGAAGCCCGAAAATCTGACATTGAGTCTTACCAAGGGGTACCGTATTACCCGGTAACTGGATTGTAGAGGTCAGATAGGCAGCCGGTCCATGTTAAGATGAAAAAGATAGGAACACGATGATGACAGAATTACAGTTATAGAAGTTACGGGGTGTTAGAAAAATAAGGAACCGCCACCACTTCCATTCATACACAATTACAGGCCGGCTGGCGGCGGTGGGGTTATGCCGTTGGTCCCGGTGATCATTCGTTGGCTGTCGATATGAGTCATCAGAAGCCCGAAAATCTGACATTGAGTCTTACCAAGGGGTACCGTATTACCCGGTAACTGGATTGTAGAGGTCAGATAGGCAGCCGGTCCATGTTAAGATGAAAAAGATAGGAACACGATGATGACAGAATTACAGTTATAGAAGTTACGGGGTGTTAGAAAAATAAGGAACCGCCACCACTTGCCCCCCCGCCCCGCCCTTTTGGTTATAACAAAATGCGTAAATACGTCTGTGTCTGTGTGAGTGGTTAACATAAAAGTAGGGTTGGCACTTACAAAAAATAAAAAATGAATTCAAAATTCCTTACCTTTTTGAAACTATATTCATTATTATAAAGTCAGTTTTAAGACATTTTAACGCAACTCCTCGCACCTAACTATTTTTTTTTCAAGTATCGTAAATACGGTTCGCTAAAATGTGGTTCGATTTTCCTCCTTATCAGTCGTAACTCTAAAGCACTGAGTCACTGACAATAAAGTTGTCAATGTCACTTTGACAGAACAGTAGTCTTGACTCTTGCTTTGTTTGTTTTGTATATAATTATTTTTGTATGTCATCATTCTTGTGTTCAGTATTTTATTCCTAATCCAAAAATGAGTGATACGGAATCTAAATCGGAGAAGAAGCCCATAGTGATTAGAAATGCCACAGATTTACAAAGATTAAAATTACAAAAACTGATGAAAAATCCAGTGAGTACGAACTATTCAAAATCACGGAATGGGAACCAAATGTTACGAATTCGGTTTTAAAACACATTTATGTATTTACATTTTCAGGATAAGCCAGTGGTGATCCCAGAACCGCCAAAATCAAAATCATTAGCTGCACCACCTGACTTCGTCCGCAATGTTATGGGTTCGAGTGCTGGCGCGGGATCTGGAGAATTTCATGTCTACCGTCATCTCAGGCGAAAAGAATACGCAAGGCAGAAATTCATCCAAGAGAAAAGTGAAAAGGTAATGGGTCATAGTCATAGCCAATGTTATCTTATGTCACAGAGATGATGAGGCCTTTGTCCCAGCAGTGGTTGATTATACAATTTTCTGGTGATTTAGGCAAAAGATTTTATGTGAACTTAAATCTACTGCGGTGTAGAAAGATGTGTAGCAAAGAGGTTATAAATCTTATATTTCTTTTTCACACTGGGCCCATGTTTATTTCACATTATTTACATTTTGTGCCTTTCTTAATAAATACCAATCTAAAATTTTTTTAAAACTCTTATGATTGGTGCAACCAGATATGGGCAGTCATCTTTAATGTACACATATTAATGATCACCAAAAACCATCATTTTGCAATTGTTTCAGGAAAAACTTGAAGATGAATATCATAACAGAATAGAACAAAATCGGCAAGCAGCTGCCGAGAGGACAGCAAAGAAACGAGCCAAGAGGCTAAAGAAAAAGAAAAATGCTAAATTGAAAGGAAAGAAACCAAAGTTAGAAAATAAACAGAATGCATCATCACAGTCAGACTCCAGCTGTGAAGATGATGACACAGAAGATAAGGAGAAAAATAAAGAAATTACTTCAGCAGCTGAAGAAAGCACTTGATACAAGATAGTCTTATGAAATATAGTAAATAAGGAAATAAAGTATTTATAAACTTTACAAAGCTGTTTAATAAAATAATTAATTTAAATAGGTACTAATTTTAAATAACATGGGAATAACTTAGTAATTAAAAAATCTTTTATAACAAAACATACTCACATTAAGGCATTATAATAATTAAAATCAGAAAGAATAAAACAAACAAGAAATAACACATTTTCAGATTGATCAAATTATTTCATCATTATTCATTTTACTTTTGAAGAAGTAAGGTGGCAGGGGTGCTAATATCACAGTAAAACTGTCATGCTCCGGTATGGCCATGCGCGTCCAGGATGCGGTGTGGGGCAGTGGGTCCTTTGGTTCATGGGCACAACACGGAATTACTGCACTTAATCTGCAACAACAGGGGTTGATTTAGAAAGAATTGTACAAACAATTTATTCCTTTCATGTTACCGCGCATTGCAGAGAATTTGCGACAAGCACAAGGTTTGCAATGCATGAGGCAATTTTTTTTAAGTTTAATAAAATAATGGTAAATCATAATGCTGTTTGATAACTAAACAGGGGCCGAGTAGGATGACTGCATGAGCACGCAAAATGTTACATATTAGTAATTACATTATTTTCTTGTAAGTACCTACTTACTCCAACATCAGGAACGTAAAGGCAATTAACACCATCACAATAATAATAATCCACAGATAAAAATCCGTCATTTTCAAAGAATTTCTTTCATTTATGTACGTAACGACAACACTTACAAATTATATGACAGATTATTGCTTAGGAACAGGTAGGTAGGTAGCAAGTTAATTATTCTTTACTTACTCACTTTTATTGGTTTTTCGTGTAGAACGTCATACTCACAGGTATGAGGAAAGTAGGATGAACTCACCGGTATCAGTATCAATTATAACGCGCTCTCGAACGATGTTTGTTTAGGTGTTCCTGCTTTACCGAGATAAGGTCCACAGCCTGTAAAATCATAAAAATCTGCGATCGTCATTATAAACGCTTTCTTTCGCTCGTTTGGTGGTCGCAAGTAGGTACGCGCCACTGGCTGATCATGTGAATCCTTGGTTATGTGACTCAAAGTCGTCTTGCAAAGCGTACCTGCTTGTGTTCAGCCATTAGAAGTTTATCTGTTTTAGGAGACTAGCTAATTTAACATTGACATAACTGGTGAAATCACGATGTTTTAATTTACCGTTTTAAGAACAGTGGTAAGTAATTATATAAATTGCACAAAGTAAACTGCACGTCTGGGTCTGCCTGGGTTCAAACCTACGATCTATGATCCCTAAATTGGAGCCGCTACCACAAATAATAATCGATTCCATAGAATTCAATCAAATACGTCAGCAATCGAGCAGTCCTAAAAAATTAGCAAAAAATCGCGTGGTACGAAACTACGAAGATAGCGTGGAATGAATGATAGTTTAATAGTAGATTGTACATTTTAACCTATCTTTACATTCGCAGAAACAGATTTCAGATCTTTGTCGTTTCGATGATTCCATTTATACAAAATTCGGCCACTTCGACAGCGTTAGCCACGCTAACGCTTCGCAAGTCTTCCATAATGTAGGTGTTATTACAGAGAGCATGACATCATCTAACTAACCTTTTCCCAACTATTTTGGGGTCGGCTTCCAGTCTTTACATCATTATATTTTAGTATATTTATAATTAAAACCCTTTCATTTAATCACATCGCTCTGGTACAACTAACCCCAAGGCTGGGGACATTTGTACCAATTCTCCCGATCCACTTAATGCAAAATATTTATGTTTGTATTGTTTCTACACATTTAAAGGTAGGTAATGTTAACTTATAGCCAAGAAACTGAGTATCCATGCATATTGGCACTATTGCGAAAGTATTCGCAGTAAAACGTTGTTGTAAGGGAAAACAATAGCTGCTTATTTTGTGTGTCAAAGTTCTTATAACATAATTTTTTTAAATGTTCTGAAGTGAAATCTTTGTAATTTCTTATTGAGAAATCAATTTCTTTAACCATGAACTCAGAACTGACAATGATAAATGACTATGGTTTTTGAACAGAGGAACGTGCGTACCACTGTTAATTATATTGAAGTAGTTACATTATTTTCTGTACTTACCCGAACTTCAGTAACGGTAATGATAAAAACGGTAGTAAGGAACTATAGAGAAATGTCCCGTAATGACGATTCATTTACGTTACGGTTTATTGACGATAGGTAGGTAGTGAATCAATCGTTTAAAATTAGTTGAAAACATTGCACTTATTGATCTTTCATGCAAAACCCAAACTGATACGGTTATGACAATGGGTAGAACCCTATATTAATGAAATCACACTTTGAATAGTTCTCACAATTTTATTAGAACTGAAATGAATACAGATAAATGTTAATTAAATCTAAGGATTAATAGCTAGTTTTATTGAACAGAAGCCATTACGCTATCCTCATTCTTCTTGAGTATGACGAATCCTTCCATGACAGGTGACAGGGGGATGTACTCGTCGGTAGCAAGTTCAGCGCGTTCGCCGAACGATAGTAGTACGGGTGTCGTGTGCGTGTGGGAACCAGCGATTGTTTTTGGCGTTCCTGCCTTACCGATAACGTCGACAGCCTGCAAAGTAATGAAAATATGTAAATCAGAACTAATGATTACAGCCAACGCCAAAAATATCGAGAAGAACAGACTGTTCTCAAACTGATCTGAATTAGAATGACTTAAATTAACTTAATATCAATGGCATAAAATTCTACATAATTTAACAAATTTTAGTAGGCTAGTATTTGTTTCCATTCCAAGCTGTTTTATTTTCTTACCTGTCCGACGCGCACGCTGACGTTCAAGGGCTGCAGATTCTCGTCGAGGGTGACGAGCCAACGGGGCTGCATCGCCGTCGCCAGTACGTACAGCAAGTAGTGAGACTTGCCGAGGATTACTGTAACACAAGGCTTTGTTTAAGAGACGTAGTAAACTATTATTTGGAACTCAAAATAAATTAGATAACTGGCAGTCACACCTTTCGAACATATTTCGGGTACGGATGTACTGGATAAGAAAATGCAATTTTTCTAAATTCTACTTGATGCTTTGTGTAATGAACGGAATAAATGTTTGATATTGTTTAAAAAAAGGATAAGCTGGGCTAAGGCATGGAATCTACTCCTCTGCATACGTATTTGACAAGCGGGCGTAACTACTACGCCACATTAAATTTGCAATCATTTTCGTTGGAGAAACTGGCCTTAAGACTAATAAAAACAGCTTATCGTTTGTAATAAAACTTTAACAACAAGTGTACTTACTATTCTTACAATCCAAGAAGGCAGTTAGTACAACCAGCAGGCCGGCGAGTGCGGGCTGGTTGATGAGGCGTCGGTCGGCGTGCGTGGGACACAGCGTCACCGTGCCCTTGCCGGCGTGGCACAGGCCCTGCGCCAGTCGTACCATGAATAGATGCACCGGAGACTTGCCGTGGTACAGCGCTAGTGCGCGCAGCATTGTAGCCAACCTTGTAATAATAATCTTTATTTGAGACAGTCCATAAAATTGTTACATAGAAGGCTTTAGCACGGTTGTTATTAGTACATGCCAAACTAAGTAGGTGTTTTTTAAATGAAACGTAAAACAATGAAGTGCTTCATTGTTTACAGGGTTATTTTGTCCGATTTGTTTGTGGGGTTATCGACCGCAGCTGTTGTAGTCAATTAAAATATTAGTTTAAAAAATATGTTTTGATTTTGTGCAAACTTCACAGACGTGATGTGTATCGATATCTAAACATGATAAAATAAAAATATTTGATGTTTTTTTTATGTCCACCTTGTATAGAATGTAAAATGTTGTAATAGTAAGAAAGCTTACCTGGCGTTGTTTGTACCCGCTCCAACCAGTCCCATGGCGAAGATGGCGTTGTAGGCGACGTCGTTATCAGAGTCGTGTGAGTACTTGTTGAGTACGTCGATGACGGCCAGCTGCGGGTTGGAGATGGAACACAGCGCGATGGCCAGGGGCACCGCCCGCCGTACTGCCGGCTCGCCGTAACGACCCTGATTTGTAATAAAACATTATTTGTAATACTCTTATTGCTCTTAAAATTGACATTGTTATTAACTGTCTGTAGTGTTATATTGTCTTCTTATGACTTTTTACTAGGGATCGGCCAACTGAATTTCGGCCCTTCGATAGAAGAAAATATTAAAATAATAGTTGCGTTATTTTAATATTTTCTTCTATCAAAATTTTGAATGCAAGTCATTTGTTGCTGAATTTTTATTGTATGCCACAGGCAAGAAACCTGCATAATGTAAATAGGGTTCTTATTGACTTGTAAGGTGAGTGCGTCAACTCACCAGCTGTCCGAATATCCTAGTGCACATCTCGGCGCCAGTCTCCTCGCCGAGCGCGATGACGGCGACTCCTAGGGTAGCGACCGCTTGAACGGACGACAGCTCCTTGTTGGCCTCTTTCTCCTTTTCTTTCTCTTTGTTCTTGCTGTCCTTTGATGACTTGCCTGGTGAAAACGATAAATATTTAGTGGGATTACTTGTACATGACAGAGAACTCTGCAGTGACTCCATGAACTAACAGATTTTTTTTTGGTATGCTTATGGCAGCAGCAGACTAGTCTGAATGACAAAGTGGTGTGAGGACAAGTCTGCTGAAATGATCAATAGTATTACGTTTGTAATGTGTAGGTTACCTTTTGTGCTCTTATCGTCCTTTGAACTGCTGGCTGAGCTTGAGCTGGTAGCAATGCCTTCCTTGGAATCTTTCTTGTCTTGTTTCTTGAATGCGGTGTCCTCAGTTGACGATTGTTCATTCTAAAATACGAATAGAGTATAATATTATGCAAATGAAGTTGTCTATTTGAAATGTAGTACAGTTACGGAGTGCTAATACGCACATTCTTCCTATGAACTAAGTCCAATCTATACTATACTAATATAATAAAGCTGAAGAGTTTGTTTGTTTGTTGTTACAAACTAATATCTGGTACTAACAGTCGGAATTGAAAAACTCTTAGGGGCCGAGCAAAAATATCAGAAAGAACGCTAAGCGAAAACGAAATAATAGCGCGGCCGGGAAATGTGGCTGTTATTTTAGTATATTTTGGTCTTAAGACTTCCACGCGAACGAAGACGCGGGCAGAAGCTAGTTTTTATAAGTACAGTCGAAAAGGATATATGTGTGTAAATGTTAACAGTGATTTACATGTTATAAGTCAATAATATACAATCCATAATATAGTACACGGGCGCAAATACGATACATCCACTTGTACATAGAGACGAGATTACATTGAGTGACTGACAGAGACGAAACCTCTAAAAAGCCGAACTTTTTTCTGAAACTATATGTTCCATTTACGACCACTAAATGTGGATGGATTGTGTAAGGATTGATATGAAAGAAAAGGGAATTAATGATAGCGTAACCGTTGACAGAGGAGAATGGAAGAAGAAAACTTGTCGCCCCAACCCCAAGAATATGGGACAAGGGCGGGAAGATGATGATACTGTGCAGTGATGTATCCTTACATCAGTCTCGTAATGTTTGGAGCAGATGTGCAGCATCTGTTGCACGACCAGCACGTCGCCGGTGCCCGCGTACGCGCACATCGACAGCGTGGTCTGACACAGCGACTGCTGAGGCTCCGGTAATACTTCCAACGCCGCCATTGTAGCTTCTGTGCGCTCCTTGCAACCTGAACAATAGAGGCACCAATGAATACAGGGTCTTATTTAATTTATCTAGCGAAACTCTGCAAACATGATGGATATCGATATTTAAACATGATAAAAATAATATTTGATGATTTTGTTTTGGTGTCAACGACAGGTGCTATTGTTCAGTTTTTTTTATAACTTCACATACCTGAGGGGCAATTCTCGTAATTTTAAGAACGTTCACAGTCTGATCTCAGTCTCAATCTGTTCAAAATACCTCTAATTTCCCTACATTTTGTCAAGTTTTTGACATTTGTTTGTCGCCGAGATGACACTGCGACTAGATTTTGAACGTTTTAAATTACGAGAATTGGCCTTAAGATGGGTGTCAATAGCAATACACGATGAAACCAAAAACGACTGGATTTTGGACTGCGGTCGATGACCCGAAAAAACCTCACCAAATCATTTTATTTTCGTTTTATCATGTTTAGATATCAATACCCAGGACATCTACGGAGTTTCACTAGCCAATTTAATTTCACCCTGTATAAAGGGAACACTACTAAAATCATGACTTCTACATCTCTGCCTGCCCTTTTGTGGAATGAAAAAATCTTAAGAAACTATGAATTTATTTTCTTACCCAGGAAGCACAGTCCCAGTCCCAAATGCAAGAATCTAGCGTAAGTAGATGAATGTAAATCCTTGTTGTCATCAATTAGACGTTGAATGATAGCGCATGTGACCTGTGAAGAAGCATGTTTGTTTTTAGTAATTTAGTTGCAGTTTCGTGTTTTCTTTTTGTTATAATACCGATAGTATTAATTTATTAATACCTGCCACTCATTTATTTTTGTTTGTCTTATTCAGTATGCCATAGTTACAAACTGCTAAAATTTTCGATAATTTTTAAAAAAGAGCACTACAAACAGCTTGATAATAAATACTTACATCGCCATTACAGGAGCCGACAGCTATCAATCCGCAGGACACGGCAGCAAGCGCACAGATCTCTGCGGGTGCGGCTGTGTCGCTCAGTACGGGTAACAGGTGCGATAGTACGTCCTCGCGTTGAGTTCCCGCGTATGCTATACCCAAGCCTGCGGGGAAATATTACTATGGTTAGAATAGAGTTACTATTTAAGACTATTTACGATTTAGCTTAGTTTTGTACAGTTAAAATGAATAATTATAATGTTGCTTGTTTATGGCCGATATGTTACATATTGGTTAAAATTAAGGTTCTTGTATATCATTACCAATAATGAAGCAGAGAAAGTAGCTATTTATACGCCTAGTTTGGTAATAAAAAATGCTACCATGGGTAAGCAAAACGATTTGTTTGTTGTTTATAGGAACCGAGCATTAATCATAAGAGTCACACGACCAACCGTTCTTACTACATGATCAATTGATGAAATCGGTTTTAGAAGTCATTATGTTCTTATAAATTGTATTAAAACCAAATGCTTACCTAAAACACTTCCAATCCTGAGATTAGAGCTGGAATGCAGCACATAATCTGACAAGAGCGCAAGCGCCGGGTCACACTCGTTGCGGACGCCACAGTTGACCAATCCCAGAGCGAGTAATGCACCGGCCTTGATGTGTTCGTCAGCAGTGTATAGATACTTATCGATGGGTGTTAGACCTCCATCCACATCCCATAAGTGGATCATACCCAGAGACGCAGCTGCTGATAACATGCCTGGAAAAAAGGTAATATTTATTTAAAGTTGATTATTGTTGCGTACTTTGTTTAGGTAATTCAATTAGTAACCTGAAAAAATTACAAAAAGAACTTGAAAAATGTAAAAATTAGATATATATTTAGGTATATTAGTCTTTATAGAAATGTGCAATACATAGTGTAAAATAAATGGTGCCATTTATTTTACACCCTAAGTGAGGGTGGTGTTTAATAATAAGTAACATCATACCATGATCTTTATTCTTGTACATCCACTTATTGCCATCTTCAGTGGTGACAAGCTTGTCCCGTCCAAAGCCAGCGTTTACGAATGCGTTTACAAAAGTAGCAGATAAGTTCTGTCTGGCCGAGTCGACTGGGTGCTCAGTCAAGAGAGACGGGCGCAGAGCCGATCCAGCAGACTCCAGCCACGTTTTGTACACCTCCTCTGGAGTTTTGGGCTCCATGATGTCAAGCTAATAAACAAAGACAAACATTTTTGGAATTATTATTCTATTTAAAGGCATTAGACGGGAAGATTTTTTTGGATTTAGACAATATCTAATTAATAATTATTTTTGGACAGTATTCACACAAGTGTTTGTATGTGAATTATCTGTGATGTAGCGAGGGAATGCAATCTTAAGTCTTTTTTCGAGATTCAATCTCTTGAGAAGACAATCTAGTTCTTTAAATATAGTTCGAGATTTCGACCGTGTAGGTCGAGACCTCAAATGAGATTTCGAGACGGAACGCGCACGAACACGATGCTTCTTGAGAAGCATATCCCATATTATGATTAACAGATGTATAGTGTGCGTGATGTCAATGTGTGTATGCTGATTTGTTGCGTTATGCAGTTCAGATGATCATTTCTTAATGAAAGTTTGAATTTTTTGTTTTGAGATTTGTTTCATGTTATTTTGTTTACAAAACATAACACAATTCCTCTTAGTAGTGTTGTTTTCAATTTAATTAAGCTAAAGAATTTTCAATTTAAAGAAAGCATTATTTCAAAAAATAGGGAAATCTTGATCACAATAATCTTGACATCAGACTTAGCATGTGACATCTCGAAGTTATTTAAAACAAAAAAGACCTACCTCTCTTGCCAGGCTAAGAAAGTGATCATTGATGTGTGCATTGAGGAGAATTGTGCGCAGGTCTTCATCATCTACTTCCAAGGGTATGTATTGGCGCGCCAGCATGTAGCACAGCTGTTTCTTAACCAGGCTGTATGGACAAAATAGTTAGTGTATTATAATAAGTAATGGCATTGTTCATGTCATAAATATGAAACTTCTTGGAGATGCCTCACAAGAAAATAAATAATAAAGTGATTTGTCATTGTCTTAATTTTTTTTTTTTTTTTGAAACTTACGGATCTGTTGCGGAATTGAAGACTTCTTCACATTTAGCCTTGTCATGCAGCTGCATAGACACAAGCAGAGCCCTGGGGTATTCGCCAAAACGTATGTATGTGTCTAAAACTCCTTGTAGGATCTGAGTGGACTCTGGCTCAACAACATAGCTAGCACAACTGAAATAAATATGATTTGTAATGTTTATGCACTGAAACAGAAATAGCTTAGATATATTATGCAACCATACAGGACATGTCCTGGTTTGGGTGTCAGGAGTTTTACATATTGAGCATGTACTTAGCCTATTAATATAAGGATATGTTATTTAAGTACTTATTTCATTGTTAATCCTTTTTTCTCTCTCCTTATTGTATTAGGCTTAAGAAATAAATTAATTTAAAAATATGCTAAGAATTATTATGATTCATTATTTTATGAATAATAACTTCATGGTGTTCTTTATGCTTCTGCCTACCCCTTCAGGAAATACAGGTGTGAGGTTTGTTATGTAAATAAATAGAATTTGGTTTTTACTTACCCAATCAAATATAAGCAGACTCTGGGATAGTTGCTTTGATCCATGTGTTGAGTCAGCAGGTCCAGTCGGTCAATCTCCATCAGTAAGTCACAGGCCTGAATCTCAGCAGAGTGCTTCATGTCAAAGGAGATCACATCTCTTACCAGGTTTAACAGGGAATCCATATTTTCTATGTTCCATTCTTCAGCTATTTCACCTTCCAGTTGTCTGTTTTACAAAACAACAAATATTTTTATAAAAAAGGAGATTATGGGGTTTATTTATAAACGATGACTAAAGTTAAGTAACGTTCAAACATCAAAAATGTATGGTTAAACAGTTGATAATCACTACTTAACTTTAAGCAATGTTTATGAATGAAGGGGTTAGTATACATAAGTTTTTTATTATATATCAATATCAATTTGGGGTTTGTAAATTAACTGTTTGTAAGCATACCTGACATATTCATGTCCCCAGTCACCTACATTAGACATAGTTCCAAGGAGACAGTATTTAAGGCATTCTCTTTTCTCAGCAGCATCCTGTAAATCATGATTTCATTTCCATTAATATTGATCCTATAATTACAAATCAAAACAAACAATATAAGGAATACAAAAGTTTATACTCACAGTGGAACCACTGACACCCATAGCAAGGACTGAGACAACATCAGCACAAAACTTCTTAGTCTGAGCATCTTGAATTTTTTCATAAACTTCTTTCAGTGAAGGATAGTGTTCCCTCAGGAACTTCAAGGGTTTTGGGACTGATGTCATTGACGTTGTTGATGTCCTAATAAGTTTACTCAACATTTGCAAAGCCGGTAAATATAAATCAACATCTTCTCCCTGTAGATGAAACACGAAATTAGGTTAGAAGTGTTTGATTCTCACCAGTCATGTTCATAACATTTCACGAATTATGATATATATACATACCAGCAGTTTCTCAACCAACATATTGAGCTCCTCTTGCAAACGTTTGTCTTCTTCAGACTGTAAAAACAACCAAACAATGAATTATTACTCATTTCCCGATAGGACGATTGATTTTATTTTCTTACATTATATTACATACCAGGTCATCATTGGGAGCGGCTGCTGGTTCTGCCTTCTCTTTTTTCGGCTCCTCGATTTTATTTTTCACCGTCATTTTGTGTTTATTTTGGTTTAATTATTTAGAAATGAAACGATCTCACTGTGAATCTCAACTTTCGGTGATTTTACAAATTTTGACAAGTCACCATAGCATCGGGATACCTAACAAAAAAATCAATTTCTACTATGGATGAAGAATTTATTTGCAATATTATATTCTACTATTGTTCGAATTTTCCTTTTTAACTTTTCACGGAATATAAATCGTAAGGTACAAAAAATTAATTTATTATATCTTAAAAAAAAAACTACTCAAACAGCACATCATAAAAAGATCACATTCCCTACAATAATTCCAAGCCACATCCAGCTACGCTTATCTGTGTTAAACGGAAATTTTATTTACTTTTGTATTTGATGTTTCCATGTTTGAGCCCGTGTATCAAGCGAACATCCTGTTGGTTTTTAGGGTTCCGTATCTCAAAAGGAAAAACGGAACCCTTATAAGATCACTTCGTTGTCTGTCTGTCAAGTCCCTTTTCCACAGGAAAGCATGAAGTTATCAAGTTGAAATTAATATCAAATACTCAGGGCTGCAATCCCTTGAATCAGTGCAAAAATCAAACTTCTAAGTCTACGCAATCGAAAGATACGGGCGTTTATGTTCCGTTTATGCAGCATATTTTGACACTCGCAAAGGAATCAAAATCTATAGGGTACTTCCCATTGACCTAGAATCATGAAATTTGGCCAGAAGCCATGTCATGTAGCACAAGTAAAAGAAAACACCCAAAAACTGAAAATTTATAGTCTAAAAAAATCGTACGGAACCCTCGGTGCGCGAGTCCGACTCGCACTTGACTGTTTTTTTTATCTAACCAAAAATTAATTATTGTAAAATGACTAGTTTTTGTAATATCGACTTATCTATTCTATATTCTATACTAATATTATAAAGAGGTAAAATTTGTTTGTTTGTTTGTATGTATGTAGGGGGGTAATCTCCGGAGTTAATGATCCAATTCTAAAAATGTTTTCACTGGTAGAAAGCTACATTATGTGTGAGTGCTTTATGCTATAAATTATGTTTACATCATACATTTTAGCTGAGCTATCACAACTTTTGTCTAGCAAGTCGGAAAGAAATACCTTCAAACATAATTATTTGCATGCGGTGCCTAAACCGTTGTATACAACTAAAAACAATGTCCGGCATCACATCTCACCCGCATCGTGTCGCATCTGGTCCGCCTTAAATAGTTCTACAAAAAAGTCCGCGACACCATATTTGCAAAAGGAGAGAGGAGTCTCCAAGACATCATCAAGGTGTTAAGGAGACTGACCCGGACGACGTGCCGACTTTCGTGGCGAAGGATTTGCGCAAGCTGCCCCCCGTCACTTTTGACCACGTTGACGTCACCAGGCTGCTACGGGATATCACAACCCTAAGATCAAGCCTGGCCGAGATGCAGTTGAATTTGGAAGTATCGCAATCACCCATCAGTGATCTACGTACCGACGGAGGTAAGATTTTCGCAACACGGTATGTAGGTCACACGAGCCAGCAACCAACGTCGACACACGTCACGGCGCAGTCAACACATCGCAGAAGAACTTCGAGTCAGCAAAATTCGAGTCGACGCCGGCCGCCGACTCAGCAAGCGATGCACAATTGCGCTCCGCCCTCCCCGTGTCCCCTATCATTAGGACACTGAAGAATATTAAGGTCTCTGCACACAGCGGGCGTGGCGGTGCGGGACGGGACGGCGACGCGACGCTGAGCAGTTGTAAAGTACTAGATATTACGGACGACGCCACACAGAGCCGCCCCGCTCGACGCGACGGTAACCGTCGCGCCCCGCCGCCGCCGCGCCGAGCGGGCAATACAAGTCAGAAGCGGCGGGGCGGGGCGTGCCGCGACGTGAGCGCGTTTTTGATTTATTTCATGCACCCATTTCCGTTTACGTTGTTTTTTCTTAGCTAGCGCAACTATGAGCAATAGCGTTTCCATGTCTGAATCGCTTAACATCTTTTTTGATGACAGAAAGGCGCGACGGGACGGGACGTGATCGCGCCCGTAGTGTGAACACTACCGCCGCGCCAGCGCCGCGTCGCCGTCCCGTCCCGCCCCGCCCCGCACGCTGTGTGCATAGATCTTTAGCACGACAACACCGGGGCGTGCTTACTCGGCTGCCGTTATTGCAACTCCTGCAAAACACCAGCGGCAACCAAAACCTACGAGGAGTGCCCAGGGGCCCTCCGAACGAGTCCAAAGCTCGTTACCGCCGGTAACAAGCCGAGGACAGGCAGATATTGAAGGCTTCATTCGTCTTGAGAAAAGGAAGAAGAAGCCTACTCTTCGCAATCAGTGCGGAACCGCATTGGCTGATCCGAACATGATGCTGCGTCCCGCTATTCCATCGACGCAGCTGTACGTGTCCCGTTTACGACGTCTACGACGACAGAGGAGGTCGTGGACTATATAAAGATGAAGACCATAAGTTCACCTTGAGAGTCGAGAAGTTGGAGTCGCGCCACAAGATTAACTTCAAGTCTTTTGTGGTGCGGGTTCCGACTCACCATCTGGAGACTTTCATGAAGGAGGAGTTTTGGCCAATGGGTGTAGTCGTTTATCGTCGTTTTTGCGGAAGGCTACATGACACTTCGACACAGCGCAATACGTCGCCGACCCAACGTAGTTAATAAATTTGTAGAATAAGGTTTTTGTAAGTTTATTATCGTATACGATTATTTTGTGTATTTTATCTATGGGCCTTAGTTGCCTGAAATAAAGTGATTATTATTATTATGTCTTTGACATATCTCAGGACCCTGGGGTCCCGGAACTTTGAAAGGCGTACTAGGGGCCGAAGCCAACTCGCAGAGGCCCTTTACACAATTTTAAATGATGAGGAGGCACCAACCAACGATTATCCTTGTATGCACCATGCAAGTGCACCCAAGGACAACCCCCGGTTGGTGCAGGACTATTGCAGAACATGGAAACAAAATATACTGGGCTATGGGTTTGGGTGGCTATAGTGGATCGGTTACCTTGACCTATGGATGGTCTATATCCCCTGCCTGACCAAATTATAATATAATATTCACAGATGAAATGGCAGGGGGTGGCTTCCACACTCAATAATGGGCCCCCGAAAACGGTCGCTAGCACACAGTGTCGTAGCAACAAGGGGGCAACATGTCCTGAGGTGGTTGTGAGGAGTGGAGAGGTATTCCACGGCTATCAGGACAATCCCGGAAGTACGGTCAAGATCCCTACCAGCATCTTACTGAAATACTTCCTTCCTCTGAGCACGTTTGCACTTGCGAATCTCCACTCAAGCCAGCCAATAAATGCAAGAATGAGGTGAGAGCTCTGTTCCTCGTCATTGTTCACTCCAGCCGGCCAATAAAGGCAAGCCAGAGGTGAAGAACAATACATCTCCCGGGAGATAAGGTCCGTGGGGGTCGCTACTGCCCAACAGCTCGCTACATGCTGCCCTGCGGATTTATTAATATCTATCTTATACATTTTATCTTATAATATCACTTTTATGTTTTATAAAAGTATTTTTTTGACATGCTTACGTTTGGATGAAAATATAATTTTGTAATATGAATCCTTATCAAAATAAATTATTTTATGATCACAAGGACATCATAGAGATAAGATTTGCTTTAGAGTACGTCAATTGGTCATACAGTTTTGGAGAAAATAGAAAATTACTAAAACGCAAAATGCCGCTAAAACATTCACGAATGCAACTTTCATTCGACCGCATGCTTTGTGCAGACGTTTTATCCATTTACCCATAGATGGCGTTGTACAAATACGTCATTTTTCAGACTCGCGGTGTTCATACTTTACGCGGATTGATGATATTGTCGGTATTGTCACTAATAATAAAGCTAAATAGTCCGTTTGTTTAAACGCGCTAATCTCTGGAACTGCCACCAGTCTAATATGAAAAAATATTTTTGCATTTGATTGATAGCCCAATTCTTGAGAAAGGCTATTTCACATCAAGCTACGACTCTTCGGAGCCGAGCAGAAAGAAAAAAAAACCGAAAGAAGAAAGAACGCTAAGCGGAAACGAAGTACTTAGTAGCGCGGGCAAGCGATGGGTCGGGTCGGAGGAACCAAAAACACCATGCGGACGAACTCGCGGGCAGAAGCAAGTAGTTTTAATATTCTCATTTAAGTAAGTGAATTATTGTATTCTGTTATTAAAGTTATCTCAAACCTCATTATAAGCATGTATTCCACTGCAGGGCAAAGGCCTCCCTTCCCTGTTACCGATTTTCCCGGGCTACTGTGATTGTGGGCCAGTAATGATTATTACAAAATGTATATTGATAGGGCTGGTTCAAGGTGGCGGCCTCGGCAAAAAGTTTATAGAGAGACTTGGGGGAGGAGTTTTCCCAGCTGTGGGACAATGGGATATCTATTAACTCACGCCATTTTTTTATAGCGTTAGGCAGCAACTACTAAGAAAAACGTGCTGCGATCCCTAACATTCTAATTAACTACATTTGTAGCTACAAAAGCCAAAAAAAATGCCTAGTTAAACGCAGTGGATTGCAAAACGTTGACACACAATTAAACAAGCAAGGTAGCGCCAGCGTGCAGCGCTGAATAGCACTGCGGGGTAATTGCACAAACTATCAGTAGCAATGGCTTTAATTTTGACAGTTCAACAACATTCATTGCGTTATTTACGTAGTGTACAAATGAATATTTCGAACATATGAAGCAATGGATTAGCAATATACTTCAAAATAATTCAGATTGAGATTGATAGACGCAAGTATGGTGCCGGTCAACAATGTTATGTGTTAAATAAGTAAATAATAATACATTAAGTAGATCATGTTACAAATCGTCTTTATTCAGTAATGCATAAATTACAAAATTAATTTGTTGCCGTAACATGATGCGAAAGGTAGTAACAGTAATGTGAAACTACAACACAACAGCTATAAATCTTTAAACCTTACAGAGCGGCTTAGTATTTCATTCAAATTCACAAAAAATTACCAATTCAATGACGAGATTTTCCTGGAACATCAGGTAGCCGTCTCAAATTGAGAATTTTAATTCAGTTTGTTTGGAGAAGTAGTCAGATCAAGTTCTGGGTTGAGCGATAGATTTTTTAAATACATGTTACTGTGCTTACTGTTATTAATAAAGTTTTAATTCAAATAGGTATAATTACTTCAACGACGTAAACCAGAAGGTCAGTAATCGTTTTTTGTAACTCGTAAAAGTGTTTTAGTGGTATTTTGAGGGCATTTTATAATTCTGGATTCACTGGAATGCAACGAGGTCTCACTTGCATAGACAGTCGGTGACCGCAACTAGTGTACTGTGCAGGCGAGGATGCAGTGCATTTGTATAAGCGCGACATACATAAAGATAACGACCTCTACACGTCTCGTATAATGTACCTACTTTCGTGCAGCGCCCATCTTAGCCAAAGCTATCTTACATAAAGATAGCTTTCGAATTCTGAATAGTAACTATAATAAAACCAGTCATAGCGGAGGCTAAGGCTATTTTCCTACGTTGGCTGCCGTATGACCTGCTCGAGCGCCAGTTATTCTGCAATGTTCAAATTCAAATTCATTTATTCACATTTAAATAGAGTAATTACAATCGATGGTTTCTCATGTTACATTATTCGTTATTTTGTTTAGCTCGTTTAGCTTAGCAGCCGAAGGTCGGGAAGCTCGCTCTAGTGCTTTCTTGTCTGTAGCACATAGACACAGCTAAAAGTTATAGCAGTACAGGTACTGCTATAACATTTAGCTGTGCCTGCGCCCGACAGACTTTCGGCACTGAAGTAGGTAAAACAATACGCACTGTCTTATCATTATGTAGGCATAATGATCAGACAGTGTGTATTGTTTTACCTACTTCAGTGCCGTTTCTCTTGTCATAGTTTCAGTTTTAACATTAATATGTTATTTTTGCGAATGGTCAGCTTATGTATTTTGGGTTTATTAAACCAAAAAACATTTTTTCCAGGTACTATGCTTCGCAACCAAGGTGTAACTCTTTTGAAATTTCTAAAATTTAATAAGTTTTTGTCGCTTGATGCCTCAAAAACGCCTTTGTCTATTGAACATATGCCTCGTCCAAAATCACTACCTCTTCTCGGGACAAGGCTAGACTTTATTGCGGCAGGCAGCGGAACAAAGTAAGGCTCTATCTTATTTTTTATTTTAAGACATGAGGAAATTGTGTTTACAAAGGAGCAAACATGATCGATGTATGTGGATCGAGAACACCTAAGTAGGTAGGTAAGATATTAATTCGTTTTGTTTTACGTTACAGGTTACACGAATATGCCGATTCTCGCCATAAACAGTTAGGTCCCATATATTGTGAGAAGTTAGGCGGTAACACAGAACTGGTATTTGTTAGTGATCCCATGTTAATAAGAACACTATTACTGAATCTTGAAGGAAAGTATCCCGTTCATATTTTGCCAGAGCCTTGGGAATTATACGAAAAACTGTATGGGTCTAAAAGGGGTTTATTTTTTATGAACGGTGATGAGTGGTTAGAAAATCGTAGAGTTATGAACAAGTATTTACTTAAAGAAAATTCTGAAACTTGCTTCGAAACACCAGTAAGACAGACTGTAAATAATTTAATACAAAAGTGGAAAATTGAAATGGAGAAAGGCACATTTGTGCCTAATTTAGAGTCTGAGTTTTACAGACTTTCTATAGACGGTATGTTTTGAAAATAACTCAAGCTTTTATTACTTGATTGATTGATAACTTCGGTCGACCTGCAAAATAAAATTTTCGCATGTTCTATTTGCTAATTTAAATACAAGTTGAGCATGAAACTTCAAAAATTCAGTAATACCTGTTAATGTAAATCAGTTTTTCGAGTAATATGAGAAAAGAATGACTACTCGTGTCGACCGAAGTATCCGGTTAAGGTGGATGGTCCAAGGTAGCTCGCGAAATTCAAATTTTCTTACGTTTTTTGCAATTTGCTGGTCAGTACTAAGTTGTACGTTGATTAAAATAGGATTCGCGGCCGTAACAAATATGTATTTACAGAATTATAATCATTAAAGTCATCAACACAACTCTCTAAGATCAAGTAATCCTACTGAATGACTATTTCATGAAATCTTGACATTTTAGGATTATGCTAACTTAACAAGTTGTATTACTGATTCTAATGACTATAATTCTGTAAATACATATTCGTTACGGCCGCGAATCATATTTTAATCAACGTACAACTTAGTATTGACCAGTCAATTGCAAAAAACGTAAGAAAATTTGAAATTCGCGGGCTACCTTGGAGCATCCATCTTAACCGGTTTAGCGGTGACCATTTGTCTGAAAGAGCGTGTCTATTCGACCTATCGCTTACTTACATTAATATTTACTTTTCACAGTTCTATTAGCAGTAATGTTAGGGAGCTCTTCATCACTCAAACCAGATCAACATTATGAGACACTGGTGACTATGTTTGCTGAAGCAGTCAAGAAGATTTTTCATACCACTACAAAGTTGCATGGGCTGCCAGTTATTATGTGTCAAAAGTTGAATTTAAATGTATGGAGAGATTTTAAAGAATCCGTTGACATATCTTTATCATTAGGTAATTATTATAAAAGGCGTATCTATGCATCAGGTACTTAATGTATGTTAACTAACCGTTGTATTTAAACTTTTCCAGCTCATAAAATTGTCAGTGAAATGTTATTATATAGCAAAGACAGTAACGGATTAATAAATGTTATGGTTGAAGAAAATGTTAAGCCCGAAGATATTAAAAGAATAATCGGTGATTTTGTTATTGCGGCTGGAGATACGGTATTTAATGTTTCTAATATCGATATACTTACTCGTAACTATTAGTAGTATTTATGTTTGTTAAATTTCAGACTTCTTATCAATCCATATGGACATTATTTCTGCTTGCAAGAAATGAAAGTGCGAAACAAGAATTACATTCAAGAAATTCTTATATAAAATATGTGATCAAAGAATCTATGAGGTTGTATCCTGTGGCTCCATTTCTAACAAGGATTTTGCCCAGAGAGTGCACTTTTGGGCCATACAGACTTGGCAAAGGCGTAAGTAGGCTTGCTATTTTGCTAATCTTGATAAGATATAAACTAACAACTTTCAATTTATTTATTCTTTCTAACTCCAGTAGGTATTCAAAACGCGTAGTGGTGTAATTTAATGATTTATTCTCAAAAATAATCTATGTACGTGTGAAATCACTATACATTTATAGGTAGCTATGTACCTACCACGATAGGAGTCAAAGGGATTTTCTTATAATTTTATTGTATAAAAAATCGACTAACGACCTAAAGACTGACATGTTTGAGATGAAATGAAGCATTAACTTTGTTGTATTATCTCATTGATATAAACATTAATTATGTACACTATTTAAATGCGCTTTCGTGTATTTAATAAAAACTACGCAGTATGGCGAAAAACTACTAAGCCTGTATCAAAATCAATATTATTATTTTGGCAACAACATTGATTGTCCTTCGGTCGGACATACAGCGTTGCCTACGGATTTGTCCGTAGATCTACGGACTTTAGGTCTTGTCTACGGACATACGGATTTTAGTCACAAATGTACGGATTTTTGTTCGATTCCATCTACCCAACCAAACAATAGTATAAAATTCAAATTAAATTAAAAAATTCATAAGACGAAACGTAACTCCAAAAAAAAGGTAGTCGTGCTATGTGAACTGCGTTTCGTTCTTTGTCAAACTTAGCAACTTACGTAAAACGGAATGAACTATTCATTGGTGTTTATTTTCTGCAATTAACCTTATGAAAACTAAAACCAGAAACAAACTTAGTACACAATCAATAAAAGGACTACTTTACACAAAAAGTTCAATTAACACCACCTACTAAGAGGTAGAAGCTAAGAGGCAGCACTTTGAGCTATTTAATTCAAAAATATATTATGATACAAAAAAGGTTACATATTACTGAGAATCGTGAGAGTGACACCGATATGGACAGTAATTAATTAACAATACAGGCTGATTTTTTAAAAACCAGCCAAATTTAAGGATGTGGTACAGACCATCAAACTGAACAACTTTCTCCATGGGACAAATAGCGTAATCGCGAAAATTTTATCAACTGTCCCATAGAAAACTTACCTACCTACCTACCTAACTTACTTAACCTACTCGACCTAAATGTATGGGACGGCTGAATTTTTATTCGCGATTACGATGTTGGTCCCATGGAGAAAGTTGTTCAGTTTGATGGTCTGTACCACATCCTTAAATTTGGCTGGTCTTTAAAAAATCAGCCTGTATATATATATTTTTAATACAATATTTATTGCTTTTCCTTTGTCTTTGAGATTTTCCCCGATTTTTTTAGTTAATAACTTCTTCAGTAGGACGTACTTATTCCATGTGGTAGGACAACTAAACTATTAGGGAGTAGTCATAACAGACGTCCGAGGCGCGCGCTCAGAGCGCTGCGTTTCGGACGCTCTATAAAATTGTATGAATTTTTATGCAACGAATTACAACTAGCGCTGCCGTCTGTAGGCCGTGCATCCGAAACGCGGCATTCTGAGCGCGCGCCTCGGAAGTCTGTTATGACTACTCCCTTAGTATGATCATTCTATTATCTGTGGGAATTATTTGACAATGACATTAGATTGACATAAGAAAATAAGGTTATAAACTTTTAAAACACTTGAATTTATTTATAATTACTGTGAATTACATAATAATTCCCATCAAAATGCTAATCTACAGACATATTACAAAGTTAAAAATGAACTCCACAATTAAAAATCACTATCGGACTTTCAGTGCAATTTGTTGTAACCATACTGCTATAGGAAATAACGAAAACAAAGTGTATAAATATAGTGTACTATATGAAAATAAGTTTCATTCGATGGATTACCATCTAAGAAGATATATATCGATGGAAGGATTCGTCAAATGGCAAGAACAAACGTACGCCAGCATATCAAGTAGCACTCCAGTGCATTTTATGCAGGATGGGTTACTTTACTTTCACGACGTAACTGGCATGACCTGGTGGGCCACAATTGTTACAGCCACAGTACTCATAAGATCGCTCATGACTCTACCACTGTCAGTTTATCAAAACTTCATATTAGCTAAAGTCGAAAACATTAGCTTAGAACTTAAGGACTTGGTAAATGAATTAAAAAAGGAAACAACAATAGCAAAGAAAGCTTACAAGTTAACAGACAAACAAGCTGTTATATTGTACAAGAGATCATTGAAAAAACAATGGAACAATTTAATAGTAAGAGATAACTGCCACCCTTTCAAAGCCAGCTTACTAATATGGTTTCAACTTCCAGTGTGGGTGTGTATGTCATTTGCATTGAGGAACCTAGTCTACATGGCTGACGCTGACCCTGCAGCATTAGTTACGTTTATGGAGTTATCTGCTGGGGGCATAGGATGGATTCCTAATTTAACTGAACCAGACCACTCCTGGATCCTGCCAGTGGCATTTGGATTGACCAACTTATCAATTATTGAAATACAAAGGTTATCTAAGCTGAGACAACCTTCTAAGCTGTACAATGTTTTCACAAATGTTTTTAGAGTATTTACAATAATTATGATACCTGTAGCTGCCAACGTACCTTCATGTATGTGTCTGTACTGGATGACATCAAGTAGTATAGGCTTGGTCCACAACTTGGTATTACTGTCCCCATCATTGAGGAGAAAACTGAAGATACCATTGGCTCCAAGTGAACTAGAAGAACCCTACAAACACATAAAAGAAGAATTGAAACACTCATATACAAGAATTTTGAAAAGAAATATACCTAAAGAATCATAAAGTTTTTTTTATTTTAATATCCAAACCATTTTCTTTAAATAATTAGTATTGAAAGAAAAGTATTTGATAATACATTTGTGTTAAATTATTGGAACTATTCTGTATTGCTCACTAGTCAAGACTAACAAACTTATTATATTGTTTTGAGAAGAAATGGAAATAACTTTATGTATAAATGATTACAGACTCCAATCATAGCTTCAATTTACACATCAGGAAGAGATGAACAGAACTTTAGTAAAGCTGATGAATATCTTCCTTACCGCTGGGAACGCAATGACACAAGGAGGAAGGATCTGGTTAACCATGTGTCCTCAGCTTCACTGCCCTTCGCGGTTGGCGCCAGATCTTGCATAGGCAAAAAGTTAGCAATGCTACAGATGACAGAGCTTATAAGTCAGGTAAACATTCAATTATATGCAAATTATTCTGGGTCGGGATTTCATGTTTTATTTATTAATACCTAAATCTTTTTTGTGATCCTTTTTGGGTACGGTTTGATTCATGATCCTTAGTAGATTTTTCTTTTTTATAATAACATGTTTATTTTTGTGTGCGTTACCCTGACAAAATGTTGTGCATTTGACAGGTGAGACCATAACAAATAATTAGTGTATCATGAGGAGCAATTTCTTTAGTAATAGCAAAATTTGGGTGAATTGTAGTTTTAAAGTTATTTGAGAAAAACACATTTTGCTGGAGTAACGTTTGAAACGTTATCCTGGCAAAATCGATTTTCTAAAATTCGTTCAGCCCAGAACTAAATACACGAATAGATAACTTTTGTTGCGTAGTAAATGTTTGTAAATACCAAAATTTGTGTGTGATATGGTTCTTGAGTTGTTTAAGATTTTGCTGCGGTAACGTTTTGGGATTTCTCAGATCTCGAAAACGTCTCAACGCAGAAGATTTAAAAAAATACCAATAAGAGACCTTAATTTGTTTAAACATTACTTTTTTATTTTGTTGTCGTAAACCAATGGAATTAAATGGTTTAAAAAATCAGATAAAAACGGATTTGCAAGTACCTAAACCACTTATACTTAACCAAATAAACAGCTGTAAAAAATACCCATGGTAGACGCATATAACCTCAAAAATATTAAATTTTGTATCTTTACACGCTAAGAAGAAAAAAAAACAAAAATGATTAATTTTAGACTGGTCGTACTTTAACGATGAAATACGCAGTTCCCAAAACATTAAGAAACGTGACATACTTTAAACAAATTAAAATGATTCATGTACATTCATTCCTGTTAATTTCAGTTTTCAGTTACGGCTGTAATGAAAGTTATATCAAAATCAAGAATATGTCAGAAATTCTCTAATAAGCCGACTAAATTAAACAGGTCACCTAAAAGTGGCCGCACCGTACGTACCTACGTGTAGTCTTCGCAAATTAGCAACTTGTGTCCGATGTTATATACAGCTAAGCAGAAAAACGTTATACATGAAACCGATATTTTAATGTTTGAAGTACCTTAAATTACACAATTTCTACTAGTTTTCTATTATATAAATGAAAATCATGTTAATTAACAGTAGTTTTAAACAATTTAATGGATCATAAGTAATTATTTAAAGTCAAAGTAACTTTAAAAAGGTAAGTAATAATCTCAGTAAATAATTTATAGTGTGATTTAAAATCAATCTATCTATCTATATATTAGGGGTTAAAGTATGAAATTGCCGATTTGTACTGAAAAATTGAAATTCGTTTTTTTTTAAATTTAACATATTTATTTAATCAAAATTATCTATACATTGCTGCCATCTAATAGGAAGGTCATTTATGCTTTTGCGATAGAACTTTCGTGATCTAGATTCGACAAACTGTGTGAAAGCATTTTGTACTGCCTCCTGAGATGAAAACTTTTTATCACGAAGAAAATTGTCCAAATCACGAAAAAAATGGTAGTCCGTTGGAGCAAGGTCTGGCGAATACGGAGTGTGACGAATGGTTTCTAATTGCAATTCCTGTAGAGTTAAAACAGTCTCTCGTGCTGTATGAGGTCTCGCGTTATCATGGAGCAATAATGGTGAAGATCGATTCATGAGTCGGGGCTGTTTCACTGCTAGTTTTGCTATCATTGTTCGGAGTTCGGCACAGTAGACATCTGCCGTTATTGCTTGACCAGATCGGAGAAAGCTATAGTGAATAACACCATGCTGAGACCACCAAACAGTTACCATTACCTTTTTATTGGTAGGCTTTGCTTTAGGACACTGCTGCGGCGTTTGACCTGGGGTCAGCCATTGCATTTTTCGCTTACGGTTATCGTAAAGAATCCACTTTTCATCCCATGTCACAATTCGATCCAATATTCTTTCATTTCCGTATCGATTCAACAAGGCAACACAAGTTTCAACACGCGTTTCTTTCTGCAGATCAGTCAAATCATGAGTTCGTTCTTCAAATCAAAGTTTCTATCACGAAAGCGTTTAAACCAAAATCGCACGGTGCGTTCATTAGCAATCCCCTCTCCAAACGTAACATTGATATTGCGAGCTGTTTCTGCCGCGTTAGTTCCGCGTCGGAACTCGTATTCAAAAATAACTCGAATTTTCGAAGTATCCATCTTTCTTGTCTAAGCTGAATAAAAAAAAAACATCTGAAAGTCGATAATCGAATGTTGCACATTTTTTAAAAGAACTTCATAGGTACCATGTGAAAAAAAAATCACTCAAAAATCTAAAACCATGAAGGTTCTATGTCAATTCGAAGTACCTATTACAATAAAACGGCAATTTCATACTTTAACCCCTATTATATAAAATTCAAAGTCCTGACTGACTGATATATCAACGCACAGCCTAAACCGCTGCTCCTAGAGACATGAAATTTGGAGGGTGTGTTCTTCGTAAAGAGTAGGTATCCACTAAGAAAGGGTTTTTCGAAATTCTACCCCTAAGAGGGTGAAATGGGGGGGATTTCGTTTGTATGAAAAATCTTATTCCATGAGTTAATAAACTTGAAACTTGGCACGAATACTTATCTAAATAAATTATGAACATTGCCAGTTTTTTTTTTCTAAACTACCCCCTAACGAGTGATTGGTGGGGTTTCGAAGTTTGTATGGAAGAATTTTAGCGCGCGGTCCGATTTACTCGAAACTCAGTATTTATACCTAAGATTGAAAGTAAAGAATAATGTGTATCAGGCTTTTTCGAAAATCTGCCCCTGACGGGCTGAAAAGGGGTAGTCAATTTTACAGGGGAGGATTTTATTGCATGGCTTGATTAACTCGAAAATTAGTGTTATTATATCTTTGAGTCAAGTTATGAATGCATCCCAAACGATTTTTTTAAACTCCACCCCTGTGGGGATGAAAAGCGGATACAGTTTATATGAAAAATCTTATTCATTTAGTGAATAAACTTGAAACTTGGCAAGAATACTCGCCTAAGTAAGTAATGAAGTTTATTATTATAAGCTTTTCAAAACTACCCCTCAAAGGGGGATATAGGGGCATTGAAGTTTGTGTGGAAGTAATAGAATGCGCGGTCTAATTAACTCGAAACTCAGTGTTAATACTTGTGACAGAAAATAATTAATAATAAGTATGTAAAGTTGTCGAAAATTGACCTCTGATGGGGCAAAAAGGGGTAATTCGATTTTTAAAGGAAGGATTTGTACTTGAAACTGTATGTTACATTTTCACACCTAAACCACTGAATTTCTGATTTGGCAAAGAGATAGATGGCATCCTGGGGAAGGACGTATTTTTTATCCTGGTAGCATGTTCCCGTGGGATAATTTCCGATATCGACGCGGGCGAAGCCGCGGACAGAAGCTAGTACAAATATACATACGGGGTGGAAGGGACACCGACGCGAAAATATAGTTTATTGTTTCTGTTTGGTCAGCCAAATATGAGACTGATTTTTAAATAAAAATAATGAATCATGACCATTTATTATTTTTACTAACCTGACTAGCAAACTTTTGTATGCAACTGTACTAACAAAACATCCATATTATCCCATTCATTTAAGATGGTTACGCTTATGTATGGTGCGGCCGCTTTTTCGTAACCTTTTCGATTTGGTCGGCTTATTAGAGAATTTCTGACATATTCTTGATCTCGATATAACTTTCATTACAGCCGTAACTGAAAGCTGAAATTAACAGGAATGAATGTTCATGAATCATTTTAATTTGTTTAAAGTATGCCACGTTTCTTAATGTTTTTGGAACTGCGTATTTCATCGCTAAAGTACGACCAGTCTAAAATTAATCAAATATGGTTTTTTCTTTTTATCGTGTAAAGATACAAAATTTAATATTTTTGACGTTATATGCGTCTACCATGGGTATTTTTTACAGCTGTTTATTTGGTTATAAGTGTTTTAGTTTACTTGCAAATCCGTTTTTATCTGATTTTTTAAACCATTTAATTCCATTGTTTTACGACAACCAAATCAAAAACGAATGTTTAAACAAATTAAGGTGGGGGTGGGAGGGGTGGGGTTTATTGGTATTTTTTTCAATTTTCTGTGTTAAGCCGTTTTCGAGATCTGGGAAATCCCAAAACGTTACCGCAGCAAAATCTTAAATAACTCGAGAACCATATCACACACAAATTTTGCTATTTACAAACATTTACTACGCAACAAAAGCTATCTATTCATGTATTAGGTACCGGGCTGAACGAATTTTTGAAAATCGATTTTGCCAGGATAACATTTCAAACGTTCCTCCAGCAAAATGTTTTTTCTCAAATAACATTAAAACTACAATTCACACAAACTTTGCTATTAGTAAACAAATTGCTCCTCATGATACACTAATTGTTTTTTATGGTCTCACCTCTCAAATGCACAACATTTTGCCAGGGTAACACACACTTTATTTTTTATTACAGATTGTCCAAAACTTTGAATTTGAGTGTTTAAACAAAGATGAGATAAAAGCAAACACTTCACAGGTTCTTGTGCCTAACAAAGATATTAAGTTGGCATTTTCATTGCGAAAACCAGATAATGAAATTATGGAGTAGGCCTCATATAAACAAAAGTGCTTTTATACTGATACTGAACTATGGAATAGCTGTGAATGGGCCAAGATATACCATCTTATTAGTCATATTGTAATGAGTCTGCTTTGACTGTTTTTCGTTATTGATATATAATAATTATAAGGTATGAAATTGTAAGGTTAGGAGACCTATTGATACACAATACTTTGAAGTGAATATAAGTTTAATTACATTAAAACTGTTTTAATACCTGTATATATAAAACAAAACTATTATTTACACTCTCACTAAGAAAAATACATTTTTAGTTGCAAATTCATAATTATACAATTTTATGTTACTGTGTGATGGATTGCCCAAAAAGACGAATGAATAGAATTTTATAACATGAAATCACAAAATGTTTACTGGTGGGTAAATCACTGGTTTAGATAAAAAAAAATTGCTATTATATTTAAATAAATGCAATATCCATGAATTAAAAACCTTAAAACTATATAAATACATCACATTATAAAACATTGCTACAAATGGCAGTTTTAATAGTTTTTTAATAACATTTTATTTTATTATAATCAAGCAATTAAAGCACAATGACAAATGATTTACGAAATTCCTGATTACGCAAATCAAGGACTTCTCGCTAACTAAATAATATCACTTTACCAACTGTCTCAGTATCATAGATTTGATATCTTCAAGCCATTGTTCCTTATACTCTAGGTTGAGTATGTTTCTAAAAGCTGTCGTGCGTTCTGATTCGCCCATTTTACCCGTTAGCAAGTAAGCAACTGATTCCACGCATAAGAAACCCATGCCTTCGCTTAGCGACCATACATATATTTTATCGGCAGAGTCCGGATTCAATTGAAACTGTAGGATAGCACTGCTCAGCAAGCCTTTCAGTTTATCAAATAAAAATCTATCTGCTAACAAAAGGACTTCTAAATTAGTTTCTAGTTTTTCAGCCATTGGGAAGACTTGGACGTCGCATCTGGTATTATTCAATCCAAAGTGCAATAAAGTAAATAGGTATTCTAATGCCGGTTTGGTTACATTCTTTAACCTTACACATTTTTCTACAGACTCCTTGAAACACCCCATTAACATGGCGCTGAAAACTTCGGAGTTTTGACACAGAAATACTCTGTTGGCTTTAACTGTTGTTAAATCGTCTAGTTCAAAAGTGACTATTTCATCAAGGGATAAGTTATCAAGTATAGGATCGTAGCTAACAAATATTTGGCCCGTAAATCTATTTTCAAGTACTTTAGGATCTTTTATGTGGACATTATTGGCTAGTTTTGCTAAAGCAGTTACGCAGTCTTGTATGTCTTCCTTAGACTCGCCTATTATTGCGAACAGCGAGTTCAGTGCACTGCAGTCGATCAAATATTTCTTGAGCGGTTTTTCGGTTCTGTGAACATTCGAAGTCGTTAGAATCATGAAGGTAAACTGTAATTATAATTAATTGTAATTGGCTTTACCTCACGATGTATGGTAATGTCAGTGACAGTGTTTGTTTCATGGACGAGCTGCCTTTCAGTAGTTGATAGCTAATTTCACCAATTCCATAACTAGATTCTGCTAATATTGTTAGTTGGCTCAATAACTTTGAACTCAGCCTTAAAATCTGTAAAGGATAAAAATGTAAGTTTATAAGCGCGACAGGATAATTTCAATTTGAGAGTTATGTTCTTACTCATAAGAGCGACATTACAAAAGCTCACAAAAAATAAGATAAAGAAAGAAAGAAAAAGTATTTATTGTGACTCGTACAGGAAGATCACAAACTAAACACAGTCAAAAATAAAAAAACAAGTTATATAAAAACCAAAAACAAAAAGAAACAGAAAGTCCTATACGAAGCCAGAAGGCCTCTCAGCATGATGCTGCGACATTAAAAAAATAAATTTCGCAACGCCAGTAGCTGATAGGGCCCGCTGTGATGTCACGGAAGATAAGGTTGGACTCACTTGTTTGCACTGCTGGCATTTAGTTGGCGGATGCTTAGAACTGACGGACATATTATGTAATCTAAGAGCTAATCTATGTTTCAATATACTCATTAGGCAGAGAGCATTGCTGAAAATAAAACATTTTTGAATTAGTGAAGGAATTAAACCAAATAAAATAAAAATTACACTTAAGGGTCTGCTCACGTTAAAGCGACAAAACGCGTCTTATTCACAGCGTCGCCGTCGCAACTTGAACTCCCATCAATTGATAAGAGAAAAGCGACAGATTTTTAATGGGAACTGGGCCAATTTGTTATTAAAGACTTTTTTTAAATACCTTAATACTCTGGCGAGAATGCGAGCGGCTCGTCCTAAAGGCCGCTTACACCTCTCTACGTAATCCAACAATGCGTTCAGGCACTCGCGCCCCGTCAACAGCTCAAGTGTCTGGTTCGGCACTGGCTCCTCACGTAGGGCGCCGAACGAGTTGCAAGCTCCATGGGATACCCGGAATAATAGGACTAACACGCATGCTATACGAGATGATTTCGTATTCGTGACGAGCTTGGAAACATCTGGAAAAGGTATTAATTTCGAAGTGCTGTACCTGTACTGTACCAGTAGTGTGTTTCGAATCGAACGATGACGATAAATAAATACTTAAAAAAAAATCAAGTATAAAGTAAAGTAAAAATATGATTTACATTAATAACAATCGAGGAAAGTTAAACTCTAACTGTAATGTAGACCTGCCTGATCTAGGTTTATGAAAAACCTGTGTTTCAGGCCATCAACGATGACAATGTAATAGTTATATGGATTCTATTATAAAATATCATATCGGTAATCAAAATTAACGGTATTACAACTGGTAGTAAAATTGGTAGTAACTAGGGCAACAAAGGTCCTAGCCACGTCGCCGTTCACATACTTATGTTTAGGACTCTTACAGATAGCAAGGAGGTATCTGAAGCCGTCGACTGTCTCGTTGGTCTCGTGGTCGTAAGCGCTACTGCTGAGCATGAGGTTCTGGGTTCGATTCCCAGGTCGGGCAAAGTGTTATTGTGTCTTTCTATCAGGAATTTCTAAAGCAGCCCGAAGTCTGGATTGCCTGGTTGATGGCAATACGCTCGCCCCCAATTATATTACTGGACTTACAACATAACTGGCGAAATGTGGGTGACAGCGGGTGTAATATAGGTACAGCTCTACTTAACCCTTGTGGGCTACAGGCATGATGTTATATTAAGAACAATATTTTATCGCAGGTTTTACCTTCCAAAGGTGCTTCTTCTTCTACACTTTCGTCGTCTTCCATGATCAGTTCATCGAGGTCGTGCACCATTTGCGCCGCGTCCAGCTCAGCGGCCGCACTGCTCACTCCCGCCAGGTCTACCGCCTCACCCTCGTTGTCGCTACACACGGGCGAGTAACGACCCGAAATTTCAGAGTCGGAACTGTCTGAAATTTAAATCGTAAGATGTTGTAAAATTAACCTTATACGTAAATCATAAGATCTAATATCGATTAACTAACAACGAAGTGGTACATAAAATGCCGACTGAGCGTTTCTTAATCGGTACTTCCATAAGGAAATATGTATTAAGAAACGAGTCATGGAGTAGACTGCGTACCTACTAAGATATGAATGCGATAGTAAATCTGTCTGTCGGTCTGTTACCTTAATGGTTGAACGGATTTCGATGATATTTGGCACAGGTAGACATGCAAAGCTATTCACAAACACTCAATAGGTTGTCGAATCGAAAATAATCCCCATAGTACGTTTCTGTAAGATAATTTCCGACCTCCACGCGACCGAAGCGGTAGGTAAAAGTAGTATAATTATTCTAGTACTTACCTTCTTTAATACTAAATGGTGAAGTAGGTCCTCCAGAACTACTTGGACTCCATTGATAGTCTGTCCAATAGGGAGACATTGAACTAGCTTCTCCTGAACTGACGCCCGATTCAGGACTCCAGTCCCATCTAGCCCGTTTATTGGTCGAAAACCCTCTATACTCAGGACTAAAACCAGACTGATAGCCATCTGAATATGGAGATAATGGACCATGGTCCCCTCTATCTGGACTCATAGAAACACGAGATCCTGATGCTTGAGGGTTTGTAGGCCACTCAGGACTTTTAGGTTCCCAATAAACACCAGCTGACCAGTCTTTGCTTGCCATTTTGATTAGTTGAGATTTCTAGAAAAAAATATATATAAGTATTAGGTATTGCTTTTCTGGTATTAGGTAGGTACTGGTCATATTATAGGGCGCCATCTCAAGGCACAGCGTGATTATCGTCGCGACTCTCTCGTCCATGGAGATGGCGCCTAAAATAGCTAAATGATTACCTTCTTGATTGCCTTTGGACTTTGAGATCGGGCTCTTTTGAGGCACTTACGTCGAAGTGGCGCCGACTCATCTTCACTCTGGCTGTCATCTGTCGCATCGCTGTCGACGGCATCAACAAATCCGACGATCATGTTATCTCTTTCTATCACCACCTTTAATTCGTCTTCGTTTTGGGAAGACAGTGGGCCTTTACGACGTGCAAACAAACTAACTTTACCTTCAGCATTACTTGAGCCTTCAGTGGATTGCAATTCAGTATCAGGTTTTATGTCTTTTGGACTTTCCTTGACTTTTTCTACAGCCTCGCATAACATTGATGTGTGTTCCAGGTTGGTATGTTCATAATTCATAGTAGTCAGATATGTGGTTAGTTCATCAGTAAGTAAGCTTACAAGACCTTCATTGACTAAAATCTGAAATGCTGTGGGTGAATGCATAGAAAATGTAATATGAAACTATGATATAAAAATGTTATTGTATCTCTAATGGTAACATTTTGTTTAAGCTGAGCTCAGTTGACACGAGGATACCAAATTCATGCGCAGAAGATATCTCGTCTCGCCTCGTCTGCGGTCCGAGCCAGCCCAGAAAAGATTCGCACGGACGCTTAGAACCAATAGCTAAAAGATTTACTACTTATTCATATTAAAAACACTCACAAGTATCATCAAAAACATATTGCAGAAGAGCGTGCATAGCGTGTGGGTTGACTCGTGCGGCTGCTACCAACAAGGGAAGGCCACCACAGTGACGCAAGCGTGATCGGTTTACTGACTCGCCGCTCAGCTGCGCCAAAGCATGAGCGGTGCCTTCCGGCCACAGGAAAACATCTGTAATTCAAAAATAAATGTTAAAGTAGTATAGTACATAATAGCGTTATGGGTTAACATGCTTGCGAGAATTTTACGCTCAATCATGTTAATCCCGTGCCGGAGTGATGCGGTACAAATCATATTCATGTCCCGTTTTAGTGCAATATGACGCGACGAGACGTATGGAGGTAGGCAGTAAGCATGAAGGAAGCTAAAAAAAAAGTGTTTCAGTGACTCTAAAGTTTAGTTCTCTTTTGTTATGGTAATGTATTGGGGATCATACCCAATTAAAAATGTAATATAAATGTCCTAATACCTGTACCTTTCTGCAGTGTGCTCACCAAGCACTCCACAAATCCCGCAATGCCCAGAAGAGGGCGACAGCTAGACAAGTAGCAAAGATTCATGAGACACTTCAATGCAAGAGATTCGAATTTCTTTGTTAGAGCTACAAGGCATTGATAACCCCTACCATCTCCTTGAATCTGGAAAATAAATAAGATATGAAGAAACAGTTGGCATGACAGTATGGATGTGTTGGGAGTTGGTAGTATGGAAATTGTAGTCAGAAACAACACTTTCTGGGCCATATCATGGATTTTACTGTAGTTAAAAATGTTATACCTATCAACTATCAACATACATTTTACAAGTAGTTGATTCATCATCATCATCATTTCAGCCGAAAGACGAAGACGACGTAGCAGTTCATAGGAGATAATAAAATGAAGACGACGTAGCAGTTCATAGGAGATAATAAAATGAAGACGACGTAGCAGTTCATAGGAGATAATAAAATGAAGACGACGTAGCAGTTCATAGGAGATAATAAAATGAAGACGACGTAGCAGTTCATAGGAGATAATAAAATGAAGACGACGTAGCAGTTCATAGGAGATAATAAAATGAAGACGACGTAGCAGTTCATAGGAGATAATAAAATGAAGACGACGTAGCAGTTCATAGGAGATAATAAAATGAAGACGACGTAGCAGTTCATAGGAGATAATAAAATGAAGACGACGTAGCAGTTCATAGGAGATAATAAAATGAAGACGACGTAGCAGTTCATAGGAGATAATAAAATGATCTTAGTGTAATTTTATTGAATAAAGTATTAATTTAGAAGAGTCAACTAATGAGTTAAGAATTCTATCAGACATATATTTTGGAGGCTGACCTGTTCAGCACATTGTGCAGTAGAATGTGTAGTAAAGTATCCCAAGCACTTCAGTATGCCAGTGATCAGTTCTTCCTGACTTTTCCTCAGGCCTTCAGTTTCACGGCCTGGAGTGGTTGATTTGATAATGCCAGCTGTTTCACATTCTGTTGTCAATAATATTGCTATGCAGCGCACTGAGTTCAAGCTAAGCATCTCATCTCTTTTCTCTGTTACCATCCACAGCTGCCTAGAGAAACAAAATATTTTATACTACACCATAACATTTTCTGTATAATCTTGTATTGCAAAAAAAGAAAAACAAGTTCTACTTTGAAGTGTGTGAGTAATGTTTTAATAACTCTACCAAGTACATATAAGTTACAGGTGTAACAGGGAGTTTGGATCTGCACAAGTATTCAGTAAAACTGAAACTCAGTTTTGCTGGATAATCTTTACTTGCATTCTGAAAATTAAATTATATAAAAAATTTATAGTAGTAAAATATTAGTTTAAAATTACCTAATGGCCCGCACAGCCATTGTGAGAGTAGGATAAGATGTATTCTTGTCTCTGTTCTCAATTAGTGTTACCAATGCAGTCACCGCTCCATGATTGTGTAAGCCATCTGCATTTGAATTCTTTTGTGCCAGATTGCCTATCACACGGCATGCTCTACCTACTATGCTATCACGGCATACTGTTTTTATTATGTTCACTAATGGTCCGAAGATGTATAATTTACCAACCTGAAATGATGTTGTCAACAAAACTTTAATAATACTCAAATATTACAACTTAATAAAATATGTAGGACAGTCAACCGCATAACAATGATATCAATTCGACATTGACAGCACCTTTATGTCGTAGCAGTACGGACGATTTTCGTAGTGCAAGTGTTACGACTGATGAGTGGTTGACTGTTTATATTTTTTTATTAATAATGAGTACCGTAATGACTCTTTTAGTAAATGTTCAATATCACATACCGCTAAGCTGCTTTCTTCTTCGAGACAGCAATTCCCAAGTATGCTTAACGTAACATCAAGTATTCTTTCATTCGGTTTGCGCAAATGTGGCAATAAACATTCTAAGCCACCACATTCCCGAAAAAGCTTTATTCCACTGTCGTTGGTAATGATTTTGCTTCTTATTTTCAGCAGGGTTTCTTGAACACGACTAGAAGATGAAGATTTCAGCCCTTCAATAATGGATTTGACATAATTTGGATCCATTTTCTTGCAAATATTAGGATTTTAATTTTAATAACAAAGTTTTGACATTTTCATTCTCCAATGTCCAGCTGATTTTGTCTATGATAATTTTTTTTTTGAGCCAGTTCCGCTGTGTAGAAATGGCAGAAATTCTCCATCTGGCTATTGAATTTAAAGAACGAAAATGTCTATGGTTGTTGATGTATTGAAGTTTTCATGACATCTGTGTTCTTCTTACATCTGTGGTAAATAAAAATGAAGAATTTGCAATGCGATGACAGAATTTGTTATACATTTTTTACACTGCTAAAATTACAAAATTAATTATATTTGATTGTATTGTAACATAAATTTGTCATGACATCGTTTTCTAAGAGATGAGTGTCTTCGGAGATTTTCAACGCGTGTGGGTGCAACGTTTTCCAGAGAGTGCATTACCAGCAGCTTGGGAAGAAGATGTCAGGGCCAATTTAGCTAAACACAAACAAAAAGTTGCTATATTGAGAGAAGAATTGGAGAAAGAAGAGTTTTACGTGGAGTATTTAGAAACATTGCTGTCAGATGTAGAGAAACATAAAGCTGCCGCAGAAGGCATCCGGACGGCTCCGCCCTCGGGGGGTGACGTGAACGATCTCGACGATAAGGCTTCTGATAGCAAGCAGGTAAATCTTTATGATATTTACTTAATATAGTTCAGTAATTTACACACAAAATAGGAGTATTGTTTATTTATTAATATTTCCCTTAAATACTTAATTGTCATACAATAATTATCTAATCAGTTCTACCATATTTATGTTATCGTTACCGAATCTAACACTATTTGCCTAATTAATAATGGAAATTTTAATTTAATTTTAAAACAAAACATGGAAAACTGATCAGTTTCACATTATATGTAATTAATTTAATGACTGTCCAGAAATCCCATATTATACTGGTGAACTGAATGTTAATCACCATTTATTTGTAAGACAATGAAATAATTATAAAAATCATGTTCTTGGAACTGGATCTATTACTTTTTCCTCTCTAACTTAATTTATGAACTTGGGATGATTCATGAAGATTCATGGATATAGCCTTGTGTGGTCTAATCATTACTACTTAAGTTCCTCTTTTAAAACAACACTCATTATCATAAACCTCCATTGTAGACAAAAATTGAGTTATATGTTAATTAATACAACCTTGTTCCTTGTGATGTAATTGTCACTCTCTCTGTTATGTGGGGACATCATTATCTTATAAATTGATACATACATTCTCCTGTATGAATGCTAAACCAATTATGTAAATAAAATACTTTCTAATAAGTTGTAAATAAAATCTGTTTCAGTAACATGTAAAATAAATATATGTATTTTTACAAGACCTATTTGGAAGAAAAAACACTAGGCTATTATTATCAATATAACTACAGTATCAGATTGCATATTATAATAATTTGATAATGTAGTGTATATTTTAGTTTTCATAAACAACCAATATTGATTGGCATATTTCAAAGGTGATCAATGATGGAGGAGAAACAGCATAGCTATTAACAATTAAGCACCTAAATATGAAATACAAAATGAATAACTTTTAATTTTGTTTATTATATTGTTATATTTTACATGGGTAAATAATTTAACAATGTAAATCTGAGATAGTTAAAATTCAGTTTTAAACCTCAGCTATGTGTGCTAGTAATAATAGTTTGATGAGTAATAAATAATAAAGGAGTAACAAAACATTATATTAGTCATGGAAAGACTATTGTGTTATTTGCCATAGGCTTGTAGTAAAATGTTACACCTTGTGAATATAGTTCAGCATTATATATGCAGTATTCATAACTGTGAGATAAATATTAATGTTATGGAAAAATTATCCACACATGAGTGCCAATTAATTAATATTTTATGCTAACTGTTAATTGATTTGTGAAGCGTGTGAAAGTAACAGTATGTTTGACCTGCTTCATGGCTGCTTAATATCTTGTAACATAAGAGTGTCTACAAATGGTTATACAACTACACTGAGGTGTGATGAATCATCAATGAGGATGTAAATAAGATGGCTGATATAAGGCTCTGAATACAAATAAGTTCCTATACTTATACATGCATACACTGAGGTGTTCAAGACATCCCATGATTTATGCTAGTGTTATTGTTGGGTCAATATGCTCAACCACTGAACTGAACCACTGATAGACTTCAAACTAAATACTGTTTATTTGTATAAATAAAAGTTACTCATTCAAACATATCTTTTGTGTGCTTTGTTGCATCATGAACTAATTTAGAGGAATAGGCATGACGCACTGTTAATTAGGAGAGTATGAGGTAAATGCCACATTGGCATTCATAAAACTTAATTAAGTACCCAGTTATTACAACTATTTAGATTGGCATAACATCCTCTTAGTTAATAGTATGAAAGCATTACTATTCAAGGCTGAATTATGTTTTATTCAGCATTCCATTATTTTTAATTGAAGTTTGTTTAATTAGATGTATTTTTTAGGGTTCCAACACTGATTTGTTACTGCAGACAAGTGAAGTAAGTCTAAACAGCAATAAAAGTGAAGACTCCACGCCTGAAAAGGTTGAATGTGAACCAGTGCAGCTCAGAAACAAGCCAGTCCGTATAACTGAGAGGAGCTCAGTAAACCAATGCATCAATGAATTATCAAACCTTGCTGCGGAGGCAGCACGGAGAAGATGTAATAGTGAAATAGTCCAGAGAACTGACATCAATCATGATCATGATAATGGTAATATTCTCTTGTTATTATGTTAAAGATTTTTTTTATATGAAGGGCTCTAAGCCCTTCATATAAAAAAAATCTATAAATCCTATTGTCTGGACTGTTAAGTTCTCAATTTGTTACTGTTAACTGTATAGTGTGCTTACTGTATTAAATATTACACCCAAATCCTTAAAGGGGTGAATTGAGGTGTCAAAAAATTCTGTGATCCACACGGATGAAGTTGTGGACAAAGTGCTAGTAATATCATAAACTATAAAGTGATCCCATTATTGCAGTAGCAGTAGAACAAACAAGTCCAAATCAAGCCAAAAACCGTCCAACGTCACAAACTGGTGATTTTGTAACAGTCATCGAAGTAAATGGTCTGAAATTAGCAGAAGCTTCCAAGAAGTCTGAAGAGTCCCAGCAGTCATCAGAAGGCAGTCCTGTTGATCCTGTGGCAGTTGCTAAGAAGAAAGTCCCACCCAAGTAAGTTAATTTTAAATCATGGGTTCTTTGGAAAATGTGTTACAAAATGGGGCTATCTATAGCTCAACCCTATTCTATTCATCCTTATCTTTATTTCTTTCTGTTTGATTGCTAAATGATTGAATCTCCCATAATGTTTTTGTTAAGTTCCTTCAAATAGCTGTTTTTTTTTTTTTTTTTATACATTGCCTCACACTTGGAATTACTCCTGTATCAGTAATACTGTTTTCTTTGATTCATGTCCAGGCCTCCACCAAAAGTGTTCAGTAAGCGTGGTGCTTCGTTACCAGAGACCGGGCTAGCAGAAGACAGTCCGCCTTCCTCACTGGGGCGTAGAATCCGCAATGCGGAATCACGCGAGTCCATTGCTAGTAGAGCGTCGACGCCCTCCATTAGTGAGAGAGTAAGTATTAACATAAAATTATTAATCCTTACATCTAACAAAGTTTTATTTCATTAGAAAATATTATTTAATTTAATTGTTGCAGTACCCCAAAAAATGAATTAGGGAATAAGTTGTTCGAGTGCCATAATTCAATATGTAAATAAATTTAATGAATTGTATGGCATGAGGATGCTGAAGTGTTGAGGAATAGGATATTGTACAGGGTATCTTGTTGATATTTTAATCTCAAAGGGCGTACTCTGCTTATGAACTGAGGACGATAGTAACCACTATCGTTTCCACCACTGGTTGCTACGTTACGTACGTTACGTTAAGCGTAATACTAATAGATTTTATAAGTCGCAACAATGTAGGAAATTCTGGACTCATCATCTCATTATAAATTTTAAATTGAATGAAATTAATTTTAATGGATTTAGACTTCAAATTTTGCACAATAGTTCCTTATGTAACAAAGGTAAGCACTAAGAAGGATTTTTTAAAATGCAAAAGGGGTTTAAATTGGGAGGAAAGTTTATAATTTTGGCCGATGGGAAATCCAATCAGGCGCTCAGCTTATTTCTACTAAAAGTGGTGCTTGTTTCAAAAAGTTATAAATAACCCCAAAACGTACTGTGTGTACATAAATAATAAAATAAATAAATAAATAAAATAAACGTTTTATTTTTTGTATTTGTGGTATATGGTATTTGAACCAAAAAGCCATGCACTGACTTAGGCGCAATCTCCACGGGCGAAAGTATCGCGGTAGTCACGCCATGCGCTGTGCCATCAAATTCAATAGAAACTCTATGGATCAATCTCCACACAGCGATATCATTGCGGAGAGAATTTGATGGCACGGCGAGAGGCGCGCATTACTTTCGCCTGTGGAGGTGGTGCCTTATGTGTTCTTCTATTTTTTTTCAGGTAAAAAGTTATGAATCGATCAACTCCCTATCTTCGGAGCGCAAGCGTTCTGGTGGAGCGGCGACACCCCGGTCCATCGATGAGGAAGGCACATCCACAACGCCGGACTTGGGCGACGCCACTGACGCTGATAAGTCAGCGCCTATATCGTTAGAAAGCATACCGGCTGCCGTGCCCGGCTCTGAAGACGAGCCATACTATGATCAAGTGCCCGTTGACATAAATGATGGCGAATACGTTTATATACAAGCAGGTGAGCAATAGTACCACAAACACGACATAAAGTACGACAAAAATAGAATACTATTATAAATTCCCATGAGTCTTGTGGTAACCTTGGCCTTAATTTGGTTATGACAAAATACAACTGCGTCAAAATAGGTTATTAATGTTAAATCGAGAATGTATTGTAATGAATAAATACGTGGAAAACCTTAAAAGTAATCGTGTTTCATGAAAGTTATAATTAGAATAATAAACTAAGTTGATTTTGTCAAGAGCTGTGGTTGCCCAGTGGTAATGGCTTCGACTAACGAGTAGGCAGGCACGCACTTTATTTCATCACCACTGCTTTTTAAAACGGTGAAACTCATAAGAAAAGCATGACCTAGTACCGAAAATTCAAAGACATGTGATATCCAGCATCCAGTACTGGGCCGGGGTGGCGGATTATTATGGTTTGCTCCCTTTTAAAGAGAGGAGGCCGACATCCTAGCAGAGGGGAAGTTATAGGCTGACTATGTGTTGTGTTCCTAAGGTGGCACGGGCTCCAGCACAGAAGATGGGTCGAGCGGCACGAGCACGCTGCCGCTGGGCCCGCCCGCGCCGGCCGCGCCCGCGCCGCCCAGCGCGCCGCGCGCGCCCGACTCGCCGCCCTGCGCCACCGCGCCCAACTACGTCAACATACACTACTTCCTGCAGTAAGTTACCTATTGTACTCGACCGTTAAGAGGCTAATACAGTTTTACACAGAAATAATGTCTATGAGTGACAGAGAGCCGAGTACTGTAAATATTACTTTCGGCGGGTGTCCATCGCGTCTCCAAGAACGACATGACTTTGCGATACATTCATTAGCTGCGGGCCGGGTGTCTACCGAACGTCTGCATGCGACGGCTATTGTCATCTCGGATTCTCGGCCACGAGATTAGTAGTTCGTCGGCCGGTGATCGTTACGGGCCGGCTATCCACTACACCCGAGATGGCTGGTGCACCGTTTTTGTTTTATGTTGGATGCATCGAAAAAGCGCAGATACAGCGGACATACGATTGCCGTCCCGTCGTTCTGAAGTAATATCGTATCTCGATTAACTTCTATTTGGATCCTGTTTCAACATATATGTAATGAACCATCCTGTACTGTATTGTATTGGTCAGATTTCATATCTATATATCTTTTCCTTTTAAAGAAAAGGAGGTGATGGTACTGAAATAAGCGACACGGTGTCCGAGTTGGCAGATTCGAGCGATACTCCCCTTCTCCTGAGGACCATATCTTCGGACACAGAAGCCAGTGCCACACCGCCGGCGCTGAGGAAACTGCACACTCAGGTAAAACTTGATCATCATCTACATCCCTTCACCCAATGCTGGGCACATATAGTTCTCTCTTTGATAGTACCATTTTCCAAACTCCTGCATGAAATAATTGTTCGTGAGCGTCGGCTCGCTAACAAACTATTAGGGAAAACTGCATATTATATGTAAGCATGTTGATGCTTGCATATAATATATTTTAGGCAGATGTAGTCGGTGTAAAATCAGAGAAATTAATTGATATGGAAATTGACTAGGTACCAACTCAATCTGTCTGTTTATTCAAATCATAACTGTCATTCTTTCACAGCTGTATGAAATAGCACGCAAATTGACGTAGGGCGTTAATTTGTTTAACAAATAATTTAACTGACTATGTGATATAAAACAACAATAACTGAAGAATTATTTTATAATTTTGTAACTTAGAATTGTAACAAGGAAAGGAGAAATTAAAATACGTTTAATTATCTTAATTTATTAAAAGAAACACGAATTGCGTGAGTGAATTAAGATTAGTTCTCTGTGCCATGTATTGTGGATATTACATGTAACACCAAAAAAAAAAACAATAAATTATTTTTTAATAATATGCAAGGGTAATTAATATAGCTGAATTAATCTGCATGGCTGGGTATGACTTCATGATAATCTTCATGCTCTAACACTCAAGTTAAAACAAACACAATATAAGAATGACTTAACTAAGCTTACGTCCCTTATCTAGAAATGACACAGGTGATAAGAAAGCCTCGTAGAATTTTCACATACTTCGCCTTCCGTCGGTTGTTATAATCGCAGGCGTTCCTTTTTTTGTTTTGTTAAACGATTCGACGACCAAGTCTGTTTTCTGTATTACTAGGAAGTTATTCATTGTTTTGCACATTACATAGTGCACTCCAAAGGAGTACAGATAACAATATTTTTAAAAGAACTATTTATGTTTTATTAATTATATTTCCGGTCAGTTCTTGGTTTATTTGACCTGCAAAAGAGAACAAAAACATTAAAAAACACGTGATACCTCTTGCATGCCGCACAATAAAATTTTCATTGTGTCTCGCATAGATCTACGTTCCGGAGTTCGGTATACCCCGGGTTAGGTAAAGGACAACTACGAATAAAAACGAAACACAATAAGAATACTTCCCAAAGGCCTGTTGGACAAATCCGTAAACATATTTTCTGATATTAAAAAATGGGGCAGAATTTGTATGAAATTTATCAGCCAAACAGTCAGTCATGTTCGCTGGAACTTATCAAATTGGTAATCCGGCCATAAAGTTTTAAAATTAGATTAGTATTTTTGATTATAGCAACATCATTCCCGTAACTAGAAATGAGATGAAGGCTACTATTTAATAATCTAATGTTGATGACATGAGGATTATATGAGACTTGAAATGGTCTAAGTATGCATCAGAACTGCTCGAAATATGCATCAATATCGCCAAAAAACTGCAAAAATATGCAACATCAATACAATTTTTTTTTAAATCTGCGTATTTCTCAACAATATAAGATACTTATTATTACCATTTTTGTTCTTAAAAATGTAAATAATAGGACGTAGGTACTATACTATGTTTCAAATTCTCAATATTAAGATTGTGCCTTTTATAACCTAAAGTATTTTCATAATTAGGCAGTATATGTTTAACATTTAGGTGCTATATTTGCAGGTATCAAATTAGAAATGTAGGTATGTATACGTATTCAATTAAGTTTATGTTCATTTTGTTGTTCATTTTTTTTGTAGAAGATATCAGTATAAATTATTGAAAATATGCACGATCGAGTAGATTTTAAGTAAAATATGCAAATGCATATACGATGCATTATCTGTATAAAATCGGTCTGTATTCATAACAAATTGTTTCACAAAATACATCTAACAATAGAATGCAGCATAAAATGACCTTAAAGCTCACCTGGGTTTTATAAATAGTCGGATCTTCTTTGCTTATAGAATGTTTTTCCAGCTTTAGTTTGTTTACAGTTGATGATAGAGCTGCTTCTAGTTCTAGAGGATGTTCTTCAACTGTCGAGTTATGGTCATTTTCTTGTGTGTTATTACCCAAAGAAGTAACATTATATACTTCTGTAGGTTTACTCGGTATAATCTCTTTTGGTGTCGTCTCTGTTGTCTTTCGCACTGTGAGTTCATCAGAATCAGTTATGATATTATATTCTCTGCATTCTCCTTTAAAATTTGTATCGTAAATATTACAGGTAATGTTCCTACATTGGGTCTTATCGCATTTCATTGTATTACAAGTTTGATCGTTACACCAAATTGTAACATTGTGGCCTCTAATGTCTACAACGTCGTTAGGGTTGTTCGTCGTGGATCCTAAAAGTTGTCCAGCCACAGGTTGTTCGGTTTCCCCTGAACTCCACCAAGAAAAAGGATATGTTATCCAACTCCATATATAGGTCCCGATCCCGCGGCCCTCTGTTACCTCATCTGCAAGCAACATTGTCAGTATACAAAAATGTAGTGGCATTTCACAACAGTAAAACTTCATCTAATATATCTATACTAATAATAAAGCTGAAGATTTTGTTTGAACGCGCTAACCTCTGGAACTACCAGTCGGATTTGAAAAAATATTTTTGCATTTTTTAGGCCAATTCTTGAGGAAGGCTTTAGGCTACTTAACATCGCGCTAGGACCCTTAGGAGGCAAGCAAAAACACAAAATAAATAAAAAATCTAAGCGAAAATGAAATAATAGGCGATGCGATGCGACCGGATGGGTCGGGGGAATAAGAAATTTCACTCAGACGAAGTCGCGGGCAGGAGGCTGTTAATTTATTTTTACAAAAAAAAAATTGTGTCTTTATGAGGTACGGAACCCTAGAAAAAAACTTTAAATAAAAAAAGGTTATTGAGTTTTACTTACTTCCTGTGGTTGGTTTGCTTAAGCAATTATGCACGAAACACAAGAAAAAAAACACGACAAATGTTTTAGAAACCAGCATGGCGACGGCTAGTACGGATATTCTTAACGGGAATAATTGTTTAAACAGTCCCGTCTCGCCTTTTATACTTACTTCAAGTAGTATTTTATTATCTTCGAGATAAGACCCTGTAGCCCTGTAGGGAATGTTTACTTAATGAGCGAGGAACGACCATACTTAAGGCCTTCAAACTTCACCATAGTGTAAGTAAGTGTTTATGATGTAAATAAAATTAAATAACATTTGAATTAATGTTTTGATAGGCAGCCGAATTTTTTTTTCGCTACTTTGTCAGAAAGTATGTGTCATATTTTTCGCAGTGCGTAGTTTTTTCATCATTATGACTACGTATGTTACTTCACATAGAATACAATTTACTTTAACATTTGGGCATGCCAAAAATTTACATATACATACATAGTTCCAGTAGGATGATTTTGTTGTCCGTCCGTCTGTCTGTCTGTCAAGACCCTTTTTCTCAGGAACGCGTGGAGGTATCAAGCTGGAATTTATATTAAATACTCAGGTCTACTGACCCTTGGAGCTGTGAAAAAATCAAACTTCTAAGCCAACGCAATCAAAAGATACAGCCGTTTATGCCGCAAATTTCCGCAAATTTTCGACACTTGCAAGGGAACCAAAACCTACAGGGTACTTCCCGTGAACTCAGAATCTTGAAATTTGGTACGAAGCAACGTCTTATAGCACAGATAAAGGAAAAATGGCGAAAACCGTAAATTTTTTGTTACATACCTACAAATTCGTACGGAACCCTCGGTGCGCGAGTCCGACTCGCACTTTACCGGTTTTTGTGCTATCATACTGCGAATTTCCTTGATAAGACCGTCTATGATTATAACACAATTCGAATGCTCATTGTCCACATATTTCAAAGGTGAAATACGTGGTAAAGGTGTAAAAGGACTTAAAATGAGAACTTTCGAAATGTCATTTAATTTTACGTCACCATTGGAATCAAATTCCACAACTTTCAGATTTAACTTGTTTCTTGTTCTCCAAGGATTCAAATACGTTTCTTCATTAATCTATTACATACAAATACCATTAATGGAAATAGTTGTCATAATACATATTTTCATTTGTAATTAGCCAAGAATAGACTTTATCAACAGTAAAATATCATTAATAAAATACATAATCTAAGCAATATATATTTTTGTTGCAAATTAGATCATTTGCCACTTTCTATACCCAGTGGTAGTTGATGGCTCCCACAGCAATGGTGACTATAGACACTGGTTCGCGAGAAGTTCACACTAGGTGTTATAATATTCCGTATGAGAATTAGGTGCATTATATTAACCGCGTATCCGTTTTAAATACCGAATTTAATATGATTAAAGTTAGCTGTTCTAATAATGTAAGAACGCATCATTATACAAAAAACTACACACACAAAACTTTCGCGAGTTAAGAAAATATTAATATTTGTGTGTTATGTTCAATGTCCTTTGTTATTCAATCTGTCTAAATTCTAAGGGAACTCACTATATAGGCATGTCTTATTTGCACAGTTCATTGAGTGGCAAATTTTCTGAGAGCAAAATGTCAAAACTCCACGAATGTATTTTCTCACGAAAGACATGACAGCTGGCGCGACTGTGACAACATCGTTCCAATCGATGTCACCAAATATAGCCTGCTTTGGTGTGATTACGTGAGTGAATTAGGATTAGTTCTCTCTGCCATATTTGTGGATAAAAACAAGTTAATATTACACAAAAAAAAACTTTTTATTTTTTTTATTTAATGCAACGAGTACCTAATAAGTTTCTTAATAATTAATATAGGGAATATGCACGGCTGGGTATGTCTTAATGATATTATTATCTTCATGCTCTAACACTCAAGTTAAAACAAACACAATATAAGTATGACTTAACTAAGCTTACGTCGCTTATCTAGAAATGACACAGGTGATAAGAAAGCCTCGTAGAATTTAACTATTCGACGACCAAGTCCATTTTCTTTATTACTTGGAAGTTATTAATTCGTTTGCACATTACACAGTGCACTCCAAAGAAGTACAGATAACAACAATTTTTAAATAACTATTTATGTTTTAAGTTCCGGTCAGTCCTTGGTTCATTTAGACCTGCAAAAGAATAACAAGAATATTAAAAAATACATATGATACCTCTTGCATGTCATAGACATAGGCACGATAATTTTTTTTATCGTGCCTCGCGTAGTTCTACTTTCCGCAGTTCGGTATACCTCAGGTTAGGTACAGCGGGGTAATTGCGTATCAGTAGCAATGGGTTTCATTTTGCCAGGTCAACAACATTAATTGCGTTATCAACAAAGGGAAGTAGACACATTTTTGGAACATATAAGTAATGGATGCCTTCAAAATGATTCAGAATGAGATTGATAATGTGTTACACAATTAGGGTGCCAGACAACTACAAAAATATTGTTTTAATGTTGTAACAAAAACAGCAAACAATAAAAAAATTACTGTAGAATACTTTCCAAATGTCAGCTTGAAAACACACTTTCTTACAGTAAAAAATGGGGCAGAATTTGTAAGTATTTATCAGCCAAACGGTCAGTCAGTTTTTTTAAATAAAAGAAAGAAAAGAAATAAAGAAAAGTCATGTTCGCTGAAACTTATCAAGTGGGTAATCCGGTTATAACGTTTTAAGATAAGGCCAGTATTTTCGATTATAGCGACATCGTTCCCGTAACTAGAAATGAGATGAAGGCTGCTATTCAATAATCTAATGTTGATGACATGAGGATTATATGAAACTTGAAATGGTCTAAGTATGCATCAGAACTGCTCGAAACATGCAACACAAAAAGTGCAAAAGTGTGCAACATCAATGCAACAAAACAACTTTTTTTTTATTAATAGAAATCTGCAAATTCTCAATGAGATAATATAATTTCCTTTATTTCATCTAAGTACTTATACATTACATTTTTGAATATTTTTATAAACAAAAACATTAAAAAAAAACAAGAAATATTTACTATTACATTTTATTGTTTTTAATGTTAATAATAGTAAATACTCTTCCAAAATCTTAATAGTACGGTTGTGCCTTTATCACTTGAAAGTATTTTGATAATAAGGCAGTATTTAAGTGCTATATTTGCAGGTATCAAATAAGAAATGTAGGTATGTATTCAATTATGTTTATGTAAATTTTTGTAGGTAGATATCAGTTTAAATTATAGAAAATATGCACGATTAGTAGATTTTAGGTATAATGTGCAAATGTATATATGATGCATTTGTATGAAACCGGTCTCTTTTTATAATAAATGGTTTCACAAAATAACCATTACAATCAACAATAGAATGCAGCATAAAATTACCTTATGGCTCACCTGGGTTTTATAAATAGTCGGATCTTCTTTGCTTCCAGAATGTGTTTCCAGCTTTAGTATGTTTACAGTTGACGATAGAGCTGCTTCTAGTTTGTAGAGGATGCTCTTCAACCGTTGAGTTATTGTCATTTTCTTGAGTGTTATTAGCTAAAGATGTAACATTTTATATTTCTGTAGGTTTAGTCGGGATAATCTGTTTTGGTGTCGTCTCTGTGGTCCGCACTGTGAGTTCATTACCCAAAGTAGTAACATTATACACTTCTGTAGGTTTACTCGGTATAATCTCTTTTGGTGTCGTCTCTGTTGTCTTTCGCACTGTGAGTTCATCAGAATCAGTTATGATATTATATTCTCTGCATTCTCCTTTAAAATTTGTATCGTAAATATTACAGGTAATGTTACATTGGGTCTTATCGCATTTCATTGTATTACAAGTTTGGTCGTTACACCAAATTGTAACATTGTGGCCTCTAATGTCTACAACGTCGTTAGGGCTGTTCGTCGTGGATCCTAAAATTTGTCCAGCCACAGGTTGTTCGGTTTCCCCTGAACTCCACCAAGAAAAAGGATATGTTATCCAGCTCCATATATAGGTCCCGATCCCGCGGCCCTCTGTTACCTCATCTGCAAGCAACATTGTCAGTATACAAAAATGTAGTGGCATTTCACAACAGTAAAACTACATCTAATATATCTATACTAATAATAAAGCTGAAGATTTCGTTTGAACGCGCTAACCTCTGGAACTACCAGTCGGATTTGAAAATATATTTTTGCATTTTTAGGCCAATTCTTGAGGAAGGCTTTAGGCTACTTTACATCGCGCTAGGACCCTTAGGAGGCATGCAAAAACAATAAATAAAAAAAAAATCTAAGGGAAAATGAAGTAATAGGCGATGCGATGCGACCGGAAGGGTCGGGGGAACAAGAAATTTCACTGAGACGAAGTCGCGGGCAGGAGGTTGTTATATTATTTTTACAAAAAAAAAAATGTGTCTTTATGAGGTACGGGAACCCTAGAAAAAAACTTTAAATAAAAAAAGGTTATTGAGTTTTACTTACTTCCTGTGGTTGGTTTGCTTAAGCAATTATGCACGAAACACAAGAACAAAAACACGACAAATGTTTTAGAAACCAGCATGGCGACGGCTAGTACGGATATTCTTAACGGGAATAATTGTTTAATCAGTCCCGTCTCGCCTTTTTATACTTACTTCAACTAAGTACATTAATATCTTCAAGATAAGACCACGTAGGGAATCTTTAATTAATGAGCGAGGCACCTTTACCATAGTTTAACTAAGGGTTTAAGATGTAAATAAAATTTAATAACATCTGAATTAATATTTTTATAGACTGCTGAAATTTTTGGAATTAAGTTCTTTAACGGAGCGTGCGGTAGGAGTAAACTTGGAGAAATCGTCACGTAACGAAAAAGCGTTATGCCCCCTCCATGTGACTTTTTATTATATATAAGTAAAAGAGAAAAAAGAGATAGTTTTCATGGTTTTCGAGGGTGCTGAAGCCGATAGTGAGATCAAAATGAAAGTCCAAGATGGCGGCTGAATAAAATTTTAAAATTTTTCGTCATGGGTATCGTTTTCATGGTTTTCGAGGGTACTGAAGCCGATAGTGAGGTCAAAATGAAAATCCATGATGGTGGCTGCAAAAATTTTCAAATTTTCTTCATGGGTTTCGTTTTCATGGTTTTCGAGGGTGCTGCAGCCGATAGTGAGGTCAAAATGAAAACCAAAGATGGTGGCTGCAAAAATGTTAAATTTTTCGTCATAGGTATCGTTTTCGTGGTTCCCCCGACCCCACACGTTGTTTATTCACTACTTTGTCAGATAGGACGTGTCATATTTTTCGCAGTGCGTAGTGTATCCATCATTATTATTACGCATATTAACTTCACATAGAATACAATTTACTTTAATATTTGGGCATGCCAAAAATCTGCATATTGTTCCAGTTTTATTGCACCGGGTTAGAACTTTCAATCTGGTCTTCTTTTTTTGTGCTATCATACTGCGAATTTCCTTGATAAGACCGTCTATGATTATAACACTATTCGAATGCTCATTGTCCACATATTTCAAAGGTGAAATACGTGGTAAAGGTGTAAAAGGACTTAAAATGTGAACTTTCGAAATGTCCTTTAATTTTACGTCACCATTGGAATCAAATTCCACAACTTTCAGATTTAACTTGTTTCTTGTTCTCCAAGGATTCAAATACGTTTCTTCATCAATCTATTACATACAAATACCATTATATATGGAAATAGTTGTCATACAAAATACATATTTTCATTTTTAATTAGCCAAGAATAGCCTTTAAGCAGCAGTAAAATATCATTAATAAAATACATAATCTGTATTCACTGATGCATCGAACGCGGGTCAGTAACAATAGTATGCTGAAAGTAGTGGCGGAGAGTCCTTACTACCCAGTTTTGAGGCATTTTGTGGAGAGGATGGTCAACTAGGTAGCTGATCCCTGGCTTGATTGTTCTTTGAACAACCTGCCTCGGACATTTAATTCGTTGTGTGTTACCGGCGTTGATTGTGTGTTTTGTATTACTAGCATTAGTTATAAGGTATTTAAAAAAAAAAAATCTACGCACTTGAAACTTTCTCGAGATAAGCAAAAAATAATATTTACCGGAAAAGCAACAGCCGAATTTAATATTGACGGAATCGTAACGCAAAACAAAATATTCAATTGTAAAATGAAACTTAGCACCATTTTGTTGAAATGCGAACGAATAAAAGTCGTCCAACGTCCTACTACTTACTTATCAAAGCACTAAAGTATAGGAAAACGCGTGCATTTTATAAACAAACGATTCTTCAAATCGGTTTATTTATTAAACATAAGAACTTACATAATTTTAACGGCCTTAACATTCGAACAATGCCCTGCTGTGTTTAACTCCTTGATAGAACATCGAGATTTCGCAAAGTTCTTTTTAGATGCGACGAGCGTGATACATTTGACATTAATGCAAAACGTCGCCTTTCCAAATATTTTCCCCAACATTTTGTTTTGCAAGATATCTACTATTTCAAAAGCCACATTAGAAGGCAAATCCATGATTGACTCCATCGATGCTACGCTATCTGAAAAAATAACGGAAATAATATTAATATAACCATTCATATCACACATACATAATCAGCCTATAATAGCTATAACTATATCTACGTAAAAATGTTAGGTCTTAAAAAAATATATAAAAATCAATTGTAAGATATAATACCTGTACTGTTGGTCCCGGCACAATGTCCTCTGTTATTCAATCTATCTAAGGGAACACACACTCTATGCAGACATATCTTATTTGCACAGTTCATCGAGTGGCAGACTTTCTGAGAGCAAAATGTCAATACTCCACGAATGTATTTGCCCACAAAAGACATGAAAGCTGGTGCGACCGTGGCGACATCGTCCCAATCAACGTCACCAAATATAGCTTGCTCGAGTACTCTGGTATGATTCTGACGAATTGTATCTTTACTCATGTTTAGCTTTGTCTTCTTGTGTTCATTTTCCAGTATCATAGTTGTGATATTTTTAGATTTAACATCTCCTTTGTTTCTAGTTACATTTGGCCAATACAACAACTCTACATCACTCAGTAGGTTTTTGTCAGCTTTTTTCCCGAAATTTCTTTCTTTAGTCATATTGGTTATTGCTGGCTGTAAAGCTTTCGGTGTCGAATGACTTTTACTAGTGGTTACATTAACATTGGATACATCGCGTTTTTTGCGAATTGCAGTAGTCACGTTAGTGATCTTTCTCGGTAAATCAGTTTCGATACTATTTTCAATTTTGTGTGTATCTTCTGTTCCATTATAAGAATTATTTGAAATATTGACCATCAAATAAAGACTTTCTTCGGTCTGAGTTTCTTTTAAAATATCGTCAGTTTTATTCATAATGGCGTTAATTTCAAATTGCAACACATTTGAAGGTGAGGTGAAGTTTGTATCATTAGTTACATTATTGGTAATTTCGTTCTTAAATGTATTGCTGATGTTATCACTAAAGTGATTGGGGAACAATGGTTGCTGCTCTACCTTTATATTGTGGAAAGTTATAACTTTCTTTCGATGTTTCTTACTATTATTGTTAGTCCTAGACTTCTTTTTTTTATGGATTGTTATTTTGTGTAATGGGTTAGAATCATCTTTACTGTACTTTGCGGCTTTTTTGTATCCAAAAAGTTCCATGGGTACAGGGAAATTGAAATATGGAAATGGTAAATTCATCCCTGTTGTTAGCTCTTTAGATACTCCGTCATCCTGTTCAAACATTCTATCACGATTGTGAACTTTATAATATTTTCCCATAATATCTTGTGGTTTTGGTAGTTCAAGATCAATTTTAATGCGGATGTTTAACGTATTGTCGGGTAACATTTCTTTCATATTATCATCAATTAAGTGTTCCGATTTTTTTATAGCATTTTCATATGGTGAAGGATGTTGCAATACGTTCTTTTTTTGGTCATCTATTGGACGTATTTGTTCCATAGGGTCATGCCACATTGGCTCAAAACGTACTAAGCACTGCTTGCAGCCACAATCGCAAGGAATGTGATTGTTTTTACAATAGCACGATGATTTCATGGGCTCGAAAGACGATTTATACATAACAGGAGATAAGTCCACTGTTTTTTTTTCATTGAACATAAAGTTTTCAAGTGGTAAAAGTTCATCACGATTTCCTTTTGGGAGTGTTGACGTATCTGGTTTATTCATATATTTTCCTTTCGAATTAACGGGTATGAATACGTCTAAAGGACTACCGTACGATGTTGGTGGGAATTTATATGCACCGGGATTGTAGAAGCCGTTAGCATACAAGTATTCGTCATGTTTAAAACCTACACCACTAGATTTAGCCTTTATATATTGATCGTGGCGTGGTAGAAGTGGTACTTTGTTTTTCGTTTTAGATTTTTCTATGTAATTCTTTCTCTGTTTGTGTGCCTTTTCCAAATAATGCTGATATTCAGAGAGCAAATTTTCAATGGCTTCATCACTTTGACTTTCGCTGTTCGATATGCTCCCGAACATATCAAACGGTGAAACCTGTAAACATTACAAATACATTTACAAAGCGTATCTCGATATTATCACCCCAAAATAAAGATAGGTAGGTACGGTCACCAAAGGAGATAAGTAACCAGGGCCGTCGGATATATGAAGTTGAAATGTTGTAAGACCCCGATGGATGTTTTCGAATTAATTTATCAAATTAAATTTCATTCGAAAAAATCCATCGGTTTCTTACTAAAATTCAACTATATCCGACGACCCTGGTTACTTATCTCCTTTGGCGACTGTACATTAATACTTACACCATTGTTTCCAAAGTCATTTATTATATCAGCGATATCACTGTAGATAATAGTATCGTAAAATGGACTCACTTCAATTCGATTAGATTCGGAACCTAGAAGTAAACGAGATTCATTCAAGTTAATTAATCCTTTTAATAACATTATTTATCATAAGACATTTGACTTACTTTCTGAATCATAGCAGTAAATGGTACCTAAGAGAAACACAAAACTGGAAACTAATATAATTTTCATGATTCGCATGCCATGAAGAAATCCAAAAGAATGATTGAAAATGAAGTGGTACTGGTGGTAATAGTTTTAATGTTTACCTTTTTAAGTTGAATGTTACTCCAAACAAAAGTTTAATTGGCTATTGTGTACTCTTGCGAAAGTAGTTATACAACTTACCTGATTACGATTTTAAATTGCTATTTAGGTATTTTTGGATTGGAATAATTTATTTAATTATTTTCAGGAGTCGACTGGCAACAATGCGGAAGCGGAGCGTCTGACTATGCACCGTTGTATAATAACGAGTATCATTGAGAGTGAAACCGTTTATGTTGAATGTCTTTACGTTATGGAGAAGGTACTATCATTTGAATTTGTTTTACTATCTTTGATTGTATTCTAATGATTTTGTCCTAATCTGATTACAGGCAACCAGTCTAGTCATCTGTTCAGTAATATACTAAATACATTTTGGGAACTAGAAAAAAGCCTGTAGGACATTTTAAAATACCCTCATTTTTCGAACCCCGTAATGGATTAAAATAAATATTGTGATGGTAAAATATAATCTTGATATGCAATGATATTATAAGTAAAAAGAGGTAGACAGGTTACCTACCCAACATCATACTATTAGATGATACGTGAAAATAGAACGGCATGTCTTAATAATCGGGAGCGAAAAAGAGACAACACGATACACGTAACTAGGCTAATTAGCCAAGTTTTGACGTGCCGCTTGCGGAGCGTGTGTAACCTATCTACCTCATTTTTACTTATAATATCATTGTTGTTATGTGTATCATCCGGATGGACGGACATGACGAAATGGGTTTTGTTTTTGCCATGGAACCCTACAAAGTATCCAACTTGAGATTTTTGACACCTACAGTTTTTTTTTAAATGTATGTTCAAAATCAGTAATAAATAAATACATTTTATGGACATCAATCATCAATACTAGAACAGACAACAGGATACGATAAAAAGCTTTAATTTTACTAACAAAGTATATGATCTACGTTAGTCCGTACCGCCATGAATTTCAGTTCCCTGCATTTTTATATGTCGACAGCCTTGTCCCACTTACTGCTGAGTATAGGCCTCCTCCCTTTTCTGCCACGCTTTCTTGGTCTCTGCAAGTCTCAACCAGAGGGCCAATTCTTGCAATTTTAAGAACGTTCAAAGTCTGATCTGTCTCAATCTGTCAAAAATGCCTATAATTTCCCTACATTTTTGACAAGTTTTTGACATTGATTGTCGCCGAGATGAGATTGCGACCAGATTTTGAACGTTTTTAACTACGAGAATTGAACTTCAGGTTTTACTCGCAATCTTCTGAATGTCATCTGTTGTCTGTTGGTCTGCCAACACTCCTACCGACTCTCGGCAACCATTTATTGAGGGCTCTAATCCACCACGTCTAGCCAAGTGTCCTGCCCAACTCCATTTCAGAGCCGTTACCTGTATTCGACATCTTGCACTTAAATCCTAGATCGGATTTCTGAATTACGTACTCGCGGCCTTTTAATGATAAGCCTTTCATGGCGCGCTCCATAGCCCCGTTGTGCAACCTTGATTTTGTACATAGTGTGTCTGTCTGTGAATGTCATGGTAGGAAAAACACATTGTTCATAAAGTTTGGTTTTCATGCGTAGCACAAAATTTGTATTTGCATTTAGGTACTTAAATTTACTAGTCAGGAAGGGTTTCTGATTACTGAAAACACTTTCAAAATATAACATTGAGCTGGTCTTCAAATGTATTTATTGTCTTTACAGTATATGAACGCAATAAAAGCGACTCTGTCGACATCGCAGCCGGTTATAACTGAAGAAGAATTTAATACAATTTTCTACAAAATATCTGAACTACACGAGTTACATAAGAACTTCCTCGAGGGATTGAAAGCAGCTGTCGCTAGTTGGGAAGAGCCTCTATCTGTAGGGATACATTTCAAGAAAATGGTAAGGAATACATCATGTCGTAGTAATCCCCCCCACTCCAAATCAATAGTACCAACTGTAGAATCAAATAACCTACTACTAAGCACTGGACCGTTCTGGTACCGCCTTATGAAGAACTAAATATGTTAAAACTAAAATGTTAGGAATAGAACGAGCTCAAAGGCTGATTCTAAAAGTTGGCCTTACTAAACCTCGACTCTTCCCCACTGCAGCACTATATCATGAAGCTGAGGTTTTGACTGTTAGACAAATTTACATACTAATACTATACTCCGGCAACATTCAGATCCAACCTCTTTTGATTATTCTAAATTAACCACTAGGAGGCAGTATTTTATATGTAACACCACTAAATCTAATACAGAGTTGCCCAATAATTTTATACTTTTCGAGGACCTAGACTTTACAATAAATTAAATAAAGAATTAAATATTTTCAAGTACAATAAAACTAAATGTAAAAGCATAATATCTAACTGGCTACTAAAATTAGACTACTCAAAAACAGAAGAGCTGCTCGTTGTAAAAACATGATAGAAATGTTATAAAGTAACCAATCCCATACCTCCTGCATCCAGACAGCTACTCAGACATGAATACGCTCATATCCTCACCTTGCACGCCTCACTCACACACCACACACACACACCCCCGCTTACAACGCGAACTACACTACACACACATTTTATGTTTTTTTTTTCTTTTTGTTTAAGTTATTAGTATTATTTTTTAATGTTTCTTTGTTTTCCTTCTCTTTCAACAAATTGATTATATCTATATATCATATCTATACTGTTGCTACTATTGTTATGATGCTATTTTTCCTGTAGGGGGGAGTCACTGGTCACAAATACAGGCCACGGCTTAGTTTAGGCACCAGTCTCGCACAAATAAACACTGTAATTATTATTTTTCCGTTGTTAAGTTTTGGTTGATGGATGTTATTTGTGGAAGAAAATAAACATTATTATGATTACTAAAAAAAAAAAAAAATAGACAAACATATACATTATTAACAACATACATTATATTCAAATAACATTCAAGTACCCGGTGGTATTTGTGGCACATTGAGTTTCGGAAAATATCTGTTTTGTTGAGACTCTTTCTAAAGCGAAATATAATAATCTTTAATGTGCACCATAAAAAAAATACAGTTTTTTTTGTTATGTTTGTTGTGTTTAGGCTGAGAACATAAACATCTACGGCGCGTTCCTACACAACTACGGGCGTGCCACAGACGCGGTGCGACGCCGCTGTTCGACATCGCAGAGCTTCGCGCACCTCACGCGGCAGATCGCGTGCCACGGACAGCCCATGTCGCTCGACGATCTGCTGCACAAACCCGTCGCGAGGGTCCAGAAGAACGCCCTAGTTCTGCATGTCAGTCTATTACTATTGAAAAAAAAAAGAGTTCTTTAAACGATTGCTTTTAGGTCCCGAAGTTTTATCGTTTTACTTACGCCACCGTTTGGTAACGCTGTTGACGTGAAATTATAATCTAGAGACAAATGTTTCATTGGAATCTCATTATTTACGTCACTTGTTTTTCAGGATCTTATAAAATATACTCCAGCCAGCCATCCCGATCACGCTATGTTGACGGAAGCACTGAACATGACACAGCATTTCCTAGACGAGTTCAATATTATACAAACAAAATCCATGTTTCCCGTAAGTATAATTAAGAGCATTTAAATAATATGAATTCAAATTTGTATGTCAATAATTTTTTACATCTCTGTAGAATGCTGACCGCGCTCAAAGAAGACTCGTTAAGAATTCATTTATCGTGGAACTCTCAGATGGACACAGAAAACTAAGGCATCTCTTCCTCTTCAACGACGTCATTGCCTGTGCCAAGTATAAGGTAACTACGGTAATACGAGTTTGTATTTTTTTACACAGAGTAGTAATCAGATGAAATGCCAGCCAACGCGTGCAATTTTTCTATTCGTATTTGTAATCCAGTACTTCGGACGTTCGAATGTCAGCTGCCGCCGCGGTTAACACTCCATTTGTGTACTACTCCGTGTATTTTTTAATAAATTAAGGCGTTTTGATTATTATTATGGTTTTTTTTAATATTGGCACAGGCATCTGGCCGCGACAAGTTCACGTTCGAGTTGAAATGGTTCATCCCTCTGCCGGACATCGTGGTGGTAGAGGACGAGAGCGTGGGCGCGGGCGCGGGCGACGCGCGCGAGACGTCGCCCGCGAACATCGTGGCGCTCAAGTCGCAGGCCTCCACCGTGCGCGACCAGATACTCGCTGAGGAACGAGCCGCTGCTGATGATAAGGTTAAGGTTTAATTGATATCCTTTCGGGATGTGCAAGTACTCATCAATATAAGGGGTTAAAAAATTTACTGTATGAAATTTAAGGAGTTGTCCACCTTGTTCAATGCACAAGTTAGTACGACGTAGCACATTGTTTTTCACTCGGATAAATATGTCCCTGTCACTTTTAATCACGTTGAATGCATTAATTATACGGGTTTTTAATTCGTCTACGTTTCGAATATTATTGCCACTATGTCCATAAACCAAGTCTTACACCTCCCCAAAAATAAAAATATAGCGGCGTAAGGTGAAGCGATCGAGGCGGCCATGCAATAGGACCACCATGGCCTTCTTCAACGTTACCGGAGAGCCGTGGCCTGCCTGCGGGCATCTGTTTGACGAGGGCGTAACTGGCCATGGTCCAATAAACGCTGGTAGATGGTGTGGATAGCAGGCACTCGTTTAAATACTCGCGATTAGTGTACGTAAACGGCATTATGGTAGGTAGAGGTACCTATAATGTAATTTTCGACACTGCACCAGCCCGCATAATTTGCGTAATGACACAGGGCGGATACCCTTACCTTACGCATAGCGGACGGGAAGAGGAATCGGGCGGGAGCCGCTGTGCGGTGGCGCAAGGTCGCGCAGTTGGGCCGAGTCGTAAGCGCAGCCCTGCGTACAGTCAGTACAGTGCACACAAAAATACTAAACTAAATTGTTTATTTATTTATTTTACCATTTATCTACACACATATATAAACATACAAGAAAAACAGAATAGAAAAAATTGGTACAGAGGTGATGCTTATTTCACGAGAAATCTCTTCCAGCACACCGGAGACAGGACAATAGATACAGAGATGTAGACAGCGTGTGAAATAGTAAAGGAGACAAAAAAATAATACATACAATCAAAAACAATTCATTTAAAAACTAAACAAAAATGAAGAGAATATACTAACATACATACAAATAAACATACATACATACTTTTAAAATAAATATCACTAGAATGATAATATTATATCGTACTCAAAATAATAAATACATACACAACTATGATGAAGTGGACAGATAGTGTTCTTTTTTATTGTTTTTGTATGTGAACAATTAAATCCGCTCAAAAATTATTTTTTTGCAATGTGTTAGTTTTTTAATACCGAACAAGTAGGTTACTACACGAAACGGTTACTAACTTACACGAAATTCTTAAAGTTCATTTTTTAACCCCTTATTTAGCCTTTGCTCTGGAAACAACTATCTAAAAAGCAAAAAATATAGGTACTGTTTGGTACAGAAATGCTTTACTCATTCCGTCTATACATATTTATGCCGCAAAGCTTTTTTTCAATATTTCGAGTTGGTCCCTCAGTAAAAGTTGTTCATATTCATCAGTCCTTTCGGCCTCCGAAAGAATGCTAAAGAGTGCAGTCGGTCGATATGCAATAAATGCTGAGTTTAAACATTTTCCTTCAAATTAAATTCAAGGAAAATATTTAAAAAATAATGATGATTAAAAATATTTTTTTTTTACTGTTATTGTATTCTATGCCCTACAGAAAATGCGCATCGGCGGTCGTGGCGCAGCAGAGAAGCAACGCAAGAAACTGGCGGAACTCGAAGCTCAGTTAGTTCTAGCGTCGCCCAACCTCGTGTTCCGTGTGGGAGCGCGCGCGGCGGGCTCGTCCACTGCGCTGCAGAGACAACACATCTTCTTCCTGAGCTCGGAGTATGAGCGCACGCAGTGGATCGACTCTATACATGCTTTACAGGTTGGTGCTCTGTTGCAGAATACTTTTACAATGCTGTGGGCCTGATTAAGCGTTAACATAGACTTCAGTATTAGTGTTAGAAAACAAAAAATGGATCATGAAATTATAAAATTATATCTTATTCGCAAATGATAATATATCTGACATCATTTGTAGACCAAAATAAAGTGTACATTCATTGTGTGTATGACTGAATTGAAAATCTTGATATTACTGACCCAGTTACCAATTTATTTGACTCAGTTAAACACTCGGTACTCGATCAAGCAAGATATTTTTTTGAAATGAAAACTTCCTTAGCGGCGTTAGCCACTTTTTTTGTGATGGGTAAAAAATGTTAAACTCGCGCCAGGACACGTGACCTGATCGAAAATTCGTAAGACGGAGCTCGCGTCAGGAAACGTGACCTGATCGAAAATTCGTAAGACGGAGGGAGAGTAGACCGCATTCCAAAATATCAAAAATGCACAACGTTCATATTCAAGTTTTCACTTTGCCAGCACTTCCGGAGTGCAACCCGTTTTTTTTTTCTTGATTTGCGTTCGTTTAATTACAAATTACTTGAAGCGATCTTCTGCAAAATTTGCCAGGCATCTTCAGCCCCTCCGGCGGGCTCGAGTTCGATCTCGATGCTGGAGCTGCAGGCGTGGGTGACGGCGTGCCGCAGCTACCTGCAGACGGACATGGGCTCGTACCTGCTGCGCAGCGGCCGCGACGACTCGCTGCTGCTGGGCGACCTGCAGCTGCACGTGGGCGGCATGACCGCGCCGCTCGACACTGCCGCCGGTACGTGACAGTGAAACAAGTCGCCCATAATATGGATGATGTAACCAATATTTTGTAACAATATTTCGAATTTAAAAAAGCCAAGGAGTTTCCAACACGTTCTTCTCCCTAGGAAAATACTGCCCTTTGTCATTACAAAGCTTACGCTTTGTCATTCAAACATGAAGCTATTTGCCCATTGGCAAATAGCTTCATGTTTCTGACTGGCCAAACTACTTGACAAATCAAAAGTATTTATGTAAATGGTTTAATTAAATTAAACGCTCTGAGTTTTTTTTCGAGTTTTGCGAATTCAGAATAGCCCATAACGTGTGAAAATACGCTAACCAGCAAAGCAGCGAGACTTACTGCCCAGGCAGTGTGCGTCCGACGTACATTTAAGTGGAAGTATTAGCATTACTTGCAGACTAAGCTCGAAAAAGGGGCCGAGTCCCGCCCTTTTCCAGTTCCTTATAAAACTAACGAATAAACTGTTTCATCGCAGATTATTACATAGTGGTGGAGGTAGACTCCTACGGGCACTACTTCCGCAAGGCGAAGTCGAAGCTCGTGTGTCGCAGCGCACAGCCGCGCTGGAACGAGAGCTTCACTTTAGACTTGGAGGGCTCACAGAACTTACGACTGCTTTTGTATGAAGACGCGGCTAGACCTGTGCTGAGAGGGAAATGTACTATCAAGGTAAATACAGTATTGTTTATTGTGTGACATCAATGCTTGAAGTGGTCTGAATCTGTTCCGAATTTAAATAATAATAGGCTATTTTCCTAAAAAATTATAATTAGTCCGTCAGTTAGACTATCAACAAATATTGAACCCGTATTTTTTCTTTTGTCAATTATATAAAAAATGGTGAAGATATCGCCTGTTAAAGTTCCGCGTGACGTCACAACATGTGCGACACTTTTGCAAGCAATTTACGTCACGACCCCGCCCCACTCCCAAATTTTGACGCGCTTTATCTTTGTCATTTTTTGTTTGATTGACAAAAGAAAAAATAAGTGTCCATTATTTTTAGATAATCTAACTGACGGACTAAATATTTTGTTTTCCCTTCAACTACCCTATTAGATACTTTTGCGCCTTGCTGACCTGGCTAATACGATTGGCGTGTTGGCAATCGTATTAGCCAGGTCAGCTAGGCACAGAAAACTAACACAGTTGAACTATTAAATTAAAAACATAGATTTATGGTGCGGACGCCTGTTTTATTTGTTTTATACAAAACAGACATACGCACAATAAATCTTATTCTTTTTTCCTTTCATTTGATGCAATAATAGTTGTAATTTTTGCAAAAAAAAAATTGGGCTCATTTCCAGAGTAGACAAAGCGAAGTTTCAAATTCAGTAAACTTAAATATCATCACTATATTATTTTCGTTGCTCCTGTTTCATGTTTATTATTATATATGTATATACTTATTTAGATTAGTATAATATACTTTATGTTTGTACTTATTGTATTACTAGTGGTTGCCCGCGACTTTGTCTGCATCTTTCAGCGATTAGATTACCCCTTTTTAAAATTTCTATATTAATTGCCTGTAATTTATATGGTGTACATAATAAATAGTCTTCTATTCAGTTTAAATTTTCCCCAAAATCAAGCATCACTGATTTGACTTCGTCCTATGACTGATTTATATTTCAAGATGACCCTAGCGAGTCCGTATCTCACGGCACTCGGGCGTATCGTAACTTTATATACCTCTTGACTTTTTTACCTTCTGGACAAGAACAGGGTATAAAATGTGAACGGAGTAGAAGCCTATGGCACAGAAATCTCGGCTTTTTTTTTTCAAGGAATTTCTGGCGTTTTTCGGTTAGCGTATCGAGCTGCTTCTTTCGGGTTTTCTTTTTACATGTTTGCGGACAGTAGAGCATAACTAAGCTTGTGTGCACCCGCAGCTGTCGCGCGAGTGGGTGGCGGAGAGCGCGGGCGGCGGCGTGGGGCGCACGCTGTGCGTGGGCGGCGGCTCGCTGGGGCTGCGCCTGCGCCTGCTGCCGCCCGAGCGGTCCGCGCGCCGCGTGCCGTCCGCCAAGCCCGGCGCGCTCTTCGGCAACAAGATCACGCACGTCGCCAAGTGAGCACCGCACACTTATTATTCTTCTATAAACGATCTACACTACACTCGTACTTAAAACGCCCCACGATACTGTTTTGACGGTTACAACCCGTGCAAAGTAACTAGGCACCTCGATGGAATACGGCCATTTTGCACTTCCCCGCGCGGTACTTCACGTTCTCCTCATGCGTTCAGTAGCGATAACATCTTTGTGACGTGACGGCACAGCGCCAGGTGCCTAGTTAATTCGCACGGGTTGCATATTGTTTAGAAGATCTAAGCACACACAGACAGACACGAAATGCTACTTTGTTTTATACTATTGTATAGATAGATCATAACATTATGTCTAACAACAAAAACTCAAAACCCACACCCCCCTTATTAACTCTAAAATAAGACAAAAAGTGCATTTTTAACCTTTTGACCGCCACAGTCATGTATAGACGAAGAACTAAAATGTGCCCAGCACGCCACGGTCGCGACTGGGGGACAGAATTTTAAACGTAAATAAATGTCATAAAACAACATTATTTTGTTAATTCCCCTTGTTAATTATGTACCTTAAATCTTCTTAATTTATTTGAAGTAAACTGCTTTCGTCAAATTTCATGTATGTAGTAACATAAGATGACAAAAAAGAAAACCAGTTATAAAGTTAAAAAAACTTCGTGGAGTCGACGCTACAGTCACCATAACAGGACACGTAGTGATGTAGATAGCAGTCAATATAACAAAAACATCGACCTCGACGGCAACCTACGTTATATTTAATTTACTCTGAATTCTGCACTAATAAATAAATAAAACATTTGATATTGAACTTTTATATTTGAAAAATCAAGAAAATTTTATAATACTGAACTATACGCTCTTTAAAAGTCGAGTGTTAGTAAATTATCGATTAATTGTAATGACTGCAATGCCCATCTCTATCACACTGTTGTATTTTCTGTGCCGGGGACGCCACAGTCGTCTATGTTTGACAGCCCCTTGACATCAAACGCGGAAATTTTTCAAATAGAGTAGTTTATTTACTGTTATTAAATATTATCAATAATGGTGGACTTTAATATAAGTAGTGAAGACTTATTAAATATACTGCAAGGAGTCGACCAATTAAACAAAACTAACACAGTAAACGGTATTTACTTCAGCACTGATGTCATCAGTTAGTAGCGATGCACTATAGTACTATTACGAGCTTCGGGTTCGTGACAATAAAAACTGCCGATAAAAATTACCAAAAGTTACACTTTAATTAAACAACTCTAATAACAACTCAGACACACTAATTATAAAACACAATCGCTCTTAAGTCGCACTTGAAGATCGCTTTCGATGTATTCGCTTCTATCGCAGAACCAAGTCTGATTGGTCGCGGCTAGTCCCGGCCTTATATAGTGCCGCAGATAATTCCAGAACCTCCTATTGTAGAAACATCTAGAATGTTCGAGTACATACCGGCCCCGACTGACCAGATGTCGATAGTTCTAGTAAGTTCAGCCAATCGATAATAGATGACGCTAGTGACTCTATAAGTTCTGCTACTAGAAACTAGATGGCGCTAGTGGTAACTAATGTCACCATGCATCAGGCATTAATTGTGGCGCGCAACACTGCCCCCTCCTAAGACATGCTCGTCCCGAGCATTATCGGCTCCATAATAACGCGCCAATCGATCCACATGGACGATCTTAGGAGTACCTCTTGCACCTTTCTGTATCCGGTAGGTTATGTCATTGATCTTTGTCACAATCCGGTACGGTCCATCCCATTTAGCTTGAAGCTTAGGAGATTTCCCCTTGCTGCGGACTGGATTGTGCAACCATACTAGTGAACCTTCGTCGAACCCTTTACTGTTCATTTTGCGGTCATAACTGGTTTTCATCTTTTCAGACATTTGCTGGCCCGATTGTCTGACGTGCTCGTAAATGTCATTCATTTTGTTCCGCAAGTTATTCGCATAATCGGTTATACTGCGTGGGGCATCAGGTGGTATTCTGGTGATCAGGTCTGCAGGCAGCCGTAATTCTCTTCCAAAGTTTGCGAAAGCTGGTGTCACCGATGTACTTTCGTGAACTGCGCTTCGATATGACAACAAAAACGGTTGTATGTGCTTGTCCCAATCTCGTTGCCGATTTTCCACAACTTTTGCTAGGTACCTCTCCAATGTCTGATTAAATCGTTCCACCATTCCATCCGATTGTGGGTGGTAAGAAGTTGTTCTTGTTTTATGAGTACCCATAACTTGACAAGTTTCCTGGAATATTTGGGACTCAAAATTCCTTCTTTGATCACTGTGAATCTCTAAAGGTACTCCAAACCGACAGAAGACTTCATAAACTAATTTATCTGCAACTGTCGAAGCTTCTTGATTTGGAATGGCGAAGACTTCCGGCCACTTAGTGAAGTAATCCATCACAACCATGAAATACTTGTTACCACTTTCACTTTCCGGAAACGGCCCCGCAACGTCAAGGGCTATCCTCTCCCATGGTGCGCCAACATTGTACAATTTCAATGCACCTCTACTACGAGTCTGAGGTCCCTTTACAGCTGCACAACTTGTACATTTGCGACACCAGTCCTCGATATCGTCCCGACAGTGGACCCAGTAAAACCGTTCTCGTATCTTCAGTAGTGTCCGTTTTACTCCCATATGACCTCCTGAACAACCATTATGGTACAGCTGTAGAACATCCGGTACTGGAGCTTTAGGGACAACCATTTGCAAATGACAGCTGTCTCCCCGAGCATTTTCCCATTTACGGCACAGGACTCCATCCTGAATCACCAAGCTGTCCCATTGGGCCCAATAGCCTTTTGTGATCGAACTTATTGCTGAGACGTCGCTCCATCTGGGCTTAGGAGCTCTGGCCTTCATCCACTCCAGAATCGGCTTGATGTCCGAATCTTCCTGCTGTGCACGTTGTAGGCTTTCCTTCCACTCGTTGCTGAGGTCTGTCTTGAGCATCCTCACAGGTACGACTTCTTTACTTTCTTGCCTAGTACAATGTTTGCAGTCTTCAGGACAAGGTCTTCTTGACAATGCATCTGCGTTGCCATGAGATTTTCCGCTGCGATGTTCGACCACGAAGTCGTATTCCTGCAGTAGTTCAATCCATCTCGCAACTTGACCTTCTGGATTTTTGAACTGCAATAGCCATTTCAGTGCAGCATGGTCAGTTCGTAAGTGGAATTTCCGCCCCAGAAGATATTTGCTAAAGTGCTGCAATGACTTTACCACAGCAAGCAGTTCCCATCTCGTAACACAATAGTTCCTTTCAGGTTTCGACAGTGACTTGCTGAAGTACGCTATCACAAATTCTTGATCGCCATTCCGCTGGGACAACACACCGCCAAGTCCTATGTCGCTTGCGTCTGTATCAACTATAAATTCCTTGCCCGCATCAGGGTACCCTAAAATAGGTGTTTTGCACAGACGGTCCTTTAGCTCCTGGAATGCGATGTCACAACTTCCATCCCAGCAGAATTGTCGCTTCTCCTCGGCTAGCTTATGCAGGGGTTTGGCTATATCTGCAAAGTTCTTGACAAATCGCCGATAATAGGAGCACAAACCCAGAAATGCCCTGACCTGCGTCTTGTCTTTTGGAATTGGCCAATCCTTGACAGCGGCGATTTTCTCTGGATCCGTGCGGATACCTTCTTCAGACACTACATATCCCAAAAAGCTAACTTGTCGTTTGAATAGTGAAGACTTCTTCGGACTTAATTTGAGGTTGGCACTCTGGATCTTCATGAGCACGCGTTCCAGGTTTTGAAGATGTTCTTCAAACGTACGGCATACGATGATGATGTCATCCAAGTAGACCAGGCAAGCATCGCCAATAAGCCCGGTAAGTACAAGTGCCATCAACCTTTCAAACGTTGCCGGAGCATTGCATAATCCAAACGGCATAACTTTAAATTGCCACAGACCCTTTCCTGTCGAGAATGCAGTTTTCTCCTTGTCCTTAGGATCAATTTCGACTTGCCAGTAGCCACTTTTCAGGTCCAGCGTGCTAAACCACTTTACTCCAGTAAGCATGTCCAGCGTGTCATCAATACTTGGCAAAGGATAGCTGTCCTTCTTCGTAACGTCGTTCAGACGACGATAATCAACACAAAACCTCATGCTGCCGTCCTTCTTTCTTACCAGCACTACAGGTGAACACCATGGACTAGATGAAGGTTCAATAACACCATCCTTCACCATTCCCTCAATCATGGTTTCCACTTCCTTTTCGCGTGCTACCGGCAATCTCCTTGGCCGCTGACGGATAGGCAATTCTTCTCCTGTGTTTATTTTGCGTTGAACTAAGCCAGTCCTCCCGATATCAGCATCGTTTGACGAGAAAACATCGGCATACTTGAGTAACATTTTCTTCGCCTTGACCATTTCATTTTGGGACAGAGCGCTGCGGCAGTCTTCTAAAAGTGTGGTCACTCTCGTATGTGCATCCTTGCTGAGGGTCCCAGTCGATAGATATTGGCATCGACGCAACCAATCCACTTCCTCGCAAGTACCAACTAGTGTGCCTTTTTCTATAACCTGTTCCTGATCACAAAGGTTCAGCACACGTACCCCTGAGAGGCCGGTGGCTCTGACCAAAGTTCGTGCAACTTTCCATGGAAGGTCATTGTCTACCCTTTCCACGAGTACACAACGATGAGTTTGCCCAGGATTCCGAGGAAGACTAACCGGCACATTCGTTTCCGATCTCGGCGGAAGGACAATCTTCTTAAGGCTGTACACGTTCCCTGGTAACGCCCCTTCCACGAAAAGTTCCTCTTGTCCACATTTCAAAACACCCTGCTTGACGTCAATTTCGCAACAATTCTTCCTCATAAAGTCAAGGCCCAGGATGCAATCGTCCATTATATCAGCCACAATGACATTATGCAGGTAGATTCTGTTGTCTAGCTTCAACCCCATCTCTTCTCTCCATGGACGGGTATGCGCTGACCGGTGGCTGTTACCAAATTAATGTGTTCTCGGTTGTATGCGGAGTCCCCAAGGGACCGTCTTATGAGTTGGGAACTGACAACCGTGCGAGTGGCTCCTGTGTCTATGGTCAGCTTACACGGCGTTCCGTTGACCTCGCCCTTGATGATTAGGCTGTTCCCGTCTTGGGTTTGTGTGATCGAAACCCTTGGGGCTCTTTGAACATCAGCCAGCACCCGCCCCGCAGTCCTGGCTATTACTCGTTTCCCTGCTGCTGGTGCTGGGCGGTACTGTTAGCTGCACTGCCCTCTGAAGATCGGCCGTCTTCTCTTTCTGCAGTTCGCTTGGGGCAACTGGATCGAAGGTGGCCCCTTTCCCCACAGCCGTAGCACCTAGGGCTGTACCCTTTATTGCGGTCGCGAACTGTAGCCGCTGCAACCTCCCTGATGCGATGGGAACGATGATCCTGTCGCACGGCTTCCACCTCCACTGCATGGGGCAAGGCGTCCTTCAGCGTCCCGTGGTGCCCGAGCCTCACAGCAGCTCTAACTTCAAGGTCGCGGATGCCGTCGATGAATGCCTGCACCAGGTTCCCATCAATAAGCGCAGGTACGGACTGGTAAGCTTTACGCACCAGCTTCTCCACTTCAAGGGCCCACTGCTGCAGGTTTTCATTACTGCGTTGCACGCGATCCTTGAGCTGCGCACGAAACACGTGTTCCAGGTGAGCGTCGCCATACCGAGCCTCCAATGCCTCAAGGAGCTGCTCGTAAGTCACTTCCTTACCGAGAGCTTCCAGAACAGTTAAGGCCTGGTCGCGTAGGCCTGGGGTGAGGGTAGTCATGGCCTGACTTTTATTCCAAGCGTTCGCCTTCATGACAGCCTCAAACTGGATTTTGTAGGCCGACCAGGAAGAAGTTCCGTCGAACGGTGACACTTTGAATCCACGTAGCGAAGGTGTTGTAGCTACGGGAGCTGCGATTCCATCCCCAAGTTTAAGGTAATCCAGCGTTTTCTTTATGTCAGCCATCCCGTTTTTTTTTACGTCAGCCATCACGTTGTCAACCCGATTATTCACTTGGTTGATCCGGATTTCAGCTTCCGACAGGCGATTGTCATATTGAGCAACCTTATCCTTCACCTCCTTCATGTCTTTCCCAAAAGTAGCGTGAAGGTCCTTAATAAGGAGCATCTGCTCTTCCTGGCGGTGCGCTTGCTCCTCCTGGTGGCGCGCTTGCTCCTCCTTACCATGTTGGAGCTGTTGTTCCAACCGACGAGCCTGTTCCTCCTGTCGGCGAGCCTGTTCCTCCTGTCGGCGGGCCTGTTCCTGCAGCATCATCATCAGGGCAGCAAAGTCTGGTGCTGCTGATGCTGGAGCTGCTGCGGACGGTTCAGCCTCCGTGGTTGGTAGCTGGCCCTGCGACCTCTGCGGCATAGCTCCACCAAAACGTCTCTGGTCCGTCTCCTGTTGGCGTTGACTCCGGGTACGGATACCCTCCGTGTCGTCTTTAGGTAAAATCGGCATGATTTTAATCCTTGCTTCTGACACCAATTGTTACGAGCTTCGGGTTCGTGACAATAAAAACTGCCGAAAAATTAACAAAAGTTACACTTTAATTAAACAACTCTAATAACAACTCAAACACACTAATTATAAAACACAATCGCTCTTAAGTCGCACTTGAAGATCGCTTTCGATGTATTCGTTTCTATCGCAGAACCAAGTCTGATTGGTCGCGGCTAGTCCCGGCCTTATATAGTGCCGCAGATAATTCCAGAACCTCCTATTGTAGAAACATCTAGAATGTTCGAGTACATACCGGCCCCGACTGACCAGATGTCGATAGTTCTAGTAAGTTCAGTCAGTCGATAATAGATGACGCTAGTGACTCTATTAATTCTGCTACTAGAAACTAGATGGCGCTAGTGGTAACTAATGTCACCATGCATCAGGCATTAATTGTGGCGCGCAACAGTACATTATGATACATGTGTGCTATGTTGATCATTGCACACGCGTTTCATACGACGTTTTTCAATACACTTGCGAGGAAAAATACAGACTTGTATTGTTAAATATTAACTTGTATGGAAAATATGAAGTCGATGAGTCGTTGTTTGTTGATGAAATTAGAAAATAAACGCACAGTTCCGACCACCGACTAGTAAATAGTTATCTGTGGCGTTATAGCACTAGTGCAGTAACGTAAAGTAAAAAGCACGCGTTTCTAATACACTGCATTATGGACCTAATAGCGGTTCATTAAGAGCCACTTTACGAGCAAGTGTGTTGAAAAAGCATTAATATTAGTTGTTCTTTCAGAGAAACTTAAATTTTATTACTTGACACTGTTGAAAGTACAAAACAATAAGAATATAACATTTCGATATTATTAATAAGTATCGTTGTCGCACCTCTAGAGCAGAAGCGAGCAATTTCAAGAAATCCGTGCCAGCTGCGCCACTGTCGTCATAGAATGACAAAAAATTACGTCATGATGGACAATAGTGCTGTGATGGTATTGACTTGGTTTTGTCGATTGTTGTTTCTATTAATGGATTTAAATAATAATAAAGGCCGTAACTGTGACACAGATTATTACATTTATGTCAGAAAGGACAAAGCGGGATGAAATAAAACTCAACACAAGGATGGTATAATAAGCTTTATTGAAATTAAACCCCATGTTAAAAAGTATTGTCAGTTTTCCATGAGCTTTATCGATATAATTTCGACCTCACTACTATTTTGTAGGTATTAAACGATGAATTCGGAGCTGGGCGCCGAGGGCAGGCTTTTTCTTATTTGACGTGGCGGTCAAAAGGTTAAAGGATGATAAATTCGGGTATTGAGTTTTATGTTCGAATTGAACTTTAACGTTATTAATAACTGTCAAAAGAGTCTCATTTTAAATGGCATCTTGGAATACATAATCTATATTCTCGACATAAGCATCCCCAAGGACCATGTAGACTAAGCTCATGATAATAATAATTGTTCAATTTATTATTTGTACAGACGTGAGAAGCGCAACATCCCGTTTATAATAAGCGCGTGCGTGCGCGAGGTGGAGCGGCGCGGCATCCACGAGGTGGGCGTGTACCGCGTGTCTGGCAGCGCCTCCGACCTCAACAGACTGAAGAAGAGCTTTGAAACCAGTGAGTACCTTACACATTTATTATAATAAAGGTATTATTAATAGACCACAGTGAATCCATACACTAGTGTTAGGAAAGAAAACTTAAGACTAATATTAGTATCCAAGTACTAATCCTATGTTAGGTTAAGTCTGTAGCAGAACTTTACGCTATCCACATAGCACGTAGAACGCATTTGTAGATGTGTGAAGTCCGACCCAGAGACGTATCATTGGACAATCTCACTTACCGCAGAACGTGGTCAAGATTCCGTGGGAACTGGCACACATTCTGCGGAGGATCCAAACACACCGCTATCAAATGATTTAATTAAAGTCATGATTACATTCATATCAGGCTACTGAGGCTCATACCCTTCATGTAGACCTGTAATTTCAAATTTCGTGTTATGTGCGCAAAGAGTTTACGTAAAAATTCACAGCCCAAAATACATCTCCATAAAACATCATTTGGTTAACACAAGTTTCGCAAAAAGAGAAAAACAAAGTTTGTCAGATATCCTATTTGCCATTGCTTTAGTGAAATTCACTTTGCATCATATGTTTCATATAGTGTTTACTATGCAAATTACATACAGTGTTATTCTACACATATTATTTTCGCCCAGATGCCTACGAAGCGGAGCAGTTACTGAAAGAGGTGGACATACACTCGGTCACCGGTGTCTTGAAGTTGTACTTGCGGGAACTGCCCGAGGCTCTGTTCACGGACGCACTCTACCCCGAACTACTGAAGGCGTGGGGTGCTACACAAGTACGTATACAATATTCCTACGAAAATCTTTGCGAGTATAATAGCAGGGCTGCTTGTTAAGTGTACTTGTATATTATGTGTATGTAAGTCTTGCAGCAATGTAAAACTAAAATATTTATTTTGAATAATGAAGGGCGCGGGTACGTCTGTGGACTCTGGTCCGGCGCACACTAGACGCCATGCGCTGCTGAAATGTTACGCACAGCTGCCGGACCTCAACAAGAATTGTATCGACTTTCTGTTAAACCATTTCGTCAAGTAAGTGTAATTTTATTTATATCTACAGAATTTATTATATTAAAAAAGCATTATCGCATTAAAGCGACTAAAGGCCATGCATTGTATATTTTGTAGTGTCGGATTTATTTTTGTGGGGTCCAATATAGTTTATATAAATAAACAAATAAATATCCTCCTTTTGGGCTTTGTCACAGTCGAATAATAAAGAGAAATAACGACACTACTTGGCTTTGCTCGGAATTACGGATGGCTGTGAGTTTTTTTTTTTTGACAAAACAAAGCGAAGCAAAACTCTTCCGAAAGGTAGAGCCTGGACTGTGTTTAAACCATAAAAGGAATATGGTGCGCCAAATACTTGTGTTCTGACTTGTTTAGAGACTCGACTGACACGTTTCGATGTATACAGAGTGAACCAACACGAGAGCGAGAACAAGATGTCGATGCACAACCTGGCGACTGTGTTCGGGCCGACGCTCCTGCGGCCCGGCAGCGCGGGCGCGGGCAGCAAGCTGCGCACCGACCTGCTGGCGGCCGGCACGGTGGACGCCATGGCGCAGGCCGGCATCCTGTACTGCCTGCTGCAGCAGCGCCAGCTGGCCGCGCAGCTGTCCTCGCACCACCGCGCGCCGCACTCGCTGCTGGACTAGCCAGCCGCTGTAGCGAGACGGTCACTCGACACCCATTCGTGTAAGTATTTAAACTTGAATTGAGAATCTTAGATCATTTACATTTACTTTATTTCATATTGATTTTTGAATGACCATTTTTATTAAAAGCTCCTAAGTAAATTTTAGTTGCAACGTTTGAACTTTGTGTCATGTCATTGAGTTGGTTTTTCCAAAACTTGATGACAATTATCCAAGATTCTAAATTCAAGGTTAAAGAGTTGCCGTCACGAGGGTCGACATTTTTTTCTTATCGATAATGTATATTACATTACTGCAACTCGTAATTGTTTTAACAGTTAAAGTACGATTTCTGTATCGCGGTATCAGTTCATATTACGGGTCATACGTAGACGCACTAAATAGTTGGTCTTGTGCATTTTAAGACTCTACCACTTAAAAGTACCCCGTCGCCCGCCTATATATTTTTTCATTTTGTTCGCTATTATATTATACCTGCGCCTATTACATGAATAAAAGTCCTGTTGGGATTTCCTTCCAACAAAAACCATGAGATAATATACTCGAGTGTTTCCTTATCTGTCTTATGAGTATTTTTAAACTCTAATTATTATGATGAGTATATGCACTCCAAACAGATTGATGAAATGCAATTAGTTGTTTACCTTTATAAACCCCGAAATGTATTGAATTAAATTAATGTTAATAATTATGTTATGTTATAGTATTACTATACGTGACCCACACAGACGCTATATTATGTACACCTCTGCCTAGCCCTTCTGGAATACAGGCGTGATGTTATGTTGTGTAGTATTTAACGACAAATAAAATACGTAGGTACAGTGTTCGAGATGAGGTATGCTATTATGCCGCTCATTGATGCAATTTTCCCGTTTCAATTGTGACAATGTACTTATTTATACAACACCCAATTTATTCAACTGAATACATTCCATTAATTACGACAACAGACTGATCATAGATGTATCATAGAAGATATAACATTTACAAAAATTAGCGTGTATTTAATATGATGAAGTGGATGTATGTAGATAACACTGAAAAACGGCTGTATCAGATGCCGTGTGTTATGTGGTTCAAATGGAAAATGTAAAATAAGAACGCGGTTGTGACGTGTGCAGCTGACATCGACGCAGGGGCCGCACGGCTTGTTCAGCTCTGAACATGGAGTAATGATTGATTCAGAAAGATTAATGGTTTTAAGCAAGTATTATGAAGAGGGACCGAAATAAATTTAATAATTTATGGTATTAAAATCATTAGCATAAATTGAAACAGACTGATACTAATAAAAATGTGAGCGGTAGTGTTTATTTTCAGCTTTTAAAGACATTTTGGGTTTAAACAAGTTTTTTTTAAATAAGTATTTCTATGATATTTTAATACTATTGGGAATTTATAACATCATACAGTTATGGTACTAAAAAATTAAATGGATGATGAATACTTGCATGTCTACTTTAAAACTCAGAGAGATAATTAATTAAAAGAGTGACTCCATATTTGAATAGTGGGATGATAAACAGTTAAAAATCAGCATCACAATCATTTAATTGATGTATTTATTTAGACACTTTTTGACCTGGCATTCAACACATCTTTATGTATTCGATAACACATTGATCTCGGGGTGTATGATTTCTGAGTCATATTGAATACAAAATTAATAATTTGGACGTAGTAACAGTCGGTCCACTTATAATATTTTACATGCTAGCTGTGTGTATGTTATTATTTAGAAGCTTTATGTTATATCAGCACCACTTTCTAGTACTTTTGTAAGTTCCCTGCAACAGTAGGTGTCACATAAAATCGATTACGATGACTAGTTTAAATAATGTAGGTTCTATTTCACAAATAGGCTTAGATGAATGGTGTTATATTAGTACTTAAATGGAAATTTTACCAAAAATAAAAATTCTTAGAACAATATTAATTTCCTTTATATTAATTTGTGTTTATTTTGTTGAGAGACATTAATTAACCTTTAATTTGCGATAGTTTATGTTGTTGAGTAATATATTCAAGACTTAAGTTAAGTGACTCCACGTTTTTGTTTTTGTCATCTTGGAATACAATGTTTATTCTTCACCAAAGACCACAGTTTATGACTTAATTTCTTCAAATATCATGAATCACAGTTCACAAATGTTTCATTTTAATTTCCGTAGGAACTGAAGAGGTAGCTTGTACTTTTATTTATCATAGTGAATGTCACGAACCACTAACAATGTATTACACTCCTATCTTTACTTTGTATTGAAAGTATACATTTATACACTGTATTCTATAGTCTTATCATTTGTGATAAGTTTGATGCACACAAAATAACTGAGTGATTTTTTTTTAATGTTACTTATTACTTTTCAATAATATTACATTCTTTGTATAAGTACTTCTTTAAGTTGAGATCTTTTGTTGATACTTAAAATAATGATGATTGATGTTAGTCAGCAGGTTTTGTCTTTTTACACTTGTATTAAAATACATTACATACACTTAAGATTGTAAAAATAACAAGCAATTATCAGTTGCTTTATTCATCACATCATCAGAGAACACTGTTTATATGAACAAATAAGCACTGCAAATTGATTTGTCAGTCAGTCATTACAATATTTTATTATTCTTAAGAATTATCTTTTTGTCAGACTGAGAATGTATACCTGTGCTTGCTGTTGCCAAATTAACTGTTGCCAATATTTATTCTTGATAATGATAGAGTAACATTTAAATATTTCACAATCAATAGTTAATAGTTGGTCTCAAATACATGTGGTTATAATGACTTGACCTTCTTCACAGAGTGCAGTCAATGTTAGTTAGCTGCTAATGTAAGACATGTGAATTTATACCTTAGTTTAATACATGTTACCTTGTAGCCTGTTTTACAATAAATATAAGTTTACTATTTAATTGCTTTACACTATAGTTATTACCGACCGAAATAATTGTTTATGGGTTAGGGATTTTACATATAATCTAAGGTGAATACTGGGGCAAAGATGTTGTTATACCTGTACTACACTTAATTTAACTCTACCTGGCCTATTTTAATATTTTGCTCTATTTGCCTTCCAGTTTGTGTGAAAAATCTCTGAACCAGCAGCTGTATTATATAGTATTCCACATCTTGGTTATAATACCTAAACTTTGTATTTAATTTTTGTATATAAATGACACTAAAATGTAGTTACATAAATTTTGCAATAAAATGTATTTTTAATACACCTTTTCAAAGCATTTTATTTGTCACAACCAAACTCACAAACTGTATCAGTTTTAAACTCAATACAGAACAAAATCATTATACTATACATGGTAATCTGAAAATTTGCACACACAATTAAAACATCTTTAAATAATTCACCAATGGCTAGACCATCACAGATCTAAAACAAGTGTTTATATGTAAATAAATATAAGTAAATAAAACACAGTTTTTCTTAAATTTAAGTTATTTTATTACACTCGCTATATTACAGATGACAATGTAATTACAAGGAAATATCAGGTAAGCTGAGAATTAATCTTAATTTTAAAAAGATTTTACACATATGCTTATCATTATCAGGATATTCACATTATTCTCTGTATTTAGGTACAAAAAAGGGTGAAGTGAGTGTTTTGGTTTTGTTGGTCTTATCCATCTTTGCACAATGGGTACAGCTAGTGTATATATATTCTGTACGACTGGTTGCAAAAATACTTGAAACATACTCATCACAGACAATTATACTATTTAACTTACATTTGCATGTAATGTAAAAGAATATCCATTGTAGTTATTTTCAAATATCTTTCAGAGAAATATATCAATAGTGCTATAACTAATACTACAATTGAAGCTACTGATCTTGAGGTACGGGATATATAAAATGTTATAATGAGCAAACCAACATACAATGCTATTCTTTTATAAGTATTTGTTAAAATATTTTGTTTCAGTTCACTGTCAACACACATGCCAAACCACAGTACATTAGTTGACTCACATGATGTACAGTTAGAGGATCCCTCACCTATACAAGTTTTGCAGGAGGATCCACATTTATTACAACTATAGGAACCTTCTATATTGCTACAATATTGATGAGGCTCACAAACTGTTGATGTACATTCATCTATGTCTACACACATACCAGATAGTAATTGCCAGCCTGAGTTGCAAGCTTCACAAGCAGCTGCACCATCACCACTACATCCATCGCAAGCTTTGTGGCATACTTTACAAGAACCCATACTCGTTTTGTAGAAGCTCTTAGCACATTCATCACACAGTCTTCCAGTGTAACCCTTTTTACAGATACATGTACCATTTCCTTTACGAGTGCCGGCACCATCACAACGGCCATGTCCAGCACAGACTTTACTATTCCCATCTTGAGGACAGGCTGTACATGCATCGCCGTAATGATTACTAGGACAACAATGTTGCAGAGTGTCAATGCACAGCCATGTGTACAAATCTAAAGAAACTGAATCTTTGTTGAACCACCACTGTTCTAGAACTTGCTCAGATTCTTCTGCGATAGCATAACATGCATCTTGATGTGTTTTCAACTCTGAACACAGACCTTCTTGTATTTCCACTAAACGAATCTCACTGCGTGAATATGATTTTAATTTAGCTTCCTCCCAAGCTGCATCTCCACCTTCATACTTTCCTCTGGAGGTTTGATCAAGCCAATAATTAAAAGAATCCGTTAATATTTTACAGCGTCGACATTCAGTCAGTTTGTGAGCCCCATTGAAATCTCGAGAAGTTATTCTTTTACTACCTATGAATTCACAAGACAAAAACAATAATAGAAAAGATATCTTTGGGTTCCCAAAACTCCCCATAATTATAGTATAACTTTTATAAACAAAATGTGATTTCAGTGTAACGATGTGAGTTATTAGATAGTCATATTTTATAAAATGAAATAAATCCTTAGACCTAACCTAAAAAGAATGTTTAGACGATAAATAAACGTCAAGGTGAATTGACATTTGACATGACAGTAAGTTAGTCTTAAGTGCATAGTACCCTACCCTTGTAGAAATATAGATAGTACATACTAATTCCATGTAGTCGCGACATTAAAGTGAAAAAGTGGCAGTTTTTCTCCTTATTTATTAACCCATTGTGCGCTTTTATAATTTCTAATGTGACGATATTATCTTGGACGTCCACGTCCATAGAACTTCTTGCTTCCCTATGTATCGTGATGCCTTGACGTAAACGTGGACGTCCACCATAAACCGTGCCATTAGGCAAAACTGCACGTTAGTCAATAGATAGGAAAACTGTCAATTTTTGCCGCGGGTGTCACTAGTATCTCTTGACTCACGGAAAGTGTCAACTCACAAAACTGCAGGGTAATTGCGTAATACACTACAATGCCTTTCATTCTTTTCAAAATTCAACATTATTCATTGCGTCATTTACGTTGCCAAGCAGACGAATTTTACAAACAAATAGATTATATACACAATACATAAGATGTAATAGATTAGCAATTTCTTTTAAGATCCTTCGGATTGTGATTGAAAATGTGTTACGCAGTTGGGGTGCATACCACTTAGTGTTGTAACTCAATTGTTGGAATAAAATAACAACATTAATTTCTTAAAGACTTACGATTAGAAAAACTATTCCATACTAATTCTCTAATAATCGTCATCTCGGTATCCATCCCCTTTCAAGCGAAATCATGTTTCACACAGTCCATCCATCGTTTCTTTGTTATTCCACTGCTCTAATAATCATTCACATTCATACTCAAAACTTTCCTCACGACATTTTCCTCAAACTTCTTTTTAAAAAAAGAGGGTAGGCTGTAAATACCGTAATTTTTTTCTGTAAACAAGGTTTGTATGTTATTTGACAGCTAATCTAATTTCCCGTGAGTCAAAAGATACTAGCGACACTCGTGGCAGATGATGTCAGTTTTATTTAATTTGCATTAAGTAGGTATAGCTGCTATAATAGATTGGCTGGTATACTTCAATTTTTCTGGATTTTGTTTACTTATAAAACTTGTTTTTGAAATAAGCTAATTTATTTAATTACGTACAGAGAAACATACTATAGTACATTATTTATTTATCCTCACACTGGAACGCCATACGGCAATTACACCAACTGAGCAAATAAATCACTTCATGTGCTGCTTTCCATCCATCCTGTGCGCGGTAGACATCGAACGAGTGGCGATGGACCATAAATGATTATAAATTATTTCTCAAAAAGCCGATATTCAAGCAAGCGATTTTACTATTTTTAAAACATTTAGAAAAAAAAGGAATGAAGGAATGTCATTTGTGTATTATAACAACGAGGCACGGCTATTTAAACTAAATAGCTTAACGTACGCAATATTAGCGAAACTAATCATATTATTTCAATTAAAACTGTAATAAACTTAATTTGTCTTCCACAAGTAACTCGGCAAAAAGGTGGACGATTGTGACAAATGGACTAACCTTAGACTCGCTGCGATTTATTTCTATGATCGTAACCAACATTCACGTTGAAAATGGCAGATAAAATAAAGTAAGTTAGCTTGATTTCCATGGGAATCCATTTTATAATTACATAATTGGTAACTTTGTCTTTTGTACCTGAAAAATAAATCAAATTTCGTACCGTACGAACTGATCGTCAAGCGGGTAATCAAAGATGGCAATCGTCCCATTAAGCTGTAGTTTTTTATTTTTGCTTTTGTGCTACGCGTCAGCTATTCGTCCTTACTATGTAGTGTACTTAGACAGAACCAAAGTAAAAATAAAAAATGTAACTCAGCCAGCTGTGCATTTTATCGCCCCTAAGATCTCTAAGATGAGATCTGATCATTTGGTCATGTTCATTATTGATTCCTTGTTCGTTGTTGCAGAGTCAAGTCCAACTTTGATAAGAAAGGTAACTATGAACCTTCAGATTCAGAAGATGAATATTCACCAAATGAAAAAAGATTACTTGAGAAGGTGCGTAAGAGAAAACACAATGATTCAGAGAGTGAAGAAGAAATGTATGCTTTCTCTGAATCAGGTGACTCGGAAAATGGAAAAGAAGATTTAGGCATTGCTGACAGTGATGTCGAAGGTCAAGAACAGTCAGACGATGATTTACCGGATTCTAAGGCCTGGGGTAAAAAGAAAAGGTCATATTATGCAACAGATTATGTGGATGAAGACTATGGAGGCTTTGGCAATGATGAAGAAATTGCACTTATGGAAGAAAAAGAAGCAAAAGACATTCAGAAAAGGCTTTTAGAGCAGCTTGGAGAAGAAGATTTTACACTTGATTTTTTGTCAAAACAGGTTGCAGATGTTGAAGAAAAAGAAACTGTGATAAAAACTGATTTAAGTCAGATGTCCAAAAGGCAGAAGTTACAGCTACTTGAAAAAGAAAGTCCAGAATTTGCAGGCCTAATTGATGATTTTAAAACAAAATTAACAGTTGCAAAAGATGATTTACATCCTGTCCTAGAGCTTGTCAAAGATGGCAAACTTCCTACATGTCCTGCCTCAAAATTTGTTAAAACAAATTATGATCTTATTTTGAATTACTGTACGAACATTAGTTTTTATGTACTTCTTAAAAGTCAAAGAATCAACATTCAGAATCATCCTGTTATAAAAAGGTTGTACCAGTACAGACAAATGTTAAACAAAATGGAGCCAATTTACTTGGAAGTTGTAAAACCTCAAATAGACAAAATATTACTAGCACTGAGAAATAATTTGGAGTTGCGTGTAACTGAAATGAAAGAACTAAAGAAAGATAAGAAACGCAAATCAGAAAGACAGTCACCTGAATCAACACCCAAGAAGTTAAAACTTATTAATGCAATAGAAAAAGATGAAGGTGAAGATACTGGTGTTTCCGATGATGAAGACGAATATGAAGGCAATGACTTCTTCAAGCCTGACAGTGGAATTGATGTTCAAAGAAACAATGATGAATCTGAAGAGAGTGGCTTCTCAGATAATGATACTGCTCCCAATGATATTGAGAATGAAGACAATAAACCTTCTACCTCATCACAGAATATTGTTCCAGAGGATGTTGGCGAAAAACGTGAGATTACTTATCAAATTGCCAAAAATAAGGGCTTGACTCCTCATAGAAAGAAGGATCAAAGAAATCCAAGAGTTAAACATAAGCTCAAATACAGGAAGGCCAAGATCAGGAGGAAGGGAGCTGTCCGTGAACCTAGAACCGAGATGACTAGATATGCTGGAGAAGCATCAGGAATAAAGGCTAATGTCAAAAAGAGCATTAAAATTAAGTGAAACTAGTTTATTTATTTTTACAAAAATATTGTAACAGGTTATTCTGTAATAAAGTTGTATTTCACTGAAGAATGCTCATCATCATTTAGTGTTGCCATCTGAAACAATAATTTAAATTAAGTATTAAAGAAATTTGCAGTGTAATACTCCTCTCTTCTGTAGAGTTAAAATTCAAACTTACAATTTCAAAACTTTGTCTTTTCCTCCTGAAGCTACATAAGCTCCGTCTGGTGCCCAATCTACAGCAAAAACTTCATCAGCATGACCTGGTAAATCCAGTTCTAGTTTCTTTATTTTCATATTCCAAACTGAAAAAAGAATAACATTGAAATATACTGTACAGTCTGTAGCGGGCTAAAGCCCAGGACGGCAAAATTAAATAGCCCGCTCTGGTCTACAGAAAAGTTTGAGAATGTAAAATGAAAGAAAAAGAGCCACGTGCGCTTGAAAATTTTAGTACCCCTCCTTGGAAAGGTTAGGTTTTCTGCTGAAATAGGAGACTCTTTGTAGTTACTTAGAAAAGCGAGAATGCAGAATGAAAGAGCGGGTTGGAAAAAAAATATAACTTCGCCTATCATAAGAGATTTGGAGGCCCCGGGCGGAATGCACCTGAATTAGGATGGGTTCCCATTGAGGCGGAGACGAGCAGAGCGGAGAGATGTGCAGGAATCGACCAAACATAGATTGAACTCCACATACCATCTCACGTGTCTCTTCTGTGATTGGTTGATTCCTGCATGTCTCTGCCCCGCTAAGCACGTCTTCGCCTCAGTAGAAACGCGCACATAGTCCGCCAGTGTGTATAGATCAATTACTATGTATCAATTCAAAATTGAATGCCAATTAATTAATTGGTCAATAATATAGGTACATAACAAACCTTTCAAGGTAGAGTCTGCACTGGAGCTCAATAGAAGCCTGGAATCAGCTGACCAGGCCACCATGTACACTGCCTGCACATGTCCCCTAAGAGTGGTTATAAATTTGCCTGTAGCTGCATCCCACAGTTTCACTGATTTGTCAAATGAAGCTGATGCTATAATTCTGTGAAAAATGAGACAAGCAAAAGATAAAATAATGATGGGTATGACGTTGGCTATTGGATGGCGTAGCTATAATTTTTTCTACTACCCATATCTTTGTTTCCTTTTGTTCTGTTACATTCTAGCACGCCATCGCCATCAGTTAAATAAAAAAAGTGATAAGACTTAGTTGTATGAACACATACAGTACCTTGTGTCTGGAGAAAATTTGACGTCATTTATGAGCTGCTGATGGCCCGTCATTCGGGCTAAAGGACGTTTCTCTTTCTCAGGCAGCCAAAGAAACAAAGTGAAATCATCTGATCCTGATACGAGACGTTCCTCGCTTTTTTCACATACTGCTTCATACCTTTCTAAAGCTCGCTGTTGAAGAACATTTTCTGAATAAAAAAAAAACATGATAATGATTAATAGTCTGTCCCTAAGAGGGTTAATAGCAATACAATCAAAAATTAATATCTGAATGAAATTCTCGCTAGTATTCAGTTTTATTTGAATGTAGTACTGTTGTTTTTTACAACAATGCTAAAAGTTACAAGCTTCATGCTTGTAACTTTAAAAGAGGTAATATTATAAAAATTGTAAACCATGGATTTACTTACTATCACTAATGATGGATTGCTGGTCAGTGATGGGATGAAAAGGTCCAGTTCTGAGCACATAATCAGTGCTTAGCGCCAATGTGTTGACCCAATGTGCGTGTCCTTCTAAAGTCCTGCAGAGGATGCCATCGTCAGCTCTCCATACCTTGAAAAATATTTTTTTTTAAATTATAGTAGGATTGGAATGTTTCAAAGAATTTTACTTTTGTCACCTTTTGTTAGAGACCACAAGTATGCAGATCATTACAATCTATACAAACCTTTATTGTTCTGTCTTGAGAAGATGTGTAGATAAGTCCATTGCCACCCCACTTCACAGATGTGACTGCTTTTCCATGACCTGTTAGACTTAAGACTGTGAGGCATGTGACTGTGTCCCATATTCTGACATCACCATCTTTAGATGAACTGGCAAGTTTTCTGCACTCTGGATTCCTAGAACATTATAGAAACACTTGATGAGAAATAAGTTCACTAGGTGCCATACCAATAAAAAATTATTCTGTAGTATATTTTGACTGAAGGATCAATTTTAATTTTACCTTCCCTTTCATGATGGCACTTGGCATATTTGTCCAAATATTCACTTTTTTACTGCAATACAAAATATACCCAACTAATATTCAAACTTTGTATTTGCAAAAATACAAGTATGTATACAAATGCGACAAGTGCAGTGTCAGCACCAGACATTACTATAGTACATGAGTACAACATACCTGTGATAAGGTTCCCAAGCAAGTGCTGTGACCCATTGCTTGTGCCCTATCATTGTTTTTCCTATTTGATTCCCTGTGATTGGGTCCCATATCATTACTCTGCCTTGTTTGCATGCTGAAGCCAATTTTAAACCATCAGGAGACCAACTTATGCAAAGCACCCAATTGGCATGACCTGAAAAAAAAAAGAATACATAATAAAGGATTATGTTTTATTTAATACGCAAAATCTGTTTAAGGAATTATTTTATTTGCTTTACCTTTACATACATGTAATGGTGTTTGTGTACTTAGGTCCCAAAATCTGACAGTAGTATCTCCTGAACCGCTAGCCAATTGTTTCCCAGACGGACTGAAGCTTGTTGATATTACTGCTTCTGCATGGCCTGGTATTGAACTAAAACATTATAATAGATTAAATAAATACTTGTTTTTTTTTGCAGTGTTTAAAAATATTTTTTAACTGGCAAACCTAGATTTATAATACTGACCTGGTACATCTGGTAACTGGTCTTACTCTAAAGACAGCTTGTTGCTGATATATGATTTCAACAACTTCTTCCGAGTTCAAACTTTTTATATCAAGGGCATCTTTCAGGCTATTTGTTATCTCAACATCTTTGACAAAAAATAGAAAAGGCTTGTCTTCCTGGAATAATATTTCATAACATAAAGAAGTAGTAGAGACAAATCTTAAGACATGGTTTTCAGGTACACTCAATAAAATATTGTGGTGAAACTTTATCAAATAATTAACAACAAAAAAAAAACAATTTTTCCAGCAGTATGTGACTGACAGACAGTCGATTTTAACTGAGGGTATAGGGTACTCATAAAATCAGCAACTAAAGAAAGGACAGGACGAATAATATGACTATAAGTTCACTTATAAAGAATAATAATTCTACTAAGAAGAATTTCTATTAAAGAAGCTTCCGTAGTTTCTACCTGCGCCCATGAGAAGGCGTGAGCTTAAGTAGGTATTTGTGTAAGTTATCATTCATATTAATAAATAAAACAGTTCTTTAAATTTTAATTCTAGGCATAAAAACAAGATGACTAGATAGTCATCTTAGTTTTTATGCCTAGAATTAGACTAGATAGTCATCTTAGTTTTTATGCCTAGAATTAAAATCCCGGAACGGTAAATAAATGACCAATAACAAATAATTGCTAAGGAATAATTATAAGAAAGAATAAGCTTACTTCTTGTAAAAGAGCATTGCATATTAGCTGAAGTTGATCTCTGGTTATATTCAGTGGTAGATCTAAAGGGCTTCCTGTCTCTTCTCCAGTGTCCGATTTGAGTCTGGCTTGGACACAACTAGGTAAGTCAACTTCCATTTCTGATGTTTTATACTTTGAAATAGTAAAAATTCAAGAACATAAACACATCATAAACATGCACATAACCTCAAAATATCACCTGACTTGAGGCTGGGCTCACTTCACGTTTTTTTCTTTTGGGAATTTAATGTCCTGACTTCCAGGCCTTTTAAGTCAAGTAACCGAAGTAACGTACATAATGAAGTAATGACGTTAGAATCTGGCGAGTCGCTGGCGATCAAAGTCGCTGCGTTGTGTAAGTGTCCGAACTATGGAATTAGTATTTTCTAACTGTTGAAATTTATAAGGGGGACCTAAAACGATCAATCTATTATAAATCAACTGCCTGCCTAGCTAGTGGCATATTTTAAGAACTGGCGCCCCGGGTCATCAAGATTTGAGAAAAATCTTCGCTACCACGGTACTAGTAGTGCTTTTTTTATTTTGAGAATGGGAAATCATCAAATGACCCCTCCCGCTCTGGGTGGAGCGGAAGGGAGTGTCAGATTCTTACTGACTAAAACCCAACCGTGTTCCTTCCTTAGCCCTTTATGGTCCAGGGCAGCGGTAACCCTTTCGGACGATCCCGCTACCCTACTAGTAGTGCTTTAGGTGGCGTTTAAAAACCTAAACCACCAATAATAATAAATAAGCGAGCGAAGCAAGCTCGAAAATGTGACCATCTCGGATAATCCACCATTCGCCGCCACTACCAAACTACCACCATAGCACCATCATTCATTTAGATAGAAAACTTTCTGCCTCGACTTCTGAATTGTCTTTTTGAAAAATAAAAAACTCGGACTTCTGTGTAAAAGCTTAAAAGAATTTAGAATCTGAAAGTTTTAACATCCCACCTCGTAATGTTTTTGATTTTCTTTTTACCATTTATAAAGTGACTAACTTTTGCCCGTGGCTTCGCCTGCGAGGAGGTCGGAAATTATCCCATGGAAACATATTACCGGGATAAAATGTATCCTAGGTGTTAATCCAGGTAGGATAATAAACTATCGCACACATGATATTGACAGTTTTAGTAGTTAATAAAGATCAAATTCGTAAAACACGTATTCGTTTGTATGAAACTGACAGGTGTCAAGAACGCATTCTCAAATGTCAAAACGGGCCTTTTATTTTTTGACAGCTTTAGATACTAAATTAAATTATATATACAAATAAATACTAAAACAAAAGGACACTTAGGCGTCGAAGTACTCGTCCGCATCACTGTCATCTGAAAACGTGCCCAGAAGGCTGGCACCATTGCCACTTTGAATGGCAATGCTAAATTCTTTGCCAAAGAACCCAACCCTCAGATCACGTGAAGTGTCGATCAGACAGCGAGAACTTTCCTTAAGGTGGATGCTCCAAGGTAGCCCACGAAATTAAAATTTTCTTACGTATTTTGCAATTCGCTGGTTAGTACTAAGTTGTACGTTGATTAAATTAAGATTCGCGGCCGCAACAAATATGTATTTACAGAATTATAATCATTAAAGTCATCAACACAACTCTCTAAGATCAAGTAATCCTACTGAATGACTATTTCATGAAATCTTGACATTTTAGGATTATGCTAACTTAACAAGTTGTATTACTGATTTTAATGATTATAATTCTGTAAATACATATTTGTTACGGCCGCGAATCATATTTTAATCAACGTACAACTTAGTACTGACCAACAAATTGCAAAAAACGTAAGAAAATTTGAATTTCGCGGGCCACCTTGGAGCATCCACCTTAATAAGAAGACGCGTACTTGGGCCCCATGACCCGAGTGTTTCGACTTTTAAAAGGGCTCAAAATAGCTGTTATCTATAAGGTTAAAGCATATGCGCCTCGAGACGGTTTCAGCAGCCTGCCGTGCTAGTAATATGAGACGGTGCAGTTGCGTCCCACATTAGGGGCCTGCCCAACTTCTGAGGCAACAACGTCATGCCGTCTGGTCTCTTCCCATCGTCACATACCAAGCCGTTTAGTTCTAATACCACTAGTACGCGGGTAGTGACGGCTCTATGAATAAAATCGTTGATGCTGGCGTGCCGTGCTATGCAACCTGCGCTCCTGCCGCCATGCTGCCCGAGACTGTCGACACCGCAGTGTGCACCAATGCGTAGCAGCACAAAGTGCGTCCAAGCGGAGACACGTGGCGAGCCAAAACGGTGAGTCATCCATCCTAGTACCGGTGGTGGACGATGGAAGTGCCTGAAGCCACAAGCCTGACTCTCATTCGGATGAATGGGTCAGGAGAACATCCAGCAGACAGGACCGCTCAACAGGTAACGTGTTATCCTGGGTATTCCGTATAACAAACACTATAGAGCGACAGCGTCTCTGTGAGGATGGGTTGTCGGGCAAAACCGTATTGGGACATGCCATTTTCCAAGCGGTCAAACAAAAATGGAGTTTAGTAATCGTTTAATTTTCGTAAAAATTGATGTTATTTTCAGATAATGATTTTTTTGTATACTTTTGGCATGCCTGAGGAATTCAAATTCGTTCAAATCTTAATTATTTATTACACGTCTCATCATCATCTGCCTAGTCGGCTTCCAGTCTAACCGGATGCAGCTGAATATCAGTATTACACGTATACAACATAAAAATAAATATAAATGATTAACGTAATGGTAATGCATCAATAAGTTTTCTTTTTTCATTATTTATTATCCACGAGGTTCTCAGTTCCGAAAGTGACGTTTCAAATCTCATGAAATAAAATATTTTGTGTGATAGCAACATTATTCTATAGATGTCCGACATCGGCATTTCACATACGTGTTATGTTTATTTTATTTGTACTTTAATTGGTTTTAGGAAGTTGATTGCTGCATAAAAATGAAATATTTGTATTTATTGTTTATTTTTTGGACAATAGTTAACTGTGACGAACATACTCATACATATAAAGATGGAGAACAAGTTGTGCTGTGGATGAATACAGTAGGTCCGTACCACAATCGCCAAGAAACGTATGCATACTTTTCATTACCTTTCTGCGTAGGTACTAAAGTGACTATTGGACATTACCATGAGACTTTATCTGAAGCGCTTCAGGGAGTCGAACTAGAATTCAGTGGTCTCGATATCACCTACCGGGATAATGTACCGGCGCAGCAATTTTGTGCCATTGAACTGAATGACCAATCCTACAAAGCACTTGTGTATGCCGTGAAGAATCACTACTGGTATCAAATGTACATAGATGATCTACCAATATGGGGAACAGTAGGCGAAATCGATGGGGATCATTATTACATTTGGACTCACAAGAAATTCGACATTGGATACAATGGGAACAGAATCGTGGAAGTAAACCTTACAGCTGAGAATAAGGAGCGACTGTCATCCGACGCCAAAATCCCATTTACGTATGAAGTAAATTGGAAGAAAAGCGATATCCACTTTGAAGATCGATTTGATAAATATTTGGACCCAAATTTCTTTCAGCACCGGATTCATTGGTTCAGTATCTTCAACAGTTTTATGATGGTGATATTTTTAGTGGGACTTGTTTCCATGATCCTTATGAGAACACTCCGTAAGGACTACGCAAGATATTCTAAAGATGATGATCTTGATGATTTAGAAAAAGACTTAGGAGATGAATATGGTTGGAAACAAGTTCATGGCGATGTATTCAGGCCAGTTCCTCACTTGCCAGTATTCTCAGCACTGATTGGAGCTGGGTACCAGCTTACTGTAGTGACATTGGCAGTTATAATATTTACCATCTTTGGTGAACTTTACACTGAAAGGGGATCGTTACTGTCCACAGCAATATTTATCTATGCTGCCACATCCCCAGTCAATGGATACTTTGGTGGTTCTCTTTATGCCAGGATGGGTGGTAAGCTCTGGATAAAACAGATGTTACTTTCAGCATTTTTACTACCTGTACTTGTTTGTGGTACAGCATTCTTTATCAACTTCATTGCTATGTATTACCATGCATCAAGAGCCATTCCCTTTGGTAGTATGATAGCTGTCATGTCCATTTGTACTTTTGTGATATTGCCCCTAACCTTAGTAGGAACAGTACTTGGTCGCAATTTAGCAGGACAGCCTGACTACCCTTGTCGCATTAATGCAGTTCCTAGACCTATTCCAGAAAAGAAATGGTTTATGGAACCTTTCATAATAATTATAGTTGGAGGAATATTACCATTTGGTTCTATATTTATTGAAATGTATTTCATCTTTACGTCTTTCTGGGCATACAAAATTTACTATGTGTATGGATTTATGTTACTTGTATTTTTGATCCTGATGATTGTAACCATCTGTGTGACTATTGTTTGCACTTATTTCTTGCTGAATGCTGAGGACTATCGTTGGCAATGGACCAGTTTTCTTTCTGCGGGCAGCACGGCCATCTATGTGTACTTGTACTCTTTCTATTACTTCCTTTTCAAAACGAAAATGTATGGCCTGTTTCAGACTACCTTTTATTTTGGCTACATGGCATTGTTCAGCTTAGCTCTAGGTATTATTTGTGGAACTGTTGGATACATTGGTACTAGCATATTTGTCAGGAAAATTTATTCAACAGTAAAGATTGATTGAAATGTTGTGATTTATGTTATTCATGATTATGTAATTTGATTTTGTTAGAGATGATTGCATAGTTTCAAATTATTGGAAATATAATGACATAAAGCAATCTGATTTATTATCAATTAGCATTTACTATTGGTTCAAACATGTCTAAATCTAAGTAAAAGTCTAAGTTAAACATACTTTTGTAAAAGTGTAGAAAACATTCCTTATAAAAAAGTATGTGCAACAGCATTTAGATGAAGTAATTATTAGGCACTTACATTTTCACTGTTTACAAATGAGTGTAAATTAATTATAATAAGAATTACTATTCTTCTAATACTTTGGAAAATATTGTAAATTTTAGATCTCACCCTCAAATCTATCATTTAGCACTGCCATTATATGTGTTTTTTTTGTCTCATAATTTAATACTGTACTTTACATTATTATTGGCAGAATCCTATTGCATACATTGTTAAAAGCAATTATGAAATGTAGCCGTAAATTGTATGTAAATTATAAAAGCTTAAATGAATCAAAGTCATACTAATTAAAATATGATGAAAGTATTAACAGCTAAGAGTTATAAAAAAGGTGCATGAAACATTTTAAGTAAGTATTGTGGTGTAAGTTTTAGTAATAATATGCTGATATAAAACACTATTATGTAGACTAATTTAGAACCTTTGGCCAATCTGTTTGTTATGCTATATATTTTTATTATTGTTAGTCACCTATGTAATTATTATATCCCTAACTTTCTTTCATGCTATTCTAATGGTATGTAAATATTTTCCCAGTGTTTCTAGTGTTAATTAATGTAATACCTTTAGTGTTAGTGGTACTGTACAATCAGCAACAAAAGTAAGTAAACACCGTCTAAAGATTCAGAAGAGATTAATTTATGAATTAGAATTTTCTAAATTAGTGCTTGTTTGTAACATATTATTGAACACTAGAGGATATTCTGGAGAGTAGTATTATGATCTATTTATTATTATATAAATTAAGTTCATAGTCATATTACTTGATCAACATTACTTTTGTGGTTGACTGTACTAAACTCACTGATAGTGCAATGACTGGTGATCATTGCTCTAAACCATAAGTTTGTATGTTTAGGTGTGAAATATAATTATAATATTTCTTTATTTTATAAAATATCTATCTATCGAAAACTTGACTCTTTCGTAAAAATGTCGTTCACCATGTTATGTCGAGATCTTAAACTGTCTTAAACTTTGTAAATACTAGGGCATAAATATAATATGAGCAAGTTCAGAGACATTACATATTGAGATTGTAGATCACGTCTCTAATTTGTGACGCGATAATATTTATAATACTGTATGCCATCCATCACTCTTGTATCTATTTCGGCATAAAAATAAAGGCGGATAACAATTATTCACCATTGTTTAATTTATAGGATTTTTTCTCCTGCCAGCGAAACACCTCCTAATAACTTAGGTATGTAGGTACATATATATTTAAAAGAAAATCTGATAGGCAGCATAATTATTTATTTATTTACATATCATTATTATCACCTTCAACGAACTTCTCGACGTCAACCGCACCTTTTCTAGATTTTTTACCTCCCGGAGTTTGCGCATTAAATGTTTGAGCAGTTCTTTTTCTTAACATACTGATGTCTTCCGTATCATCACTTTGTTCTGCCCATTCTAACACTAATCTCCTGCCGTAAAGATGCGTAGATTGACACAGAGCTACAAACGCAGTCTGTAACAATAAAAAATTAAGGATTAATTTGTTTCAATTTTTAATATGAACATTCCAATTCCAAGAACCTATTTGAAGTAATAAGAAGTTTTATTTACATTATATAAGCTAACATTTAAAATAATGATATGTACAGTAAATGAATAATAAAATAATATAATACTGCTGAGCGTGCCCGCCTGCTGGCTGTGGGTGAGTGGGAGTCGGGGCTCTGGCTTCAAGCACTCCCGTCACAGGTAGCGAGCCGGATGCTGGGTGACACCACCATCCGGATCGCTACCTGTCTGCGTTTGGGCACTCCTTGTGGGGCTCCGCATCGCTGTCAATGCGGTGAAGCTGTCGACTGCCTCGGACACCATGCCCTATACTGTAGTAGGAGCGCAGGTCGGATAGCAAAGCACGCCAGCATTAATGAAATCACCCGTCGTGCTCTTGTCACCGCAGGGGTGCCAGCTGTTTTAGAACCCAACGGCCTGGCACTTGACGATGGGAAGAGACCAGACGGAATGACCATAATGCCCTGGAAGTTAGGCAGAACTTTGGTGTGGGATGCAACATGTGTCGAAACCCTTGCGCCATCCCATCTTCCTAGCACGGTGGGCTGTGCTGGAGCGGCTGCTGCTGGTGCAGAAAACCTCAAACGTCGAAAATATTCCAACCAGATTGGGAGTTATATGTTCGAGCCGTTTGGGGTTGAAACACTAGGGCCATGGGGTCCGAGTGCCCACTTGGTTTTTCGAGATATCGCCAAGCGGTTAGTCGACTCTTTACGCGACCAGAGGGCTGGCCTGTTTCTTGGCCAAAGAATTAGCATCGCTATACAACGTGGCAATGCTACCAGACTTTTGGGCACTGTTCCTGTAGACAGCAATGCGGACGAATTTTTTGAGGCCCTGTGATTATTTTGCTTATTTTTTCATAGTAATAAAGATAAATACCTTTGCGTCTGCCTTGGAATGATAATCTACAAATGCAAAACCACGATGTTGATTTGTTCCAAGGGATAGTTTGATAGGCAATCTCAAAGTTTTAATTTCGCCAAAAGCCCTGTAAAATAGTAAAACACTTTAAACAATGTTATTTAATCCATTGTTTTCAACAGATAAGAAATTTAAATTGTGTTTAATCTAACATTGGATACGATAGCGCATTAATTACCAGTAACTCCGTATCAGTTCATTAACATTACAACAACGAAAGTAAGTTGCGGCCTTCGTGTTTGTATTATGTGAATTTTCCGCTTATTAGAAAAATATTTTCATTTACGTTTATACAATGTCTAGCTTTAAACATATTTTGGTGGTATGTAGGTCACAAATACATATGTAACGTAAAGAAGAGTATACGCCTGTGACTGGAAGGGTAGGTATGTAGGTATTCACTAGCAATCACGGTTCAACTCTAATATACAAATTAAATCACCACTAACATTTACGGTCAATTTTCACACAGAAAAATAATGATACGTTATTTGAATAAAATGTTTAGGAATACCACTGAAAATGTCATCGGCGCGCATGCGTCCGGTAGGCCAAATAGTAGACTAGGCGGAACACGAAAAAAATTAGTACTTTCAATTCAAAGTAATACTTATTTCTTTGGCTTAAATACTTTACCTAAATATTTCGTGTAATTCGTCCCTGTTCGCTTGGAACGGTACATTTCGCACGAGAATTTTGGTGCCGTTTTGCGTCGTTTCTTTATTGGATTTCTTAGATGTTCTTACTTCATTTCTGTAAAAAGTTTTATGTAAGTAGTATAAAAAGAAGGTGCAGAAACAGAAAATAAAATAAACGTAACTTAAAGGCTTGCTCTCTATTACATGGGACTTATCTGGAGAAATGTGGGTGTACTTAGTATACCTTTGCCTGTAACCCTTACGGAAAATGTCATGCGTGATGTCATGTTATACTCGTATAATAATAATAATAATAATAATATAATATGTTGAAACTAACGTATTTCCTCTTTCCGATCTTTTTAATTCTAATGACTTTCCATCAAGAGTTGTAACTTGCAGATTCTTGAGAGCTTCGTTAGCATGCTCCTTCTTATAATATTGCACAAAGCCGTAACCCATTGAAAGAAGTTGACCAGGATTTTTCGGGTCTTTTTTTCTTGCAATTGATACACTGTGTACTTTGCCAGCTACAGAAAAATGCTGTAACAAAAATAATTATTACATTTTTGTGCTGATAGAAAGTTAATATAATAAATTCCGAGTTCACGTATTTACGAACCGATTTAAGATTGGCTTCAGTTGTTTTGAAATTAAGATTTTTAACAAACAATGTCGTATCGTTTTCGGGATCCTCCAGCTCGGCGTCACCGTCTTCTTTGACATCTTCGTTATTGTCCTCAGGTTCACGAGTTACAACAGACGTCTTCGGTTCAACTTTATTTACAATTACATTTGATTCTTCTACAATTGTAATCTTATCCAATTCAGTTCTCTCAGCGGATTTTACAAATACATTTTCCGGTGCCCATTCTAAGTACAGTGGCACACTCTTGAATTGCGAATATGCCAATTTAGTAAATGCTTTTTTAGCTTCGAATGGTTCAATAAAGTCAACAAGGGCAGATATTCCATGTTGTGGCATTAAGAATCTCGCTATTTGGCCGTGTTTTACAAACAATGTCTTTAATTCTTCTTTCTCCGTGTTCGCTGGCAAATTTTTGACGAGTATGCATGTCTTTGATCTCTTTGTTGCAGGCTGTAAGTTGAATTTTGAATTTAAGATTGTGGTAAAAAGATTTTTGCTAATCAAGAAGACTTTTTTTTTACTAATAAGTATCACTTACTTTATTAAATGCATCCAAATATACTCCGTTTCCTTCAAGGAAACTTTTGGTTTCGGCAACTAGCTGCGTTTCACCGAGTGCCAGTCTCACAGCAGCGCTTGTATCTGTTCCATTAAAAAGAAGATTTAGTTTTCGCCAACATACGAGTATAAATTGAACGTACGAGTAAACCTGATGAGATTTGCTTTTAGCTACATCAACATAGGACATATCACCCATAAGTGCATTATAGCTAAGATATACATTTTAAGCATTGTGCAAAAGCTGATGTTATGTATAAATAGTTCATAAGTACAATGCAGTAATCATAAAGTTACACTTACTTTTATTATTATCATTGAGCAGCTGTTCCTTCGTGGTGTTATACGTAGACGCGATGACGTCAGCGACCGCGTTGGTGCCCAGGAACAACACATTCCAATTGTGGGAGGACTTCGCTTGCGCTTTCAGCTTCTTTGCTTTCTTCTCTTTGAATGTTAGACCCTCTGCATTGGTAATATTATATTAGTTTCCACATCAAAGTTGAATCTAATAGTTGATTTCCCTATAATAATAATTCTAAGATTAAAATTGTAATTGCATCTCTCGCCTCTAAGATAATCATCATCATCATCTCTTTTCAATAATTTATTTATTTTATTGGACTGCAAATACACAGGCCTACCGCCCTCCCATCTTAAGGTAGGCCATAGACGACCACTTGCTCGCCCATGGACTGCAATATCATAGGCATTGCAGATAAGTTTCCATCTCAGAGACAAAGCTGAAATATCTCATGTGGTTTAAACCGAAACACAGCAACAATGCTTGGCGGAAAAAATACTACGAATCCTCGAAGGAATTTCTGGAAATACATCTTAATAACAAAAATTTAATGCTGTTCGTTGGTAAGGGCATCACTTCTTCAATCGGCTGGACCGCTTTGGCTATTGTTGTTTTAAAATGTTTGTAATACGAGGGCGGAGTGATAAGTCTGGTAAAAATTAAACAAGGAGTCAATTTTATTTCATTATTATTATTTATTTTTCAACGTTGTTTCCTTTTAACTCAATGCACTTCATCCAGCGTTTCTCTAGCTTTTCGATCCCTTCCATAAAGTACAACTTAGGTAACCCCTCGAAATGGGCATTGGTTTCGTGCATGATCTCTTCGTTGGAGCTAAACTTCAAATCTGAAAACATGGCTTGGTGTTCCAAGCCATTTTTTAAATTCGGAAACAGAAAATAGTCGCAAGGGGCTAAATTTCCTGCCGGGGTAGCGGGATCGTCCGAAAGGGTTACCGCTGCCCTACATAAAGGGCTAAGGAAGGAACACGGGTGGGTTTTAGTCAGTAAGAGTCTGACACTCCCTTCTGCTCCACCCAGAGCGGGAGGGGTCATTTGATGATTCCCCATCCTCAAAAAAAAAAAAAAAAAAAGGGGCTAAATTTGGCGAATATGGTGGGTGAGAAAGCAATTCATGAAGTTTGGCCATGGCAATCGCGTAGGTGTGCACTCGTACGTTGTCTTGGTGGAAGAGGATTTTCATATTAGCCAAATGCGGTCGATTTTCACGTAAAATTTTGTCAAATTGGTCCAATAAATTGGCATAAGTAATATGCGCCATTAATCGTTTTACGCTTCTCTAGGTAGTCAATATGGATTACCCCACGTGCATCCCGAAAAACTGTAGCCATCACTTTAATGGCCGACAAGTTATGTCGGCCATTAAAGTGATGGCTACAGCTTTGGCCTTCTTTGGAGCTGGTTCGCCGGTAGCAATCCACTATTTCGATTGTTGCTTGGTTTCTAGGGTATGGTGGTGGATCAATGTTTCGTCTACTGTTATAAAACGACGCAAAAATTCGGTTTTATCCCGTTGAAACAACGCCAAACCTGCCTCCGAAGTGGTCACACGCATGCGTTTTTGATCAACAGTCAGTAAACGCGGCACCCATCGCGCGGATCGCTTGTTCATATCTAAATGTTGGTGTAAGATATTGCGAACACGTTCGTCTGAGATGCCTACTATCTCGACTATCTCCCTCAATTTTACTCTTCGGTCGTTCAACACTATATCGTGGATTTTAGCGATCATCTCTGGAGTAGTGATCTCAACTGGGCGTCCTGGACGCACAGCATCACTTGTGCTTGTACGACCACACCGAAAATCGTTGAACCACTTATGAATCATTTTAATCGACGGAGCAGAGTCCCCATAATATTTATCAAGTTTTTGTTTCGTTTGCGTTATAGTTTTTTTGCGCAAAAATAATGTTTAATCACGACATCTTTGCAAAAAAAGTGTTCAGTTGTTTTTCATTAACGGGTGTTAAAAAAAAAAAAACTAACCGGCAGTACTGGCTGAAAATTTTAATTTAGTCCTTCAAAAGAGTTTTGAACAAGGAGGTTCCATGCAATTTGCGATCATTTTATTCCAAAATAGATTTTTACCAGACTTATCACTCCGCCCTCGTAGTACGAATTAGATTTCTATTTATTTATTTGACCATTTATGTACACACGCATATATAAACAGACAAGAAAAAACAGAACAGAAAAAATAGGTACAGAGGTGATGCTTATTTCATAAGAAATCTCTTCCAGCACACCCGAGACAGGACAATAGATACAGAGAAAAAAAAACTCGGAAAATGTTCGGCAAATACTGAACGTCCTTTTTTCAATGGTTGTCGTGTAGCGACAAATAAAACTAAACTTTAAAGTCAAAGGTAAAATTAAATTAAAGAAAGGGAGGTAGAAAACAATTATAGGTATATTTACAAGGTAAGGAAAGAGATGGAATGAAGAGTCGTGTGTAGTATGTGGAGGTGGAGTGTATGGGTGACGATGCACGATAGGTGGGTTGAGGAGGCTGAGGTGGAGATTCAGATGGAGCTGAGGAGGTAGACCGACGCGAGGCAGGTGCTGGCGACAGGTGCAGGTACAGGTGCAAGTGCAGGTACAGGTGCAGATGCAGGTACAGGTACAGATGCAGGTGCAGGTGTGGGCAGGTGCTGGTGCGTGTGTGGCACGGAGGACACCCGTAGGAGGGCCCATGCAGCAGGACAGGACGCAGCACGGCAGCAGGAGAGAGAGGCACGGCGGGGACTCTGTCAGCCCACCAGGGGAGGCGGCCCTCGGATGAGGCGCGGCTCAATAGGTACAGGAAGCCTTCACGGAGTACGGAGGACGGAGGCGTAGGGCGTAGGCAGGGTCCGTCAGGTACCGGAGCGGAGAGGTACGCTGGGTATTCCCGGGATAGGTAGCCCTGGAGTATCAGGCTTTTAGTTATATTCGCTTTAGAGGAGAAACCCGAACTGATCCTTGCATTGCGTGGATCTATTAAGTCAACTCGTAGAATAACATCATGTACAAAATATGAATTTGAGATAATATGAAATTGGCCAGGATTAATATTTTGCATAAGTTTCAATGTAAAATCAGCTAAAAAGATACAGGTCGGTAAGGATTTGAAAGGAAAGTTGCCATGGCGACGTATTAAACGTCGTTGTCAAAGCTGTCATAATAAAATATATTATTAATTAAATACAATAAAATCTATAGTTATTTTGTATTAGAAGTATACTGTTTATAGGAATAATGATATCCATCAATGTGGACGAAATTACCAACCCTTGGATGTCACTAAATCGTCGTAGCCTCATGTTAAAGTTGGAGCTGTATCTGTGTACTGATTGTGGATAAAACGTGTCGTGAGGAATAATCAGATCAGCGCCTAACGGTAACAGAATGCTTGTTCTGACCAGCACCCTAATTGCGTAACACACAATCAATCAGAATCGGTTTCATTTTGACAGTTCAACAACATTCATTTTCGTGTTGAACAGACTTTATGAAGGCATCCTTTTTCGAACTTATGTAGCAATGGATTAGCAATATCTTTCAAAATGATTCAGATTGAGATTGATTGTGTTTCGCAATTAGGGTGCTGGAGGAGTGAATGAAGATAACTGTGAGTATGTACATTATGTTACATGGTATTATTGAATGAACTCAAAGCCATAACTCACGTATTATTATATTGAAATTTGGATAGGACTACGCCTGTCGGGTGAGCTAGTATTTGATAATAATTCCTAAGAATCTTGATACTTACATTATAATATCCTACCTACTAGTACAAATGCTTACAGCATGTTTATAGACACGGATTGCACAAGAAATAATGTTGTTCAGCTGAGTGCTTAGGTACCTAAGGCCATTATGAAAATATGTTGTATGTAATTTTTTACGATACGTTAACTTGATACCACATAATATAAAAAGAAAGTTTCAATTAGGTACGTATTTTCACTCCGTTACATCCTTTACTACATAGCTGAGGTACAGTCAGCGACAAACATTGATGATAATTTCGGAGTTTTGGGCCTAGAAGAAGAAGAAGAAGAAGAATAATTTATTTTGCCAGACACATGGTTACAGGGTGTTACGTTACATTATAACCCAAGTAATTTAAGAAACTACGATAGATTCAAACCTACATACAAGATAGTATTTTTCAAATGGGGAGGTGGTGGTTTGGCCATTTAGCAAGCACACCTCGCATTCGAATATACCTCAAGCAAACAGCATTCGTTTAAAACCGGTAATTTGGGTAAATACCCAAATACACAAATTAACGATTAGTATACAAATTTATGTTCTCCTACTAATCGTTAATTTGTTTTCCGTTAAATAAAACCTGTAGATAAGTAGTCATATAGCAATTATAGGTATCAACAAGTTTTATACTCATGAACTCGGCGAACGATGGCCAGCATAAACATATAGGTATGAACGGAATATTTATTACTTTACTCTCTCACGTCGATAACGTAAATGGCATGTTATGTATAAGCAACCCAGCACTTCCTATAAAATATTTTCTTGACATTAGGAACTTTTGATGAATCGATAAATTGTTAACTTAGTTGATGATCACTAACCTAACTTTCAATACCCTGAACCACAACAAATACAACAGAAAACGAATTGAATTTGCGATTCGTAGCGTACAAGCCGGACGCTCGCGCCACCTGTTATCATGAATTCAGTAAGTATATGAATGATTCTGTAATCCAGCGAGCTATATTAAAAAAATTGCTATTCCATACATTTTGACCGCGTTGGTATTGCACTTTTCTATGAAACGGCTGGTTTTTTTTAAGAACCGACGAATAATTTCTAGGCTAAAAATAAGGTCTAAATCATGTGCTGAATTCATGGTTACAGTTTGCGCGTCCATGTCCTTACCACCCTGTATTTACCTATAGATAGACTATAGTTTAAAATAATTCATTTGAATTGTATTAGAAGGAGTGAAAATATGGTGATATCGAAAATATGCTGGTACATATCCTGATAAAATAATGTGGTCGTATTAAAATTGCATTTATTGATAAGACTGTACGTTTGTAACTATGTTCTTTCATATTATATCAGTAACTAGCGGACCCAACAGATGTTGTCGTGCTCGAACGCAGCTACCCGGTCCAATTATGAATCTAAACCATGCAGGGATCCACTCAAACACACAAAATATTCCATCAAACTCGGTCCAGCCGTTTAGGAGTTAAGTGACATACAGAAGAATTATATACATATAAAGATAATACATACCGTCGTCATCATCATTTTCCAGCTTCTCAGTTTTGGCGGGTAACAAATGGAGCATTCTGCCGCAGAAGGCGGTACCATCCAGTTCAGTATACGCTTTCACAGCATGTTCGGGCATCACGAAGGTTACTGTGGCGAATCCCTTCGGCAGGCGCGAGATTGGATCTATCGGCACGTTTACTTCAGCTAGTGGTCCTGTGAAATACATTACGAGATAAACCCACATTGTAACGTATGCAGCACGTATAAAAGTAAACAACTAGGAAAATATAATAATATTTTCAGCGGATTCTCGCGCCTTTTCAAGGTTCGGTCTGCCTTATGCGGGGCTTATCAATTTGTCAATGTTTAGGAGAGGTCTATTCTATGTCCAGCAGTGGACATAGGAATCTTCTAGGTGTAGAATTTCGGCTGAATCAACGATAATCACTACATATTATAAAAAAAAATCCCTCGCCGCGTCCGTCTGTCTGAACGCACTGATCTCTGGAAATTTATTTTAGATTTGAAAAAATATTTTAACATAAGACAGCCCAATTCTTGAGGAAGGTATATAAAATCACTCTACGACTCTTAGCAGCAGAGCAAAATGAAAAAATAGTCAGAAAGAGTGCTACACGAAAATGAAGTAGATAATAGAACGGGCAAGGGATGCGCAGCGACGCGGTGGGCGCGTTGCTGTCATTTACGCGGACAAAGTCGCAGTCTGCTGGCGGGTTAGTGAATAATAATTTTAAAATTCGTTTAAGCTACTTACCATACTTTTCAAACAAGTTTGTTATTTCTTCCTCAGACACCACGTACGCTAAGTTCCGTACAAATATACTTCCACTTTCACCGATGCTTTCTTCGTTATGGGATGTCTGAAAATGAATGGTGTTGTAGACAAATATTCTATACAGCAAAATCTATTCAAATGTCTATTTATTTTATTGCCAGCCTGTATATCTTAATATATATAATTCTTCAGTACGTGTGTTTCACGTAACTCCTCCTAAACGGCTCGACCAATTTGGATGAAATTTTGTGTGTATATTTCAATGGGTTCCTGGATGGTTTAAAAACACAATTGGACCCGGTAGGTGGCGGCCTGCCGGGTCCGCTAGTTATTTATAATATAGTTTGGTCAGTGAATCAAAATCAAGGTTACAAGTAAGGAAGTTATTATAGATATACGAATGTCTTATCTTTTAGCTACTTTAATTTTTAATACAAGTGGAGTCTGTTTGAGAATATGAAACAGTATACAATTTTCTGAAGGAGTACTTACATGCAAAAAACCCTGAATTTTAGCTAATACTTAAGTTTAATAGCACTTAACAGATACTTAAAATTATTTATGTGTTGTTATCACAATCAATTTTCATGAACAAGCACAATTGACGAGAAATGATAAGCAAGCCTATTTATGGAATTTCAATTAAAATTATTTGTTGCAAAGCAGTTATAAATCATTGATGTATATCTATAAACACTGTGAACGCACCGGGCTGTCCGCGGTGGGACAGGTAGAGAAACATTCTGCTCTGTAGTAAAACTATTTATTTTCCTTCAAGATCGAATCTAAAATAATTTTCTATAAAAATACCAAGAATTGACTTTGTTATAATATTGTTATAGTATTTTGTAAATACAGGGTGTAAAATGACACATCACGTACTACGCATTCTGCACATCAAACCAAAAAAGTAACATTGCACAAAAATTGCTTGAAAATGACTTTTATTTTTGGTGTGAATATTTGCTGTTTGCAGTAGTGCGCAACACAACGGGTTCGTGAGGGTATTTTATAACATTAAAAACTTGTTTTCGTGAAAAAACGTCTGTAAAGGTTGGAATTTTGACCTTCAATATTTCCGTTACCTAAATGAGGTTCCTAGGTATGGTCCAGTATAAATAAACGATAACAAGGGAAGTACAAGTGACTCTGGGCTTCGTTAAGTGTCTTTTTACACCCGTTAGGTAGTACCCGTACCTACAAGTTGAGGGTCGCTTTACAATGACAGGTTCACGTTTCACTTCTAAGGAGCTCCATACCAAGCACGGTTTCTATAGCTTTTCGTTCAAAATGAAGGTACAGCCATGAAAATCAAACAAAAGTACACAAAACCGTACCGCGCATAGTTTATTGAGTTCCTAAAGACTGTTCCAGCAAAGACTGTAGACGTAATAACATGGACCTATATTATCGTTACGTATTTATCGACATGCAGGTCTCGTGTTTAGTAAGTATGGTATGCATCAAAATATCGATGACTATACTATTTTAATAGAAGTTTATGCTTCGGGTCCAATTCGTATCAAATATTCAGTTGAGACTTTACCGGATGGATGCGCATAGAGACTGCATACTTACTTCATAATACTATTTTAATTAGCTTTTGGCGGGCAATAACTGCATTTGAATTCAGAATCTGGGAATAATATTACGTTTTTTAATTTAGCACCTTTTCATTATAAATTTTCACTCAATAATCACCTTAGATTACATGACAAGTAAGAAAATAGTTGAGTAAGTCGGCGATGGTATGCAAATTATTTGCGACTAGGTAATGCCATGCGTTGCAATGCCTTTTTCATTATTTGTATTAGATACACACCTTCTCCGGCACGCACACAACAACTTAACAAAGTTTCATTACAATCGGTCGAGCCATTTTCGAGTTTATGTGAAACTACCGAACGGCTATTGATTTTTATATTATACTAGCAGATCCGGCACACGTCGTCCTGCCCGGTTGAATCATCATATACCGACAGCAGCGCCACCTACCGGGTCCAATTGTGTTTTCAAACCATTGAAATATACACACAAACCCCAAGAACCCGTTGAAATATACACATAAAATTTCATCCAAATCGGCCCAGCCGTTCTCGAGTTTTAGCGAGACAAACGAACAGCAATTGATTTTTATATATATAGATAGATATATGAACATTACGAACTAAAGTATATAGTCAATTGATTGCTGCGTTGTTTTAATCGCTGCAAGTGCAACTGAGTCCTAGGTTCGATGTTCAGTTGACGTGTCGGGCAGTGCTTTTGTTTTTTTCCAAAAAAATCTCAGTAATAGCCTGGAGTCATATCTGCCCGGTAATTTTAAAGTAATAGACTCGATCTCGTATTACATAGAACTTAATTACGTAACTGGCGAAATGTGCACTCTACACCTCAGCCGATTCCTTGAGGGATTACAGACGTCATGTTTTGTTAGAATTGCCAGAGTAAAAAATAAATACATATTCACCTCTTCCCTCCTTTTTTTACTAGTCTGTTCCTCTTCTTCTGCAGCAATCTTTGATTTATCCTCATATTGATGTATGTGAACACGATGATTGCCTAGAGACAAAAAACATTATTAGAAGGATTTATTAAAAGTATGTAACATTGAGCGACGATCTGTGCAGGATGGCTGGTAGCAGCTGGATGAGAGTTGCCGAAATTCGAGTTGAAAGGCGTGCAATAGGAGAGGCCTATGTCCAGCAGTGGACTGCTATAGGCTGATGATGATAATGTAACAAATTAGTGTATTAATCGAAATTATAGCTTGTTCATAAATACTAAGGCCCACTTGCATCACAAATCACTAAACACGTTTGGCGCTAAACGAATAAAAACATCATTCTGTTTTTCTCATCATTTGAAGATGACAGAGATGTTTTAAATATCTTTAGCGTTAAACGTAATTAGTAGTGATTTGTGGTGCAAGTGGGCCTAAGTTTAAGGTTGTATCCTAGTAGAAAGCGATTGTAGCATGAATAGGCAATTTTCTCATTTTTTTGTTCGGGCTCGTCGTATTCGCGCGACGGTCGCTTTCTAACACACCGGGTAAGGCCCTTTGTACACGGCATGGTTTCTTTACGGTACGGCGTATAAACTGCGTCTTAGAAAAAACGAGTCTATCATCAAGCTTCCATAATGGTCCATACAACACAGATGACTGTGCCTACATACGGCGAATACACCGTAATTTTTCACGACAAGAAAAACTTGTGCCTACAAAGGGCCTTAGGCTGTTGGTCCATAGTGTCCAAAGGGATTACTTAACATAGTAAAATAAATACCTAAAAATAATTTGTCTTTCGCTAATGCCTTTTTCAGCTCTTTCTCAGTTCTAAATCCGACATAGCAGAAGCCAGTGACTTTTTTTCCTTTTCCGAAGGGCAGTCTTATTGAAAATGGAACTAATGGCCTGAAGAACTCTTTTATATCCTTCTTCTTACATTTGTATGGAAGACCCATTATCTGAAAAAGAAAATATCAAATTTTTGTATGATGATGAATTGGATTAAAAGAATAATAATTGAAAGAAAGCATTAGTAATTAAATTCTTGTTTATTTTTATTAAATAATTTTAGTGACATGCTGACTATGTCCTTCTATGAAATGTGATATAAGTAAAAAAACTTTTCAAAAGATGAGAAACAGAAATAATAATTACTTTTGAAGGATATACCTTAAAAAGTAATACTGTTTCTTCTCATTAATTGTTGACCATCATTTATAAGTACCTAAATTCGAGTTTTGTTATTACTTAAATACTCACTTTAACATGAAACAAGGGTCTATTTCTGATTTTTTTTGGCTGTTGTTCCTCTTCTGCAATTTCACTTTTTTCTTCCGTTTTGTTTTCACTGGGGGGACCTCCTACTTTCTTCATTAGTAATTTCATGTACTGTAGAGAAAATGATTTCACACATAGTAATATGTTGTAGTATTATCCATGGGCATTCTCATTTGATACTTAGTATTTTTATTTTTGGTGATAACATCACACCTGTATTCTGTATCGTAGTGTTTATGTTTAAGTCCCATGTAATATAGCAAGCTATTGCTATCAACCGGGTACAAAAGCAAACTCCGGGCTGCTTCTGACAAATTACAGATGGAAAAAACCCAATAATACTGCCTGATCCAGGAAATGAATCAAACACCAATAACATCCTACTTAATAATTATTATAAGTGCGAAAGTTTGTGAGGATGGATGTTTGTTACTCTTTCACGCAAAAACTACTGAACAGATTTTGATGAAGCTTATACACCAGAATAACACATAGGAGTACTTTTTATCCCGATATTCCCACGAGATCGACACTTATGCGGGGCACTGTTAGTACATATATATGGTTATTACCCTTTTTTCATTGATTTACAAAATATTGATTTCTATTGCTGTTATGTTATTTTCATGTTTTGTTGCAATAACTTACCTCTAAATCACTGATAGGTTTATTAGCTACTTTTTTATCTTTGTTCTCATTTACTTTAACTACTTTTTCTTTCTCCATTTTCTGATCTTTTTCTACAGGAGCTTCATCTTTCTGTAGGTTTTCATTGTGGTCTTCCTTTGTTTCTTCGTTGTCATCATCATCACTTTTAGATGCAGACTCTAGAGCTTCTTTAATCCAGGTTGTGTTATCATTGACATGGGCTTCAATGAACTCTGCAAATAGTGGATCATCTTTATGCTGAAAGATGTTAATAATATAGTATTGATAAGTATTATGTAAAATTAAATCGCTCCATGTAAAATACTGGTATTCAGCTGCATCCGGTCAGACTGGAAGCCGACCCCAACATGGTTGGGAAAAGTTTAGGCAGATGATGATGAAGTATTGTGTAAAATATTTAAAATGATTAAATCGTCTTTACATAAATACCTTTTTAAGCAGCTCCTTAATTTTATTTTTATTTTTCTCAATTTTCTTCTCTTTCTTTTCAGATTTCCTTTTATCTCCTATTTCATCTTTATGAAGATTCTTGTAAGCAGTACTGTCTGGAGCATATTTGCTCCATGCTTTAGGTTTCTTCTCATCTCCCAGATTTGCACATGTTTGTACTTGTATTTGCATAGAATTTATGCATGTGCCATCAAAATACTCCCGCGCTTGTGTTGCTTGTTCCTCTGTCCGGTATCCGATGAAGCCAAAGTTCCTGAACTTTCCATCTTTAGTGTATTTTAACTGTACATCAGTTACTTCACCCTTTTCTCCAAATACATCTTTTAGTTTTTCAACAGTTACCTAAAAGATAAATTAGTTAATATTGTCATAACGATGAGTTTTACTTCTAAAAGATTCAAAGGAGATAGAACAGCCCTGGTCTAACAATTTTGATGTTTATGATTTACCTTAGGGTGCAGGTTCTTCAGAGGTTTTAGCACCAATATTATAATCGTATAACAATAATGAACAACCAGCCTGTTCTTTCTGCCTTCCTACAGCCAAATAATAAGCAGTTTAACTAACGAAATCTGAGCTAGTCGGTGTCTCAATAAAATCCAGACATAGCCAGTGTAAGCCTGCATAGAAGACGCGTAAATACGTTTGATACATTTTAAACATATACGCACCTTATTTGGTAAATTCTTTACTATAAGTCGTGACATTTTACAGAGTAATTAAATCTTTTTCATTTATTTGTAAATAATATATCCGTAGCACGTGCGATGCACATTTCATTATGATTTTGACAGACAATAGAATTGACAATTTGACAGTTTGACATTAAAGAAAGATACCATGTCGCCATTGTTAAAAATAGGTTGTGAAGTCTTTATTTAGCGAATACTAACTCACTAAACATAAAAATATAAGCTGATATCAAATTAAGATATTCATCGTTGATTTTACAAAAACGCTCCACTTTTAATCAGTTTTTCGTAAGTTATATACTCACCGGAAAGATAAATAAAATAATTTTATAAACGAAAACTGTTATCAGTAGTATCTCTATATTTTACTTTACTCTATGAGTATCTCTATGTAGTCTGTGTTAATAACTAGCTGTCAGCTCACAGCTGGAAATGTTATGTCAATGTCAATCTCACAATCTGTCAAGTAGCTGTTTCCCAAGTATTTACAAAATAAAAATATCGAGAATTTTTATGAAAAGCAAATTTCTATAAAGAAAGTTCGCCAGTAATTTCAGTGCTTTTGCCATACCATTTTCTTCAAATAAGAGATTTGCTGTAATTCTTAAAAATGTCGACTATGACGTTTGGACAGAAACAGTTTATACCGACTCCACCTGATAAGGGTAGCTTTCCTCTGGATCACGACGGAGTTTGTAAGGACAGAATGAGGAACTACATGAAGTGCTTATTAAACCACAACGGCAATAATTCCTTGTGCCGAGATGAAGCTAAAGAATACCTAGGTTGCAGAATGGAAAATAACCTTATGGCTAAAGAAGATTGGAACAAATTAGGTTTTAAAACTGAAGTTCCAGTTGAAACTAAGAAATGATATTCTGTTTATTGTTTTAGGTAAGAAAATTGTTAATAATATTGTTGTATTTAATAAATTTTAGAAATAGCACTGTTCTGTTTTCTTCATTGCAGCCCTACTAACAGTAAAGTAGTTATTTTGTGTATCTAGCTTTCATACCATTTGTAAATATTTCCAATAAAAAATAAAGAAAGGTCATGATAAATAACATTCTTTATTAGTAAGTACCTAGCACTACTATTATTAATAGAGCCTGAGCTACCAGGACAATACTTATTCTTATACATTTGTCCCAAGTCCAGAACACCTCTTTCGCTGTCAAGTCCAGATCTTAGTTGTTTAAGGTGGGTGCTCTAAAGTAGCCTGCGAAATTCCAATTTTTTTACGTTTTTTGCAATTTGCTGGTCTGTACTAAGTTGTATGTTGATTAAAATATGATTCGCGGCCATAACAAATATGTATTTACAGAATTATAATCATTAGAATCAGTAATACAACTTGTTATGTTAGCATAATCCTAAAATGTCAAGATTTCATGAAATAGTTATTCAGTAGGATTACTTGATCTTAGAGAGTTGTGTTGATGACTTTAATGATAAATTCTGTAAATACATATTTGTTACGGCCGCAAATCTTATTTTAATCAACGTAAAACTTAGTACTGACCAGCAAATTGCAAAAAACTTAAGAAAATTTGAATTTCGCACGCTACCTTGGAGCATGCACCTTAATGAAACAATTTTAGGGGTCTTTTGCTATTAGTCAAGACATTGCAGTTATAGTAGTTGAGTTTTTTGTGAAGGAGTTTATCTGGAGAAGTACTTACCATACATATTTATGTTGGGTGGTATGGTTCAAGTGTGATCACAGGCTCATTGAATATTTCAGCTGCCTCTGCAAAACAATGTGATTCCATAAGCAAACTGCCTAGAGCTTTTGGGCGTGGAGTTGAATTTCTGATCTCAACTTCGGTTCAATCATCAATTCAAAAGCATAGACTGCAGGCGAGAAGCTGGGCAGTCCAAAGAAGGTGAGGCAATACTTTACATCTGGACAGCTTTTAAGTTCTTACAAAGCACAGGTCTGTGTTTGTCCTGTATGGAGTATTGCAGCCAGTTAAGGGATGGCTCAGCAAACTACCAGCTTGCTGTACTTGACTAGGTGGGACCCAGAGCAAAAAGGCTTATAGGCGATGATGAGACGATGGTGGCTAGGCTGCACAGCCTGGCGCATCTTCTGGGCACGCTCATTCTATCACAGACCTCATTCATTGCTCAGGCGGATCGCGATCAAGAGCGGGCCCATGTTGTGTCGTAATATAGTCGGCAGTGGGTCATGCGAGGCTGGCCACGCCGAGGCGCCTAGTCGTTTAGTATTTCATTCGTAGATTACAGTCTCTTCAAATCTTTCACTAGTTTCATAACACATCTTAATCATTTCCGTTTTTGTGTCACAATAATTTACAACTTAAAAATACGCTGATTTAGGAATCGAACCTAGCACATACAATCGGTTTCAATTGCTTTTGCAATCGCACAGGTCGAATAAGTAGGTACATTGAGTTTTGAGGTAGATAATGATGAACAAAATATCATAGAAATTTTCTTTATTAAACATATAATATTACTAGACATAAACTAAAATTATTCATTGAGTAATTATTTTAGAAAGACTTTAGAAATTTTTATTCCTTTTTATCGCCAGTATTTCATGGCATTTTTTATAAAAGTAAATATCACAGTTATTATTAAAATGTATTTGTGACCAAAGAAAATATAAAAGTCTAATGTAGCCTATATTACACTAAAATGTTGAGTGGCTTGAGAGGTATAACATTGCTTTATGTACAAGTCACTCTAGCTTATGGACCACCTGGCAGTAATTATTCTAACTCCTTCAACATGAACATACTGCTGATTGCACTATATTGTGTACTGTAAGTGTTTCACATATATTTCTGTTCAAAGGAATTACAGGGAAAAGGAGAGGTATATCATTGACTTTTATGGTAAACATAGATTCAAGACACAACAGCAACATACAAAAATATCCAAAGAGAATTTATTCTGTACAATGACTAACTATAATAAGCACCATTTTCATTCTACCAAGTTTTACTTTTTCTTTCCCACATTGGCAACACAATCAGATTATACAATTCATAATACATCATCCTCCTTAGCTTTTTCACAGTACACATAAGGCCATTTGTTAAAAAATACATGTATATATCATATGATAAAATGTATAGGTATAGTTAGCATTGATTAATAATGGCATCTATAATATTTACTTAACCATTATTTGATTCACTTAGGTATATAATTTACAAATTACAGTTAAAGTGTACCTCTTTTAACCAGCATAAGAGATATTATAAATAATTTACTCAACTATTATATAGATGACATATATAGTATAATAAGTGATAAAGTAAATGAGTACAATTTTTACAACATTAATCTACAAATGCATATTCTTATAATATCAGATAACTAAGGCAGTATGTGTTGTTGGTACCTAGTAGCTAGTACCTATGACACGAAGTATTTGTTACTTAAATACTGTAGTACATAGGTACAACGTAATTATCGCTGATTTCCACGTTAACAATTAAACATCGAAGTACAATACAAACTGTACAGAAGCTAAATGGATGGTGTTTCATACCTTACATGACATTTTCAAACCAAGCACACGATCGTTATGAGATCAAAATGTACAAATATAATAGAAATAATAATTCTTATCAATACTTAGTATCTAATTACATTATAATTATATTTAAATAATAATAGTATAGTATTGTAGATAATATTTTGTTAATACTACACACAGGCAGTGACATTTTGCGCAATAGTTACTAAGTCTAGTTTTTAATTCAGACGAGTCCGATATGTACTTGTTATCCGACGTGGGTACGCGTCTGTGTACATAAGTATTATCAGTTAACGTTACAATTATAATAATAATTTCTTTAGATTGTGGAACCCAGCAGTTTTACTATGACCGGTTCATTTGTAATATTCCGTTTCCTTTCAGTGGTGCAAAAATATACAAACGTGTTAGTGGGTTGAAATAAGTAAAGTCAAGCTTTTAGCTGTCATTAATTATTTTCCAATGTTCCCAATGTTATGCTTAACCGTACATTACATAGGCAGGTACCTACCTAATACATCACCCATACCGTCGGTAACTAGAAGGCCAATTCCCGTAATTACAAAATTATCAAAATCTAGTCGCAATCTCATCTCAGCGTGAAAAATGTAGAGAATTTAGACGTAGGTACTTTTGACAGATTTAAACTGAGATTAGAATGCGATCGTTCTTAAAATACCCCCTCAAATTACCCCTCGGATTAAAGCGCCAACACTATAAACTTAGTATACATACTTCTGTTACTTAGTAGGTATACAATTCATATACATAGTTTAGTAGTATGCATGCTAACTTGTTGACCCAAAACTCCTTTCCTTTAATATGCTGCAGTCACAGAAATAAATTACGTAAGGTTAAAATATAATTAACAATACCTATTATAAGTTGATAATAATAAAAGTGTAGAGTATAAGAATGGTAGTAAATTGGTAGTAATAGTAGTTGCAGCACTCGGTGAGCGTAGTGTTGAGCTGGGCGCGGGCGGCGTCTTGTATCCAGCGCGGCGTCCCGTGCGCTCCGGGTCGCATCCCATCCAGAACGTAGCCGATGAAAACTGCTTTTCATTTTCAACGCGCATCTGGAGGTCGTTGAACTTCCAAAACCCTTTGCCTTTGAAGAAGTATGTTTTACCTGGATAAGTAAAAAATAATATGAGTTTATTTCATTCATAAATAAAAGGAGGGTTGTGCGTTTCTTTTTCTTGGTGTAAAATGTTGAAAGGGGTCGATCCTTACCATCTTTCCATTGGAACACGCTGTCGATATGGTATCCCACGCCTTTCCACATAGCCATATTGCGAGGGTAATCGTAGTCAACGCGACCTTTTTCTTCATCATACCTGAAATAAGTTAATTGTTTTAATTAGCTAGTGTCGATATCGTTCTATATCAATGTGATTAGAAACTTAAAGTCTACAGCTCAGAGTCTGGATTTATGCCCAGTAAATGGAACTTAAGCATAGGTGTCTTACTTGCGAAATGTTGGGCGACCTACTATACAACCTATGCTTTCGGGGAATACAGGCGTGATGATGTTACTTAAAACAATAAAATTAACTCACTTCCAATACATAGTGCCGCTGTAAAAATAGGTATTGCCGTTGTGACCCCAAACCATGGCAGCATCTAGTTTTTCCAAACTTTCAGGCAGACCAAACTTTGATAATGGTTTCGGGTATCCCGGCAGCAAATTTTGTGTGTCGAACAAGTACAGCTCTTTACCTGAAATTAATAATAAGATGAACCTTAGTTTAGATATACATTTTAGAATAGTGGAGGTTTGATCAGATTTATTTAATCGAGACCTAGAACTATTGAAAGATTGAGTTTTCATGTGTCGTACCTATGAAAATAGCTATTTTCCGATCCGGTCTTTCATAAACTGCGTCGACGTGTGTGAGGTCCTTTGGTAAACTAGCCCACATCCTTGTTATTTCGATTGGATATCCATCGTAAAGCCCTTTTGCTCCTATCCTCCAATGGTACTGAAAAATAAATTGGAAGTTTAGGTAGAGCAGCATTTTTTGCCTGGCAATTAACCGTTAATTGTAGCGGTCTATGAGGATCCAAAGAATATGATGCAAAAAATAAGTACTTACTCTATTTTTAAATATGAAGAGTTCGTTACGTATGAGCGCGACTGCGTCGTAACTCGTATCACACGTTTTAGGTTTGTCCGCAGGAGTCGTGGTCGTCGTTCGCTGTGTCGTCTTCTCTGGGTAATGCGGGTTCCTCGGGTTGTCTTGTCTCGGATCATTCGGATAATGAGTTCTAGGATTACTTGGATACTCGGGGTGCATGTAGGGGTAGCGCGGGCGGTACGTGGTGGGGTGGGGGGTACTTTCAGTGGGGCGGTAGGTGTTATGATGATCAGTGCGACGGGGATGATCTAGGGTCGTGTTGAGATGACGGCGGTCGGGGTAGTGTGATCGGTCGGGGTAGTGTGGTCGGTCGGGGCGATAGCTAGGTCTGTCGACGGGATAGTGAGGGTAATGAGCGGGAGGACGCGGATAGGAGGGGGTGTATCCCCGACTGGGGACCCGTTCTGGATGTCTGTTGTGGTGACCATGGAGGACCGGCCGTCTGGTGGTCGTGGAGGTGGTAGTTGTGGTAGTCGTCGTGGTAGTAGGTGGTGGCACTACTGGCCGGTAATATGGTATTTTGGCCCACTTTGTGCTCTTTTTAGGTCCTGAAAAGTAAGTATTAAAATATTAGTTTTTTTTTTAATCCTAATATGACGATAATTTGAATATTTTAAATTCAGCATTGTAGTGATAATAATGTTGATGACTGCTGGGCTAATACGATGCTTACCATACATTTGTTGAATGCCATTGCGGTCGTCCTCGGGTAGTACAAAGTTTGGTTGAATGCCTTGATACCACGGAAACATAAGCGCACCCTTCACAGAGCTATGACTAAGACCTAGTGAATGGCCAAATTCGTGAGCAGCCACCGCAAAAAGTGAAGTTCCTGAAAAGTAACATAAAATTCTGTTAACTAGGTACGTCAGCGAACATTCATTGATGAGACTTACGCTAGAAATTTCCCGAAAAAGCCGATTTTTCCGCAATCAAAATCGTCATGTTATCATCAGTTAGCAAGGCAGTCTATATTCTATGCACATGTGGGTTCAGTTGGATAAAGGTGGATATTTACACATGGCTAGTCGAATACAATTCGAAGTGGCGTTGTAACCGTCCGTTGTCCGTGTAAATTATCACGTGTGCACAGTGCGGAGCTGCGCGGTAATCGCAGCGGCGTCCTCGCCGCGCTGCGGTCGCCTCCTATCGGCTGCTGCCGTGTTTACACTATACATGCGACGACCACACTTGGCTCGCTTCGTAATGTTCCCTATAGCATGTGCATTAATTCTGTGATGTAATTCTGATGCGTCTATGAAGTTCCATAACGCTGCGAGAATTGCCAAAAGCCGCAATTGCCTATAGTTGATCTATGTAACTCCTTAAATGTTTTGAATATGCATTAGGTCGGATTCAAAGATGACTGCAGGAAAACCTAGTCGGTGAACAAAAGATTGTGGAAAAAACTTGTTGGAATCAATTGGGCCACAAAAAATCCTAGCCTTTAATTGGAAGCAACCTAACACCTTTTATCATATAGATATATAATATTCTAATGTCCAGTTATTTAAGCCTGACAGCTGTAAATCAGGAATAATATCCTCGTTAAGCGTGTATTTAACACTGAGCCTACAAAAGGCAAAACGTGGGCGTGTGTAACAACGAAGGTGAACAGCGTATTCCGGCGCTTTCGACATTTGCATGTCAAAACATGGCTGACCGCAACATGCTCATTTCCGAGCTACACGTGAACTTTTCACGAAAGCTCTGCAAATTCATCGGAAATCTGTTAATTACGTACCTACGTGCATTTATATTATTCTACGTACCTATATTCTTTTATTAGAGCCACTGCACAAACACAAAATTAATTTAATTCATATGGAAATACAAAGTACCTACGTACAGTTTCAGTGGTAACAAATTCACTACGAACACCACCCTCAGTGCTATGACATAAAGGTGATATCAATATTAAATTGTTGCCACTGATGTGCGGTTGACTGACCAATGTGCCCACCTACACAATAAATACGTGACCTACACATTTATAAGGTAAGTAAGAAATGACTACCTAGTTACCTGAGTTCGAAAATATGTATGTAAATATAGGTTATTATACCTAACAAAGACAATCAAATACATTCTTGGCCCATGCACCCTAAATGAGATAATAATGTCAATGTGCTGATTTCCTGAACATGGGAATAAGTGCAAATCTTTACCTTCTTCATCATCGTCTCTTGGTTGCAGCAGCCATAACTCATCATCGTCAAAGTGTGCGTCTCCGCCGCGACCAGTGCCGGGAAAGAACGCGTGCGCAAGGATCGAGCCCCGGCCGTCAAACGGATAAGCGTCGTCATGGTAACGCCTGTTTCAAACAAAACACAAAAGGGATTAAGTACAGATAAAATAACACCGTAGGTAACATGACAAAGTTGCATTAAGCTTTTACTGTTGATGAAAACAGTCATACCGAAGTAATGTATTCATCTCGCAACAAACAACAATGGATGGAGTGGATGGAGTCTGCAGAGCAATCAAACTTGCGTCCCGGGGGTCCGACGCTCGGCTACTACCCAGTACCCACCTAATCATTTTTCGCACCAACAAAACACAACGGAAAGACCTCACCCATGCATATTTCACGCGATATTAGCTGACCGTTGCGTTATTGAGTTTCCATGTGAAAGTTCTGCCACTAACCGATATGGGCGGGGTGCGCTAATAGGGAAAATATTCCTATCCTTAGTACGGCTATTATTATGCTCGCTCGGTTTCTGAGTCGCTTAGGTAATAAGAGCCGCAGTGGAATATTCCCGGAGCGATTTTACCGCCGCCCGCTGTACCTATTGGTAGCATCGGGAGGCCACTTTAATTTTTTTTTGTATTTCTTTTTCTGTGAAGATTTGAAAAGCGATAGAAAAACGCAATCTGTGTTTTGAAATCTACATTACCTTGTTCGTAATGACAGCACTTTTATTGAGTGCTTTCACAAAGGTAAGGTAGTGGAACGAGGAAGTGTCTCGCTGACATACGCCGTCAAATATAATGGGTTCGGAATGGAAAGTTTCCGAGTTTGGGGGATGATTTATTGCCGTGTTGGTATCTGCCCTTAGCAACCGCGCCTGAACCCAATGTGTGCGGATATAAAACGGGTCAATGTATATCATATTTCAAATATCCTTTCTTTTTTATAAAGATGCAATAAAGTCAAAACATACAGGCATAAAGCCAAGTATAAAAGAAATATAAAGTTCTTCACTTGAAATTGGTCCATAAAATATACATTACATGTCTAAATGCATGAGAACTAAAGTATTGTATATAAGCGTATGATAGCAGCCAGTGATTGCACTTATATCATTCGTGAGTTGGAGAACGCAGTTAAGTTGTACGTATCCTTTATTACTTGGGCAATATTACAGTTTATGAGTGTAATAAATCTGGTAGACGCATAGTGTAGGGTACTGCGCTATGTGCAATCACTCTCAGCGTTCCAGCCCAATGAAGTGATGATAGAATCGTTTCATATTACATAATAAAATATCGCACGGAATTTCTATCAACTACATACTACATGTTTATGTTATGTATCGTTATTTACTGTAAAACTATGAAAACAGAAGCTTTTGACGCAAGCTATATATTTATTGATTTTGGTACCTCTTTGTATGCATACCTATGTGATAAGGTTGATTTTATTTGAATAATATGGAAATAGCGTTAGATGAAATAGAATCTATCTATAAATAAATTAATTTGAATATTTGTCTCAACTGGGTTTTCTGCCTCTAATAATATTTTGGTAAAAGTTTTAGATAGACAGATAGAATACCTACTTGTTATTATGTACATCATACGCATTACAGATGTAAATGTAGAAATGTTACACGATTTTGGGGACATAAACAGCGGTATTATTCCTGAAAGCGATATTTTAAAGACTACCTTTGGATGGATTAAAGGGAGGAGAGGCAATACCTAATTCAGGTAGTCTGTGGAGTATCTATCAGTTACCTACATTCAGACATTCAGTTTTCCAATTATTTATTTTCACCTACTGTAGATCCGTGTACAATAAATAATAATTAATTATAATTATTATATATGTTAGGTACTAAGCTATCATTTTACATGTTTTTTCCTATTCAACTTTGACTGAAAATCCGTCGCATTGTGTGGGAATTCCCTCGTAACCGACGATCGTCAGAGCCTGTGCATAGCTATACTTACTTGATCGTCAGATGTTATTACGTCACACTCAAATAAGTTATAAAGGTCAAGAAAGCACCCATTTATTTGGATTCAGAGAGTCATCTCATCATCTCAAGAAAAACTATTTATTAGGTAGGTGTATGTAATTATTCTTTTGAACATCATTTTATATATCAACTATCAGGTACCTACCTACAAGTATCGTTATATCGGTTTCTATATCATTGGAAGACAACTTTGCTGTAGATATAGTAGGAAACGGAAGACTTTTATAGAGTGTAATATAAGTTAACGGCACGCATAAAATCCGAGGTAGGTACCTACGGCGTAGCATTTGATACTCTCTTTCTCTATCGTAGAGACGACTTTAATAATCTAAAGCCTCATGCGTTAATAAAAATCTATAGATATTATTTACATCTGTTGTAGCTAACTTATTTCTGAAATAAAACAATAATTTCTAAGCGAGGCAAACGCGTGTAACTTAATTTCAAATACAGCCTACCTACCTGAAACATTCAAAGTAAAACTTAAAAGAGCAAACTGAAGTGTATACAGAATGTATCGCAAGTCGAAAAGCATTATCGAATAATATATCGGAAGTTGTGAGCAAACTTCTTATTGATTCGACAGCAAGTAATAAAAGTGAGCTCGTGACGTGACCACGCCACCACAGCAGCCTCAACTCACAAAATGAGACGCTCCGGAGCACGAAGAAAAAAGAAAATTTTATGCAAGAGTGCGGTGAAGTTGTCGGCGGCCGCTGCAAGTTTGCAGCGTTCACCGCAATATGGTGGTCGCAATATGTCCAGTGTTGAGGTTTTTGTCGCCGCTCCTTTCTCATATCGTCGTTTACGGTGATCTAATAAGTGAAACTTCGCCCTACTCTCATTCAATATGAGGCTCCTGTTGGAAACTTTGCGTCGTTTGTCAGGGTTAGCTTCGTTCGTCGCCGTCGTATCGGTTTACTATCATACTTTTGTTATTAGGTCATATAAAATTGTTCTGAACTTCTGAAATAGCACCGTTTCAGTGAAAATAATCTAACATAAGAAAATTTATAGCATATTTTTAAGGTATGAGATTATAACATTTCTGACATAAGTTCTCAATAAGCTCAAACTTATTTTCGTCGGGTGTAATTGGATAGAAATGGATTTAGCGTCACGTCTCCTTTGAATGAAAGCGAGTCATGATCGGAGTTCCCCGCTCTTATATGTGAGCGAACGTTCTGAATTTAACTTGAAGTCCAGTACATCTATCGCAATGATTGAAAAAACTTCTTCAGTATTTTATTGAGCAGGTAGTAAGAAAATATTAACTACCGCGAGAGCTTAATATCTCCCTTTGATTGTTTCATGATCTTTTCTAATTAGTCTGTTTTTAACAAAAAACCTTATTTTTCAAGTCCTAAAATTTTATTCTATCAAAATCTTATTTGATTTTAAGAAAAACGGGTTTGCTCATTGTATAGGTACTGTAGTTATTCTATACGTTATGTGAACGCTATAGTGTTCAGTTCGGCTTGAGCAGTGTCCGACCCTATTCTTATGCCCCGCACGAGGAGATCGCAAATCCCCTTAAAATGGATAGGACGTTTCTGTAAATCCTCAGTTGATTATTATTTATTATCAACACAATAAATCAAGCTTGGGGATATTTAAAGAAGTCTGCCAATTTTGTTTGTTGCGAAGAGAGATATTTTCTTTGTATGCAAAAAAGGACCTTGAGGACTACCTACGTACATGTGCTGAAATTACAAGACTCAATACTTTTGCCTTCTGTTGATTTACAGATTGTTGTGATGAAATTCATCGTTGGTTTTGTGTAGGTACCTAAGTACCTACCTATACCTAGTTAGTGAATTCAAGTCTCCTAAATTCAACTCCCACTAATATTTACAATTTGTAACGTTTAACATCTTTATTAAGTGGAGACCACTACCACATTAGCTTTATTAAAATATCGTACGTGACAGGTCCACCTAGCTACGGGATCATCTTCCTCCAGAACTTAACATGTTGCGAGGATGTTGGAGCTTCAGCAACTACCGGTCACTGTCTAAAGTGATAATTTCTTTCGACTTACCTAGCAAAGGAAACAACGATGTCAGCCTCGTCGGAGTTGACTTCTGTGAAGGTTAGGCGGGATGCTTGGGCCCAGACTTCGAGCGCTCTTGACAGCACGGTTCGAGTCATGTACGGGTCCAGCTGTGATGGCCGCCGCGCCGAAGACAAGCTGGAGACAAAATATTATGACATTTAATTACCGAACATATGAAAAGAAACACAGACAGACACTTATTATAAAGAACACACGGTATTATTTCAATTAATTATTTATAAAATTCACCATAATCTGCGTAACACACGATCAATCGGAATCTGAATCATTTTGAAGCAAATTGCTATTCCATTGCTTCATAAATTCGAAAAATTTGTCTGCTCAACACGTAAATAACGCAATGAATGTTGTTGAACTGTCAAAATGAAACCGATTCCGATTGATCGTGTGTTACGCAATTAGGGTGCAGGAGTATAAGCCACGAAACAAAAGAATGCTTTAAGTTTCAGCGAAATGTTCCCTTGTATCAGTATATCCAGATCGACTGCTGAAGTCTAAGATCGCAAACGCGGCTGCAAAACTTGTGGTTCCGTTTTAGGACCAGGCAGGAGGCTGTATGTATATTCTCTTTAGGAAAATGTGATAAATACCTCATTTAATTAATTTAGGTAGAAAGCTAGGTATATGTTTCGAGTTCAGTATTATTCCTGAAGTCATATCTTGGTTTAACGACAGTTAAATCTTGTATGTTCTCTTAATTTCAACAGTTTTCTCAAAATGTTTAACCACGTTACCTACTAGATTATGCACCTAAAACTCTTTATGATTTATAACCAAGGAATCTTGAATGCAAAAAGACACTGCTATTTCTTTACATGTCTAACTGTAAAATTTACTGAAAAGTAATACACGCAAACTTGGATACGAAAACCTAACACCAATGCATTGCTCAACAAACGTTGTCATCCATTGTTGTTTATACAACTTTTAAGAGTATAGAAGTCTGTAAGTCCTAATAATAAAATAGTGAGCCTTTGCTTAATAGTAGTTGACGAGAGTGGTCATTACGTAAAGGGACTCGGCGTTACGTAGGTATTGTAGTCGTGTGCATGGGGCTGGACGTACCCCATTTCAGAGCTGTGTTGTGTATGCTGCGGCCGGACAGCTTTCGAGTAATGGAATAATCGCATTGTGGACAATTTGAGTGACTCGGCTCTATTTAACGCTCGCTGCGTTCATTATACGGGATTTATGCGTTGTCATGTACAACACAGAGACCTCATTAGGTCCGCACAGGTTTTAATTAGAGATCTAGTCCGAGCTTAATACCACTAAGCGGATATTTGTCGCGAGGTTATTAAAACCGTAATGGATGAGTTGTAGCGGCTCACATTATTCAGATGTATCGGCAAGTGCACCAAACCGCTAGTGTCGTGGTCAGCTTTCAGTCTATATTTGTACAACACATTTTGCCAGATAAAATATGGTATCCGCGGGTAATTAAAATTAACCAACGCGGCTGCCGCCCGCAGCTCCTGTTGTTAACAATTATTTTAATATAATTATTTAGGGACACCGGGGAAATTAGAGAGATAAAGCGGAATAGGACCGTACTAATGTTTCGAAGTCGGCGTTATTCATTTGAGCAGCAGTATGCACGTCTCTAGGCAGCAGCGACGTACAGCAGTAATGAAATGATATGTGAAAAATAATTCATCGAGTCTTTTTAATGTGCCAGCTGCCCCAGGACAGTCGGGCGGCGGCGGATGGAAACCGCTCGAAATTTATTATTGCCATATTAACATGGGCCGCCGCTCGTGCACGCACTATATCAGCCAACTAGTTAATTGCAAGCCTTGGATGAAACTCGCAACCGCATTTCGAAGTTAATGTTGTTATGTCAGCCCAAAATAATGAGTGTGGTCAAATTGCATGAGGGAATTTAACGTATCAGTGCTGATATAGATTAATATAATCTTGGTGACAACATCCAAAGTTGGATAACGTTTGATATTAATTTGATAGTTAGTCGAAATGTTCATCTGTATCCAGTAAATGGTACGGTTTGTGTAACATCGGTTATCGACGCGGCCTCCTGGAGCGGTCACGTCACGCGTGTCATGTATCTTTACACCCCATTACACTAATTATCTGATAATCAAATCCACACACGTCCGCAGCTACGTATGTTAGGGGACAAGCTTCACACACACTTAGACCTAGTGTACGCACATGAATTTTAATTAACCCTGTGCCTAGCCAAGTAAGTAAGTAGTATTGATTATTTTATTTTTCTGTAATCATTCGAATTGTTAAAAGTAATGAGGCTAAGCTTGCTCCTTGTTGCTGGACTAAGAATTGTATAGTCTTCATTCGGTACCAAAGTTCTCGAGGATGAAGCCAACAATTGCCCATTTTTTTTACGAAACGAGGTCAGCTACGTAATAATTTTCATTTAAATGAAACACGTGAGTACGCAAATAAGTTTGTAGTGGTTTTGAAGGACTTCGCGGCACGTTGTTTATTGGTGGGTCAGTTTGAAGGAGTTGAGAGTAAACAGAAGCCTACAGTTTGACTCGAGGGGTGAACTGTGGACACGTGAGCAGACGGGAGCTGGCGAGGGCACGTGATCACGTGCTCGCCTTCACATCACAATGCCCTGGGTCACGCCTACGCCTTTACGCTCTCGCGACACTTTTTCATAACCTTGCCGGAGAAATTACAGCTTTCTTTGCTGGAAAAATCCCACGCTTTTATACTTGCTTTATTAGCAATATGAAACGCAATATATCTACGGTTTTTAGAAATCGATCTTTATCAAACAGGCAACTTTATCAATAGGTACCGGATTTTATACTTAGATGATATTTTTTATATTAGATCTGAAGCGTTCTTCAACACATTGCATGATAAACAGGTATTTATTATTGCAAATACCTATATTATCAGATAGTAACCCTGCAGGTATCATTTCGAATATATTTTCAGGATGTCATTGTTAATTTTGTCATCAATGAAAAACTTACAATGAAAGCATTTTATTATCATACTCGTTTTTCGAATGCACGTATCTATATAGGAGATTGACACCCGCATGAGTTCATGAAATCTTTATTCCCTATAAATAAGTTCCATTGTTATATTTATTGGTAATAAACTGTCATGATACGCGTTCGATATTCACATTAAAATGTTTCTGTATAATTTAGCAGAGGCGGGCGGTGTGGCAGCGGCTCTACGTTTATTGCGTGAAATAATAAAACATGCGATATTGTGACGACATGGCGACGCGAGACGTCTTCACTGCGAAACGGACATAATCTCGTTACGATGTCATAACAAACAGATTTGTAAGCACGAATTTTATGGGCTGTGTCCAACGAGCTAAAATTTAATTTTCTGAAATAATCTGTCAGCGAGCTATTAAAATTATTCGTCTGTGTACAGCCCTACAGACGTTACACTTTATTGCTGCAAAAGATGTTACAAACAGGACGAGTAACTTTGTTGGCCAAGTATTTGCTATAGTAACGCGTATATTTTCTGTTGTATCATATTAGACCTATCAGAATGTGTACCACAGCAGTCTGTATGATCTTCACAATAAAAATCTACCTAAGAAGTTGTTCTACGGCGCCGTCATAAAGTTCTCCGGAAATGTGCACGAAGTTGTCTCAGTTCGTTTAGTCAGTCATATATAACTGTCCTTTTCTTTCTGATTTCTTGAAAAATGCCCATAATCTTAATCTTGCCTACAGATTTTAGAATTCTTCTTCGTTATGAGCGGCAGATGTACTAAAGAAAACACGTGTCGATCGTCAAAAATCGAAAAGGAGGTTAAGCTTTAAGATTAATTTAAAGACTGTTTAAACTGACTTAACAGTGGTTATAATGTAAGAATAAATTATGAATAGTGCAAAATTACTCGTACATAAAGAGGACCGAGGTGTATCACGGCGGAATATTTCAACAAGGACAGAGATGCCAAATTACTTTTTATTTTACTGTTCGAAAGGGGGAATTAGCATAAAGATAATAAAATGTCAGTGGGAGAAGGTCCCCCGTGGCGTGCCTGGCGCGCCCTGCCACCGTCTGTCTGTCACAACGATTGTCAGCTCACCTCCGACAGCGAGACATGGAGCCGCTATCTCGATTATTGTAGATAAATAGAAAACATTGCTAAATTGAGCGCTATCGATAGGCGATCATAAACTTAATAGTCGGTAGAGTCGATAAACACAAAGCTAAACGAGGCCCGCATCTTTGACAGCAAGTCTTGATTGGGCCTTTGAATTCTACGTCTCGATGATAAACGTACTAACGAAGTCATGACATTAGTTAATTGTTTTTATTGGTACGAACAGATGACTTGAATAAAGCATCAATGCTCCACGTTCAGAAATGTTAATCGTGCCTACGATTGCTTTAATTGTTCACCCGATGCAGTAAGGCACTCCTTTGAAATGTCTTCCCCTCCGTGCCGCGCTGCCTGCGCCTTCAGCTCTCATGCCGTACATTGTAGATAGCGACGTGGCAATAGGCATTGATGCTCACTGGGGATTTCAATAGCAGTCTATCGCTTGAATTCTTTGATGTATAAAGGGATTTAAAGAGACTCTACAACGTGAAGAAATTTCAATTTAAAGTCGATGCGTTTCAGTTTTGCGTTTTTCTGGTCGTAACCGGATGAAATTTGAGTAGGTAAGTACCTAGTTACAGTTAAAGTGCATTTTTTTCCCGTTCTCTTACGCAAGAGGGGATTTTTCAGTAATCAATTTCATTAGGGACTGAATAACGGACTGTCTAGTGCGATCCATCGTCGCTGCAATGACGTCGATTCCTAATTGACCGCTATCGGCGTATTCCTTTAATAATAGCTCCTTTGAATGTCGGCTGTCGGCCGGCAGCTCTCACGTGCGCCATTGTGGTGGAAGCATTGACGCTCCTTAGGGATTTCAGAGGATTTCTAGACAACGCTTTATCATCTCTCTATAGACTTCGGTTTAAACGCTAGTTCTGCCTCCATTGTGTAGACGTTTACATGTTTACAGAAGATTATAATGCCTGTCTTAGGCATTAAATTTCCGTTTACATTATATTAGGTTTCGTAGAAGTTGTGTGTGCTATAAACAAACATCTGTTGTGTTCGATAGGCGCTTAGATTGGGTTTTGACGGTGGGCGGTGCGCATTAGAGAAATTAGTGAAGCCGGCCGGCCGGCAGAGCGCCGGGAGCGGAATTAAGTCGAGAGTAACGTTGTTATGATGGTAATAGCATATTACTGTTCGCTCCGTGCGGACATTTTCCGCACGAGCACAGATACAAAATTGAAACAATTTTTCAGTGATACGATTGCATCGGTAATCAGTGAGCGTGCACTTCACAATTCACGTTCAATGTAGATGATGTGACTCCGTAGTCCGCGGGATCGCTTTCAATCTAGTTACAGATTTATTTTGACAAAATGTAGATCATTTTAATGAAGGAGAAAGGTTCAAAAAGCAATTCAATGAAAAGAAAATTGGTTCCCAGTGTGTTGTTTTATTTCAAAGTTATTCTAGAGGCGCAGTTCTAGAAGTAAGTACATATATCTTAGTTCATCGCTCATACTTGTATGATTAAAGTCATAACAGTGGCTAAACTAAGACCTAGTTAAGGACACGCGTTGTTAGAACTTTTATATGAGTTAGCTAAACTGGGAGAGATGTAATTGGAAAGTTGGGACGGCTTGCAATCCCACCGCTGTACTGGTGTAGTTATGACCTTAATTTTGGCTATAAAAGCGCAGTTTTTCTAGAGATAATCGGTTCATTAAGTTTTGAAGAGCTGAAATTGCATGGCACAGCAATTTTCGCTTATCTACACTTTTGAACATTATATTATGTTTAACGTTAACTAGCTACATAAACTTAATTAATATACCTAATGGAATTTAGTTAGAAAACAAAATTGTTATTGTGTGCTAAAAAAACGTGAGGCAAAGTCTTTGAAAAAACTTGCGAACTGTTTCTAAAGCGAAGTAATTTACAAGGTTTCCTCGCAGAAGAAAAACTCTGCTGTGTAATTTGGTTTCACAATAATATAATAGGTTGCGAAACGTCGAGTTGTGTTTTATTGTTGTAAAAAACTCGAAGTTCGCAAGCTGTAATCTCTGTTTTTTTTAAATTATTTATTTATTTATAAAGGTACACCAACAGCTTCTGTATATACGAGTAGGTAATATATCTTAAGTACTATATATCCTCGGACTAACACAGTCGCCAATTACAAGGAAAGAAAACGTTTTAGCCTTTTAAATATGTAAATGAGAATTAAAAGGACGTTAAAGAAACATGTGAGAGTGTAATTTTCTCGTATCTCTTTCGATATAGTGTTTGTGGCGGCGCGGCGGCGGTACGCGGCGTCGTCGTTCCGCCCGATAACGGACGGATGTGAACGGGCTTTATGAATATTCCCGCAAGCTTTTTGAAGCTCCGGGCTCCGGGACTCGGTGAGATTAGAGGGCACTGCGCACGGATGCCGAATGTGCATACCAACACATATCGCATGCTTAATGGAATACTGACTTAACTCAAAAATGGACGATTTTTGGGAAAACGCAAAAGAAGATCTTGCTATGAGGACTTATCCTACTTGTTGATGCATAAAAATAAAACTGATTTATATTAATCATTAATGCTTGAATTTGAACGTCTATGATTAACTATTGATGAGATCTGAGTAAAAAAAAAAACGGAAATCACATCTGACCTATCTACTAATGGGTCAGTGTTCCATTAAGCATGCGATATCCTGCACTCTGTGCAGATGCTTTTTTAAGTAACGCATGTTTAGTTATCGGTGTCGTAATTTTGTAATAAATCGTCTCGTAGGATGGGACGCTCAGGGTTTTATTTGACTTTATCTATATCCAAAGTTACCCAATGATGGCGACAAAAGCATTTGCCAGAAAATTTAAATCTTCATTCATCATTGATTGAAATTAAGTAGCAGGAGCAAGGCTTAGGGCAATAAAGAACTTGTTAGTTAATCAATAACCGGACGGTCAAATGATATTCAAGCTTAAAATGGTTCTCTATTTTTAATATTGTTCTTAAGTTTCACGAGATAACACTAGCACTTCAGCCGTCTATGTTCGAAGATGTGTGTCTAAGTGAGTCTCGGTTTATCTATCCCATAATGCCATCGGCTAAAACAACGGGTGCTATTTGACGTTCTAACTCCATGCTCTCAGAGCAGCAAGTGTCTCAAGTTATTTTTACCGTCCCCTCACCTTAGTGCACTAAAAGCGTTTGTCTTGAATTTTTAAAGTATCAATTGAACTTTTACGGGCAGCGGACGAAGGCGCGGGTTAACTTAGCAATACAAAAGTTTAATGCTAAAATATGGACTGTCTAATTACGAAAGTACCGGATACAACAAAGTTTATTTTTGTTAGTATCGGAAAATGAATTGGGCTCACGGCGTACGTGTTAGTTTTGTGATACGTCTATCTAGAGAATGGCGATTTGATAAGCAAATTAAATCTCCCTACAGTGTTGTAAACAAAGGACAAATATCAAGTATTCGAAACGGCGTCGCGGCGGTCGATTGCGGAAATGACAAACCGATTAGTTGCAGGTCTCTGCGTCCTGGGAGAGATATATCCGGCGGAACTGAGCGAAATTACTTCCCGCGTAGCTCCCGATGCACCGCAACAATGTCCAACCAAACTGTGCAATTCGATTTAAGAACGAGCCACCAGCGAAAAGACCCCTCTACGTCCACTTGTAAAGTTCCAACTCGCTCGCTTCATTAGAATCGAAATTCCCACGGTTCATTAGGATTCCCCAGAATTCTCGGCGTTCGTTAGAAATACTCTAGCGGCAGTGGACCCAGGACGTAAATAAGTGATTAACGCAGTTGGGATTGTTTTCCGACGCTCCGGAGCCGGCGCAGCACTACATAGTTGGAGTGAACTCTTGATACATTTACAATGAGTCGCCGACTTCGGCCGCCTCCCGTCAACTGTACGCGCTAATGTTTCATGAGATTACTTACGATCTCTTTCAACTGACATTGTCATCTCTTTAAATATTGCCGACATTGTAGATAACAATTTCAATTCGTAATATCTTGTAAGATTTACCTAAGCAGAGACAGATGATCGCACCCAGCTTTAAAATATTTTCATATTCTAAAAGGAATATATACTAAAGCTGCGATCAAGGGTTTGCAGACAGGTACGTAATGGGTATTTTTAAGCTGAATTTTATTACGTCGCCATGAAAGAGGGTAAAACGTAATCCCAGGTATCAATGTAGATTCTGAACTACATTTCGTAGGAAGTTAATATTACATCCTTACTTTGTACAGGCGGCTCTGTCACTTTTTATACTGTTCGCGTAGATAATTACTGATTCATTTTCAAAAGTGGTCAACTTTGTAGTCGTTTAGTTGTAAGAAAGAATTTCCATGGGAATTTTAATGTTGCGTTGTCTAGCTGTCATAAATCATGTGGTTCGTTTTTAAGTCGAAGTGGTAATTCGGAAACTAAGTTGTTCCTATATTCTTTTACAATTTACTGAAGTTTTAAATTGTTTCATACGCCGCGCCGTCTAAAGTCACCAACTCATTTATTATCTAACGATTTGGGCATTCAGATTTTCTTTTAGCTTCTGATTCCGCAGAAATGATTAACATGCGTCAGGAATCCATTTCCTCCTTCCCCTCAAATGAGATGAGAAGACAAATTCGGTTCGTGATATTGTATTATATCTGTAACCCCAAAGCGTAGAAGTGCGTAGGTACAGTAGAGCTCACGTATGGGCTAGGGCGAGGTGACCCTTTTCGTGCGTGTGTAACTCTATTTACCGTAAGCAAGGGAGGATAACCGGTTGAATTCAGTTTTAAAAGTGTGTTCCGGATATTAATGACTTTGGAAAAACCCACGAGCGAAGCGTCAACCCTCTAGTCTCACTAGAGTCTCATGTGTATGAATAAATCGGTACGTAATTCTGATGTTAGGCTCAACTAAGATAATTTTATCATTATAATCTTTGTTGGTTATTGGTGCTTGCTCAGAAGTTAGCAGTTGGTTTAGGAACTAAATGGACCCGCACGTCCGGACAAACATCGCGGGAATTCGCAACTCAAACAAGTTTAAGCAAATTTATAACTTCCGGATTGGAAGCAGGCTGTTGCCTTCTTGCGCTCCCACACCACCGTATCTACTAACACATCTAACAACTATATTAGACAAAATTACACGGGAGAGTTAAAAGAGTCATAATTTTAACAACTCAAAAAGTACCCTCTTATTAAAATAAATAATTAGCTATAAAAATAAATGGAATAAAGGGACGAAACTCGTGTTAAATAAAGTTGTACTGCTTCGTTTCCCCTGCACATTAATAATCAAGGTAGTGATCTAATCTCATCGCGTTGCAATTTGAATTTCTTATAAACACGCAGGTAAAGTAAAATTCAATAAACATATTTTATCGTTGAAATATTTTCATTCTTGTTATGAATACGAAAGCAGTTCAAACAGAAATTGCTGTAATTCAAAAGTGAGCGGAAACTTTCCTAATGATAAAGCACGGAGAAATGATATGAAAATAGTTTCCTTATACCGGTCGATGCATTCTTGAGAGGAAATAAGGAGATGGAGTATTGTACGAGCGAAGAGTCGAAGACCGCGAGGTCGCGGCACTCACATGCGACACAATGCAGCATCTTAAGGAAATATGTTGCATCCTTCATTAGTTTCGCAATCGATTTACGGAAGGTTCTTAGAACCATGTATATGGTTTATGCAGATTATCATTCCAATATTTGAAGATAATAGGCCTATTATTAAGAAAATAATCATTTCTAATAATAAAACACTAGCACCGGTATTATAACATAGTATTTATTTCAAAGGAGCTATGAACCTTTTATTGTTTTATGGAGCTGTTAGAAAACGAACAAAGTTACGTAAAAGTGCATTATCTTAAATAGAGTAGCATAGAGATAGAGCGAGGGTGCAAGGTCCTCGAGGGCGGCGCCCTACGGGGTGCATGCCCGCACTAGCACCTTTTGTCTTCAGTCTTACGTCACGCAGGTGACCGCGTATCTCTGAATCATGCCAGTAAGCCAAACCACATAATGGATGGGGACAGGAATACGTAAACAACTTGTCAAATGAACCATAATAAGAATGCTTCAGCAACTTTAGTTATATTATATGATTGTAGTTGACATACATCATCTTATTTACTGTTTTAGAAGAAAATGCAGTCCAATGCTTTATTTTCAGTTATAAAATCTTTCATGTTTTAAACAAAAAATACTGAAAATTATTTATGTATGGGAAGGAAGCTATTGGAAATATGTGAATTATTTTCCTAGTGCTGAATATAGAAAATCGCGTACCTACTTTATGTACCGTGGAAATTCGAGTTTGAAAATACTATTTTTACAATCTGAAAAATGGGGGGGATACCTGAACTGGTTTCAATTCTCGTTCCCACTTGAGTGTAAGTGTGCTCTATTCTGTAGTACATTGCATCACTGCAATATAATTTTATTTGAGAAGCCGTCGACCGCGAGGTTACTGAACATGTTCAGAGTTCAACTGCTCCTGGGGTTCGGAGGTCGGAGTCCGCATGAAGTGTCTTTGTTACGTAACGCGAGTATGTGAACTGGCTTGTCTAACTTCGGCATCATTATTTATTTTCAGATCACTTTTTTATTTATGAAGTATATAAATTAAACGGTTAATTCCGTGATGGGATCGGCATACGAATGAGAGTTTAATATACGTTGTTATGTGTCACGAAATAGTTTGATAATCAAGCAAGAAAAGCTTACCTTTTTTCCCGCCGTTGTTGCAGTGGGGTGCTTTCAAATTAACCGTTTGGTATGTAACTAAGTATCTAAACTGCTTTGCTTGGTTCTGTTTGTGTTACTTAACTTATGTTGTGTATCTGATACAAGAAGGTAAGGTATATCTACGTATACATAAAATTTCGCTAAAGCAATATTATAATCTGCACTTCATAGTACTGTTGTTGCTCTGGGCAATAAAATAATTCAACTTATGATAATACTTTTGATGTATAATGTCTAGCAGACTTCGAAAGGTTCTAGTGTTGGCACCTAAGCATTAAATCATTTTGGCTGTCTACGACTAGTAGTTCGTGGAAACTAGTTTTCGTGTTCCAGCGAAGGTGAAACCCGTTTGTATAGCAGAGGAACATTGAGATTATCTCTGTCTGCCATCGGGTCGCTCGTATATCAAGACGCAGGAGTTTATCATGCTCCTTCGAATAAATGGAACGTTTATGTATGTAATATGAAAGTTTTAACCATTGTGTGCTTTTGTACGGTTTAGTTACTATTTGTTGCTTTCGAAAACACGTTTACGTTCACACCTAACAGGTTTTTGCGATTGCCTATTAATGAAACTAAACCAATTGTTGCGTAATTGCCCACCTGTTTCAGTTCGGTTGGCCTGAAACGTTATTTAAATTAAGTCCCATATTACAAAGCGAACCTCATTTGCGTTTACAAAAGTGCAGATCATATTTTTTCTTCTGTGTGTTCGAATTGAAAGCGGTGTAATATTCTTTTTTGTCTGGCAGCGGGCGCCGCGCGCGCCGCGCACAAAGCCTGCCTGGTTTTGTATTCGCTCCCTCACTCACCTGGAAACGAAAGAAAAGAAAATGTTAATTAAGAGCCACTGAACAAAATTGATATCGTCGGGAATGAAGCTTTCGCTGTTATTGTAAACGGATGCCAACAGATCGTTATAGCTATCAAGAGAAATATTCTTTTATTTTATCCAAAAGCCACGATGTTTGCCTCCGTATCGGGAGAAAAATCACAGTTTACGAACAATAAAACTAAAGGGGAGCGTAATATGAAGTGGCATAACGGCTAGATATTTAGGTAATGTGGTACGGGCGACGGCGGCGGCTCCGTGCAATGCCAAACGAGGCTGAAACGTACGTCTCATTAACACGTAGCGGTGGCGATATTTAGGGAGCGGTCGCGCGCGGTGAGCCGCGAACTAGCATTTGGCAATGCACGCGCTCGTACACAGCCGGCTCTGTAAACTAAACAACTCGTAAAAGTGTAAAAGTCGTAACGATAGCGGCGGAGAGACCGCCTAATATGAGCGGCGGCTGGAGCCGCGCCAGTCGCGCTCATTATCAGATGGGACGTTCCGGCGCAACCCTTTCGTTTTACGATTGGCCTCTAATTACAGCAGCGCTCAAGGCGGCGCGCTTTTTCAGTTGATACGAGCATGGAGTGGGCGCGCATTGCCAAATGGATATATTTATCGGCACAAGCCAAATCGTTTACGCAGTTCGACTGCCGCGTCCCGGTCGTCGGTTAGCGTTACAATCGGCAGCCGTTTTGCGATATGAAAAAAGTCTCGGGAAATGTCGCAACCGAGCTGCAATAACAGACGGCGTTGGTTTACGAGAGGCCGCTGATAAAGCCTGCGCGGCTCGCAGTGTGCGGGTCGCCTTAACGACGTGTTGCCAATTTATGTTATGCGATAAGCTGAGTTTGTTTAGCCTGAGGCTGAGACGAATTACGAGTGCTGAATCACGTCAAGCTATAACGCTCCAGGCTTCAAGCTAGGGTGGATAACTTTGTAGATAGAAAAAATATTATAGAGCTATTAACTTACAAAGAACTCAATGCGTTTAATGGTTGAGTGTAATAAAAACGGATTTTGTGGATCCATGGTTTTTTTATAGTTTTCTTTTTTCCCATTCCGTTATAGAGCAGACGGTATATATATATTTAAATATATTGTGATTGTTGATAAGTTAATAAATTGCTTGCGGCTTACGTAGATGAGTTATGTAACTCACGCAGTTGTCATTACGTGACTGCACAGATTTGAGTATCGGCATTTCGGCATCCGACAGAGCGCTCGGTAGGTCCTAGTAACATATTCAAGATACTGGCTGGCGTACAATCGGAGGCGGAGTACCGACTGGAATTACATGGAATCGCTCGCAGAGAATATTAGTATGCCAGGAGCGATCGCCGCTGGAATGAGTCGACGTGACGTAGCCGGCATCTTCCTCGTTGCTACGTCAAAGTGCAATAACAGGAATATCTTAAACTAGGAGAAAAGGCGGTGTATAATGCAGTAAATATTCTAAAACGTTGCATATTCATGAGGTGCCAACGAGGTGTCTGGCTTTATAACGATCTATTTTATTGATAGCTTGATAAAATTGCTTTTGAAGAGATATGCCTTATTTTTAAATAAACAATCTGGTAATCGCGCTTGATGTTCGTCTTAAAACAACGTGATAGGAGCTCTTTGAGCAGACGGCAATTTATTTAAATCGCCTTTACACAATATAATATACCCGAAGCCCTTATATGGTATCTAAATAATGATCGAGTATTATTAGGGGAACCGTAAAGCTATTTGGAAGGAAATCGCGCGATGAAAGATGAGGCGTTTTTGTCGGTTACTCAAAACACAGCGCGTGACGTGCATAGAGTATGTGGGAGTGTTCGGTCGTAATCCCGACGTATTGACGGGGACATGACGCGCATCCCATGCCAACTAAATGCTAGGAAAGTAGATATAGGTTACTAACGACATCCTTCTCATTATGCTTTGAAGTCATCGAACGAATTGAGATGAGATGTCTAATTATTATTTGAATGAAGCACTTAGGTAATTAATGGGTTGCCATATCAGTGTATGCGAATTGATAGTAACTACCTACTTAAGTATGTCAATCAATTCACAATAGGTATATAAAAAGTTGTGGGGGTTCCTACCTACCTACTTATTTTGATTTAAACATAGCTTAGTTTAAGATAATGTAAAGGCTGTATGTAAATGTGATGTTGTGCGATGAGATGCGTCGACGTCGGGTGTCAGCGCGTCGCGGTGTCGTGTCGTTACCGCCGCGCCGGCAGTCGCCTCGCCGGGCCGGCGGCGTCCCGCCCGCTCGCCGTGGGGACCGTCAACTCAATCTTCCCCCATTACGCGCGACAAATTGGAAAAATATTCAATTACATCTCGCTAAATATTGAATTATATCACAGCAAATTACAATTTTGCATCGGGGTAACACTATACTCTGTGCGAATCATCAACATTTGTGTTAGAAACAAGAGTAGACATAGGATTATGTTCAGATATAGGATTATGAAATTATGTGGCGTATTATACTCAAATTTTAACCGTTTAAGTAAATTTACTAAGGGAAAGGGAATAAACGGAAAGTTAGGTTGCGGTTTAAAAAAATGCCTGTTAGAAATAGAACAAAATCCCAGAATGATTTTCAGGTGGCAAATAGGACCTATTATTGAGCATTATTGCTGTAACACAAAACCAAAACCCCGAGTCAATATTGATTGTTCGTATATGCAATTACAAAAATATTGATTACCTGCGCCTTAAGTGTTTGATTGTATTTTGTTCGCAGTACACACGATCAATTTATTTACTCGATGGAAAAATAATATGCGAGCTTAACTCGGCGACAAGTGGGCGCGGGAATTACTCGCCAGTTGGAGTAATTGCCAATTAATCACCAGCCGTTTTCTATTTCAACAGGCGACGGCAATACGTGCCGCCGCTAACGAAATTGAGACTGCACCGTATGGACTGTTATGACAGCACCCTTCATTGCTTCGCTACTTCCTATAACACTAATAAACGAGAAAATTGAAGCTGTTCAGAGGATCACGTATGATCGATCGACTTCAGGTTAAATAAAATGTTTATCAAAGAAAGTGGATTGTTGTACCTACTTAGTCGTATTTGCATCTGAAATGTAGCGAACAAGGTCTCGTTTGTAACGAAAGCAATAAATAATAAAACGGAGCAAGTCGCAGTCTGAAGCCGCGGCGATGAAATACCTACGAATTGTCTGTCGGTCCAGACGATTATTCCCTCGGCTTTCGGCGCTCCGTTTTATTCAGATCAGTATCTTTATAACATAATTAAGTTAATTTCGAAGTCGTCGCGCTCCATCACCGAAATAATAAGAGTGAGAGCTTAGATAACCCGCGATTTAATAAAATTTTCTCTTATTTTGCTATCTCCCGTAATTAGGAATTTCGTTGTGACTAACGAAATCACGCTACGTATCACGTTTTCCGTGAAATATTATGATTCCGGGAGTTTTGACGAATTATTTAACGGTGCTCTTTGCGAACGGTGAATCCAATTGGTAATCGATTCTGAACTTTGAATTAATTTCATAAAGTTTAAGATTTTCTATTAATTTTTAATTGAGTGAATGCTAAAAAACTAAGATCTCTATCCTTTTTGTTTTATACTATAAAGCAATACGTATTTGACAAATGACTTTATCATTTGTTTACGTAAACAAGTTGGATAATAATATAAGTTTTCGCGATCAGGTAAATGTTTGTCATAAACAACGCTACAACTTTCTGAAGCTAAGTGGGGACAAACAAAACAGATATGCAAAACGTTTTCGACGTTACCATTCAATTGAACAACATCAATAGAGAAGCTTTCACAATATCGTCACCGTGAGTGGCGTCGCCGGTATCGGTATCGGTCTCGGTACTGCGAGACGTTGTTTAAACACATGTCCAGCTAGGTAAATGGGTCGAGCAACTTATTTCCTCAGAGTGATTTATACCCAGGTTATTCTAGGTCGGGTATTTGTATCGACTGTGATCGCTGAGTGGATTGCGCGGCGACACCTTTCAAATAAATTGTCTTGAGACCGGCCGGAGATGGTAAACAATTCTACCCTATGCAGATGTTCTCAAACCAAACACCTTCAATTTCCTAGAGGGGTAGTGTCGGCCCTAAAATTGCACTCGACTCTCGTTTCTTCTCGCCGTAAGTAACTTAGAGGGCTTTTTTATTTAAACAGCAAAGTGAAATTGTTTTGGCTTGTTTAAAGAGCACTATCTTGTTTAAACGTCTAGAATAACGACTCAGTTTTATCAAAAGATAGAATGGTTTTACTTCACTAAGGTTAAAGCTCTGTGCGTCGAGTACAACAGTTGTATTTGCAATAAATATGTATGACGGACGTCGGGAAAGTTAGTCAATTAGCGGCACCTTGCAGCGCGTAGTGATAACCCTCAATCGCTACTAAACAAGTTGATTAATTACTGGACAGCGAGCGCTGCTAACAAAGTTCCATTGTCAAGAGTAGAACTAGACGGAGTCACGTGCAAATTATATTGTTACCTGGCTGGCGGTAGGTACATAACTAACAAATGTTCAACTTGACTGTCTCAACTAAAACGAAAGCATTGACAACATGTGGAAAAGTTGGGTCGTGTTTGTGGTGCAACATTTATAATCATCTGTCACTTTTATAATTCGAGGGTTGATGTTTGTAAGTATTTTTCCGCACAGTCCCTAATTAGTTTCAGACCATACAAAGACTTTAGCGAAGGTTTCCTTGTTTTTGCCAATTTTTATTTCCAAGAGTATCGCTTGCTAATGATAATGTGTGCGTACAGACTGCAGTACAGTCGATGTTAGCGTGTATAATAAAAGCAATTCCAGCTACACGTTGTCGGTATGAAATTGGTGTTGCAATAGACGCGATGTCGCCGCTGCCAAATTACCGGCGTGTGTGGAACCGCCCTAACAATTACACCACTGGCCTTTAATGTTTCGTCGTTGTAATAATCTGATGTTTTTGTATTAACTTTTATTGTTATTACTGACAATACTCTTGTACCAATAGAAGAGGGTTACTTGTAATGCTTGCCTGTATTGTACTTTACATTTTTATTAATTTCTCTACACTGGTCAGCTGCCAAATATGTGTATCTTTATAATTCTGTTATAATTACCGTAGTATTTTACTTAATCGTATTATGTAAATCACTTATTCTTATATTTCTATATCAGTTTATGAAGGTTTAATACAAGTTTTCGATAAGCGTTACCTACTACATAAAACAATAATCTATAGTACACACAACAAAGGTACATCAAGCAAATAGTGCAATAAATATACGATAAATGACTATCGGGGTAATGAAAGTGTAATTCTCGTAGTCGGCTACGGTGCGACGGCGTAGCACGCGACGACAGCTGATATCGGCTTAGCCGCGTAGGCCTGTTAGTTGGCAACTGCTACGAATGCTCGAGTTGCCAGCGCCTAACGGATAAGCCCACCAGTTACACACATGGCAAGACACGACTACCTACATACGAGCACATACGCAAATTGTAAGGTACACTCGACATATACACCAAACGTACGATCAAACTGATACAGTAGATAGGTTGAGTTACGCTCTTAATAGGCGGAAAATTATTTTATGAACCATAAAACACTGTACGCATGCATTACAAGGTGATTATAATAAATGTATCAGCGGTTTGGATTATAAAAACAGATGGGATGTTGGAAATGTAAGCATGCGATGAAGTTTTTCGGAAACAAGAACTGAAACTTTTCATAAACCATATGAGAATTACATTCAACATTCAAGATGAAATGAGTAATTAAATATCAATGTTTGCTCGACATATACGTTCATTAAATGTCTAATTATGTCGCTTCATGTTTATGGCCAGGCGTGTAATTATAATAACAGATGGCAGATGCAATCGGACAGGTGTAAAGCGAATACAATCGGTGTCTAAGTGTGAAACATTGCATGGCTAATCAGGCGCACAGTAAGCGCATATCAATGCGGCCAGGTGTAACAGCCAGATAATGGCGGGTAACTATTGCGTACTTGATGATTGTACCGCTTGATATGGCAGGCACTGCCATAACAATACTATAAGAGGTATTCAAATTATTAGAGATTGTGCGGTACCTACACTTGATGGCTCATATCTATACCCATGTTTTATTTACCTATATTAAATAATCCAGTTCCCTCTACATCAAAATAAGCGGTAAATAACCGGCTTTATATGCACATGTAAAATGAATGCACAAAAACTTTCCTGAAGAATGCTTTACCTACATGATTGTGAAAAGCATACGAAATTCTTTACAGTAGTTTCTGAGATATTCCGAAGTTTCGAACATACAGAAAGAGGGACATGGTTCAAGGAATTTGTAAAATATTTAGTGACTTTTTTCAAGCTTTATTCCCAAAGGAAAAAGATCGCGTAAATACCTACAAGGAGTTGTATTTAGTTTCCAGAATAATATCTAGTTTGTAGTTATTTCGCTAAGCGGTTTGTGCTCAACAATAACTGCGCCAAATGGAATAGAGGAAAGGATAAAAGCACTACTTGACGTAAACAGAGTACGCCTCTCGGGTAACGATGTTTGCGAATCTTCTTTAACGCGAGCACAATGCTTTGCAGGTGCATTGTGCGACCTGATATGCAATATATTATTATCTATCCTGCATTTGACACATCCGTCTTGTACTCTACTTATCTGAAACGTATGTCGTAAACCGCCAAATCGGTAGCTAATAACGCATAAATCACGTGATCGATGCGCGCCTGTTTTCTGTATGTTCGTGATGCTATTTTTGCCGACCGGCAGGCCAATCGTTTTTCTATGAAAATTTCGACAAGATGCGTATTGATACACCTCATTGGATTTTACTACAGGCCGCTGGCCCTATACTCCTGTATTTATGTTGCAACAGTTACTTAATATCCAAACATAGACATGAGGTGTGAGCATATTAAAGATTAACATTCTGTAATCAAGAACACATAAAAGTCTATTACACTTTGAATTACACAAGTAGATCGGTAACAATACTGTCATCAAATAAAACAAAAGAGAGTTAATTAAAAAGTTCGTTGAGCTGGTAAGTAACGTCATGTGTTGAGGTGGGTGTCGAATCTTCTCTGGAGCTGTTGTATGTCTCATCCACGGTCGCTCACTCAAGGAGGTTGTGATGGGCCGAGCAACGAGTGCACACATCACACCCAGGTTGAGTGAGTAACCGGGAATGAGGTAAAGAGGTCTTCTGATCTTCTTTAACTGGTGATGCTGCTGGCTTCTTTCTTGAGGTTGAGGGTTAGATACATATTAAATTATACATAATATAAGAAAAACTTGAAAAACAGGGAGACGACAATTTTTGTACAATTTACAATAGGAAGAGTAAATGTGTATGTGCGTGCACAATGATTTTTGCAGAACACATTTTAGGTACATAATCTTAATACTCACACAAACTACGAATACATAGAATAAGTTGAAAGGTGATCATGGCCTGTTGCAAGAAAAATCCTTTCTCAATATTTTTTGCCCAAAAATCCGACACCGCAACAAGAATTATGTTCAAATCATTGTATAAATCCATAAGAGCGATATCGACGCATGTTTGATGGAGCGCCCAAAATAGCACGCTGTAAAGCCCCGCTTGTAAACCGATCGAACGTCTTACTCCGACTATTTCGGCCTCAACGCGAGGAACACGGTGTTTTCATAATAAACACTCTTATAGCTTTCACCTTCGAGTCTTGACCGCTACTTGCTATTAATTAGCTACACATTAATTTATTATCTTCTGTTACGGATGGGCATGCCCCTTTTCTTAATGCCCCACTTCGGCAAGTTAGTTCAAATTTTATAAAAAGTAAAGCTTCAGAAGAAAGACGAACTGAAATACTTGTGTACTTGTAAAATAAAGATATAAAATACATGGCTTTGTTTATAACATCTTTGTTCGGCAATAAAACACAAACAGTTTTATGTAACACAGCGACAGATTCGATTTATTTATTAACTACGTAAGTAATGCCACACGCGGCCAACGTTTTATACGGCAAATAAAATTGTATTGTAAAGGGGTGCGGTTCGAAGGCAACGCCATCTATTATTTACAGTACGCACTGTGCCCGGCCTACCCTCGTTTACATCACAATTAATTTAATTTGCTTTTTCACAGGCTTCTTCCATTCCCTCATTGTGACGTGGAGGGCTGAGGGCGTGAATTTTCTCGTGATTTGGTAACGGAGGCGGTAATTAGAGCAATTGTGAGGTTTCTCCATTTGTTTTTAACTGTTTATTACCGCGCGCGGTTATTTTGAATGTTCCTAGAATTAGCTTAATGTTTGATATCGCTGTTACTTTGTATTAACACTTTGTTTTTGAGAAAACGAGCAGTTGGAGATGACAAGATTTACTGATTCCTTTTGATACTTTAGTAGGTAGGTATTAATTAGTTAGCGGTGTTTCGCGGTAGGTCCGCTACATGTAAGGCGAGACGACAGAGTGGAACCCGAGTCGTGCGGCGAGCCGGCTCGCTGTCGTCGTATCGAGTGTCGCCGGACATGCGCGCGCGACGCCGGAAGCCGCCCACGAGCGCACTTCCGTCCGCAATACATCCGTCTGACATCTGTCATCGCACTGATATGATAAGGCTTCCTGGACAAAAGATTACACCCGAGTTAAAATACAAATAATTAATACTATTTCACTTTTAGTTCGTAGGCACTTACATAACATTCAATAACCTAGACGCAATCTTAAGTTAAGATGGAAATATAAAGCAATATCTTAAAATAGAATTTCTAATGAGATGTTATCATGAAACTCTAACGTATGCACCCACTCGTAATATTTTCATGAAACTGGCTCTTGAAACCTACGCAGAGATATAATTGACTCCTGTATCAATGCACGACCTTCGATAGGTATTAGTCTATTTCATGTATATTCAAGTAAAAGAAAATGAAATCAATTGGAAATTAGTTTTATATTTAGCATATGCGTAGGTATAATAGTTATGTGAGTGTTGAAAGTAAAACACGCTGTTAGTATGACATAGTATCAGGCAGCTAGGCGTCGAGAGCAGTGCAAAGTTGGTGTAAATCTTGGTCTAAGTGAGCCGGGATACAGTTTAAGCACGCGCTCGCGTCGCCGCGTCGTCGCCTTCAATCTAACTTTGGCCGACAGTCGCCTGTCCGCTACACCCCTGCATAATGAAATGGGGACTGTCCTAGAATTCACAAAGTTACTCGATACTCAATAATTACATCCATGTTCCATGCTCCTTCATGTTAACGTTAAATATTCTGCCTATTAAAATGTTTAGTGCAGTTTGTACACGAGCTTTTCCCGACCTTTTTATGCGCTCCGCCCTTATCTAATGCGTCGTAACATTTATCTAGTATCTGTCACTTAAAGCCTTTGCTCTCGTGTAAACGGGCGACCTTATTTTTTGCCGAAGGGCCGGAGCTATCAGTTGGTCCCGCGACACAATATTACCCTGCACGGCGATGTATCGCGTTGGGATCACGTCATCGTTCACTTGCTGCCAGGGCGTGGCTGCTCATCGTGAGCTTGCGGGAAGTGAGCACAAAGCTACCGATGGATATACGCTATTACTGTTGTCGTCGTTCACACCGCTATCATGTCATCACAAAACTTTATAACTGTACCTTACAACATTTTGCAATACCTTGGAATTGTGATGTGTGTGTTTCAAAAGTTAGTTTTAAGCGAGTAAATTATTACAATAATGCCAAAAAGGTAAAACTAAGGTAAATAAGATGGTAGGGAAATATATATAGGCATGTGTTATTTTCCTGATCACAAATTAACAGTTCAGACCGCCTTATGTGTGTACTACAATATACATATACAATACAATAACTAACCGTAACCCAAATTAATACCTACTGGCAGTGTCGCCAACGAAGCCGAGTGCACACTAGTATGTATTATATCATAGCGAACATATAACGCGTCTGTTATAAACGTACAAGGGATATCTGCACGGAGCCTTATGAAACCAGAGGTTGATGGATGGATCGGTCTGAGCAGAACCATGCATAGTCGATTATATTTCGTTTACAACTAATCTATGTCCTTGTATATTAAAGTTGAAACATCCACAATCATATTAATAATAGATATACCTATGCAGCTACGAAAAGTTACAAAGGGTCTCTAAAACATTATCGAAAATCACATAAAATAGGATTTTTTCTAACCAATTAGATATTCACCAGAAAATTTTAAAAGCATTTGTAAAGTAAATTAAGCGTGCCAGTGGAGTAATTTTTCGAACGTTTCGGCTCACCCTTTTGCGTTGAATGACCTAGAAAAATAAGCTCTATCTCTCCCTGAATGGCCGCGAAATGAAGTAAAGTTTTAAGACAAGCTGTCAGTTTCACGTAAATCTGACGTAGAGTTGGAAATGTTCAGAAAAATCATATTTTATTATGTTTCATTTGATTTTTCTTCCAATTTATTGGCATATTCGACGGCGGCCTTCCGAATTTTGCTAGATATTAAAGTGTTTAAGAGTAATAAAGGAAGGTTACAAAAAGCAACCATAATCATAAACATAATGTACAACCTGCAAATAAAGCACGAGTAACGAGTATCATAACATTGTAGAAAGTCCTAAAACTTGACTCTTATACTGTTCACGTTAACATCATTTTAGATATAGTGTTGTCAACGAGGAGGAAATGAGCCAGTTGATTATAATGCTGCGATGGCACGCCACGAGAGGAAAATTTAGACGCGCGCCTTTAGCAGATCGTATCGACAAGACGGCAGGTTAATGATGAGGTCGATCACCTATCGTTTACTCACCCGTGAAGGGACAATGTGGCGATATGAATATATAAAAAAGATTACCTGGCAAACCCGCTTGGTCGTGTATCAGTTCATAATGTAAGATGTATCTAGTTGTTACATTACGTACGTATACTTTCCACGTGTATCTAATGGTCTTACATACGTGTATGGTATAGGTGCGTACATATAGGCGACACCACGACAGAGCACTTAGCGGAGCCGCGCTGAGGCGGGGTCGCATCAATCACAACACAATTTTATATCAAATGTCGCTCTCAATCAATTTGTGCCAGGATCGTATTCCCCACTACACTACCAACTAGTGACGTTCACCTTCCCTCTATACGTTTTGTGAAAGGGGGTGATACTGCCACGAATCCAGGTATCCAGGTAATGTCTTGTTTACACAGCAATATGTATTGGGAAAAAAATGATGGCGGCCCAAAATGGTATATGGTGATAATAAAATACGTTGGAATATATATTGCACGAAAACCATTTTAGAATACGAGTACTTACTAGAGAATGCTCTACGAAGCAGTTTAGTTTTAAAAATAAAAGATGAAACTAAAGTTAATTCTACATATAATATAGGCCCAGCTGTTGGGTTAGTTTCTTTGTCCTTTATGCAAGCGTACCTATCGGTAACGAGTGAGTAACCAATCCTAACGTCACACAAATGTGAATGTTTTCGTCCGATATTATATTCTCTGTTGTATTTTCCTCAACACGCTCAGATGACTAATATCGGATGACGTTGTAACGTGGCCTGAGGTGTTCCGTTGGCCACGGACTAACTTTCCTAATGGATGGCGTAGTTTTGAGGAAACCACTAGAGATAATTAGAGAGTTAGCCGCTTGCATGACTGTTCTTAATTGATCGAGACATTCTTACGTCACAACAATTCTACATGGCAAATTATGTTCAGTCTTTCTTTTCATTAAGCTATGGCAGGAATATTATAAAGGCAAAATTTTGAACAATTTGAAATTCAAATGTGTTTCAATTTCTTGCGTTGAATCATACTTGTTTCCAGAGTGTAATAATAAGAAATTACAATTCCTCACGATATGAGTACTTCGAGTAAGTTATGGGTAGGTATGAGTGTAGCCACACAAAGGTGCTTGTTTATAAAACAAAACAGCCGCGTTTCTTGGTCTTGCAATGCGTATTGAGAGACTATGAAAATAATGGTCTATTAAAGAGCTAGGCAGCTCCTTGTGCCTAGTGCTCTATTGTTCTGTAGTCAGCATTGCACTCACGTGCAGTATGGAACATCTACCAGGAAAATAGCGGGTAATGATTCCGCTACATACTGATTGTTGACAATTTTTTTTTGGATATCAGTCCGAAGTTACGTGTTTCGAATTAATTTGTTGACGTCGACTTGAGAATATAGAGTAGCCGTACCCGAGTGCTTACGAACGTTGCAATAAAAATTCATCACTTAAGATGATTATAATGGAACTGTTTTTGGGGTGTTTATATTTCGACCGCTTTTAATTAATTCTCGAATCTATTGCCTGATTATAATAACGACTATTACGACTCTTTATTTTTTAATTCACTTGGGCTCAGTACACGTCTCCATTAAATAAGAATGCATGTATTCACAATCATTCTTCTCTTAATAAGGGCAGTTAAATCTCCTTTATAAATGTTTTATGGTTTCATAAAGCCCTAACAACCGTAAATGCTTGTAATGTGCCCCTTATTTTATCAGGAATACGTGCTACAGTTTTTACATACGCCTTTTTCTTCTAAATCCCTGTACATTTTTAGAGCTAAATCGTTCAGATTATAGAAGCGTTGCTCGGTTGCTTGTATTGAGCAGCTTCGTTAAGCGCTGTGGTTTTTTTCTGATATCAGGGTGAGAGTGACAGGCAGGGGGCGGGCCGGACGAGATAAAGTATCTTATCATCTGCTATCTAGCCAAAGGGAAGCCACTCAATCGATAACTGAATGAAATACTTGTGTATTATGGGAATATAATGCGAGGAGCTATTAGGATTGTTCGGGGTGATAACCGATTTTTATGAAATTAAATTAGTGTTTAAGTATGTGGATATCGTAATATGAAATGTCAAACAGACTGGTTTTAAAGTAAATTTTATGATAGTTTAGATATTTGATTTCCGTTATTTATTTCTGTTGTGCCTATTATTCAAAAAACATATTTTACATTATCAGATATTGTATAGGTTCAGTGAATTGGCACGTTAACACGCGTGTCAATCCTAATTCATGTAGGTTTATGTGAAGATTATTGTACAAAAGCATACCTAATTGTGTAGATTAGTGGTACATCCGAGAATAGAAATTTATTGTACGCTTACTGTCGCTTTCTGTGACAAGTTTAAACGGTCTAATGGAATGGATGTTGTCACTGATTGGTTCACAATGCGCGTGAGTGGAGAGTGCTCGGGATCACAAGTCAAATAGTTGTTACTTACAGATTTGTATGTACGTAATTGTAATGGTATGTTACAGTTAACGTTTTGAAATTGCTTCATACTTATTTCTCTTTTCACAAATTCAGATTCAGATTGACACAGTTTCTCAACTGTTTGGTTAAAGTAGGTAGGTACTGCATAGTGCATACTTACTTAGTAAGAAATATACGAAAATTTAAATATATTGAAAATAAATTAAAATACTTGGACAGAAAAAAAACTGAATATCAAAACGGAAGTACCCAATAAAAAATAAATGAAATAATTTATAAATGCTCCAACTCACCATTTCATAGCCGGCCTCCATTTTCACTTACGCACAAAACCAATAAAAACAAGAATAACAACGTAAAAAATAATACAGTCCGCGCTGCTCGAGTGCAATTGCATTAGGAGATGCGAAATAAAAACGAAAATAAAAGACGGAGTAATAAAACAGCGCGCGTTATCGCCGCGAGACGTACAATTAATGGAATGTTTGATTTGAATTGTTTTGCTTGCTCGTGGCACCAAGAGTGCGTCCGCGGCTCGCGGAGGTTGGATGTGATATGGCAGGAGTGGCACGCTGGTGCCGTGACGTGGGCACGACGCGGGCGGCACGCGCGTGCTGTGCCCGGCCCGAGACAGGGCCTGCGCCGTGCCGGGCGGGCGGTTATAAGCGCGGACAGCGGGGCGGCGTCGATAAATTATACGATAATATCGCATTACATACCTATTAAAAGTTGCACTTTACATAACTATTAACTGATAAATATTAACATGTGTTTAAGGGACTGGTTCTTATCTGTTCTCTCTCACAAAATTGTTTTTGGGTATTTCGTAGTATCCTTGTGGTCCAGTGCGGTGCATATATAATTTTATTTTATCATAGCTGTTAATTTAAAAACATTTTTCTTTTTGGACTTGGTTGGACTTTGGTCTTGGTTGTTGGAATAAGTAATGCTAGAACTATTCGTGACTAAAAGAGCCTAGAAATAAAGTTCGTCTACAACATTCGTTAAGGAATAACCTATCACAAACAATATAGAAGCAAGTAAAACGCCGATATGATAATCCTATAACGTATAAGGTAATAAATGTGTGAGTCAGTATCGAGTAAGGGCGTCACACGGCTTCGGTATAAGTAGCGCCGAATTGTGGCTTCATGTCCGAGCGACGATAATCTAATGATTGTGGTGGGATATACCCGATATCTAATTATACTTGTAAATGGATACGGAGCTTTAAAGACATTTAGTTTTAGATATTTGGGGATAGTGAAATTACTTGGCGGAAAATTTAAATAACTGAATCAGATGGACTTACCTAATTGTGGTTTGAAGGATGATTCAAAACTTATTGTTTAAGAAGTTTTCGGGCTACAAAATGTTAAATCAGTTTTATAGGATTGAGTAGGATACATAATAATATGAGTAATCGAGTATTTATCAGAATAATTTAACAAGATGTGGATAATAGTTATTTTAAAAAAATCAATTTTTTTGACTAAGAACATACCTACATATTTGTAGTGAATTATGTAAATCACACGTTTCCATATATACTACCTTACATAAAATATAGGTGGAGAGCATTCAGTTACGTATACGTCATATAAACAGGCGTCGCTTAAATTGTAATTTCACGGCTCGACGGAAATTTTCATTGGCGATTAATTCGTGATTTTAGTTCGTGGAGTAGACGCCTCTGGCGGAGGGCGCTCTTAGCATGTCGCTTACGACGTTATTCAGCTCCCGATGTCAACTGTATCATAACAATTAATTTGTTTTTGTTTCCCTTCTGTGAGTTCGTAGCTTTATTTAAATCCTACCCGTTCGCTTTTTGTTTCGCGCCCTCGTTAAAAGCAAGGGTTGTGCGTTTTTGATTTTCTCATACCATATTTTTTTATTGTAGTAGCTATGGTACATTTTACGAAAAAAATTCCAATGGAAATATTTATTTATCTTTTCAGTTACTCGGCTACTATTACGTTCCGACTATTTCTATACTTATTGTTTTTTCTGCCCACAGAGTTATTAATAAAATCCTGGTTTTAACTTGGAACTTTACACTCTGCGGTGAAGTTGGATAAATAGAGTGAAATATAACTCAGATTAACAATGCTGGTTTCTAGGCATGTAAAGCAATATTTCTTATTGTTTCATTTTGTTACGTATATAAGCGACTTATAAATACTGCTTTATACTTGAATCTTTGGATGTTTATACAGAGCTTTCTCATAAGGCAACTGACAACGGTCATTAGTTATTTCAGGACAAATTCGATTGTGTCCTTCCACGATGTGCGAACCGCTGTAACTTGTCAGAAGCGTATTAAGGGTTGGAATATGGAACTGTTACGATACTGCCGCATCAAAAAAACAAAGAGCCGACGGCATTTTCGGCGCTGCCGCAAATTGTGACAAATTGTGTTATTGAAATTTATGTCCAGCAGTTTTGAGACATAATTGGATGCGGAGAGTCGGCATCCATGTTCCCAGAATGACGTCACGTGCTCTAATGATATTTATTACGGACAGTTCATTGGCGCCACTCGTCTCCACAACGTAGTGCTATTTCACATTTGGAAATTAATTTTCGCGGCATTCTGCAGGCCAACGCCCGGCTAGGATGCAATGTCCCGACATTGCTGCCGGAGCGGAGCTTAGCTTCGAAATTAAGTTTGAGTTTTGTTTTTCTAGTAGCTAACTGGATTAGTGTTTTATGGCTTTTGGTTAACTTTTCTAAATTTGTTCAGACTTATTTGGTGTTCAATTAAACTTACTGTTGGTGTTGTTCATAACTGTTCTATTCTAAACTGTCAGAAGCTTACCTGTAACAAAAAAAATAAAATGAAAATTAAATTGTTATTAAATATAAAATTGTGGAAAAGAGTTCTGTTAAACATTACAATGTTACTCTAATACAAATTAAAGGCCGATAACTTGAGGTGGACAAAAAGGGCGGTGTTCACGTCAGCGTAAATCTGTTCCCAATAAAAGTAATAAATCGTGAAGCGTCGCTACACAGGTGGTGATTTTTACTCCACAGCAAGAATGCGAAGATTGCGTCTATAAATAACTGCAGTAGTGCGATGGGACAGGACGTCCACTCTGCTCGAAGGCTATTGACTGATTGCCCGGAAAGCAAGGAGCGACCGACAGGTGGCGTTGATTAAATAATTAATCAAGTTGGTAACTCATAAAAAATAGTATTGACAGATATATATTTTATTAGGGATTGTCTTGATACAAGAATGTTGTAAAGGGAATAAAAAAAGTATTTTTCAATAATAAGGAATCGATTCTCTCACATAATTGAAGCACAACATAAACGTGACATTACACCTGTAATCCCCGACGGGTTAGTCAGAGGTGTACACCCACATTTCGCCAGGTATGTTTAAGTCCCAAGTACTTGGTACATTGACCTACAAAGCAAAGCCAAATTTCTCAGAGTACAACCCTTACAACTTCCATATTGTGTTTGAAATTATTTTTCAAGAATATAAAGCACGATTTTTCTTGTATGAAGTTGAAATCACGTAAAAAAGGCTTTATCTTTTCAGTAAAACCTCCTCTTTGCGCCGTTACGAAACAACGATGTTTTTCAATCATCAATATATCACGTATGTGGGTAGAGAGGATGAGGATCAAGCCGAAAACATTGACGAGGAGGAGTCGCTTTCAAACCTGTCAAATGTGACAGGAAAAAGGGCGGGAAAATGTCACTATAATGGATGTGTCACCGGCATCGTGGCATAACGCGACCCGTTGGCATGCACGGCCTCAGATACACTCCCTGTGGATTAAGTAATACCAGATTTGATGAAAATTTTAATACCTACGGGTAACAAACAACCGCAGATGGAAAACCGGGTTATACTGACTGCCTAGCTGACAGTTGTTTTATTTAGAACAAAATAAATAAGTCGGGGTTTTCCAGGCACAGATAGCATCAACTTTTGTTTTTAATTTAAAATTCGTATTGACTTTTAAATCGAAACCGACGACACGTTTTCTATGGGACAACGAATAGAATAAGTTTCCGCCTGTGTAATAAATTAATACTTTCTTCGGTGTTAATTTTAGCAGGGATGAAGGGGTAATCTTATTCCGACAATAATATACTAATTACTTCTTTATAGTTGAAAGCTGTAGTTATTCCCCAAAGTAAAAATAAAAATGCAGTTATGGTATGTTGAACCAATGTTCTCCTGTAATCAGAATAATGAATGCGATGACTCAGTGCGATAGTCAATAAATACGGTTCGGAAAACATGTCCAGACATGATGGATGATGGAAGCGAAATGTGATGAAAGATAGATGTCTGTTAATAGTCTTGTACAGTATATGAATATTGAGACTTTAATAAACAATGAGATTTTAAATTGGAAGGAATTCTTCAGTTCATACCTATTTTATCTATACTGATTTTCACTAATAATTTAATTGTTGTATAGGTACTGTGCAAGTTGAAGTTTGGAAAATGCTAAAATATATTGCTTCTCGGACTGGAATCGAATAAGTGTCGAGCCAATTTTATATATAAGATTTTTATAGGTATGTTCCAAAGTTTTATACTTGCCTAAACTTATATCATATCAATATCTTTATCGACAAAGGAAAAAGAAATAAAATCTCGAAAACTACTACTTGCAGCTCGTTCCTAACTTGAATAATTCCGTTTGAAGCATCGTAGAATGGAATTTTATATACTTATTCGTAACAATTTCCTGAAAATTTGGACATGAGCACTGAAATTCGCCGAGGTACATCAGTTGATAATATCATCGAGTTGACATTTACCAACGGCCATATTGGTCGTTATCTGTCACCGCCCCCTACGATCCGTTTCACTTGCAACCCGATAGGGGGCGACACCGGGCGGCGCGACTACTCGCTCCATAATGGCTACCACGGCCCCTTTTTTATTACTGACCCGCTAGTAAACAGATCATTCGGGTTTGTGGTGTTATAAAAACGAAATTAACTCTGGCCGGTAGATGTCCAGATATCCTCAGTGCTTACTGCCCTACTATTAACATAAAATCGCGTGTCACGCACATTCCGCAGTTTAAAGCGTCTCAAAGACATTAACTGCTCGTGTATTACCTAGTAATAACGTTCGAAAAGTACATCAACTCGGTAATACTCGCATATTTCCGCTAAACCCGGCTATCATTCGGATTCTCAGGTGCGTTCAGAACCTCGGCGCTCGGGTCAATATCTCGGGTCTCGGGTCTCTTGGAATATGCTGACTTATGAATTCACTAGCTAACATACTAATGCCATACATAAATTTTTCGTTACCTAGTTAGTTACTGACATACCTGCTTACAGTTATCAACAAGAGCACACGCTCATAATAATAAAACTGTTTAGGCATGTGTGGCTGATATGATTAAGCGATTCACATTGCTATCATTTCCTATGCGCCATCCGCCCGATGTTCATTATACCTAAGTACATAATATCAGTGAACTGCGGGCACTAGCCAGTAGGCACGTATGCCCGACCACCGTGAGTGGAGCCATTGTGCACTCCGATATTGTGTTAATAGATTAATCCAATCAAAATATTAATTCCACAACGCAGCTCGTTCGTACCTATTTACATTTCAATCGCACGATTTATTCGTTGGATTTGAGATATTCATCGACAATGTTCAGAATCGATTCTATTGGGAGGCATAAATACGCTTTTATAAAGTATGTTGTAATCCCCATTCGGGATGTGTTGGAACTGTAAGGGCTGAAAACATTTCTGAAATATGTTGAAACAGGTGGGATGTCGTTTTAGAAGGCCAATTCTCGTAATTTAAAACGTTCAAAATGTAGTCGCAGTCTCATCTCGGCTACAAACAAATATCAAAAACACGTCAAAATGTAGGGACATTAGAGGTATTTTTGACAGATTGAGACTGAGATCAGACTGTGAACGTTCTCAAAATTACGAGAATTGCCCCTCAGACTGTGAACGTTCCTAAAATTACGAGAGTTGCCCCTCAGGTTGCGTGATGCTTGCTACATAGAAATCTTGGACTCCAAATATTGTGTAATAGAAAAACTTCAACATGAAAGTCTATTGATATCATTTTATTGGAAGCAGATCGGCGCCGCAACTCGAGTCTGTACGCAACGTGAGCCTCTCGAGGGCTGCCTTGGGACCCATGAAAGCCGCTGTTTAAATAAGGGTCTCACTGTAAGGATTGCTCGAAATAGCACTTTGTAACACCATCGCTTGACTCGAGAACATTCAACTTACGCTCGAGGGTAATAACTGGAGACCGTATCGAAGGTGCAATATTATAAGAAACTAATTAATATGGATTTGTAAAAAAAATATTTGAGTTCATAGGAATTAGCGTTAAAGCCTTTCCTCTAAAATAATGATACCACTTTAGGTTTAATCATTTTAATAGTGGTATTGAGAGAATTTCTAAATATAAACGCAAATTGTAAATTATCCAGAGGAAGTGTGGTGGCGCGTGCTCGCCCCGACCCGCCCTGGATTAGAGTCGCAGTTGTGCGTTTGTGCTGTTATTCCAGTATTCACGTATAATATCCCTCTATTGTTTCTACTAGAAAAACCTTTTGATATACGTTTCAAAGCCCGGTGAAAATGAAAATACAAAAATCTGAACACAACGGCTCTTAATTACTAAAAGCTGGCGTCGATTGTCACTTTTACATTTTGCAATTCAGGCTATTAACACGAACCAGTCAATCAAAAAAGTTGCTAAAGACATTGTAAGCGGTCATTGGGCTCTGCCACAAGACAATTGAGTCCATATGGGATGGCGATAACAGGGGTTAGCATAGATGAAATGAGTCGGGGTCAGTGCGCGCTCTCAGGACTCAATATTTGCGCTGCAATATAACCTTTATTGTGAGGATCAACAGGCCCGGCCAACATAGGCGTGGAAACGCCCCGCGCCGTATCCTTTTAATGAATAGGCATCAAATCACGTGAAACGTTTGAAGCTTATGAGAATTTAGCTATTTCAACAAATTGTGTTCTTGAAGAACGTTCGTGAGCTGTGTAGATACTGTCCACAGTATCAACACAGCGCACGAACTTTCTTGCAGCAAACGAGACAACATTTTTCTAGTGTCATTTGTTGGAGTCGCGTGAGAGTGGATGATATTACGTCTGTGTGACGAAGACGAGCATGTAGCGGAGCACTTTGCAACTGCACCGACGACAGCTGCTCCTCTTTATTTGATTTCCAACTGCACGACGGAGCATTCAAGTTTTATGTTAACGTTGCGACACATTCCAACATTTGGAACGAATATCTTCTCTAATGAGGTTTCAGATTTCTAGTTAGAATTCGATTTTATATCTATCCACATGTGGCTTTCTCATATCTGAATTTTTATCCCATACATTTCACCCTTATTGCAAGCAAACGTCGTAAGTGCGTTCACATAAAGTTTCGCGTGCGCTTTTCCGGAACCCATTTCGTATTTGTTGTTACATTCTGGTATAAAACGATACTGTTATGTTTGTTTTAGATTATCGGTGCAGGGCCACTGCGTAAAAATCTGTTTTGCTAGTTTTCCTGCTTCGCCACTATTATCGTGACTAGGTACTTGTTGAACACTTATGGCTCGCTCGAAGGTCCACTGATAGCCCAGGAAATGGTTCCGAGATAGGTATAAACATTAAAACCTTTGTTGAACAAACGTGGGTCGCGAATATCGTGCGTGAGCAATATCGTTTGGGACAGATGTCGAAGGGCGGGGATGTTTGCGTCTGTGCCTCGGACGGTCAACAGCGGCAGCAAACACGCGTGCGAACGCTCATGTGTCGAGCGAACGGCACGCTTGTTGCTATTTTGTATCAATAGAACTTGTGACGCGTTCAACGCGTTCAATTCGCGTGCTGTACGTTTTGCTATAATGCGGCGCTTTGAAGTGGTTTTCACCTGATTCATGTTTGTGAACGTTTTGCAATGCAGCTTTGTGCATGCCTACTTTAACATGTTATAGATAATATTTGTTTTAGTAATTCGTTCGTAGATGCGAACTGAAGCAAAGCAAAGTAATGGCTGGTGCGGAGGTGGTTGGGTTAAACTAATTTTAATGTTTTTCTAAGGCGTTGTATGTTCCCATTGGTTTTCCTATTGTTATCCTTAGATCTAACTTTAATGCTCACTTATGAACCTGGATGCAAGCATTAGGTATACTTAGTGCCTCATTATGGAACTAAATGCCTCATAATACTACCTCATAATACTACCCAGCACTAAGCAAAGTAGAATATTTCCACGGTTTAAGATAAATTCACATAAGCTGCATGCTAGTTGATAAGCAGCACGCAAGCGCCTCCATCGGAGCGCATTTATCACCGCGGGTTTAAAGTTCCAATACAATAACCTTGTTAGTTACATGAGTGACACTTTTTGTGTCGCCGCCCCCGCCAGCTGGAAAATACTGATAATACTAAGATACGTCGGTTTTGTACGTCCTATACCATCCTTTGTAAGTTAGGGATAACATTTTTAGGATGTAATTATTGAGAATTTTCTCAAGAAAAGCTATATTTGAAGCAATGGCCCGTGGTAAGGTTTGGTGTGACGTACGAGAATTCCATATTTCCACATATTATACCTAACGTAAAAGAATTCACAAACGGATATGCCAACATTTGGATGCAAGGAATTCTGTAATATCAAGTCCATAGAGCAGGGAGCAGCTAACTGTAATTCCTTTTTCAAATCGCAGCGCCACGATGCGCTGATGGAGATTCATTGAAGCAGCGCATCATTTATCAAGCCAACATTTCTTACTCACTTTTATTTCGCACAACCCTAGATTTAAACTTTATTCCACTCACTCGTTAAAGCGCTGCATACTATGATTGCACTCTTATTTTTTGGAGCTTTTTTTGCACCGCACACAAAACAACGGATGAGTTTTTTTGGTTGTTGACTTTTCAATTTAAGTCTTGGATTTCTGCGTATTAAAACTAAAATATTAAAAGCGTGCTTTAAGTTTTGTTTTTCGTTGGGCGGAGTAGTGATGTCTCGGGGGTAACGGAGGTCCACTATCTAAATGGATTTCGGTGGCAATCTGAGCCACAGTTCCGCGGGAAATAATCAATAGTAGACGCGGTGGTGTGGTGGCGGAGGAGTTGCCGCTGATTACAGTTGTTTGTTTTATTTCCGCAGGATCGTTTGGCCCCACACTAGAAACAAGTTCGCGTATATACGTCGTCATTTGAACAAATTGACTTTTGGAGTGACAGCTGCCAAAATCTCCGCGTGCAACAAAGTACAAAGGAAATATTCGGTCCATGAGTCCTGTGCTATACGTACTTACAAACGATTCTTATAATTTGTTCCAAGTACAAGGGTTCCAAGGCTGAACTCGCTGTCTTGATTTTTTTATGAAGAGCCGAACAATGTAATGTGGCAAACATCTTTTATTTTTCACAGAAGGTACGGTAAGGTTACTTCGCTTCGCTTCGTCAGTATCTTTACTTTATATTATTCTTGTTTGGAGCTTATTATGACATTACAAATCTCATAAGTTCGGTATTCTCCATAAGTTTTATAAGATTTATTACACAATAAGAAACAACCGCGGAAACTTTCGTATTTGAGTTTTGTTACCTCAACAATATTAAAACAGCGATATACAACTGAAAAGTATTGAAAAATCTGAGGGGGAAACATCAGTTCACGGATTACAAAACCGGCACACGAAGGAAGTTGTCCGTCGTAGCCGCGGGCCCCGGGGCCACCATGCACAGTGCTACAACTCGCGCTACCAACTGCTACGCGCGTAGTCTCGTAGACCCGCCGTCGCGCGTAGCCATGTTAAACTTTCAGCTACTTAGTTTTATTTCACACCCAATTTATTCCCGAGTACCAATCTAAACGCGATAAACGTAGTTCGTTCTTGCTCTTTAACTACCTACCTGTGGGGTTACTAACTCACCATAAACGCTTGTTCAATTTAATTCCGATCTAAATCTTGAATTCTAAAAGTGCAAGCTGTTCATTTAAGAACTGGCTAATTCAAAAGTTTCTACTGCTGTGAGCTCGATTGTAATGACTATATCTTTTCTAGCTTTTGTGGAGCGGTTGTTGTGTGCGTAAAAGTAATAAATATAATAACTGGCAATGTCGTAAAGCATAAAAAACATAAAGACGCAATATTGGTTTAAACATAAAACCGCGGTTGATGTCTGAAAAACCCTTAAAAGTAGTATCAGTCCAATTTCCCTATTGGGGTTCAGAGTGTCACCGCATAAAATAAAAATACCTACATAACAGCCACCCCTTACCCGTGCGGGTACAGGGGGGTAGGGGGCGGCACGCGGGGTGTGCGGGTGGTACTTGTAATAAAAATTCGTTAATACTTTATTTACTGTATTAGTACACGTACGAGTATTTTCGCTTCATATGAAACGATCAATAAACCTATGCGTCTTCAACTATTTATTAGGTTTGTGCTTCGCTTTTCCTTCACGGAACCAGCAAGGCTTTCAGCGGAAACGTGACGTCGGATATATGGGGAAGGTCAAAATAACATGTCTATAATTTATGAGGCTGGTTAAAGGTAAGCAAGTGTTTTACATAAGTCTAATTTATTACTCGTTTCAGAAAATGAAATGAAAAAATCTTAACCAAACAGACAGCTTAATTACGTTTTAATATTCAAAATAAAGATCCTTTACAAGCAAGATTAGGCGGGTTTAAGCATTAGGGGTTCAACAAACAATGCAGGCGATTATCTAGTGAATGGTTGTCAGCAGCATCGGTCTCGGAGTTATTGTAATATGTAAACGAGTCCCGCTCCCGTCCGTCCGGCCGCACTTAATTGTCCACGTCAATATTAAACTTACATGTTTGTCATCCCGGCCATTTGTATAGTTAGTGGCTTGATAGTGGGGGATTAAAAAGGTATTTTCCTTAATAAAGGTGTTACAAACACGCTGGTAATTAAATGTGATATTTATGTTTACATCGATCTGTTTATCATCACCTCATCGGTATTTTGGTAATTGTCAATTACAGTTATAGAGTCAACTCTATTGCAAGCTACTTGAATTCTCAAATGAAGTTTTGGTAATTTTTAATTTATTAATAAATCAGCTCTTTAATTAAATGTCAGGTACACAAAAAAGTAGATCATTAGAGTATTGAAAATGTATAGAATATCTAGCAACAGTATAAATTGTGGTGTGATATATACTCCTTAGACGATCAGCACTCCGATAGTTTCTAATAGAGTTCATTCAACTTTAATTGCCTCGTTAGATGGCTCAGACTGAAAATTTCCACGACAATAATTTTTCATTTTCTATAATATTACAGACCTTTCGAATCACTGACTAATGGCGCGGTAATATTTCAAGGAGATATAAAATAAACCAATCTGTTAGATTTGTGACCTAAAATGAGGTTCTTATTAGTCATATTGTTATATATGAAAGCGGATTTTAACGATGTAAGTAGTAGAAAATCAATGAATGAAACATTTAGATTGTGTTGTTCGGTTGGCCTGTTTAGGCTAGTTACATGAGCGGCACACCGCAGGTGTCTGGCAGCAGGTGAGCACTAAGAATGCTCAGTATCCATGACTCAGCACGTCGTGCCAAACTACTTACTGAATATACATATATTTTACCAACCTCACGTCAAATTGTTTGCGTTTCTCTTTTGTATGACTACATACAACTTTTATTTCGCCTTTTGAATGCAACTTTTCGTGCAGCCTCAAAATTTAATTAACTTGTATGCGGACCACAAAAAAAACCCGCCATTAATGTACTTAATTTGACAATTAAATTTTAATTTGATTGCGGCTGCGCGGCCTGCGGGCACAGCTACACCTGCAGGTCCATGTAAAATGAAGTAATTCGAGTCGTTGCGGCACGTCCCCGGCATTACTTACCATCTAGCAACAATTTGTTTTTTCCCACCCTCGAGAGAAACTCGAGCAAGCGCGCCCTGCTTTTTAGTCCCAATTTATTCTTCCAATAAACTTTTCCACTTTGCTTTTTGCACGGAAAATGTACCTAAAATATTTAAACAGTTTATGTTTTCGTTCACATCCTTACGTTACTGCTTATGAGCTCAGTATTACTCGATGATACCATTCGCAAACTCTTAATGCCGTTCGTGCCCATCTAAGTTACGTAACCAGAATCACGAAACAGTATGTAAATAATCTGAAAACTTTGTTTGCAAAACCGGCCCACAAAAATGTTGCTATTTCATTTGATTGTTTTGTAGCGTCTGTCGTAAAAGTACTCGTACAAATTTTAAGATTACGGAGAAATTGGAGACGTTTTCAACGACTCAGAATTTGAAAAAGGAAGACGACAATCTATGACAGTCCGTATTTGAGGGTACCTATGCGGAGAACGGCTGTACGCCCAGTGGCTCGCGACTCTAACGGGCCGTGACAATCGCTTCCATGCTAAATGTCATGGTGGCCATTGTTCTACACCGCCTCCCTCACCCCTTGACTTGCCCGCGCCACCCTAACTTTCCCTACTGAAGCACTGGCATTTACTCCCCACACCCTTACCTCCGTTAATGAAAAATGTAGGGCTCGAAATATTGATTATAGTTTTTACTCGTGTTTGCTACGGTGAAATATTTCAGAGGAAAACTGACGCGATACAGGGAAAGTTTCGCAATTAAAAACTTGAATAACTGTTAGTAGCTCACGTTGGCATCAAAGCAGAAAAAGGCTCAAGTGTCCGATATGTTCACATAATAATCTTCCTTAGTATTATTTTGTTACTTTTTCTATGGCATTTAGAGAAAAATACCTGAAATTTAAAGAAAGTTGGCTGCTTAATTGCACGTCTCAGACAGTCAGGCGTATTAAAGGATTCAGTAAGTTTTCGTACTAAAATATAATGGAAGGTCTGAACTCACGTTAATCAGGTCTCATCACCTTTATTGCCACCTTAAGTAAATTATGACAATGAAATAGTGAATTTAGTGAGTTGAACTGAAGTAAAAGTGGGGGTGGGGGATGTTAACTTAATATGGCGGGGGCATCACGGCAATTTGTTCGAGACGAACCTCCAGTCTGCCTGAGTGCCGCCAATATCAGGGTTGCCACCTATTATGATAACCTTTTAGTGTTGTCATGATACAAGGATTTGCAGCACTCGTAAATCAATTTTTATCTACTTTTTCGCTAAGATTTTTCTAAAAGCTTTCTTTTCGGTATCCCGTGTAATATTAATAGCCCAGTGAAGTTATAAAAATCAGGATGTTGTATAATTCATATTAAAAAGTGCCAAAACGAGTTTAGATATTTTTGTATTAGATACAGGATTTTCTTTTGTGCAAGCTAGATTTACCTACTAACGGTAAACAAATTTTGCATTTTCCAGCCCTACAATCTTCATCAAGTTTACGCTTGCGTTATCGAAGGAAATCGCGCGCATAGTAATTATAGATCGGTAAGACCTTTAGCTTAAAACCTGCACTTACCCTGAGACCTATAATATGGTGAACACACACCGACACGGACTGTGTTGACGTCATTCACGCACACACCAAGGGGGCGACAACTTCATTAGGAAGCCATAAGTTGGCGTGAAGAGGCATCACACGATAGACTTATGTACATAGTAAATTGTTGACTCTACTAAGTTATGTGCCCGATCAAACTAATTATATTGCCTTCTTCGATGCATCAGCGTTACAAACAGTAAGGTTTTATCAATTTTGTGTACTCAGTTTATTTTACTTTAATAAAACGTAGCCCACTGCACGATGTACAGTTATTATAATACATAATGTGTCACTTTATACGCTTGCAGATAACATATGGTATTAATAATTAATTGTGACAATATGGTTACAGTTTCACATCTCATTACACGTTATAAAATGGAGCGCACAATTACCATGAACGTTTACTGCCGCCTCATTATTTATTCATTTATGAAACAAAAACATTTGACTGCATTTGCGGAGTGACTGTGTCGATATGAATATTTTTTGCTCGAGAGCATTCTTTGCATTGTATTTTATGCGAGTACTTCGTCTCGTCCATAAAAATCATAAAACGTAGTAAGGGCGGCCCCCATTTGTTCCACTATTTGCATATGATACAAACGAGTGAAGACAACGATGTCCTTTACAAAGATCGTTGGCCGTCGACAATAAAAGTGTATTTGCGAAGAAATTTAATAAAGCGGAAGTGGACTGCTATTAGGGCGCGCCCCCGAGAGTTCGTGGTACTTCGTACGTAGTCGTAGGTGTACGGAGGAGTCGGTCGTACTGCGGCCTTGTTATGCCAGTAATGGCAATTCATATTTATTTAGTTGCGACGCTTAACCGACACGGCGGTCGGCACTGAGAACACGTGTCGGATATCGGCGTTAAGATAAATATTGTCAGCGGAAACGTTATTGTTTTGTTGTACTTTATTTAATTTGTAAAATATGGTAGATAACGGATTAAATACAATAGCTATGTTTTGTTTGCCGATAAGCGATAGTGAGTCACGCTGTGTAGGGCTATCAAACTTATGAATTGACGACAGTTATTGGATGTCATTGTTATTTATTGGTAGTTTCACTAATTCGGCTTAATTCACTGCTTCTAAGAAAGGAAAGTTTACCTTAGAGATTAAACTTATAGGTAAACATTTTACTTGCAGTATTTAGCGTTTACATATATGTATTAGCAGTTTATCTACAAATTTAATCAGAAACAAAGTAAACTCGTGGGTTTACCTCATATTATAAATTCGCGGAATTTGTCTCTATACATGCATTGATAGCGTCTCGAAGGAACGAGCTCGTGGGTCTTCATTCTACATCTACGATACAACGAACAATTTCGCTTTAATATTATTGAAGGATACAAGTTTTTCTACTGTGGGAGTGACGGGAAAAGAAATGGCGTAGGAATAGTGTTAGACAGTAATTTGAAAGAAGGCGTGATGGAAGTAAAAAGAATAAATGATAGATTAATCGTTGTAAAAGTTATGTTAGAACATTTAATGCTGAATGTAATAAGTGTGTATGCACCGCAGGTGGGATGTGATGAAAGGGTGAAAGAGAAGTTTTGGGAGGACTTTGACATAGTTTTGATGAACATTCCGGTGCATGAAGAATTGATAGTTGGAGGTGATTTTAATGGACATGTGGGAAGAATGCGAGGGGTTTATGAAAGAGTGCATGGAGGGTGGGGATTCGGTAACGTAAATAACGAAGGAGAGATATTGCTTCAATCCGCTACCGCATTTGACCTGGTAGTAGCCAACACTTGGTTCCAGAAGAACGATGGACACCTAATTACGTACAAAAGTGGCAATCACAAGACGCAAATTGATTACTTTCTAGTACGACGCAAATACCTAAAGCATATCAAAGACTGCAAAGTGCTACCGGGAGAAGATCTAGTCTCACAGCACAGACTCCTAATTATGGAAATGGTTGTAGAAATCAAGCCCAATAAAAACAAAGAGCGACCGCCCCCCAAAATAAAATGGCATATGCTGGAGAAGAATGACTATGCAAAGACCTTTAAAGAGCGAGTGGTGGATAAAATGATAGATATGGGGGAGATGAATGATCGAAGTGTAAATGAATGCTGGAATGAAATAGCAGGGTATATTAGGAGTGCAGCGAAAGATATCTTGGGAGTGACGAAGGGAAAGGGTACGATAAATAAGGACACATGGTGGTGGTCGACAGAAATACAGAATATGTTGCAGGATAAGAAGAGAAAGTTCAAGGAATGGCAGAGTGTTGAAGATAAGAATGTTAGTTTGAAAACAGAAAAAAAGAGTGAGTATGATGCTATGAAGAAAAAAGCCAAGAAAGCTGTGGCCATAGCAAGAGCAAAAGCCCAAGACAAGCTTTATGACACACTGGATAATCCAACAGGTCAAAAAATTCTTTATCGGCTTGCTAGAGCTAGAGAGAGAAAGACGAGGGATATTTGTCAGATAAAGTGTATAAAGGATGAAACTGGAATAGTTCTTTCGGATGATGAGAAAATTAAGGATAGGTGGAAGAGTTATTTCGAAAGACTGATGAATGAGGAGAATGACTGGAGTGGTGTGCTTGGGAATAAACCAGTAAATGAGGGGTTAGTGAGAAGGATTAGTATGGATGAAGTGAGAATAGCAGTAAATGGGATGAAGAATGGTAAAGCAATAGGTCCGGATGGAATACCAGTTGAAGTATGGAAGCTATTACGGATAGATGGATGGACGTGGTTAGCTTTATTCTTCAATAAGTTGTTGCTGGAAGAAACCATCCCTGACGAATGGTGTAACAGTTCGCTGGTGCCCATCTTTAAAAACAAAGGTGATGTGCTGGAGTGCAACAACTATAGAGGAATAAAGCAAATGTCACATAGTATGAAGGCTTGGGAGAAAGTTATTGAAAGGCGACTGAGAGAAGAGAGTGAAATTTCGCAAAACCAATTCGGTTTTATGCCTGGTCGAGGAACAACAGATGCCATCTTTGCTATCCGCCAGCTGTGCGAGAAATACAGAAGTGCGCATAAGAACTTGCACATGGTATTTGTTGACCTCGAAAAAGCATACGACAGAGTGCCTCGTGAAGTTTTGTGGTGGGCGCTAAAGGAGAAAGGCGTGCCAGGGAAGTATGTGCAGTTGATTGGAGCGATGTACAGTCGATGTAGTACCCAAGTCCGGTCTACAGTGGGCACTACTGGCAGCTTCGATGTGGCTGTCGGCTTGCACCAGGGCTCAGCACTCAGTCCGTACCTCTTCGTGCTGATAATGGATGCTCTTACATCGGACATCCAAGAGGAGGCTCCCTGGTGTATGCTGTTCGCCGATGACATTGTGCTGGTGGCCGAGAGCGGCTCAGAGGTCCAGAGCAGATTAGAGAGGTGGTGGAAAAGACTCGAGACCGTGGGCCTGAGAGTAAGTCGGACCAAAACTGAGTATCTGTTTTGTGATTTTGGCGGTCTCTCCAGTCCTAGGCCCATGTCTCTCGCCGGAACGCCCCTATCGATCTGCTCCGACTTTCGGTACCTCGGGTCACTTGTCCAAGGAGATGGCGAAGTAGACCGAGACGTAACGCACCGGATCAACTCAGGATGGATGAAATGGCGACAGGTCACAGGAACAACTTGCGACCCACGGATGCCCCTCAAGTTAAAGGGGAAAATTTATAAGTCCGTGATAAGGCCTGTCGTACTTTATGGATCTGAATGCTGGGCTGTGAAGAAGACGGATGAAAAAAGATTGCATGCAGCGGAGATGAGAATGTTGAGATGGATGTGTGGAGTGACGAGAATGGATAAAGTAAGAAATGAGTATATAAGGGGAAGTTTGAAAGTGGCGCCAATGACAGAAAAGTTGAAAGGAAATCGTTTGGCTTGGTATGGGCATGTGATGAGAAGGGACGAAACGCATGTGACTAAAAGAGTGATGAATATACATGTTGATGGATGGAGAGGGAGAGGAAGGCCGAAGAAAAGGTGGATGGATTGTGTGAGGAATGATATGAAAGAGAAGGGAGTGAATGATAGCGTGACGGTTGACAGGGGAGAATGGAAGAAGAAAACGTGTTGCGCCGACCCCAAGTAACATGGGATAAGGGCAGGAAGATGATGATTATAAATCCTGGGAAATATAATTTTTTAACTTAAGGGATGAAATAACGTATTAAGGAGATTTTGCTGGGTTTATATTATAGCATAATGTGAGACGGCAAAATAACGAAAAAGAGGATATATCCTATTTTCTATTAGAGTAATGTTATTTTCGTATACTTAGATTATATCACAACGTCGAGTTCTAAGACATTCCATAGGTTTCGATATATTTTGCTAATAAATAAAATATATTTAAGTACTATTTTAAGATTAAAAATTCTAGTTTGTGTCGTATAATACTGTTAACATGAACCTTTTCCTTCAATAAGCAACTTTCGTAGCACCTTCGTAGCACTTTCGTAGCGTCGTAGCACTCGTAGCCCCTTGCAATCACAAGTAAATTGTCTTTGAATCAAAACTTCTTACTAAAACTTTATATCCAAGGCCAAAAAACTTTAATCAAGAAATGTCAAATCTTGTCAAACCAATAATTTCTAACTGTTTGAATTATAACGAACATTATTGAAATTGTAAACTGTAACCGCAATTTCTGTGGATATTTCCAAGTATATTTTCATCCAAAGAGTTTTCAACGTTATTTGAATTTCCTTCAACGTTATTCACGAAGGTTGGTTCACTAATTCCAATATGTGATGGCGCCGACGCGTCGCCCTACTTGTTGCGCACCGCTCAGTATTTACGTTCCAACCAAACAATATCGACTCTTTCACTAAGCACACTCAATTGTTATGTCTCTATCTACATATTAGATATAATGTCGTTAAACACGTCTCTACTATTAGTTTTCAAAAGTATCGCTTTTGTACATATGGCGGTGGATTAGGCTTGGCAGTATGCCTTTAGTTTTTCATAATTTGAAGTTAGTAAAGCCAAATATTGAGACTATTTCTTAGTTTTGCACCATGTAATTCTGATAGTATCAATTTATAAGTAGAGGTCTGCAGAAATCATAAAAGTAATAAACAATTAAGAGTTTCAACGTCTGCATGTTTTCCAAACCCTACTTACTTCGTAAGTAAGTGTACTGCAGTAAATTTCCGTGGTCCACCCGCAAACGAACTACTGGAATATTCGAGAAAGCACGTTAAGGGTTATAAAAGACGGTCGCTCGTGTGTAATTTGCGCCTTTGCTCAGCTCATCACGACCAGATTGAAATTCCTTTCGCAGCCCTACGTTGGCGGCTGGCTGGCGCCTCTACTTGTTGCGTTGTGAAACGTCATAACTACCCTTACGTGAGGATATTATGCGATAGTTTGTTTTATTTGCGTCCGACTTATCAAGGACTATCTACATAATAGATACGGGGATCCCTTGGTGTTGGAAAAGCAATAAATTCTTTCGTAATGTTGACATTCACGCAGTTACAAATGATAAGTTGTTGTTAACTTACGGTTCCTGTGCATGCAGTGGACAAAAAGTTAAGTTTGTGTTTGATATGGAATCAGACTAACGTGCTTAAAATGTGAAATACTATAAAACAAAACTAAGATAGTAGTAGCATCGTACTCGCTTTGAAAGTTAAACATCACAACTAAGTTTAAGAACAATCGTGCAAATGGAATTTGAGATTCTTCGAGTAACTGCATAGCGCTGGATGCATGGACGTTTTACTGATTCATGTTTATGACTGTGTTTAAAATTGAGCTACGCAAATAACTGGTTAGAAAAAGGATTGCCGCATAAATGAATAGCTAAACAATCGACCAGTTGCTTTGTGTAAACTAAGACAGATTTCCAAAGTAATTACAAAGTTCGGTTAACTTTAAGGCTGTAGAGGTACTCAATATATTGTTAAAGTTCGCTATTTTAATGATATTTTATCGTTGTCACTGTGAAGGACTTTTCGGATGACATAGGTACTGATAAATCAGTCATGTTGAAAAGCGTCTGCGCTATAGAGAAAAAGCTCAAAGCTTTTTAAATTCAATAAGGCAAGTCGAATTGTGAAGCCGTTCGATGCTCCTATGTGAAGGAGCAAGTAAATGAACTACAAGTCAAGTAAATAAAACCAATTTGCGTCGCCGAAGCTCTAATCAGTTTCTTAGAAGTGCGCTGTGAGTCCGTGCGCCTCGCGACAAACGTGACCGTTCTGATTAATGGCGAAATGTTCACATGTTATTAATTAATTAGTTGCTACAAATTAATATTGTGAGGATTGCAGTTGACGTGAGGCTGCAGCCCGTCGCCGTCGCCGACATGCGTCACGGCGTGCCGTGATTGCGCTTTGCGTCACTGCACCGCCGTTTAATTAAAGAAGACTTACAGTTCCGGCTATGCACATGTAACTAATAGCGAGGCGATGGCGGCGCCGCCGGAGACTGAATCCTCAGAACTGTACCGTTTGACAGCGATACGTTCAGTACGTGGGCGTGAATAATTACTTGCTTAACTAGTTTTCCATGTGATTTCAATCAGCAAGTATCGAAATTTACGTAAATATTTATGAGGGTAACCTTTGATGTCTGTATTTAAATATTTCAAATGAAAACTATTGAAAGTTTCTCGTCACAAAATATTTAAAAGTTAATATCGAAATGCAGCAAAAGCGCTAGAAGTATAAAAACAAAAAATAAAATTCTTTACGATACTCAAGATGGAAATCTCAGTGTGTATGAAAGAAAAATAGACATTCTTGAGGGCAACGGAGCCCCGAGCGGGCACTTAGCTTCGGCTATTAAGGGCGCTGTGACCGCCAGCGAGACGAAACGACGAAAACTATAAAACCGTTAAAGCAACGTTTCAGCAGCCGTAAAGAGCGTCGCAAGATCTGTTGACAATGTCGCCCCAACCCGCCATAAACCGTATGCACCCGGCGAAGCAGTAAAACTTAATGGCACTCTGATTAAACTTATCTCTGGGGCTGGCAAATCACGACCTCTAATAAGCGCTCATTCACAAAATCCTGCATTTTTTAGTAGTTGCATAGTCTTAAAACGCTATAAGCCGAGGATTCCGGCAGAATATGTCAAGTGTGGAGCTATGGCGTCTTGGCGCGGCGCCCGCCGGCAGCCCGACATTGGTTTGTTGTCCTAATACGCTTACATGTGCATTGTACAAATAGCAACACTAAATGCTTTAGGATGCTCTATAAATTGTGCGGTTTGTACCCAACTACTGCATTGTATCGTTTTATTATTTGATTCATTAGCATGCTATTTGGAAGTCAACTTGCTTAAACATAATTTGCATTCATACTGTTTCAGACTTGCAGAAGTATAGGAAAAGGTTTTAAGTTCCACCAACAAATATAAAGTAACAAGTGCTCGGCTACAGTCAAAGATAAGATCTCCTTCTAAGCGGGTAGACTAACGAGGCGTAACTTTAAAATACTTTCATTTATCGCGAGCGCTCGCGATATCCAGTACAGACGTCTTTATGTACAAACTTGTCTACTTAGCGATGACTGTATGATCACACTGAGACACCAAAAAAGTGGAGATAGTGCGGGGTAATGCGAGGTCGCATAAAACGACGAAGACTCTCAAAACGCTTTACAAGTGCTGGAAGGATGTTATAAAGGTTTTACGATCGCGTTCCGTCAGTGAACGTTGCATTGGCCTTAATGGACGACCTAAGTGCATAGAGACATTCATGACAGCGGTAAAGTTGTAAGAAAACGCTTGCAATACGAATGGTTATACCACTAACGGTTCATTACAGAGAAATAAACGTGACCGCAGTTGCCGGGATGTTTGTAACGTTTACAATGACGACCGCCACGGCCCGCGACGACACTTCTCATTGATACTATTGTCACTTTTGTTGGGACACCGGAAACGAGATACTGAGGCCAGCACCTAAAAGTATTCTGATAAATTACTACACGAAATTTCGGTGGCTAATATTACTACTTACTAATTTTTTTATAGGCTCGTCCGTATTTACTACACTACATTAGTTATAGCTGAAAAGTTACATTAAATTAGATGAGTCGCGATTTTGTAAACAAAACGAACGATTAACGTTCGCTTAACATGTACATTATGAACGGAAATAAAACGCTAAATAAATAGTATGTTAAATAAAAGCTTTCGACGCGTTGCTCTCGACTCGACATTTGATTTACTTTGTGTTGAAACGTTTATCTAGAGTGATTCATCACATTGGACAATAATGAGGGAGATTCAGTTCGGAAGTAAAACAAATCCACGTCATCGATTAGTAATTCGAGACTTTTGGGGTTTATTCCATTTTTCTATTTACTGACGGCAAATGAGAATCAAATAGTTATGAAGCACGATTATGTTTACATTAAGTGATTTTCACTGTAAAATGAATTATTATTCATAACCTACTATTTTTATTTTGCAGTTCCACGATTTTAGAATTTAATAAACTAACTTTGTTCGTTCGTATTCATATATTCTAAAGGTGGCATTAATTACGATAATACTAGTTAACATATCCCTTACCATTGTTGTAAAATGTGAGCGAATTGCAAGATCTATCCACTTCTATTCTGACTGTCAAATACCTAAAAGACCCTTTTTTACGTCGAAATGAAAATGCTAATTAAACCCTAACCAATATTCCCTAAACTAAATCAAACAGTCGACTGATTTAATTCCCACAAGCTTTTATTTAAACAATAGTGAATAACTATTGGATCTGAACGTAACTACTCAACCGAGTCCACTCGTAACTCTGCCCTTTCCAATCCAATTCCATAAAACACAAGCTATTTCAAGTTTCAATCAACATGTCCCGGAATCGTTTTACTGGGTCATTGTACCAGGAACACAGAGAGTCGCAGGTGATGTAGGCTTTGTATAGGGTGTGCTAGGCAATGGCTAGACAGACGTTGGCGTCGAGCTTGTTTTAGCGGCTGATCGATACGCCCGGCCCACCGCGCCCTAGTTTGCTGCTGCCCACAACTCTATTTTCTTTTGCCCTTTATTTGAATACAACGATGAATGTATTATGAACAAACCTATTGCGATTACGAAGCTCATGTATTTTGTGTAGTTGAAACAAATAGTAATGCTAGATATAATGTCCAATAAATAATTCAACGTTTGCAAAAGGAATAGGAATCGCCCGATAAAATTCCAATGTACATTCTGAAACTAGGAGTAAAAGAAATTGAGCGTCGAAGAAATGTTGATGTATGTATAATTCTTCCTTTCTATGCGTTCTATTAGGTTTTTTACGTTGGAATTCGTCTTGATTTTAAAAGAAAGAATAAACACAACGGAAAGTACAAAAAAGGGAAACCGACCACAATTTTATACGCCAAAAAACAAAGTGACAGAAGTCAACGCTGTAATGCCGAGCTCAACAGCTAATTACAAAGAATAGTACCAAAGCTTGACGCGGACATTATTAAGTAGGTACTATGAACCCTCCGCTTTGTAAACTGGCAAGTAGGTAGGAATCACCCGCATTTTTGGCATACTTGCGACAACCAGTCTAGAAAGTGTCGTTCGAGAATTTATGGTAAAATGTAAGACCCTGACAAATGAACTTTACGCAGTTCGACGGGACGTGATGCCAAAGACAATGTGAATGTAAAATAGATTCAACAACATAAATTCTCGTTGTACTTTTTCTTTAACTGACTGGGAAACATACGAGAACGTGAAAATACATATGAAAGTTACGCTAATGTAAAATTGACTTCCTGAAAAGTCACAGACAAACATGAAACCAGTTTATATCTATCTTTAAAATAGTTTTCCTTTCTGATAATATTACACTTACCTTGGGTAAGTTACAAAACTGAGTACAAAATACAAAAATATTTTTCTAAACTAGAATGGCATTGTGTCGTGAGCGAGTTTAGTAATAGAATCATAAGTCCGTGGTTTCTCCTCGGGTTGTGTGCAGTGTTTCTCCGCGACTTGTAAAAGCTTTCCTTTACGAGAAAAACTTTTATAATTAAAGGACATCAAAGAACCGCCGCGATGGGGTTACACTTTGGATCGTTATTCAAAGCGGCTGTAACCGAGATAAGGGATCTTTTGGCGCCTTTTCAATGGAAGTTTATTTTATGAACTGTGACAAGGAGATAAATTTGTTTCTAAATATATATAAATAAAATTTAAATGATTTGTGTAATTATGAAATATTTTTGGTGCATGGTCCCTAATTTACCTGTGTGGATAAAATTGTAGACACGATCAAGATGGAACATATACCAATGAAGGAGGGCAAGCTACGGAGAAGGGTTTACTCCATAATGCATAAAGCTGTCAGTGACAATCTGTGCAGTAGCTTGAAAATAAGTCTTCGGTAAAATACTCCGTTATTTTATTCTTGCTAATCGTAACGAATAAAGTGAACTTAAATCAATAAAAAGGTATTTGTATCATTTCCTTATCGATTACATTTCGTGATACAAATAGCATCAGATAAATACGTGCCCTACTACTGAACGGAGTACATTGATAATCTACACTCGTATGCGAAACAGCCGCCAGATGAATACTAAAGACGTAATCGCAATGATACCCGTACACTGATGCGTTTGGACAATATCGTTAAGTCTACATCAGCAGTGGAGCAGTAATCAACTCCCCACTGGCGACTGCAGAGTAATTGATTGGTCTCAGACGCAGACAACAAAAGATAATACCGAGTCTCGTGGTAAATGGATTTGTCAACCGCTGCGCTAGTAATTAAATAAATACACTATTTGTTTCTTTTCTCGTGTACGGTTAGTTTACATGCTGACAAGTTTTATCAGCGGTAGCATGGCTTTTGTCGAGGGAAGTAATTTAATTGTTAGGAGAAGGTAATGCTAATGCAGTAAACTCTGTAGTATTAGGTAACTAAGAATGAACGATTGATTAACAAGACTGAAAATTCTTGTACCTATCTATACATAGCAACGAAGAATTTTTGACCGTTTGTCTGTGTGCCTGATGTATGTTCCGGATTGGCGGAAAAACGGCTGAACGGACGTGGATGAAATTTGCCACACAGATGTCGCAGATAGTTTTTAACCTGGATTAACACTTATGCTTTTAATGCCAGTAGTATGTTCCCGTGGGATATTATCCGACATCCATGCGGACGAAGCCGCGGGCAAAAGCTAGTTTCAAATACCTACAAGCTCACCAGCAAGCCACCAAGGTTACGTTAAAATCTTCTAACTTATAATACTCATAGTTACGTAACGCCAAATTGCTACGCCGCATCTTGAAAACCAAAGTAACCGCATTTATTGTCTTCAGTGTGGTATTTATAAACGGCCTCCTTCGTTAAAAACCGGAGATTAATTAACCTTTTCCCCCAATATTTACATTGAAGAGCAGAAAAACGTATAAAGCTTATTTTACTTTTGCTCTCTCGTCATCAAATCACGTTTGAGATCATTTATTAGATTTTGATACGATACCTACCTATAATACAAAAATCTTTTCGGCATTACGTGCCGACGTATATTTGTGCAGCGTATATTATAGTTGGTTAGTCAAGGGAGAAGGGGGAAGGACATCAATCACTGAAACCTTTTTGTCAAGTTGCCACTTCGACACGTTTCCCCAATGTTATGGTTAATTCAAGTTGGCGTAGTTCGAGCTTTTGATGTTAAAAGGGTTGAAATGATATATTTGTTAAGATAATATTCATTTTTATTAGATTTGTGGATGCTGCGATAAAATATACCACATCAGAGTTTATGAACCGAGTATTGGCGGTCGACCTTTAAACCTTTCCCAAGTATTTTAAACGATATTATCTACCGGAGGTTTTATAATATTAGACGAACTGTAACGATAAAACCGATTAACTTTATCGTGGCGTTTTAATCGTTTACGCAAACAAGGCGTGATAATGCAGCGGCCCGACGCCGGCGCCCGGCACCGGCACCGGCACCCGGCGCCCACCTGATCCCTTTACATGCTCTCTCAACCTTTAACTTTTTAAAAGACCTTCTCTGTCTACCGACAAACAATTTAACAGTATAACTTCGTCGAATAGACTTTTCGGAGGAGATTTGTTATTCACTCAAAAGTTTTAAGTGGCTGTGAAACATCGTTGTCAAAGAATTAAATAACTACTCGCTTTAAACGATTTGATACTTTAAAGAGGTAACGTAGGGTGTATAATTGCGTGTAGTTTGTTCGCGAACAGTACTGTTGTTAGTCGACACGTCGATCTCGGAAGTTTGGCCGTCAGGTTGTGGTGAATCGAGTGTATTTCACTTGACGGAATGTAGATGTTTGTACTTGTCGCAGCTCGGGTTAAACTAACTTTAATAGAATTAGGACGCCCTTCCTCTACAGAAAAGAAAGTTGTAGACACTATTGCCATAAGTTTTGATTTGATTCGAACTTTTGACCCGATGTTATTTGGAGTTCTCTTGGTGAAGTAGATAGGAATGGCAAAAAACTACAGAATACCTAGTAGCAATACCTTCTTAATGTTTTTATTTCAGTACGAAACGCTGAAAATTATATTCGAAAATTACTCACAGTAAAGTTCAACACTTATCAGAGATATTACTAGTTTTATGGGACAAACTCAGCTTTAATCTATTAAAGCTCGGATTAAGACTTCTACCAATAGTTATAAGTTCCGTCTGCGGCAAAAAGTCGAGAGAGAGAGTTTCTTTTCGAAAATCGTATCCTAACGTGTGTTAGAGAGAAGGCTTAATTTTTCGTTATTAAGAAAGTCGATGTTCGATAAAAGGCGTGTGTAATAGCCCCCCGGCGCGCTGCCGGCCCCTCCATTAGCGAGCGTGTTGGCTGCGGAACCCTGCGACGCTCAGCGTGGCGCCGCACACTACCCACGACTTCAACCACTCTCTTTTTCAAAGACAGTCATCGCAAATTAATATAATCAGTTCCCCAAGGAAGCATAATTTCATATTACCTCGAAATAAATGGCTAAATAGGATATATATTAGATACTCCGAAACGCGCCCCATATTGTTCAATTAGGTACCTATTCTAAGAATTTTGCATCATGAAATACACGATGAAAATGATAACCGGTTAGTCTTTGGCACAATCTGGAAAAGCTAATAACAGTCATCGTAAAATTACAAAAAAGGCCCAGTAACCGAGTGTCGGTGAAACTCGTTAGTTTCCACGGACATGGGATAATTGTGATAACCGCATTTATTCGCGTCCGGAACACTTGAATGTTAAGCTTAATTGAGTTATTTTCTCCGGCGGCTTGCGCATCCAGACGTGTGTGTACCTGCAACGATCTAATACTGAATATTAAAAGTAAAAAAAGAACTGACGAACTGTGTTTACAGTTACAGCTAAAGTAATTGAATTACGATTTCAGTTGCCTCGTTCGTTATTGTCAATGTGACTGACAGGAACTGACAGGAGTATTTCTTTCATTCTATATTTGAACTAAGTTTGACAATCCTAGTGATGCAACGATAGAGAGAAACATTAAAATTCCACCTCTCTTAGTAACGTTATCGGTAACGTCGTTATTTTTATATTAGGTAATAATCCTATTTAAAGCGCTAGGAAAATAACTGTCGAAGAAGAATCGGTATCAAGGCACGGTTTCAATGGCATGTAGCCTAGAAGGCGGATGGTGACTTAATGCAAAAATGCATAAGAAGATGGATTTTCATGCTCAAAGAATTCCATTCACAACGTGCCAGTGTCTGCTAGATTAAGAACTTTACTGCGACGAATAAAGTTTGGAATAGAACTCATTTTGAATTTTAATCGCATAATATTGGGTCGGGTCCTTAAAAGCTTTTTGTTGGCAGTAATGGCTTACACAGAATTTTTAATACTGCTGGTATTATTTTCGCTGATTTATTATTTTAACAACACACTGAGTCCCCGTCGATTCTTTAGGAATATGAACTTAACTTCACACGCACTTTTTATTTGCATTCATAATCAACACAAGGAACCAAAAAATCTTGTTATTTCGAAATGTAACACTAAAATCATAATGAGAGGGCTCTGTAAATTTTAGCGCACACATAAGATCCACGAGTTTCTGTTTCCGACTGTGTGGCGTCTAATTACAAACGTTGAATGGAACTTTTTGTTCGGCCAGATTGTCGCGCCACCGAGTTATATTCACTTCAAATTGAATATTAAATTTCCATTGCAATACGAGGAATTTTTAAATTCGTTAGCTCCACAGTTATTTGGGTTGTTTTTACTGCACACTCTAATTTTACAGCGATGTTTCTGCGTACCTGTGCCGGGCAGAATATAAATGCACAGAATGTAATGACAACTACCTATGCTTGTAACTCAACTTGCAGTGCGCTAAGTGTGTAACTACATTGTAAGTGTATGCGATGTCGTTGGACGTATCATTATACGTAGGTACATAATATTAATGTGCTCAACGCACGTACAGCTGCAGCTATTTCGGCAATACGACTGCATAATCCGCAGCATCCTATTTTGTAGCGGCTGCATAGCGTAATAATCTCAGCTATTCGGTGGGCTTCGTCAGCGCTCGGCTCTCGAGGCACTCGAGGCGGCTCGAGTCTCGGGCTCAAGGCTCGAGGTGGCTCGAGCCCCGCGGCCTGAGAGTGCTGGCGCGGCGGAAGCGGGCCCTTACGTGCTCGTCGTCACGACACGCCGCCTTTGTCCACCCACTAGGCTTATTTGCTGAACAATGAAAAAGACGAAAGCCTCCGACATATTTCTGCAAAGCTTCTGCGATGACTCGAAGAAAAAAGTATTTATCGCGTAAAAAATATGATTCGAAAATAATAGAGGCCGCTCCTTGTCAGTTTCAAACTCATTGTATTGATTGATGAAAAGGCTATTATGAGATTCCAACAGATTTTGCGAATTTTTCATTTTCGTTTAAACGCGACTTTGCAATAAATCGATTTCGGGTCCAATTTATCAAGCTTTCTAAATACTCGTCTTAGACGAGTCGTGTCTGTGAAATTGAGAGGAACATCGTAAAAGGCTAAAATTATTTTAACATTCCTACCGCATGTCGTTCTAGAAGCGAGCGACAATTAAATTCAGAGGGTGTGAGCTTTAAGTGGGTACGTGTTCCTTTAAAATGTTATTAAGGTGGAATCCTGATTTGATTCTGAAGACTACAGCGCCAGCATACACCTAGCTTTATGATTTACTATAAGGGGCGTACATTTGAAACGATCAACATTGATATTGGCGAGGTTTTTGTGATTAGATACGCGTTTCAATTTCTCAATTCAGTCGGTCCGTCGGAGCGCGTGAGCGATGCGCACGTCGAACTAGCGTGACAGCCGCCCCCTTGTGGCTAATACACACGGCTCCCTAACACCGAGTGTCGTGTAAGTATTTTCCGTTGGATACATTGTCTTTATGTAATAAAAAAAAAATCTGAGTTAAAAGGCGGGGATTTACATCGTTATGCCCTGGGTATAATGATGCCCTGATTTAATCGTAGGTACCCTTTCTCCAACACTTCCTATGAAATCCCAAAACGATTACCTAGTTTCCAGTAAACCGAGTAACTACTACATTATTGATTTACATGTCTTGTAGTGATTCGATATTCAACCTTAGTGATTTGTTGGGTAAATCTTTCGCGGAAAAATCCCCATGTTCAGTCGAATTTATTTTCTACGAATCAATAATGTATATACGTTACCTTCTTATTGAGATTTGTTTATGAAGTTTATTTTTCAATGCAGTAGTTCCGTGCTCATATCAAAGGAGCTGTCATGAATTTATGAAAATAATAGCACGCGATCAAGTCGGGTTTCAACCTCTGTCATCGTAGAATAACCATAGTCACGGAACAAACATTGCTATTAAAATGTTAGTAATATATGATTTGACTACTAACTGCGTCGAGCTTTTGTAAGCGCGTGGGGGTTCGTACCTGTACCTTGATATCGGTATTTAAAATCATGTCAAATCAAGCAATTTTAGTATGGAGGATCGCGGAGGAGAGTACTTGAAGCGGTCGAAGGGTCCGGAGTGCACTCCTGGCGAGCCCGTCACATTATTCGACCTACTTAGCGGCAACAGACGAGATGGGCCCGAGGTGTCGCCCGTAGCCGCCTACTTGATATTGTCGTGCTTACGGACGACTCCCTGTTGAGACCTACGAGTATTTTTATGAGCGATCCTTTTGTGAGCGCCACGAAATTATAAAAATCCTGATAGCCGTTCTAAAGTTCTTCAACTTCAATTGAAAAGTGATGACGCTTTGTGTTATTTTATTCCCTTATTTGCACATTTTCCCATCTACAACGTCAGAATAAAGAATGCGGTAAAAGGAAGTGCCTAATAAACGTAAGTCACAATACAAGTTATAAAATGTTCGCCTTATACACAACTCTACCTACATGTATACAGACACGGAGGGTATAATATTAAACGTAAGAAAATAAGGCTTCAACGAAAACGAATTGAAAAATTCAGTCGAGTGAATTACGGGATAGCTCCTAATGCCAAGATTAAGCAGGATTGCCTGTGCTTGAATATTTCCCTCCTTCTGTAAATAAAACACCCACATCTATTGGGTTGGTAAATTGAGAGCTCAGCAAGACAATTTACTTTTGTAATTTTCTTTTTATATCAAAATCTGGTCAAGTATATTGCGTTAGATGATACGAGCGGTTCGATATCGGTCGCCGGTCGGCGAGTGACAGCGGCCGCCATATTGGTCGCATAAATCAAGGGGGGCGGCGAAGTGACACCGCGCGCCGTAAGCGATCGAGTGTCACCCGTCTACAAATAAAAGCAAGAAAAATTTTCACTAGTTGAGTGGTTTACTCCGCAGCATGCGGTGAAATTTGTCTCGTCCGCTACCCACTAACTTGTTGTTTATGTTTTGTCTTCTAATTTGGAGACTCGGTTACTTAACAACTTGCTACGTTGTTTATCTGCGCTTGTGCACAATATTTAATGTTGTATTTTAGTTACGTAATCTTCTTCACTCCTGCGTTCTCCGAGTACCACCTAGCGACGAAATCTGTTTGGTTTTAAGGCTTGAGTTACGCCATGATTAGTTAGGGTAAACGGCTTATTGTTCAACTTTAATTATTTTTTTATACTTGAGTATTTTTGCGACTTCAGCATTACGCAACAGTTATTTGCACAGTTTAATTTTGAACAAAAACGTTTGTGAGGCTTCTACGTAACAGTTTGAAGTCCTTAAAGTTATTCAATTGTTTTTCTTACTTCCAATTTAAATTCAAAAATAGATCCATCACTTGCGCAACGTTCTCTCAACATAAACAAGAGTTTACACAAACCTGCTACAGTAAAATCTGTACAAGCATACAGACAGGCACTTAGTTTTATTATATTAGTATAGATTACTAAATCAAGTCTAGCTGCATTAGCGATGGGAAAGGATATCGATACGCGCGCCGGCGTCGAGTTTCGCGCGGTTGCATGTTAGCCGCAAGTTATGCATTCCCAGTACCTACATATTACTGTTACAAATCAACACACACGGGAATTTGTCGCTACTTATACATGTACGTAGTGAATACCCTTGATGTCTTGGGCACGAGAGATAGGTACGACGTACCACGGGAAGTAAGAAAATGTCTTTAAGTTACGTCATTACTAGAGAAGATTTAGTGAAAACCTAGAGAACCCGACGACAAACTTAATAAGAAAGTATGAATATGTTCCATTAATCTAAGACTTGGTCCAGGGATCTTTAAGAAGGTATACGAAGGTAAATAGGACTATTTGATTCTCTTAAGGAGATCTTATGGCATTGTGTTAAGAATGGTATATTTACTAATAATTAATGTTAATTGCGTTGTTTAATGACAAACGATATTGCAATGGGGAGATATTAGTCTAAGTAAAGGGCGCCCGGTGTCACCACAATGTACCTGTGTGTTTGCAAATGTTTATGCATTTCACTCACGCGACTCTAAGGAGTGGTTCGCACAGGACTTTACTGAAAATTAATGGATCCTTTCTATGGTTAATATTCCCAAGTACCTGCTTTGTTATTTTAACATAATTATTAATTGCGTTGGATTTTAAGTCTTGTCTGTTCACTGCCTATTTCACAAAGTATGGAAATATATTGAGACAACTGGATTAAGAAGGCTTGTTGATGATTTATTGTGTAAAGTAGTTTTAGTCTGTTGTAATTAAAATAAATTGTTACAGGGTTTCCTTTCATTTATCACGTTTTAACTTGTTTAACTATTCGGAAAATTTACTGTTCGTGTTTAATTCATGTTTGTTTAACGGACAAATATTTATAAGGGTAAAGAGAAAACATCATCCGCTCAAAGCGTAGTTTATCCATGACAGGTAAACGTTGGATTGTAAACTCAAGCAATGGGAAATAAAAAAAGCATTTCATATCACACGTCGGAGGCGTGACCGAATTTTCCGTTCTCCGTGACACAGTCAATATTACCCTCTCTTTTTCTTTTATGTTAAACCAATTTCGTTCAGGGTAAAAATCAAAATAAACTCAATGTGTGTTTTATACATAGTTTGGTCGACCGGACCAAGAATTCGGCAAACTTTTGAATAATAAAAACAACTCTACCGTACTTGATATCCAATATTTCAATAAAGCTCCAAGTTTTGGGCATGAGAAAATGGAGAGGCGAAAAATTACATTACGAAGGTCTAGGAGATATTGAGGCTCTCTTATCAGACGAACATATACCTAGTACACATGAGATGTCGCACGGTGCGGCCAGATGGAGTTATTACATGAATAAAATCGCTCGTACGACTTTCATTTCGACATCTCTTCTACAAATTGTGATATAGTGGACGTATATACGTTTCAAGATGCGTCTGTACTTTGAGCTCTAGGTGCACCGTGAAACAGAGTGCTTTGGATGTGTTGAGTTAGATTCTATTCAGGCGTAAACTAACATTGAAAAGTTCTAACGTTCTATTAATCGAAACCTAGCCCTAAACGGGCAACGATTAAAATATATATATACATATTATATACCGCATGTATCACAGTCCGTGTTACTTTATTCACGAATAAGTAATGACGCCCTAAAAGATCGAATTCAATCAAATCAAATTCAAAATCTGTCGTAGTCAATCATACAAAATTCAAGAGGACACGTGTAGTCGCTTTATTACTAAATCATAAACATATATTTTGATGAAGACTCTTTCCATCTATTATCTTATTGAATATTGTAAAAGCCCTCGCGTAATTCGTAAAATATTCTACTCGCAGTTCCCTGAACGTTTAATATTGGATAAAATACACCCTAACGTTCCTCCGTATTCCCCCGTTGTTCATATCGGCATGTTATTCAGATTATACACGAATATTTCAATGCTTTCTACTAAATTACAGCTCACGAAACTCTTTTACTTAATGTCGTACGTTGGCTGGAGCGTGCCCGTGTGCACATCATGCTACAAGCTATAGCGATACCATGATAAATAATGTGAATTACTATACAACTTACTGAAAGAGGTAATTTATCGGTAATTTGTTTAATTCTACTTTTATCGAACAGATTAAAGTGGCAACAGAATACTCTATTTCAATTTATAAGTATTTTTCAGTAGAGAAACCATTTATGAAAAGTAGAATTACGATTTAAGATAATAACAGCATCAGCTAATGGTTTCTCAGGGCCGCGTTTTCTTCATAACCACGGAGTTCGTATACAATTTGCATACTGTTATTATAGACGAAAAATTGCAACACATTAGGCGGCTCCGTCTTAAATTGTAAGAGAATGGATTTTCTTGAGCAAATACGCCCGTTTCATTATTCTAAACAACGAATAAATTTACCGAGGGAAAACAAAACAGTTGTATTCTTTTTGAGCGACTGCGGTTGCTGCATTACTTGATCAAAATATTCATTCGTACTTTTTCTTTTCACTTTGCTTCTTACATTATTTTTGTTGAACGTTAAAAAAATGTCACCCACAGAACAACCCACCAAAAACAAACTAATTAACCTTCTGATTGGTCTGGCTATATAAAATAAAAATCGCGTCAAATGGCAACTGTCAGCATTTTGGACGAAACGGTGCCCTTTAATTAGATTCGAACCGGGCATAACCGGCTTATTCCAGCTTAGGCCGGTTCCGCGTAAACACAGCCGTGCCACTGCAAAAATGACCAACTAATTGGCTTAGAACATTGTGTTACGCAGTTTTCGTATCCAATATTCTGTTGATGGGTGCTTTGTAAAAAAGAACAATTTTTCTTGTTAGTCCGATTTAGATAGGCGTGGACTGGTTTATCTGGGGCATTCCGGGGTCCCTTTTGGAATGGCGATTTGAGGCTTTTATCCGTATTAAAATAGTACTCGGTAAATACTTTTTAACGTTGTCCCTAAAGTCCATTAAATGCCAACGGTTTGTGGTGAATACGGCAAGATGGCGTGTTGGCGTGATTGTCGCGGTGAGTCGGCTTCCGCTTGCCGGTGCTTGTGTACCGGATGCGTTACGTCTCCCGCGTCTACCGGCTGTTTCCAACTCATCTTGTTTCTTTGTATGTACACTTGCCACGACACAGCGAAATTTTAGGGTTAAGTATTTTCTGCTCGCTATAGGTACACAGATAAGGAGGTAGTGGTGTGTAATAACCACATCTGCCTTTGAGTACATTTTTACGTATGTTTAAGTAGAGAAAATTGGTTGAAACAATTTTAATCCTCACTCAGTGAATAATAAAAGCAGCTCACAACCATAGAAGTGTTACAAAAAGTCAAAGCTCAACGAGCCTAAGTGGGTCTCAAAGAACCTCTATTCGGTGGGTATGTTAATTTAACGAGCGTTTATTAAGCAAATAGCCGAGAGTTGTGTAACGTAAATGAAAGTGTTAGGTCGTTTTGGGCTGAGCTCGGGCCGCGGCAGCGCGGGAGTGCGGGATGCGCACGTTATGTTACTCACACTTTTCTGTGCGTCGCAGCCACCTTCAGGTTCAAATACTTTTCATGTGTGCAAACAAAACGGTTCTTACGGTACAAAATGTACAAGCCTTGATTTCCTTTCAATTAAATGATTTTAAACTCTTTGACATACTCATAAAACTTCACACTCCAGTGACCCTTAAAGAATGTGCATTTTAGAATGTTACGGAAGGCTTCGGTAAAGTTATTTTTAGATATCTATTTTAGGAATTTAATCCTACAACTGGCTTATTATAAATGAGTTTTCTTTTCTCCGATTGCGAGTGACGCCAATGCTCAGATATATATTTACCTTTTGTTAATTGGTGAGTAGAACACAAATAGAAATATAAGCTAACACAAAAAGAAAAAAAAAAATAACAGAGAATATATAGATGTAGAATCCCTGAAACATTTATAGTTTCAGCGCAATACAAAGTTTAACTTCAAAGTGTACTGTTAAGTTCTCAACGTACGTAAAGAGTAAAGCTTCATCTCCACAATATCATTGTTTCAAGCACGTTGGAAAAACGTAGGAAAGCGGAGAGTGTCCCAGTTACTCCCGACGCTACAGTTTCAACCGCAACTAGACACGAACTTGCTTTAGTCGAGTCACCTCAAGAAAGGTTTCGCGTGTATTAAGCCTATAACAAACTGTGAACTTCCACTACACAGCCTCTGCAGTAAATTTCGGGGTTTTATTGAGCCGTTTTTTCAGCCGGGTTTATGTGGAGACAACGTATGTTCAGCGACAGCACAATAAATTCGAATTTAAATAAAAATCCTTTTCGTTATACGCGAGTTTAACAGCCCAATAACAAACTTTATGTTGTACAGGTTTTAGCGAGCACTTTGTTGGATCTAATCAAAATTGCTAACTAATAATGCCTACACAATTAACGTAATTTGCGTGGCTCTCCCACGTTTACTACAGATAATGGTTTTAATGTACTTTAAGTGAATTAATTGAAACCGGGCGGCGAAAAGCCTTAGCAACTAGCTCCGCGCGGTACAGTCAGTAAAAAAGTGAGGTTCGTAATCCTACTGAGGTCGTTGATACACAGGCTCGTGTGTAGCATTGTAGTAGCTATTCATGTGAAGTTTGATATATGGGGTAGCGTCATAGCCACCCGGTGTACTTGTCCACGATACGAACGACTTTAACTATTGTTTCTCGATGCAGATAAAATTAGTCAGATAGTGATGTAGATTTTTTTTTGTAATGTTTGTAAATCGTATGTTATACAAAAGTTTTTATAACATTTTCATATGGTATCATTGTATTTCTTTGTACTTTTCTAAGTTTAACAAATTTTCCTGTCACATCCTTTTCTTCGACAACATAACAAATGGCCGGTCTCCGCCATCATTACGTACTTTAAAATGTAAGCGTTTCCCGGTAGCGACACACGACGTTGACATGTGACGTGTATTATCATTCATTCGAGTATTCCTAGTAGGGATATACTTGTTTGTTGTTAAAATAGAACGCAAAGCACGCCAGGCTAGCGCGCCAGTCGCGCCGGCGCCTTGCGCTTTAAATCTTTAATTACTACACGTTTATATGACCGGAACTGTTACCCGCTGACAAAAGTTGAAACACCTTTTGCTTGTAAGTTGTATCGCGATATGAAACATACGGGGTTAGAAGAGTTTTTTTCGAAAGGGTAATCTTAGGGTATACCTATATAATGTGTGTGCTCCTATTCAAAAGCAGATCTGTGGAATTCGTTGCAATAAATACATTCCTAGGTAGGTAGTTTAGATCAGATAGTATTTGGATAGTTATAGTTTGTTCCCAAAAGTGGAGTTGCTTCTAGGTCAGCGCTAACCTAAATGACTAAATACATAAATTAGGAGAACAAGTATTCCCAATAAATATTAATTACTACCTACTCGTTTTATTCGTTCCACTATTTTTCGATGAGTTTTACGGTTGCCTAGTTTCTATCAATAGAATACTTTGTAATTATGTTACATTTGAATTCCTCGTATTCATTTAAAAGCTTGGAAATATACTAACTATTGCAATATATAATTACAAGTATTGATTCTAAAGATATGCTTTTTTTTATCAAACGCTCAATATGCACGGAGTATCAATTTAATAAACCTAATAGTGTACCCTGCTAATGTCGAAGTTCAAGTTGTAGCAGAAATGTGGTCGTAATGTCAGTTTGCCCGGGCACTGGGCAGGCCGGCGGGGGCAGGCCGGCGAGGGCAGGCAGGGAGCGTATCGCTACCACAATAATTTACTCGATTACCCGCGTCGCGTGCCCGCTACCACTACAAATAATTCATACGACCCGTCTAGTAATGGCCTTTTAGCTGCCCGTCTAACTTCAAATGTAGTTACGTAGATGTGGTTACCAACTATTGCTATTAAAGTAGCCACTAAAACTTTCAATTTGTGTGTCACATGTTGCTATTGGCAGTTGGGAAACAATTGATAAATTAACAGGGGTTTAGTTCTATAGGATTTTTACATTGCGTCTCACATATTTTTAAAGGGTCGCAGACGATGCGGTTGTCCGCTTTTCATTTTCATCGAGGGAAGAACTTACCCATAATGTACACTCTGTTTGAAGGGCTAGCATATCTTTTAAGCAAAGCGAAGTCTCGTATTAGACTGGGAAAAGCTAAGATGAAAAATAAAAAAAACTTTATACTAATAAAAAGGAGTGGAGGACGCAAAAGATGTGTGCAAAGATTCGGAGCAGGCGGCGCGACGCAAGGTTTTTTGTCTTTGCAAAGGATCTTTTATTAAGATACGTGTTTGTACGAAACATAGGACAATAAGCTTATTTTAATACAAGTTAAAAGAGAACTTCGTATGAGGGACTATTTAATATACAATAAAAAGCCTTGGAGTAATTCTCGAACAATTTATTATACCTACGTCAGGAATTCATTCAGAATATTTTAGAGTCGTCCATATTTCAGTGAGGTGGTTTGTCCCACTAGGCGCACCGGCGCATGCTACACCATCATAACTTAAATCTATCAATTATTAATGGTAACGTTGTCGGTCGGAGGGCTCAACAATAATTTTAGTGTGGCATTGTAATTTACTCGAGACTAGTCGTCAAGTTGGGACATGTTTAACTTCATAAAGCATAATACGAGCGCACAACATACTCGTTTAAGTCCAATCTAAGTTGTGTGAGAGGACGAGTTTACATGTGAATAAATTATTATCTTGCAGTCGGCAGAGTTGGTGTGAAACCTCGGGAACGCTATAAACTCGATGCACGGAATGTCTCTGAATTTGTGTTGCTAGTTTAGGTAGGTACGTATTTAGCACAATATCGTAACTGAGGCAAGCGGTGGATTTGGTTAGCAGGGGCAATTTTCAATTTAAATTTTATTAGGCTTTAGTTGATACTTATTCAGCAAACGCAGACTTAGTAGTTTAATATAAGTAGCAAGTTCAGGAAATAGTGTCAAGAAACCTCTGTCTTGACAAAGAAAAACTTTAAGTATTAAAAAATATCATCCTTCCCAAAGTTACGGTAGCTGTTAAAAGTAATTCTCTAGAGTCTGTTTAGGTATTCGCTAACCCTTTCAAGACATATCCTTGAAGAATATAGATTATGTAAGCCGCGAATATTTTTTATTAGAGCTGTTACAAACTTATCAGTAGTCAGTACATATGACGACTAATACTCAGAGATGTTAGTCGGTGTGCCAGCAGCCTTATTTACTATCCCCGATTTCATAATAGCCAATTCAGACTGTATTATCTTATCTATTTGAGAGCAGCCCCTATATTGTCTGTAGGACACTTCATACGGGCACAGATTCAGGCAAGGAGTTACTGCATAGGAAACCTATGTGTTGACATATTGAATTAATATCTAAAACAAACATTGAATAAATATCTAAAAAAAACACAGGAAATTTTTCAAGTGGTAGTTGCAAATCTACTTACTAATGTAACCTCCTCAAGTAGATAATAATTGCTTCCTATATTTGGCAATACCAAATCGGATTTTGACTATGCAAGTCAAAATCCGTATCTCAAAAGTCGAATCAACATAAACCACTCGAGGAATATGGACAAGTTCACTAATAGCGTACGTAGTCGTAAGTAGGCAATATGTTCCGAAAATTAATGAAAATACGAATAAGAGCCCAATATCAGCTTGGCACATACATACGCGTACCCGATGTGCACGAAGTTTGTCCGCCACTGAATAATTAACTCGCTAATGGCCAGATCGCAAATAAACTCCGAATTATTGCACTCAAACTTGCCCCGCGTTAGAACTGTAAAACACGACCACGTTTAACGAGCTAACACTTTTTAAAATACTTTCAGTAATATGGTGCCATAATGGCCACTACATTATTATTTACCCCAGTCATATTCAAATAAACTCAAGGTCTACGCAAACAAGCGCGCGCGTAGCAAACTGCTACGCCGTAGCATACATGAGGATAAAATAAGGACTGTCATGTAGAATTTATTATTAATGAAATATTTATGGTTATAATAAATATTATTGTAAAATATTATACGGAGCCATATATTTTGTCGAGCAAGAAGCAAGTTTGTACTGCGATTGTCACGGCTCGCTGCGTAGACCATCTACGAAATAGTATTTTCTGTAAGCGGAGCAAAATTGGAACATGTTTTATTTTTTAAATGCTATCTCTGTGAAAATATTTTTAATGTTAAAAGCCTTCGTGTAAGGTTGCTTTTTGAAGAAGCTGTCTACTTCCTCTCAGTATTCGCCGGGTATGCTAAAAGTAAGATGTTTGTCTGCTCGTTAGGATGCTACGAAAAGTAAAAAACATTGCAAGAGTCTCCTATGCCATCTTTATCAGAAATAGTGTGAAGTTATTATTTTCTGTACCTATTCTAATATTATTAATGCGATCGTTTGAAGCTACATGGAAATATAACCTATGTATTTAAAATTCAATACATTTGAAACTTATAGTTCCAACGGTTCTCATTGCAAGCTACATAGGCGTTTGATTAATATTTGTTGGCAACTAGTTATCGTGAAAAATGACTTGCGCAATAGGAAAGGTTATTAAAACCGAGATAATATGAGTATTTTGACTTATTTATTGTCCATTGCTCGCTACGGTATTGGCTAAACGCATTGATGTTTACGCGTGAGATGCAATCTACGTGCATATTATCCAGCTATAGCCCCGTAGAGGCAGTGTTCCAATATTATCGCATAATACCTTCAATTGAGATTGTTCCACCGCACACGATTTACATAAACTGTGTTCCCGGGAGCACGTGCCACTAAAACTGCATTGATTGTCGTGTACTAGCAACCGGTAAAACTTTTATTTTAACGCCAACTGAACGGATATGTTTTACACTTTCAGATGGTTTCTTCTTCCATTATAAAGTAAGCGATTTTATGGAGCGACTTAAGTTGTTTTAGAGGAAAACTTACGAGTACAATCGGTTTCAGGATCGCTGACGATTTACACCAAAGTTATTGCAATATTTATATGTATATACGTTTATTTTATTATGAAAGTTCACTGAGCTATACCGACGACATTTTCGCCTCTATTTTAGGACAAATTTCTGGTTATTGATTAGGCAAAACCGGCAAAACTCCCGAGCGGGATGCCAATGGGATTTCGTGAAACCTCGAGGTAAATGTCACACCCGAGAGGGCACGCTACTCGTATTTACGTAATTTCTGCATTGAACTGTAAAGTAAACTAATATAGTTTATAGGCTGCTTTTAATCATGTTAACGATTCCTGCACGTTCATGCAGCCACCTACTCCATTTCATATTATCACTTACAAAATGTCTGGTCGCGGCAGGTAGGTGGTACGACTATGGTTTTGTTCGGCGCGCGTTCTAATTAAACAATCTAATTGGGTCAGTCGTACACTTCCCTATAAAACACCGAGCCCATACGTTGTCTACCAAGTGGCTGACGTTTGCGGAATTTCTACTCATATTATCTCTAAAAATGTATATGCCTTCAACTTAATTTATTTTATAGAAAATACTTTATTTTTGGAACGACAAAACTTTTTAATAATTTATGAGTTTAGTTTTTTAATAAAACATACTTTTATTTGTTGGTTTCCAAACTTAAAAATGTTGTAGACGTTGAGACGAGCGTCAGGTCGTATACGAAATCTCCGCCGGTGGTCGTGGGTAATGGCCCAAGTTCGGCTAAGCCCCGGGAAGCCCCCGGACGTGTGAGGAATGCGCCCCGGCCCCGCCTTATTACATACGTGATTCTTATTTATATTATATTTGAGGCGAGAGAACGCGTTTCCGATATCGCCAGTCGGATTAACGCATTGCCGCCTTTTAGTGCTCTTAGTACTCCACAACTTTGTATGAACCTTACAGAGTTACGTGAACACTGTGAACATTGCCGGGAAGCACTTTTACGGTTATAAGTTTGTTTTATAATGTATTTGATGGCTCTAAAATGTTATAACAACACTAAGTACCAGATTTACGATGTGTATCGTAAAAATAATATATTTTAGTTGTATCAAACGCATATAAATTCAGAGTACCTACATTCGGAACGGAGGACCAGTATCGTTTTATTTACTTTAAAATATTACCTTTTTATATTTCCTCTTACATTTTATCCCCATTCATGGAGCACAAATCGATATAAAACATCCGGTAACAATATATCAAGTGTGAGAGGGACCTTTATAAAGTATTTTCGGTAGTGTCCTGCGGGCATGTTGGAGTTGTAAGAAAATCCGGGAGTCCCTGAGGGCCGGATGCACTGTTTCCGTCCGACCCGATGGTGACAACTGCTTCTATATTTCTTTGTTCCAGTTATCTTACACTAGATTAGGCCTAATAGTGCATAGACGAGTAAGAAGTAGGACTAGTGAACTCGATTATCTTAGATCCGTTTTCAGACATTGACATCTATGTATAGAAACTAGGACTTTTTTATAATTACTAGCACCTTTAAATCCGAGCCATGGTTTCTCCAGTAATTTTACTAATTTTTGTAATTATTTGTAAAAAGATAGAACCATATATTATAAATCAAATTGTTCAGAACGAACGAAATAATAAGGACAAATTGCCCTTGTAGATCCCTCGGTATCAATGGAGCGTATGCCAATGGTTAACAAAGTTTGATCCTCATTCCCTGGATATCGGCCGCCATTTTCGCAGACTGTACCGTGCCACTGTGTAGCCGCTCAAAGGATTAATTACATCCTTACACTGATCGCTTTTTATCATGTCGTAATAAACAATGAAATACTATCTGAAATTTTATACGTTTTCATTAAACGGTTTTTATGGTAGTCTTTCCTAACAGTTGTTTATTCAACTCCATAATTAGCTGCTCTTTATAAAAGGTTTTGGTAGATGAAGAAAATCCTGAAAATTGTTGTACTCGTACGACTGTAAAATATTTTGCTTACCAGATCAGCAGACTGTGAAAAGCGGAAACATGTACGTACCTGAAAATGAAAATGCTTTGTTAAAAACCGTTTTCGATATTATCCACAACTTATCTAAATTAAGAGGCACAATTTATGTTAATTTATAATTAAGCCGGATTTCTATAGAGAAACGAATTCCGCGTTAATATATCAAAATAATAATTATAAATTGCGCTACCCTATTCATTTTCATATCCATACATCATAATATTACTCGCGTTTATACCAATTAAGGCAGACGAAGATACATGTGGTTAGAAAAGTACAAAAAAACAACATAAATATAATTTAAGCTGCGTAATATCTGTCTAAATTATAACGGAGCGCAATTACTCAAAATTAATGGTGAAATTAATACTTTGACCGCTGTGTTAATTAAGAGCTTTATATTTACTGGTGAATTTGTAACGCTGATGTTTTAATTACATTTATATAGCTAGAAATATGAAATACAGTGTTCATTGACCCGCGAAACACGATACTTTCCACAGGAAGCCGAATGTACTCCTAATGAAATATAGGGAAACACGTCGAGCGCCCAGATTTTGTCTGATCACATTTCAACATGGACACATTTAAATAACATTATGGATTTAATTTATTATGAGCGTAGCCAGGTTTAAACCGACTTTTCCGTGACGTTTTAACTTTGAAAGAAAATGAGCATTCCGTAAGCTAAAATAAATAAATAAATAAATATTCCACAACTATCACACAACGCCATCTAGTCCCAAGCTAAGCAGAGCTTGTGTTATGGGTACTAGACAACTGATAAACATACTTATATATTTCTAAATACATAAATATTATAGATAAATTACACCCAGACACAGAACAAATGATTGTGCTCATTACACAAACATTTGTCCTGGGTGGGAATCGAACCCACGACCTCCGGCATAGCAGTCAGGGTCTCTAACCACTAGACCAACAGGCAGCTACGCGGTAACAAAATAACAACAAGTGAAAGCTCTCTCTATTCGGAAATCTGTTCATCGACTCGCTTCACAGTTGATATTATTTTCCTTCTCGGAATATCTTTAGAGGAGACTGCCCGTTAATAGGTACACGGAGTGAATGCGTAAAAAGTTGCCTTTTGCATTACCGAGGAGTTTCACACGAACCGAAATATTCCGGGCGTGTATTAATTTACATAAACTCCAACGTCATTCGAGATGTGTTAAGGAGAATGACATTTTATGCTTTGATATGCGGTGGCGATGCAACGGAGTCGTGTGTACTGAATAAAGTAGAATGGCGTGGAATATGCCATTATTCCTGTTTTGTGTGTGGTATTACGTGTGAAGCTGCTTTACGTTTCGTAGTAGGAAAATATCAAACGTATTATCTCGTGTATTAAAAACGGTTATTTATTTTAAGTTAGGAGAAAATTTCAGAATTAGTATTAATTAATAAAGCGAGAATTGATAGCATACCAAGAATCACTGTGGCGTCCGAATATCTGCGCTGGAATTATTAAGGGAAACTTTTTGAAATGCTATCTTTTCTCAAGTGAGCCAGAAGTTTAACATTAAATTATTAGAGTATTAATTATGAAATTTGGATAACAATATTTTAAGAACAGCTGTTTTTAATATTTTAACGTAAACATGATAGAATTACAGTTTATTGAGAAGGATCTATCGTGCATGACTAACATCAAACAAACCGCAGCCTTTTGAGTCCGGTAATGCGATAGTTTCTTTGACATGATAACGACCCGCCTTCCCAGCTCATATCAACCGAATACATTATATTCTATTGACGTGCACCCTCACTGCCACTGTTCAGGCAAGCAGGAAATATTGAAAATATGAAGCTGCCATTCACTTAGTCTACCACTTGAAAGTACCCGTGTTACAATGTTCGTTACAGTGACAAAAAGATCAACAATACAGCGTCAGAGGTCAGTAAATAAAATGTGAAAATAAAATTAAAACAAAATGTAATCCGAGTCAACTCGGCCGCTGGCTGCAAACCGAGCCTAAGCTTTGCGAGAGATAAAAAACTTTTAATTGGAATTTTTTGTAGATTAAAACAATTATTACTGAGGAGTTTGTCAAAGAGTAACGTTGAAGGAAAATATGTTGAATTAGAAATATTTTTCTTCTGTAGGTAGAACAATTAATGTTTCATAAATTGTTTACAGGTCGATCAGAGACAGCAAAGTTCGTAATGATTAAACTCTTGCCTAACCTAATAAGTTCAGCACAAGGCCGTACTTTTCATTCCCTGTTTTTCAGTCGATTATCGATATCAATGAGCTTTTGAGCGACGGATTAAATTATATCTGAATATCGATTAGGGATTTAAACTATGTGCGCAATCCTGTCGCTGGAGGATCGCTATTGTCTTTCAGATTTGGTGAATTCTGCCAACAATGAACACTTTGTCGTGGCGCAGCGGTGCGTACATCGCTACGATTCATTCAGCGTACATTTTGTTGAACGCGTTACGTCACTGTCAAACCTATTTTCATCGCTATGCTAATGTTTTTTTTTTAATTCAATGCGATTTTGAAGCCTTTTGGACATCATTGGAAATGCATTTTGATTATCAAAGTGTGTGTGTGTAACTGACATCTTGATTGTGCTGTATTCTCATTGAGAATTATTCGTTGTGGCTGTTCCCGGAAGCATGGGGTACTGTTTGCAGAAGTTGGGTTACTGGGTGAAAAGGGATCTTAATTACAATGTTGATTTAAAGTCGATACTTAGCAGATAGCGGGAATGGAATTCGCTCGATAAAATGCTTTAATGTTTGCATTTTATATACGACGTAAATTTAATGCGAACAAAGTAATTTAAAAAAGAGGCGATGAGGTAAAATCTAATTTACAGCGAGCGGATCCTTAATCCTTAACCAAACATCGCGGAGGGGGGAACCGGCGCATTAGCCGCGTCAGTCATCAGCAGAATGAATCATTACTTGAAGAGTGCGCCAGTGGCTCGTGTCAAAGAGCCTGTAGCTCAAAGGTCCTCGTGCCCTGCCCCGCCCCCCGCGCGTCACCGCGGATGCCGCGCGCTCCGCGCACGCCCGCAAGGAAGGGCTGATTGAAGGGCCACTCTAAAACCTCGACCACCCGCTCGTTCGCTCGCATTCAAGGGTCGAATCTGGATTATAGGGCGCCAAAGTCTGCACCTTCATCAGCTATGTATAAATTTGTTTGCAGATCGGCAATTGAGGCGCCGAAAATTGTAGACTGTCTGTAATTTTGCTCCATTCAATGTCTAAAATAAAACGGCTCTATGAGATTAAACTACCTTATCATAAGGCTGGTTGTGAGGGTGCTTGAAGTAACGTGCTGGCGTGATTGAAACGTCGACGACCTTTTATTTGATCTTTTTGAAAAAAGCGCAGTACAAATCGAAATGACATGCCATCATGTATTAGACGGCATTCAGGAGTCCAGGAGGGCGTGGTGGGCTGTTCCCCGTCGCGCCATGTGTGTCGGCACACACCGATACCTTAAGGCGAAGTTGCCGTGTAAGTTATTATAAGAGAGGTGCGCCGAGGGAAATGAATGTCGAGTAGGGCGACCTGTTGTCATTCATATTAGCTGCGACGACTTAAATTTGTAATCACACTTCGCCAATTCATGGCAGTTGCGTGGCATAACTGTGATGAAAATAGGAAAAAGTAAGCGCGGCCAGTAAAAAGTAAATACCGACGTTGATAAAATTGAGCTCGAAGTGAGAAGAAAGCGATGTGCTATACTGCGGGTCGTTACTTCAGAATAAAATTGGTATCCATTATGTTCCAACGTTTTGATGGGACAATATTATTTCTGAAGGGATTATCGGTCGGATGCCGAGCCTGAAACCCGATTCCAGTTTTCAGAGGGGCGTTCGCGAAAAACGCCTACATCTGTTGAAGATTCTGATTTTTGTTTCTGTTGTGTGTTTAGTGCTGGATTAAAGACGAAGTTCGTCTAAAAAAGCATGGAGTCGGGTTTTTGAACTGGTCTTTATGAAGATTCTATGATACAACTTAGGGCTTGGATGATTTCCGTGAAAAATCCTAGGTTTACAAGAAAGCGGAGAAACACGACATACAAAAACAAGACAAAGATATGACATGTTTTTGAACTCTTCAAATCGCGGAGCATAAAGCTCAGCGGCGGAAGGACAGGCGCGCCTTAATAACACTCATGGATGACGAAGTCCGTCGTAACACCAAATGATTACACACATAAAGAACCTTATCTCTTTACATTCTGGCATAAACCGGTTACAGTCGGGAGTAACCGTTCCGCAACCGCTCGAATGTTTACGCGGCGAGTTTTACGCACCAATCTCGCCACTGACGTTCCCGCTAGAAATTGAAAACGGAATTATGATGAAATAAAAATGGCACACAAAATGTTCCTGTGCCGTGGTCGAGCGGCCGAGCGGCATGGGGCGCGGTGCAGTCATCTGCTGACTAGACGGCAGGAAATGTACCGTGTGCCGCCGGATATCGGCGAATGTGTTCGAATTTTAAGTGAGCCGACGAAAATTGATTCTGCTCAATTTTACGTAAACATGACGAGTGGATGCATTGATTGAACTAAATCCGGATTGCATTCGCATCCCGTCCGCACGACGTAGCCCCCGGCTGCGAGCCCGGCTCACGAATACAGATCGTCTCCGAGCCCAATCCGATGTCAGTTGTAAACAGCACACATTTACGAATTCGTAGCACCAAAACAGCAGAGGAAGCGTTTAATTATACTACATGCTTGACTTTCAATATGCACCGTAGTACCTGCGCGTGGAATGCGGTAGAAATATTCAAAATATCTGCGTAGCCTCAATCACGACCCCAAATCACGGGAAAGCATAACTTGTACGTTGCGGAATATGTATCTATTTGTAAGTGCAGGTAGCTTTTGTAGACAGACGAATAACATGTTACCTACTATGTGCGGTAACATTTAGGGAGTGAATGCTTTACAGAATATCTTTTACGTCAACAAAATAATATTTTAATATACGCGATCGTGACCACAATGTTTGAAAATGTCAGCTCAGCCAAATAAGTTATGTCGTAAATGTAACAAGAACCTACTTAAACAGCGAACCGGGAAGCGTAAAACCTAAATGAATATAGTCTACTGTGACTTTTCAGCGCGACGCGATAAAAGACGATGATGTTTCATGAAACAAATTGCATGTAAAGCTCCGATATAAATGTGTTTTTAATTATCACGGAGCGGATGAAAATGAATGTAATTTGATCTGCAAACGGAGCATTTTAGCCTTTATGCCAGCTCTCTGTATTTAAATAGAACAATTAAAAGCGGTCAAGCGTTCTACGTAAACATTTTTACGTCCGCCTGTTCACTGTTGTTAGGGCGACGGTGAATTTGCATTTTGCACCGCATCGCGTCCGCTTGCATCTGATTCCGCACTTCATTGCAACCTGGCAATTAGCAAGGAATCAGTCGTCTGGATTTATTGATATACGACCTATCTTAATTAACGCTGCTTTTTAAACAACATTTGTTTTGAAATAATAGCCATTTAGGTAGAGCGTGAAAATGGTACCTAATGATTCGTTTTGTTACGGGTGTTTTCATTTGTATTTTGCTGTTAGTGTTCTTTCAGGTATTTACTTTATTATTCGAGTGTTTTAGATTAAGGAGTACCTAGTAGTTGAATGTAGTTAGTTTACGTTTGTGTAAAAGCCATATCCCTGAATGGCCCTGCTAAAAGTTTCGTTTCAATTCCCGTGCGGTCAGCAAAAAATTCTCTCGGTCCGCTGTGTATGTAACGTGTCGTCTTTTTGTGAACCGACAGCTTCTACCTGACTAGAGGCTACGAAATACTACTCTCTTCAAATACTTGTATTTTTTTGCTCCGAAAACAATGGATTTACAGACGGACTCTGTTATTGGAGTTTATTTGACATACTATAGGAAACTATTGGTATTGACGACTTTGTATGAAACTAATTCTGATTCCATACGTCAATTATTTAAGGCCAAAGCGTCGTTTAGGAACGAGTCCGTTACATAAAGAATACCTACGTTTTCTCAATAGATTACTTTAAGGGAAAGGTAAAAGACATGTCAAATGGAACAAATACGCGTGTAACCCACGTCTTCCATTGAACACTCATTTAGCTCGTTAGAGAAAGGTCGCGAGACACGTGAATTCTATTACCAAACCACTTATTCCTATAAAACGTCACGTTTGCGTTAACGTTAAACTCAATTGCGCTAAAGTGAGGTGCACTCACTCGCCAACGTGGATGTGTGGTAGGGGCTGGAATATTGAGCTAGCTCTCTGCTCACTGCTCGTCCGTAGGTAAACATTTTTGATTGAGCCGGTACCAGCAACATTTTCTTCGGAATCGTTGAAAGAATTCCTCCGCATTTGCATTTAAGTACCTTTGCTACGAAAAATAAACTTGAATCGATTATATATTTTTGGAGGGGCCTATGGGCACCGCTCCCTGTGTATGACACATGGATCGCTGTATGTGTTTTAGATACCTCCTGTCTTATTGCGTTCGTCTCATGGGGAACGCAAAATCGTTTAAGGAATTGATGTGATTATTCATCGGTACGAAACGGTACCTAATAGAAGGGTCGAAGTGCTTTTCTTAGAAGCCGGTATCTTGATTGTTTGTTTAGTTGTATCAATTGTGTTTCTATTTACCGTTTGACTGAATCAATTTTAGGCAAGATGTCGTCAAGTAGCGATGTATGATTAAACTGACAGGTTTTATCCATTATCATGAAAAGTTTAGGCTGATGATTAGAAACGGAGAAGAACATAACTTTAATTTGAGAATACCCGAAGTACCTACTTGTAACAATGCATTTCCTTTTTACATAGGAGATTCATGTTAAAGTTAAAATTGTTTATTCTATATCAGAAACTCATTTTTAAAAGTATAAAGAACTAAACTGGGTTTATTTTAAAGATTCGTATCAAATAACAAACCGTATGATGTACGCAGAAACATAATATATTGTTTTCAAATTATATTATTGTACAATTAGGTACATCTGCATTGCATTAGCTTTAAATACACATAATGTTAATAGACAATTCCCAGCAACAACAAAATACACTTGTATAACAATACAGAGGTAATTTTCATAATGAAAGGAAAACCGTTTCCATTAGTTATTTAGAAATAGCGGTCCGTGATTTTGCACAGCTTTAATATTTGTTATTAAATTGTTAGCCGCAGTCGTTACAACAAATTGACAGTCGGAATGAATGAAACAGTAGTTCGAGTTCAATTAAAATTGATACCCTACCAATTACATTGTATTCAATTTGCTAAAAACTTTACGTTCCTTCAAACGACGTACATCTGTTTAAGATAATTCGCGAACGCCAACAAAATTCAGTATCAAAGCGACAATTAAATAGAACATTAAAAGTGAAACGGAACGTCCACCTTTAATTACGGCGGCTGCTTTCTTTCCTTATCACAATTTTATTACAAAGACAATACGCAGGGGCACGCCTATTAAATTATTAGTGCGCGTCTGAAGCTGTGCGGCGGTAAGCCAAAATTACTTATTGTACAAAAAACATCGTCGGTAAATGGTGTCAAATCATCTTTGTTTACCGGAGCCGGCGGTCCGGGCGGGTGCCGCATAAATCATAATATTCGTAACGAGTGTAAGACGCTGCAAGGGTACTGACGGCTTGCCAACGTTTCCTCTATAATTCAAATGCGGCCTCCTCCGTTCTCAGCGGAAAAGTTGAGCTTTCCGCACATTTTAAAATGTGGCGGATACGTCACGTATGTGTAGCGTACTGTCTTCATATATCCCAACATTTACAACGCTTCCTAAATAATATTTCGAGCTTTGAATTTTTATCTGACTGTTTTTTAACAGTAAATCTTTACATTTTTATGTTTCGTATGAAATATTCTCGGAATACAATATACTTTTACCGCTACTGGGATTAATTAAGGTAAACCCAGGATAGCTGATGCAAAGCATGAAAGTTTCGTCCTATTCATAATGTTATCTACATTAGGACCTACTAACTTTACAATCCCCGTAGCAATAAAATACTTAGTTGTGAAAATAACTGAACATTTCCCCGAGTAACTTGTACGCGCCGTTATATTTTCGGGCTCAAGGTACAAAACGTAGCACAGTCGGATTATGAATAATAGCGGAGTATGAGCCCACTCGGCACATGATATACAGTACTTTTATGTACACCTATATTGTCCTTGGTTACACGTATCTAAAATTCATGCTCTAAATACAGAGCCGCGCGGTTCAGTACACACTTGCTGGTCTTTTATTGCCAACCACACGAAAGCAATCTTGAACACGGTGTGTACCACCTCTTTTTAGCTTTTTCGAGTTCCTTTCGTAAAAATGTACGTTAAAATGTCAAATGCCAAGTATCGCTCATGCAGTTTGAAGCTGAAGTGCCTACGTTTTTAGATTTTATTTTTAAGTTTCTGTTATATTTTCGTGCATCTACTCTTATATTTATTTAAAGTGTTGCATTTTAAAATCAACGTAAAGTCAATTAAAAATGTGATTTGATATAATAACTTATTACAACCCCTTTAATACGATACGACACCCGAGAACTGACGCGTAAAATGAGTTGAAAACTTTTCCGAAACAGAGCGATAAGCCTGATCAGAAGACAGGAGCGGCTAATTCATTAAGGGCTCAGTTTAACGAATAAGTGTTTTAGCGGAAATAAGATCGTTCGAAACAGACGCGAGACGTTTTTAAACAATGCGCATCATTCAAATATCCCATTAAATCGTGCGATTTAGCTCCGAAGAGCGGGTTCGGGTAAATTAAGCAAATTAAGAGCTCGCTCCTGAGACAGTAATTACTGCGCGTCTGTACTTGGCCACCGACCAAGTACCCTGCCTACTTATACTACATCCTGCTCGATTTATGAACGACTCGATTTTCCCGATTTTCGAACGTAACTCGATTTGTTCAAACCCCATGGGCTCGCTATGGATTATGAATGTTATCGTACGCGAGAGCTGCACCGGCGCTCAACAATTTCTGTCTCGATTACGGATTTCAGGATTTTAAATGAGATTATACCTTTAATAAAGAGATTATCCCAACGAAGCAGTGAACTGCAACGATCGAAGGTTCTGATAATAAGTTTAGCGTTAAATACTTGTTCCTTTGCCGACGGATGCGGTCGGGTCTTAATCGATTGAAGTTATTTATAAACTCAAGTATCGATTGTAACAGACAAAACTTATGCAACGTAACATACAAACAAACGCTCGTACTATAGACGCTGTCTAAACTAATTTCCTGCAAAAAGACAACTTAACAAGTTTGAATTAAGTCTAATTTAAAAGTTTGTTAACGTTCTTGAGTATTTTCTGGAACCTGGAATTGTGATGAACTTTCCGTCGAATTGATGCTCGTAACGCTCCAAAGTGATAAAAACTACGTCTAAATACAAGAAAAAGTGACAAAACGCCACGTTACCAAGTGAAACAGCTGTAGTGCAGGCGCGTGGGCGGGCGGGCGGCGCGCTGTGCCTATCGACTCGCTCGCCCGCGCGTGCATCACTCACCTCAAGGTCGCGCCGCCGACCGTCGCCCCCGTCGACCGAGCCCTACTCGCGACCCCGCCGCGCCACCCTCCTTACATGTCGACTACCCACTTTAAAAATTTAAAGTATCCCTCGTCCTTCCGGCACATTTTCCCGGGTGAGGGCGACCGGCGCCCGTGGCGTCCCTGAGAAAACTGACGGACGTCGCCGGTCCTCGTCGGGTTATATAGGTGGCGGCGGGGCGGGGCGTCGGCGCGAGTTGCGCCGTCGATTCGCGAACTCGATAAATAAATTAATTAAAAGTGCAAGTGAGTGATCGCCCGCGTGCAGCCGACCTGCGAACTCGTCTAGAGCTTCCCCTTAATTGGAATTTCAGACCCACCGGATACTTGGCCGAGGCACGGATTGTTTTCCAGTCCAGGATTTACGAGCCACTCGTACGGAGGTCTCCAAACGTGGCGTTTGAACGAGCTCGCCCGAGATTGAACCTGATTTATATCGTCCTGTTAAACAACCTCATGTCTAACAAAGTCTCAATTGGTGCTTAGAGTCAGGATGTGTCGCAGCACCGCAGTTTAATGAAAAGAGAGATTTTAAAGTTCAAAGGTATCAAAACCTTTCAATTCTTAAAGCAATTAACTTACGAACCAGTGTAAGTTTAAGCTATCGAGTCCTTGATGTAGGTAGGTATTTAGCCCGCACTAAGTACACCATAGCTAAGAAATACGATTCAGAATCTAAAACAAACTCTACATCCCCTACAACAGCCTTTCCGAAAACTTTGAAATCCCCAAGTACATAAATGACAACATAACAAAACCGTTCCTGTACCTAATACAAAAACCAGACACCGCTGAAAGAACTACGACAAGTAATAGAAAAAAGCAAATGGATCTGTGTGGGCAGTAACGGAGTTAATCACTTCGTTACTGCTAGTAGTAACTTGAACCCTTCAGGTTCGAAGAAAAGCTGATTGCGGCCGCAGTGACGTCATCGCGGCAAATATACCGGCGACGACTCGTAGTGGGACAATACTTACCTACGGATAGTGTAGTGCAGGAATATCAGGCTACCGCTGTCTGTTTATAAGTGTAAGATGTCTCGGGTATTTCAGGGAAATTCTTTTGTACTTTCGGATTTTTTGTACAGGCGGCCGGCGTTCGGAGTTCATAAGAAAAGAAAATTCGCATACTTCTTACTTACTCATGTTGGAGAAAGACTGTGACGATTTTGATTGACTTGCAATGTGCAATTGCATGTTAAGATTTTCTTTATCTTGATAATTATTACAGTTTTCACGTTATATGGGGGTGACAAAAACCAGTATTGGTCGATTTCTATAATTTACGGTTTACGGCTTTTTTTATTGGTGAAAATTAAGAGTCTTGCATCTTTACCAATAATGTAGCAAAGACCTCGTAGCTTTGCATACTAGACCCTCTCATATTGAAGTAGTTCTTTATTACAGGTGAAATAAGTTTATGAATCTATTTATATGCCCAGTATGGCAATAAAATATGCTACCATTGGTTAGCAAAACGATTCGTTTTTGTTTATCTATAGGAACCGAGCGTTAGTGATGGAATTTCATCTTTCCCAAGCTTACGTATGAAGGAAAGAGTTTGAATTCGGGTTTTTGTTCGGATTCAAATTTCGGTAGACCAACAAGGGTTGAGAAAGATGAAGAACATGATGACTTAGCATAAAACAAGCTTAGCATAACATGTCTTCACCTAAGTAATTTCTAGTAATTTCATATTATGGAGTGACTCTATACTATTCAGTTTTGTTGAAAGAGCCCCTAGTAACAGTGACCAAACCGTACCTATCTACATACATAGCATACAACGTTGGTTCTCACATAGTAGAACGGCTAGCACTTTATTCCCCTATTCAGGGAACTAGACGCTATCTCAGTGGGTAAAATTAACTCCGCCTTTCTAGAATCATTAACTTTAATAATGAAAACTGTGATATGAGATATCGTTGAAAATCTAGCGACGTAGAAGGACAGAGGAAGGGTTAACAAGAAATATCAGATTTCAATAAATAATATCTTTCTAGAAGTTTTTCTTGAGCAGTGACCCAGTGGTATCCGTCCCGAGTTACGAGTTGTAGGTCGCGAGTTCGATCCCAGCCAGGCACTTTACTTTGTGTATTTAATTTCATCACCACTGCTCTCAAAATGGTGAAGGAAAGCATTGTGAAACTGGCATGTCCTAGAACCAAAAATTCGAAGACATGTGACATCCACCAACCCGCAGAGGGGCTGCAGTCTCGACATTCATAGCGATCGCTTTACGACCGAATTCGGTCGCAAAGTCCCGGATTGACAGGTGTAATGTATGGAGTGACAGGACTATGCGACCGAATTCGCTATCAATGTCGAGACTGCAGCCCCTGGGCCCGCGTAGTGGGTTATGCCCACTCCCTCTCACAGAGAAGAGGCCTATGCCCCAGCAGTGGGAACTGTATCGGCTGATTATGCTTATGCTAGAAGTTATTCTTTAGAGAGGAAAACGCGCTGTACAACTCGATGTTTCTAAAACCCTTTAGATACTGTTTTTACATCCTACTCGTATCTTAAGAGAAGCTGCAGTGATTCCATTTCACCGTTGGGGTAATATCTTTTCTGGCTGGTGAAAATCAAAAGACGAGCGAAGAGAGACGGACGGGAGATGACAGTAGGTACCGTAGCTTTGACATCGATAAGTAATGTTAATTTAATCACATTACGATATCATGGGAACACCGGCCGACCTGTTGGATATTGATTGGGAATACATAGCTATATCATAGGTAGGTATTTACAATAATTACTTGCACTAAGATAGGTACTTTGTCGTTCTTAGGTATATTTAGGTATATGTACCTAAATATACCTAACAAGAACTGCATAGACACCTACCAACCTTGAGTACCTAATTAGGTAGGTGTGATAGTACAGGTACCTAAGCTATTGAAAGCGGTAATGAAACAAAAAAAAAATGCATATAATTAGCTAACTATGTATGTGCACTAAGTATCTACGTAGATACAATTCTAGGTAGCTAGCATAGGTAGCTACCTAAACTACTTATATGTCTTTATGTGTCACACTCACAGAGTAGGTAAACGTTCAGCGGGTCAAGTTTACTAATTTATAAACGTTGCCATGATCTCTTCATTGCATGGTGAGTTTTTGACAGATTTGCCATACAAATCTGCCAAAATACTCAACAATCGCGGGACAATTGCAAACGTTTGTAAATTAGTAGGAATTTTTAGGCTCCTGCATACTGCCTGTATTAAGACATTTGTCTAGTTATTTGATGAACTTGCCGTTTTCGGCTTATCTTTGGAGAGAATTTTGATGATACAGGAAAGTGACGCCTTAAAGATGAATCACGCTAGCTTTGACTCTGGAACGCTACGCATGTGTAGTGTGAATCAGCCTTAGGTAATTATCTGGGAATCTCCCAGAACAATAAAGGCATAGACTTTTCCTTAAAACTCCTATTGCAGTCTGGTTTGGATATCATCGTCATGTGTGTGAACGGGCGCCATCACGGCTTATTTTTAATCTTATCTATATTATGAATTGTTTCATCATTTTATTTTTTTATATTGTTCTCACATATAGAACCAACAAGAATAATGTATCTAGTATTTCGTAATATCTTGATTTAAAAGAGTATCCTTGGAGTTTCTTGCCCGTTCTTTTTCATAGAAATCTTCAACTTTCTGACTAACTGATTGACTGACTTTAAACAATCCAAAAATGCCACTGGTATAATTGAAATAAATGCTTTGAGTTTATCAGTGCCTCGACTTTTATCACAATAAATATGTCTCTACCAAATATGTAGGGCAAAAAAAAACTGAATAAATGATACCTGGGTAGGTACATGAGTGTCATACTGAATTGTAAGAACATCTTTTATCACAGTTCCATGAATGTTTGATGAATTGTGATAACGTGTCTCATCGTTATGTAAATATCCTAAAAATACCATGCGGTCACGATCTCCCAAGATAATAATTTTAACATATTTATGTATTTTACGAACAAAAACCGTTCGCCTTGAACCGGCTGCGTAATTTCGCTGCCGCTAACATGAGCCCGGATAGCTCAGTCGGTAGAGCATTGGACTTTTAATCCAAGGGTCCAGGGTTCAAGTCCCTGTTCGGGCGGCTATCTTTTTGCACTTGATTGTGAATTAATTATTTTGTTTATTGAATTATTTTTGTCGTTTGTCTTATAATAACCAAGTATTATTTACGGTCGCATATAAAAATTATGCCAATGTTTAATTTCTTTTAGGGCTGATTTTTCAATTATGTGATAATTATATTCGAAGAATAATTTTAAAATTTTGACAGTTATTTCATAGAAATAGTGTCAAACGTCAATTTTATTCCTCGAATAAAAATTATCTGGCGATGAAACAATCAGCCCTTATTCTTATAACACTTTTATTTTTTACATATATTATCGTGGTTTTGTGACTAAAATAAATTGTATTAATAAATATTTTAAATCCCGGTGGCATTTAAATACCATAATTATCATATTTATTACATGATAACTTTGTTACATACTTGCATGATATCTTTGTTCTGCAGAAGCTAAAACGAGCTATAAAAATTTAATTATGCCTATTTGAGTCTTATAATTTTCAATATTCTTTACTCCGTAATCGGACACAAGCGTGAAGTATTATGAGTCAAACCATATACTTATTGTGAAATAACGAATAATAATTTCGACACACATTGACAAGCCCCTGTGGCCTAATGGATAAGGCATCGGCCTCCTAAGCCGGGGATTGTGGGTTCGAGTCCCACCAGGGGTACAACATCGTTTTTGAATTCCACTCGTATTTATTTTACTTTTGCGTGTAACTTTTATTACAAAGTAATATGTTAACTTTTGATACGTCTATTTGTATTTTTTTATTTTCTTCAAAGGATAACATTCGAATTCCGTGTACGTGCTAAGACGTGTACAACTTCACTTACGTTCATACACTCTTAAATACGGATGGGTGAAAATTCACGCCTTATTAAATTTTATGAGGTTCTCCTGTCCAGTCGAAGCTTAGAAAATGTTACTAGATACTTTTAAAGCACTTTTACGCTCGTGTTCTGCAAGCATTATAATATCGGATAGCTTGCATGTGACAAAATATATACTAGGAGGAGGCTACCCAGTTTCACGTCGATTGTTTGATGTCCTGTCCAAGTTAAATTTTAGCATATTTTTAATAAAATGATTCACAGATTCCACGTCGGTTTACTACATTCAATATACGCATAATAAGCTCTTTATTACGCCGTACAGTCGCAATAAAGAGCAATAGAAATTGTGAAATGCCTTCAATATTGAAATGTCGACCTACTTCGCGTGGCCACGGGGTTTCTGCGGGGCGCGGTCGGCGGTGCGGGGGGTCGGGGGCCGAGGACGTAGGGGGGCGGGCCACTGGCTACGTCACTACAATTAATAATGGCTCGTCATAGTCCTCATCTATTTTATCGGTAAAAAATAACAGTTTTCCATCAGTTATGGGAAATACGAAAGACTACCTACATATTTACACATAGGTGAAGATGTTGTTCTACCTATGCTTCGATACTTCAATATAGCTTACAAAATTAACATTATGAAAGGACTTCGTTAGAAAAATGGAATTTACTGAAGTATACCAGAACCTTCAACGTTTCCAGATAGTACTACTCCTTCACTAGAAGGCTTACTTCGCTTTAACCATTTTTCGGCCATAACGGCTCGCCATTTATAACAGGGGATGGAACCACGTGCATTAAAACTTCTTGCAACTGCAAGCAAATTACAGTATGAGTTACATACCTAGGGACATGCAAGAGACCTTTTTTCGTGACAGTTTGCGTACTCATCATCGTGACATGAGCTTACAATAACTGCTCAACTCGCAGAGTTACGGTTATTTCATGCAAGTCGTACCACGACTAGATTCATATTGGTAATCAGTTTTAACTTTTAGAAGGTTTCTTATGGACATAATCTGCATAGATAGGTACCTATGCCTACAGGCAAGTGTATGTAATGATCACCTACAACTGACAAGTCTAGTATTAATAGATTTCAAACTCTATAATCTTTGTAAAGCTCGACCGTCAGTGACCTCCTAGGGGAATGGTATGATCAATTCTGAAACTACGTAGTTGTGTTGTGAAATGTAAAATATTTTGAAATGAACAACAGGAAGCATAATAAATAAGAATATTTAGGGCGAAAATGTTGTCCGTCGCCGACCGCGACGCCGACGTCGGCGTCGCCAGGTCAATTAAAAACAAGACGACTATCAAGTTCCTCTACTTTATTCAACCACATCGTACCTACTTAATGCGTGTTATTATTGTTCCGAGTTTTACTTCCACAATAAAACTCACAACATTAGAATGACGACTAAATATTTCCAGCCGTTTAAACAATAAGCTTTACATTACATAGGTAGTATGGATTTCATAAAATAATAATATTATTCCTAGTGTTGAGCTGAGTGGTGATGACAGCGCCCCACGCGGCGGGAGGCGAAATGCGCCTGTCACTTCCCTGTCAGGGACATTGCGAAAACAATACCGTTATTTCCATGTAATAACTCTATCGTTATCGGACGTCTAAAACATAACGACGTTTGTTTACGTTTCATTGTACGAGTATCCATTGCATTAACTAACTCCAGTTGTGTTTAGGCAATTACTTTACGCTGCTTTGAACATGAAGTCTAGATAATGATATCTAGGGACCTACCTACTTATGAAGTCTGTTTTTTAAAGTTTGTTATTTGTAAAAACCAAAAAGTTTGGAAAAATTCGAAAAACGAAAAGATAACTTCTTGAAAAGTAATAACAAACGACACCTACTACAATGAATTACTTACCCAAATATTTGAATAAGCATCTAAATATTTGCTTCAGCAATTAACTAGAATTAGACAGGCTTCTAAAAATAATCAAGTCAAACCCACGTCAAATCGTCTACAGGTGGAGGATATCGCACACTCAATGTAAAAATATAACTATTAGATTCCAGAAATACCGTACATACCTCATAAGACCGAACTGTATTTTTAGATAAATAATCCCGTGACCTGGGTTTGGGAGTCAACTGTCTGTGCTGACCCGCTGGCGCCAGGGTCTCGTAAACCCACCGCGAGATGGCGCTGCTAGTTTTATTGCTTGTTTGCACAACAAGCTGTAACGGAGGACTACAATATTGACAGACCATTAATTCGACAGGAAATTGTGCTGAAGCCGCGGTCTGTGCAGGTGATTGTGAACTTTTCAAATTATCCGCGTGTTCCGCGGTTGTTTCCACTTCAAACAGTGAACGAGCAAGTCGGGCTTTTCACTCCAGGGATAGCAAGTTGAATAAACTCTGCAAGCTACAGCCTAGTGGGCAACGTAACAGCGGCACGAACACGACACGTTTATATAAATGTCCCGCTATCGATTTTTCTCGAACATGTCAGTCTACCTACAGCGAGGCGTTAAGTACATAGGTAGTGTTCTATTTCCTTCCGCAGGTACCTAAGCAGGGTTAAACATATCTAGGTAGGCATGTAAATTGTAAATCGAGTACTTACGCATATAACGTGTCTTAGTTACGTTGTAAAACTTATGGGCATACGGCCAACGTCTTGCTCCAAATGCACCATATGGGACATGCACAGCCAGCATAGGATCAGGTGAGCTCTTGAAACACAGTTGGCAAAAGTATTCAATGGAGCAAGGCAAGGATATCGCTACTTGCCAGTCAAGGCAATGAAGGAAACGTTGGAGGAGAAAACGTTTAATTTGTTATCAGTAATTATGTTTTCTCCTCTACAATACTAGTAAGTATAATAGGTATACTAATAATTAATTAGGTAGTTAGATACCTTATTATTTATTAAGTATGTCGAGGACACTGAGATTTAAAAATTGTGTTGGTATAATGTACTAAATATGATGACAGGACTGCTCGGCATGATTCATTGATCAATGATCTAATAAAAAGAATGTGAACCATTTGAACAAAACAGGAGTGATGGGATGAAAAGGAATTTGGCAAGTGCTGCAAGGAATTTGAAAGTTTCTTCAGGCTAAAATGCTAGACTGTTGAGGAAATAAATCAGAAATCACTGTAATAACTAATTCTACTATAAGACATCTGCTGAAACTCCTAGTTAGGTATCTAGTGGTACCTACTGCAGAACGCACCTAGGTGTTGTACCTATCTAGGTACTACACAGACATTACTGTGCCACACCTTGGGGCCTACTCCGAAGTGCAAAGTGCGAATGTTCGGATCGGACCGACACATGGCCGAACCGAATATTTTTGAAAAATGAGAAAAATGTTCGGATCGGCTCAGTTGGGTCGGGACCATAGTCAATATTCGAAAGAGTGTAGGAGTGTAGGATCGGAACCGACCGAACCAAATAGTAACTTCGTATCAGGAAACGACCGAACATTCGGCCGATACTACTTCGGAGTAGACCCCCTTGTTAGTCTGTTCCCAAACCGATGAAAACACAGTTACCGTCCTACCCAGTGGCGTAGCTCATCCTACAGGGGCCCTGTATAAATTTTTTTGGGGGCCCTTTTTTTCCAACTGTGAAGCTACAGAGGGTATTGTTTTTACAAAATAAAGAATATAGCACACTGTCTTAGAAGGTGAGGGGCTCGTGGCTAAGTAATAACAGCCGCACGAGTCGATTGAAGGTTAAGCTACGCTTGCCGCGGTAGGTCCGTCGGTGGGCGACCATCTTAACATACCGAGACCCCTCCGTGCCTCGGAAAGCATGTTAAACGTTATCTTTGACAGTCGTTACGGGTCGTCAGAAGCCCGAAAGTCTGACACCCAGTATTACCAAGGGACATCTTATTACCCAGTAACTGGGTTGTGGCGGTCAGATAGCCAGCCGCTCCGGAGGTAAAATACTGGCATTCAGCTGAATCCGGCTAGATTGGAAGCCGAGACCCAATAACACTTTGCCGGACCCGGGAATCGAACCTAGGTCCTCATGCTCATGCCCAATGAGGCAGACATAGTTTTCTTCCATACTTCTCTATTAGTCGTCATCTCGGTACTCACCTCCTTTTTAAACATATTTTTGAACCAAACAGAAATAAATATAATTTATCAACAAGAATTTTAGGTTCTGGATATTATTTTAAAAATGTTTGCTTATACACGTCACGTCGGGGGCTCCTGTAGGTCAGGGGCCCCGTATCGTCGATACGGCTGATACAGCGGTAGCGACGCCCCTGATGCTACCTATACAATAGATTCTTCCTCTTAATAAGAATATCACCATATCGTAAGCATATCGTACAATGTACGAATAACATTTCTTCTTCTCTTCGCACCCATAATGTCATGTAGGTAGTTGTCTACTATAAATCAATAAGAAATGTCGTAATCAGAGTGATTTTAGGATCAAGTTAAGAGCTTTCTCTGTTTATTTGAAGCTCCAAATATCCGTCGTCGTCAGGCGTCAAAAGGACATATTCTTTTAATTAAGCCGCGGAAAGCGTCGTAACTTTTACGAGGTCCGTGATTTAACTATTATATGTCATCAATTTTATGTGGTCTTAAAGCAAATAGTACAGTCGGAACTGTTCGACATAAAATAGGACATTAAGGTCCCACCTTATTCTTTTTCTAATATCGTTATTGCTCGTAATTTGCACACTTATTATGTTATTGAACCAATGTTAGTCAGTTTTTGAAGACATCTATAATGTGAACACTTAATAGGGTTTGAATGGAAACTTGAGTTCCTAGAAGACTCACGTATTTAAACAGAAACTAGGTACTATTCTTCTTTACTATCTCTTAAATCAATTTTATTTAATAGTAGCTGGTGCTGTAAATAGGACTTCGCCACAATCTACTAAATTATGTATCGTCGCTATACCCAACTGACAACAAAGGGTTGTTTTTTTTTATTGCAAGCAAATAGCATAGTAGCGTCATCTAGCGTTGAGTAGCGTAAACTGAACCACGATTGATTGTTGGCAGTCTTACTAGTGTGGGATAAGAAAAACAGATGGCTCTTAACATTATTGTTATGCCATTCGACACGAGATGGCGGTATTTATCAAATTTGTTTCGTAAGCTATTGATAGATGGCGCTGTTTGTCTATTATTGTCACTTAATGCAAAAATTATAGCACGGTTTTTTTAAAGTAGATGTTTGATAATAAAATATGTATGTTTTCTATTTCAGTTTGAAGAGGATTGTTATTAAAATATAAATCTTTTGTTATTTGTTCTGGATTGTTACTTAGACTTGTTGACTTAGATACCAGGGACAGTTTTGTTTTTTAGACTTTAAACGTTTGTCAAACATACTGCATAAATTACCGACAAGCTCATAAGTATAAGAAGCGAGGGTGGATACACTGAGCGTGTGTTCTTCATTTTCGATTAGCATAAAATTAGTGTCAATTTGGTGTAACTGTGTAAGTATAATATATAAATAACTCTTACCTCCAAGTTAAGTTGGTGTACTTCCACTTCTCCCCTTGCACTGCAAACCGTTTCTTCCTCCTGTGCTCATTGTCACCATCTTCCCTGTCTGGCCTGCCGCATCGCTTCTGCTTCATCAGCATCGCTGTCGCTCTGTCGATCTCGCCCGTCTCTGGTATACCGCCGAATTGCTGGAATGATGATAACAAGTTAGAGGTAAAGTAGATTGCTAAGATTTCCTAAGATTTCGTCAAAGTCGAGATAGTCTTTGGGAAATTCAACTGCTACAGGGATCAGCCGATGCTCAGAATAATGGTAGCTGTAATTAAAAATTTATGTTTTCTTGCTTGTAGTTCAGGCATAGGTACCTACATGGTATTTTGTTTGTGGTGCAGGTTTGAGTTTGACTAATAATTGAAGCTTAGAATAGGCCTTCGATTATTCTTATTTATTATTGCCTATATTTATATCTAACATCACACATCACACAACCAGATTACTTTTATCTGAAGAATTAATTACGTTGTTTGACAACTTGTTTGATTTCTTATGAAATGAGCAACACTTCTGTACCCATTTATCTGTTCTGTTTTTTTCTTGTCTTTTTATGTATGTGTGTACATAAATGGTTAAATAAATAAACTTTTGTATAGAAAATATGAATAATGCCGTTATTATTAGGCAGGTCATTATATAAGTAAACCTTCCGTCACTGTTTTTTTTTACATATATTGTATGGGCCATAATATTCTTACTTGTAACGTCCTGATGGCGATCCTGAAGTCGTCTTCATACTCCTGTTCGCTGCCCATGAGCTGCAGGTTGCCAACCTCCGGCCTGCCCTTCTTCAGGTATCCAAACGTCTCCAGGTAACCCCTCTGGAAATAAATTTTAATAAAACATTAGTATTGAAAGTGAATAATTAGGTGAGTACACGTATTTTATAAACTCGCGTGGCTATATGAGCTTTCTCAAGAGTAATCACATAATAAAGAGTAGATAATATCAGAAAGCTTCGGCAGAGGTGTGGTTATATTGGCTACCATGTTTTATAGTGTGGTGATTCTTATGGCTGACTAAGAAACATAGACGAATGCAACTATTTACCAACCGACGTTGGCAGTTGCCATTCGTCAATTTTCGAATATACCTAAGTACTAGTACTAAATCTAAACAATGAAATATAATTTAACGCAATGTTAAACTATTTAAAGCTTTTAAATACACAAATTTAATGGTTTAATTTGTTTGTAATAATTTGTTATTGTTGCGTTAAATCCTCCTTTAAAATTTTGTTCATATCTATTTAAAAGTTTTGCTGATCAATATTTCGTTCTTTACTTAGGTAGGTACCTGCGGACACAACGATGAGCTATTATTCGAAAAGCTTCACCCGATTGTATTAGGTAAATCACAAACATACAATTTGTAAAACCCATTTTGTTTCTGACGTCCATTCAGAAATAAACCAACGTAATTACATGACATTCGTACACACAAGTAGGTACGTACCTACCTCACATACCTACAGGAGTATGTCATAATATTCACGTGAAACATACGAGACGGCTAAACGGATTTACAGCGTACTTAGCGCATTAAGGATTCCTTTTACTTTCCGAATTGCGAAACCCCAAAGTACAGCTGATATTAAGCCTCCATTAGCGCCCCCTGCCGGACGAAAGGCCCTACATTTACGAGTATCTCTTAAACTTGTCCTACAAACTGGACATGTAATTCTAATTATTTGCCGTAGAATACGACAGCTTTTCCCGTGGGTACCGTAAAAGTTGAGTTAGGGATTCTGAGCGGATTTAATGACATCTCTTCATTTTCATCATTGGTCACATGATGACACAGGTACATTATCAGACTAAACGATGATTTATCTAAGTAATCTACCTATTATACATTCATAACACAATGTTTGGCAAGTTCTAAATATGCTCAGAGAGTACCTTTATGTTCAGTATGATTGAATCAGAATTGAACAGACAACGACGCTCGATTCGTCTGGCAAGCGCGGTGAATATTTAACTCTTAATCACGTACCATGCCGAAGGTCTACAAAGCAATCCTTCAGCAGGAAATAATGGCATCGTACCAACCACAGCTGTTCCGATAGTTGATGTAGTTATTGTAATCGTAACAGTCGATGAAGGTGAAAAATGTTACATCGAGTATTCAACGTCGTGTCGATGAATGAATGTAAATGAAACATAGCCGCTTTATTTCGGCAATTAGTAACGAGGTTCTCAGCTATGATTACTTAGCAAACGGGCCCGGAATATAAAGTTTGTGATCTACATTTTTAAACACCCTCATTAATCCTAAACCAACTTTATTTTCTTCATCAAACATCCTCTTTTTTTACTTTTAATTAAAACCACACTAGTGGCTTGACAATGGTAGTTAAACGGATCCCTTTGTATTTTTTCGGAGACTTCCCTTTTGACTGTCTTTGTATATTTTTTAGGGATACAAGGTTGGTATTCAAAGTTTCGTAGTGAGACTGGCGAAGATAACGTCAGACTGTCAGGTCGTCTGCTACGCTTGATTATCACTGAAATGACTGAATCCGTTATCGTGACATTCGTTAATGTAGTGTTCAGGTGTACTGGACACGCACGTCTGGATGCTCTTGAATTTGAGGGTTGATAAGGGTCTTCTGATTTTGCCCATGCAAAGGATATTTAACAAGATTTATTTATATCTTATATAAATAACTTTCCCTTACGAAGTTTCTGAATTCACAAATATCTTATTTCAGCTCTACAGTATTTTTTTAAATCCTAAAACCCCCTCTTATCTTAAAGAACGTTTCAAGTTCCTTCATAACACACATAATAGATATCTGAGGTCATCGGAAAACCTGAGACTAGAGATGCCGATGCATTCCACCAGTTTCTTTGACAAATCTTCAACTGTTCAAGCAGTACGGTTATAGAATGACTTGCCCGTGTCGGTAAGGCGTACTCAATCTTTGTCCGCTTTCAAAATTATGATAAAAAAGCACTTCCTCTCTCCATAAACATCATCATTACCAGTATTATATTATTATTTGTAGTTATTTTTTTTTCTTTGCTCTTGTTTCATGTTTATTATTATATATATATATTTATTTAGACGAGTAAAATATACTTTATGTATATATTAATTGTATAATGTAAATGGTACACCACAGACTACCTACTATGTTTGTCTCTCCTTAATTTTAATCCATCCAAAGGTTGTCTTTAAAAGATAGCTCATTAGCGATAAGACCGCCCATTGTGTCACCCTCTGTAAAATTTTATATATTTATGTTCTGTAATTTGTATGGTGTACAATAAAGAGTATTATATTCTATTTCTGAATAGGAAAGTTCCAATACATATTTCGAAAACTAATATTGTGCATAAGTAGTGGAATACCGTGGCTTTTTGTCCGCAGCTTGCGGTGAGCGCAAAGTTTGTTTTAACCGAGGATGCCCCCGACTTTACGACTAACAATAAAGACTTTGTAAACCAATCTGCCGTCTATTATTCACTCCCTTTACTTATCTAAGTTAGCTCCTAAACGCTTCTGTGGGACTCTGTTTATTTACATATACCTGTGTTTGAAAAGGACCTAAAGTAACTCGCTTTCAAGTTGAACAATTTGACTCAAATTAAGGCAATCATGCCTTTTATGTTCGGAGGGAGAAAGGCTGAATTATCTACTATGTCTGCTGTTTGTATCAAAGTAAAATCCGTAGGAAAGTTTTTAAATAGGTATAACATTATCTGTCTGGGAATATTGCGTGTTGCGTGCGTGTGTGTAGTGTGTATTGTGTTTATGGAGGTTTACATTATCACCAACGTAGAAAGTGATGTTAGTTTAAAACTCTATTTTATTTGTGCATTAAGTACTTAATAGTGTAATACTTATTTGATCACTAAAGTAAAAAAAACAATCGTAGTACCTATAGCGTGATAGTAATTTAAGTAGCTCCATCTTCCTTAATTTCTAGAGTGCAACACGTAAATCAAATGGACAGCCATAATAATTTACACGTTTCTGTGTCAGGTCAGCAGGTACACCCCTAGTTCCCAATGACGTAGACATCGAGGCCCATAAAACAATGCAAATATGTTTACAATTAGGTTAATATTGTTGCTATTCGGAACGATCAGAAATTAGCTGATTTCAATAAATTGGAAATAAGCTCAGTCTTTTAATAAGTATTTTTATCGGAATTACTTTTGTGCTTAGTTGTTATCGAAAATTGGTATCAACACAAATAAAAACTTATGTTTTCCTGTAGCGATTCGAGGCTATTGATTTGACGTTGTTTCTAAATTCAGGCCACAGTTGACACAGGTCAACGGGAAAAAATCCCATTTTTTAAACTTTTAACTAACTACTTACGCCCTTCACCTTTGGGTTTATCAATCTAGGGCTATGTTAAAGTTATTTTGAATAACGATAGAGGAAAACCATGAAACCTTGGTTCAAGTTTCTAAGTATAGGTACAAATTATAGTTTCAGCATTTTTTATTGCATTCTCAAATGATATTTATCAGCATCAGCTGACAGGTCTGATAAGGATATGGGCAAAACTAAATATATTGCAGATATATTAAAGACAAATATTCTTGGAACCGTACGCCTAACCTTTGATGCGATGGATTTTTTTGTAGTCCCATAAAGAGCAATCCTTTATTAGGTTACTTCCTCAGTCAAAATTATAAGACATTCATATATCGAAGCACTAATGTGTACATGACTGGCCGCACGATTTTTTTTTGAGGTAAAATGCACTCAGTAGGTAGTAATATAAATTAATGCTCAATTTGCCTAGGTATACTTACGTGACGATCCACGTCTATATTATACAGTCACACCATATTTGGCTTTAGGTACATTTTAAATAAATGATTTGCCTCAAATGACACACGCGATTAATTAATAAACGAAATACGTGATTATCATTACTACTCATATAAATAGGGCCCAATTTAGGAATTATCTATTAATAATAAAAAAGATTAAAACATAATAATCAACGATAGTAGGTACTTAATGACTATATCGCATGTTTTACGTACCTACACGGGTACCTAACAAACCTGTCATCAAGGTAGAGGTGCCCCTAAGTAGGGGGCCGAAGATTCCTAAATGTAGGACACGGTAGGTAAGTTAAGTACCCTGAATCACTAAGTGCGTCGCGTGACGACGCCTATTTTGTCCCCTAATTAATTAACAAATCTCTGCCATCAACCTGTGCCAGTTTCTTCAGTGTTGCGGAAACAATTTAAAAATCTTTATTTAGGTCGATTAGAATAATGTGTGTGTCGTTATGTTGGGCCGTCTTTTGATCCGTGTTGTTGCTGCCTGCCATAAGGAGAGTTTAAAGAGGCTCTTCTTTTTTAGCAATCTTGCTTTAGTAAGATGCCCGATCAATAGATGCATATGCATATTCGGGAGGGAGCGGGCCGTTAGCCGCCACGCGGGCGCGCGGGCGCAGTGCGTGTTGGTAGATGTCACGTCTTAAAATTTTTGGTTTTGGGATATGACGGTTTCCACACGGTGTTTTCTTTCACCGATTTGAGAGTAGAAAAATAAATAGGTAATTTATAATAGGAACGTCATATATTCCACCATGCATGTACAATTTCACTATAAAATGATCTACCTACCTAATAACCATACGTTGATATTATCATGTCGCCACCGCAAAATATGAGCTTCATTAAAATATAAATTCAAACTTCATCAATATCCATTAAATTATACGGGGGTAATTACCATAGTGATTACCATGCGGCGGTCATCGCGTACCATAGACAACGGCCGCAGCGCCATTGTGGCCATAGATTATAGAATGCATCGTGTGTGGTTGTCATCGGGAGCTAATCAACCGCGGTGCGAGGGTGACTGCGCCTCGCCGCCCTGGGGCTCGGGCTCGTCGCACGTTGCGCCCCATTGATTGACACCCGCTGTCACTCCGGCCGCGTCCCCGACTGGATATGATTATAAATTACTCACACCACTACCGTTTTGTAGTTTAGTTTTAATTTATGCAGTCTGTGTGCTCGTATATTAAAGTTTTAAGGGGACGAAAAGTGATTTGGAAGTTGTTAAATGCGAAAATGCCGTTACTCTTAAAGGTCGAATTGTGCAGGGAACGGAATATTCTTCATAATAGATACGAATACCTCAGCCTCATCACAATACCTCACACAGTGCACAACGCACTAAGGTGCTGGAACATAAATATTCATAGCGCGAATTGTGATTTACGCCCTGCGTAGGAATTTGTTCAGAGATGAATGAATGCAAATGTACATATTCTTGAATGGACATTCGTTCAAGTTGACTTCGTACGTATACTTCGTATAGACTTGGTTCACGTTTATCGGCGAACATCTGTTCGCTAGATAATAATGATAACAATTTGTCGCAAGCGTGGGAGTTCTGCATGTGTTATTTTAGTTAAAAGCGCTTCCTAGTTCCAACAATAGAGCGATGCACGCGTCTTTATAGAGCGCTATACATTAGTATACATGCATGTTGTAATAAACTAGATACCTATGTAGCTATAATCTGACTAATGGGTATTTTCACCTTTTGTGCCAAATTATTAGGTAGATAATAATAAAGTTAGAAATGTGGGAAATCTTGCTTGTATCAAGAGAGCTAGTATGGAGATAGTCTAGTAAAATACCGCGTTTTATAGTTCACTTACAAAACACTATCTACAGCATTTAGGTATTATGTATGCTGTGGCTACCTCCGAAAGATAATAAAAAGCTCCAGGCAACACACTTTTCATCATAAACGATTCATTTTCAGCGAAATGCTTAATGTACAGATAACATTGCGTTATTAACTGTCGAATTAAATAAGTTGCTTATTTTGTTGGCATCGATGGTCGTTTCCTGCTAACGTAAAACATGGCGTTCCCAGAAGGGAGTGCGGAGTAAAATTAAACTGTATTTTATTGCAGCCTGCCCTCCGGGATAATGTTTGTGCATTATGGACTGCTAATAATAGCAGTGACGTTATTAAGTCAATGAATGTCTGATTTTCAACACCGTGTTTTATTGGACGCGAAGTGAAAAGAAACTAAAGGAAAATCTACTTGGATTGAAAATAGTAAATTAACCATCACAGAGGAGATACGCAACCGACACTTTAGGGCCTAGGATATTTTCAATTTAGATTTTTTAGCCCAATGAAAAGTTGGTATCCGTAGCGAACCTATTGAATGAGTTTTTATTGCTTCAAAATTGAATTTAAGTGCAATGTTGAATTTGTTTCGGTTCAGATCAGTGACCATTTGCGCATAATCATGCGAATGTAGTGCAAGTACAATAAAGTGCAACAAATTAATGACAGGCGTGGAATCAGTAAAAAATTTTTGTTTTCAGCTCGAAAGCAGTCTGCGGGTGTACTTTGTAAAACGGTGCAGGTCGAAAAAAAACTCTTTCAATTTTAAAATCGATTTCAAAGAACAATAAATGTTTTAACTTAAGTGCAATTCGTCGAAAGCACGTGGTCATTTTTAAGTAATTATTTCTTTGAATGTGATGATTTGTAATTCCAAAAGTTAATGATTTAGACGCGACCAGTGGACGGATGTAATAACCCGTACATTGAATGCATCCAATCACATTCAACCCGTCGTTCGTCGTATTCATTGGCGTCACATAATGTTCAGGTTTCATGACGTGGCACGGGGTAACTCGAATCAAAACACTAATTCGAGTTTAGGGGACAATGAAGGATGAATTTGAAATTCAAATAGCGTCAGTGACACATGAAATTGAATGGAATTATGTGTGAAACAATGGTGGTGAGTTGTTTCTTTAATGTTTGTTCCGGCTTTTGTGCATCAAATCCATTCGTATTAAATGTAAGATACTTATGTTCCTGTCGTCGTTACGATCGATTATGTTAAGGTTTGATGACGCGTGGCGATTGGAAACCATATAATCTATTAAGACTACTATTTCTGTATCATACTTCTATTTTGTGAAATATATTTTCCCGTTGATCTTTTGCATCATAATAACACTGAAATGGTAACATGTTTTGGTATTCCCATAAATTCAAAATTATGTATAATTTATGAGGGTTTCGTGTAATTTGATTGGATGATGTCAACGACTTCATATACTTCTTAAAAGGAATGGTTGATTCCGTTCATAAAGAAACAAACTTCAAACAGTTGTTTAGGGCATTGACATGACATGGTCAGTCAGTCAGTCGTCCTTTAAAAGTTCAACTTTATTTATATTCGCTATACAATGAAGACATGACGTTTACAATACGTCACGGTTAACTGTTTAACTTTTATTGTTAATAAATTATTCAATAAACTGTATGTGGTATCACTCTCTCTTGGAGATGGTACGACAGACGGTTTATGGCAGTCATACCATGTTAGTTTTATGACTATTTTACTATTGTGGGTACTCATTATAATGTAGAGGTGCGGTTACCTTTGTACAGCTAGTGGAAACTTTATTAATCGAGCTGTCACCATACACAAAACAAAAGACGGCGCGACGTGAGTGAAAATGTCGCAAAAAATATCAATTTATAATATTATCTCTTGTCGGTGTTATATTTATGAAACCTCCGGAAGATTTCGGGTTCTATTTTCAGAACACAACATTGTTTAGATATCAACAAAAGTATTGAACTGAAAGAGAAATATCGTAGGAAGACAATAAGGGGTCTATTCTCGTATCTCTCCCGCAGGTACAAACCAGCCATGGGATATTCTGGTGTCCGTAGGCGATGTTAACAATCTGTAATTGCGTAGTTCCGCACTACAATGTTAATCTTTAAATGGCTCTTCTTGGTACATTATATCTACGTACTTAGATACATGTATGTTCCATGCAGGTAACATTGCCTTTGTGAGTGGTGCCTACATCTGTTTTTTTTTTTGTAATTTCTATTGCCTACATTATCCATACACGCCTCGATTGCAATTAAATTGAACTTTACAGGAAAAACAAAAGATAAGCAAGCATTAATATAATACTTTTTGATTAGGATAATTACTTGTAATTTACACCAACTTAATTATTTGTAATTCAACCTGTGATATAATAAGGTACATGACGTGAACTTTATTGTCATTGATATTTGCACTGAGCAGAGGAGGCCGTGGGCGCAACATTAATTTACTATACTTGGAATATTCAAGGTCAATAAAGCCAAACCACTAAAAATAATAATATTGTAACTACTTTAAATCTCTAGATGCAAAAAACAAATATTTTTATTATTTTAACTTTTTTGCTCCAGTTAGTTCTGGTTCTAGAAAAATTTAAGAAAAATGTTTTATATTTTCCAATTTTCTATACGACTTGACCTCTATAAATTATTGAATATAAAGGGTGCGCTAACTAAAGTCTAGACAAGCCGCCCAAACTTTTACAGCTGAGCTTTTATAAATAACTTAGATATCACTTTTTGATCCAGTCCTGTGGTGAGCTTTAGAAAAATCTGATTTTTAAACTGTCTTCAAACTATTGCTTAAGATAAAAATGTAGCATACTGTATTTTTCATGTGCGTGTGTGGTTACGTGTTACGTGATACTTTTTGGGTATGTACGACATACGCGTTTACCTACCTATTAAGTAAATACCTTTATCTTTTTACCTTTCGACTGACTGGCAATGAACCTTTGTTGGCACTTAAGCCAGATCAATGTCATGTCGTTTTAAGATACATTAAACCACAATTCCAGCTAAATGCTTTACAAAATACCACTTTAATTGAATCATTAAAAGACCTTCCATGTCTTTTAAATTAATAAAAATTAGGTATTATGTTTTCCTTTGATTTTCCGGTATGTAAACACTCATGACATTTCTGGGATGTGTCTCGAGATTGTCTTTGTTCACACCTGGTTTTTGGCTTCTAGCCAGCAGACTGTGTTTTGAGGGGTCTTCATTATCATAAGGTATTATATAGATATTATCGTAAATATAAGATTTTGTACACCGGAAATATTCATCATCTCAATTTTATCGTGGATATCAAGGCGATCGAGTGCAGCTTAATATCAGTATTTGGCAGGTATTCCCGAAATAACATACAACTGACTGAAATTTACTAAAATTAACCGAATTACATTGCATTAAAAATCTTCTTCAGACCAAAAGCTGCGAAGCAGTTTAACCCGACACGATTGTTTTTTATCTCGGTTATTTAGGAGCGTTAGGTTTTTCTGTATGCTTGCAACAAGTACGATCATGAGAAAGCATGATGTGCGAGGTACCAGTAATGATAATTCGCGATGAGGGTCCCAATTGGAATCAGATTACAATCGCGTTTCCATCGAACTGTGACTGACAGGCATTCTTAAGTAACCTGACGCGTACTGCTGAGAATTAACCCTATTTAGTTACATCGGTTTTTAAGTACAACCTTATGCAGTTCTTAAAAATGATACTTTTATGAACTGATAAAATCGTTTAGGTAATAAAAACAAAACCGAACACCTTTCGATTACTTTATAAATTTTAAAATATCGATAATCTGTCGACTGAAATTCGTATATAATGAAACATACATAGTTACAATAAGTACGTGGCACGTGGTGATACCAATCTACTACAACTACGAAAACTGTGAACGTGTTCTAATTATTTTCAGTATTATAAATACAAAATACATGTAGAATACTGATTCAAAAATACAAATAAAGTACTAGATTATTCATAGTAAAATTCTTATTTTGATTTTATTCAAAGCATGTGCCTTATTTTTCTAATAAGAAGAAAAAAGTAATGTTTCTATAATGATTATATGTATCTACTTACAGTTATAATTAACTGTATACGTAAAGTTATTTAAAACAACTATTTTTGATTTAGCTAATTACTAGTAAATATTAATTGTTGGAAATCTCAATTGAATGAAAGTAAGTAATTCGCAAGTGGTGTGCTATCTTTAGTAAGTAAACTTTCTAGAAAGGCTTTCTAGAAGCGCTCCAACTAAAAGCTAACTGGGATCGTAACTTGTCTTCCTCTTATGAAAACTTTCTGCTCGAACTTTACCAACTATCCAACTTTTGTATCTTAGGTAAATGGATGAAACTAATCTAGATATCATAAAACATCATAAATATTTTCATTCACCTATAGTTAATTTTAACTAATTGAACGAGACTCCAAATTCCTTGATGAATGAGAAAATGAATAAAGTCTAATCAAAGTTAAATTTTTTATTAACTAAGTTCATAACATTTTATAGCTTAGTTTGGTGCTTTAAGTCGTAAATGGGGGCGACATGCGACAGCACAATGTTTAATGCACTCGTGACTACTCGTGAGACGTCGGTGATACGCCGTTTGAATAAACCCGTTGAGCCGCGGATGCTCTTGCGCATGCAATTTGTTAGGTGCGTGAGAACAACCAGAAATGGCGTGACGTATGATTGGTGAGGAGTGCTGCAAGTGATACTATCGTGTTGCATTAGTCAAGTCACAAGTGGGTAAGGCGCCGTAAAGGAAACTGACCTCTGACGTAAACGTGAATACTGACCTGTCTGGTTTAAATGTCCCAGTTACGGGTTAAGTGAATAATTTTGAATAAGTTTCGGGTGAAATCTGTATGTAGATCGTAGCAGTCACTTGACAATAGTTGACTTCTCAAATATCTTTTCTTGTTACATAATTTAATTCAAGATTTTAAAAACATACATTATATCTACTCAAAATCACAATATAGGTATGTTTGCGAATGTGTATATTATCCAAACATTCGCAAGAGAGCTTTTCTAGAGCGTTGTGTACCAAGATTACTTATGTAAATGTGGTTTGTTTTGTAAACAGAGCGATTGAAAGTTTCTCAGTAATATGAAGGTGAAAATCCCTGGCTAAGCTGAGAGCGGCCAAATAGCCCACGGCTGAACTCCACCAAGTTTCAGTTATTGCCACAAAGTAAATACTAATATCGGCTGCCCGTGCTATAAACTTGCGATATTGCCCAACATTATATGGACACTTTTTACTGCTTTTACGAGTTCCTGAAGAAACGTTGCGAGTTTTACTACAACACTTATGTTACATTTATGAAATTGATATAATATTATCTTAGTGAACGTGCCGGTGAATATGTATTTGTTTATAGGTATGGGAGATCGTAAAAAACGTTATTTTATGACATTATTAATCAAGACCTGTATGGGTAGGGTGGCATTCAACATTACCAGCCAAATTAACCTTTATTTCAATGTAGTTAAGTAGAGTGTTAGCTTCGATCATATAAACTGCATCGACACTGTAGTAAATACAGTATAACGACACAATACGATACACATTTTAGGATAATCTCTCATTTTAGGTACAGTATTATATTCCAGAAATATAAACGAATTCTTGAAACGACTGGCCTAATTGATTTGAAGAAAACACACACACACGACTTCACTTCCTACACAAGTTCACTTCTACACTTCTTTAACTTAGTAAATCATTTTATGCAACACACGATAATATTCACATATGTAGGTATTAAGATTGAACCCGGCACTAACAACTAGTAACGCAGTGATTCAACGGACACCTGCGTATAATGCAAGCTTGCTTTTACTCTTATGGTAACTTACTGGACAACTTACACAAAGAGTTTATTAAAACCTCATTAGCTCATGTCTATGTCTGGCCTGAAGCAATAAATATTTAAACATTATTTACGATTTATAAAAGAACATTATTTTGCCAGAGATTTACAAGCTTCTCGTAACACGAAATTGCTTTGTGTAAAGTTAAAACATGTTCAGTTAGATTGCAATTGATTCCGAGAAAGGTAGATTTAAGCATGACGTTAATGTTACGTAACAGTCCGAAGTGCAAATGTAAGCTAAATTTAAACTAATGAATACTAAAACAGAAGTTACATGAGCCCTCCCATGTAAGTGGGCGCTAAAATATTTAACAGAATATGACGAAACTTAGGGCCTCTTAATTAACATTAATTTAGGAATAAGCTTAAAGCTGCAAAAGTTCGCAAACTGCTTTGTTGACGTTACAACGAACTTTGCTTTTAATGCGAAATGTCAACCAACTTTCGCACAAATCATACCTTCCTTTAGTCTTCAGTCCGATCCCATTTTACCGTAACTCTTCAACGCCAGTTGATAAATAAATCATACATAGGTACCTACTTAGACTGAACTCCACACAACCATTACATATGTCAACAAGCGATCAATCCAACTAATTTGCCTACGTGTAAAGGGTAAACACACAAGTGGTATACTTGAAGCTATTAAAGAGATGCCTTACAAACACTAACACCTTTCTCAAAGACACTTGATAGAAACACCGAAAGTGCCGAAGACATGTAAATATACAATTCTATAGATACCTTATTAGGTAGTGGAAAAAATCCAAGAGTAGGAGAGCGGAGAGTATATCTAGTCACGCGTTTTGACAGGATTGGAAGTCGAACACGTCACACCGGTGCATGCCTCACTTTATCGGGAGACGCCAAATAGGGCGCCGGCAGCCGCGGGAACGAAACACGACTTGCAGGGCTGACAGCTTCACTTCACCATAGATATAGTAAAGAAATAAGCCGTGCTCTACTTGCAATGGTGTATAACTTAGGCTAAAAGTGCAGAAGACTAATGCAGTATTCCAACAATCAAGTTGGATGGCGTTGCTGCTGAAAAGCATCCTCAAGAAAAGTTCTAAATCACGTGTTTCAGAGGAAATCCAAGCCATTAAAAGCTTTGTTTTATTCCAAGTTGGCTTATATTAAGCCGCAACCATCGCCCTTTGTTAAATGAAAGGGCAAGGACTCACCAGAACTTTTACGACTTTTTACTGACATCGAAGCAATAACACGTAAGTTTTTAAATATTTTCTGTCAGTCAACCCTAAGCCTGCTACATTTAAGTGCATGCTTTACTTCACGTAGACAATTACACACGATATGCACGCTTCTAACAACAACGATAAAGCGCATCGTAAGCCCATAGTTACCGAAATATTTTTATTTTACTCAGAAACTAACAAAAACGTTAGGGAGGCGCGTTAAAACGTAAAAAACTATAGTTATTAGTGTCACTCGTCAGGAGTTGTCGTTAAAACGCTAGTCAGTTTGTGAACAATTAACTATTGCATTGTAAGTTTACGTACAGTATCGTTGTTATTATAACAGCGTTCTTGGCAGCCTATATTGTGTCTATTTAATGATCGCACGTCGTGTCAGTCATTGAACTAAAGTCTGGAGCTTGCAGTGCGCATACGCTTCTCTCGTTATACTGAGAGCAATAAGCGTGAATGAATCATCCGCGAATCAAAACAAACACTTTACTACAGCTTTCTTAAAACATTTTTTTTACTAATCTTACGGTTAACTGAAGGCTATGTATGCTATACCGTAGCTACCATATTCTTTATGCGTCATAAAGTTAGTTGCCAAACTTTATTCCATTGTTCGTTTGAGCAATTCACAGAAAAACGTTTTTGAAACGGGTATTTTAAAGAAAATTATAGCCAAAGATAACTAAGTTTTAAATGTGTTGGAAGTCTTTGTTTAGATATTTTTTTCTTAAATGGATCTTTCTCATGTTCTTCATTGAACCATTTGGGACCACTATTACTATCCCACAAGACACTTGCTTCGAGAATTGAGACAGTAATTTTTGACTAAATTACTATTATTTGGGAAACTGAATCTGTAGACAGCATAGTTTATAGGTATCATTTATCACATAATTCTCGTCATGTAAGTTTCCCACATCATTCAGTGTCCCCAGAGCATAATCACGACAATCTCGCATCCAGCCGAGATCAAAAGTCCGCCAATAACGAATTAGGTCGTCGTCTTGTTACACACGATCTTATTATACAAACTTATGAGTCAATGACCGTTTGCAAATTCGTGTATCATATGGCGCGAGGTCGGCAAACTTAAATGGCAATAGCAAGGTCGTTGCGAAACCGACAACTACCTCGAACGGTGAGATATTAGTGGCGACGGCCGCCTTGCGGAGTTTACTCCATCGCACAGGTGTTCAACGTGGTTACAATGTTCTGTAGTTGCTGCAATATAAATGCCAAGACATGATGTACTGCATTTATAGTAAGTGCAGAATGATTGCTTGGCTATTGAATTTGCAATTTTCGTTTCGCAATTAGGGCTGGTCAGGCAACTTTTTTGCTTAATGTTGTTCATTTTTTGCCTGGCCGTTCTTAGCGAGTTAGCGGTGCTGTGGGTTCAGAGAAAGGTTATTAGGTAGCTTTTGTTTGTTTCCTAGAAGACTGTATTTATGAGCACAATTATTGTGTTGGTATGTTAGCTATTAGTCAGTCATTTATGTTTTATTATTCGCGTTTGCGTAAATAGGCCACTAAATAGGCCACTAAGTCATCAAAACAATAAACTATCTTGCTACTACTACTACGTTACAAATAGGTGCGGTAGGTACGTACATACAGTGACGAATTTTCAATTTTAGTTGTGTTTAGTCACATCTTCATCGATTCTCATGAGTTTAGTGTGTAAACAAAGAAAGGCAATTTGTGTGGAACTAATTTTACCGGTCGCCGGGCAAGGGGTTATTCCCGGACGATCAGACAATTTTATCGGTTGCACTTTATTATAATTTACACTGAATTACTGAATTTTCTAAAGATCTATCTATCATATGTATAATCTATCATATAGATATATATCTTCTTTTATTTTTTGGTCACTTAGGCGTCGAAGTGAGTATTTCGGATGATAGCGATGCGACGAGTGTCCGCATCGCTGTCATCCGGAAACGTGCCCAGAAGAATGGCAGCATTGCTACGTAGAATGGCAATGCTAATTCTTTGGCCAAAGAACGAGCCAACCCTCTGGTCACGTGAAGTGTCGACCAGTCAGCGAGAAATTTCCTTAAAAAGGAAACGCGCACTTGGGCCCCATGACCCGAGCGTTTCGATCTAAAACGGCTCAAAACTACGTACATAAGTAAGGTTACAGAATATCGACGCCAACGTGACCAAAAAACAAAAGGATCCTTTGTATTTATTTGTATATTTAGTTTAGTAGTCGTTTAATTTAATACTTAGTGTAAATAGTTGCGTTATACAGGCTGATTTTTTAAAGACCAGCCAAATTTAAGGATGTGGTACAGACCATCAAACTGAACAACTTTCTCCATGGGACAAATAGCGTAATCGCGAAAATTTTATCAACTGTCCCATAGAAAACTTCAATACCTACTCGACCTAAATGTATGGGACGGCTGAATTTTTATTCGCGATTACGATGTTGGTCTCATGGAGAAAGTTGTTTAGTTTGATGGTCTGTACCACATCCTTAAATTTGGCTGGTCTTTAAAAAATCAGCCTGTATATTGTACCTATATATACTCATTTTAATCTTCTTTTGTAAAAGAAAGAAAGCTTTAATATGACTGTGAAAAGTTATAAATATAAAGCTATTGCTTTCCCACGATGAGTAAACAGACTGTCCACTTAAAAGTTCGATTAACAGAAGAGATTGTCATCAATAAAGGGCTTACAACTATCTCAGTCAAGACAGACGTCCGCAAAGTTGGCAAACTGCAGTTTAGTCCTCACTATTAATTGTCCAGTGGACTTTGTCACGGTATTGTGATAAATTGGAGTGGTCCTTGGACATATTAACGTCCCTTGGTTGGCAATGAGCATGATTAATTATGTTGGACGAAACACACAGACGGCCACCCAATTCGGGTTAACGTAGTTCACTGACTTGATGTGAAAAGATATCGACCAATGGCCGCCGTGCATTGAATGCATATTTGACACTTCGTACAGTTATCGTCACTGCACTGACACGCATTAGGTAATGTTTGGCGTGATTTATACAAATGCAACACCTTTTTATACAATGAAGGTGAGCTGCACATTGATATTTGGGGTTTCGTGAATGACGTAAAAAAAACCCTTAGGAATTAATGGTTGTCACGAACTACCATGATAAGTTGGCATGTATTTAGAACGTCTAACGGGCCCCTTTCCAAAGGTCCGGGACCCCAGGGTCTCGAGAAATATCAAGATAAGTACGTAAAAATAACAATTCCCATTTTCCGCTCCTAAAACTATTATTGACACTCTAATAAAATGATTAAACCTCTTTTTGTGAACCTTAAATAATACCTTTTTTTGAAGACCTCAAAATACTAAATAGACAAGTAACTGCGACTAACTTGGATGTAGCGCTCGCCGGTGTCCATCATTAGAAGGTCAATTAGTTTTAAGTCTCATTTTTTTCAGGACTTTAAGTTCTTTACGTAATTTTTAAATTTGGTTGTAAGGTTTTCAATTTGTAAATTGATTTACTCGGACTCGTGACTTCATTAAACTTATTGGCGTGTGCCACACCAATTTCGTTAATTGTCCCTGATCAGCTTATGATCGTAGATACTGGCCGTAAAATCCTCGTAACCAGTTAAATAAATTACTGTTGATATGTTTTTATAGTTCGTATGATTAATATAGTCGTTTAATAGCTGTGTTTTATTGACGTCGCGATAATAAGCAACGTTACTAGGGGCTGTGAGCTGGTACCTTTTGTGGCCCTTTGATCTATCCTTTGAGGTAGGTACTTATCTATCTCTTGAATTTAATGATTAAGTTAAAAAGTACATATTTTTCTTATTATGATATTATATTGAACACTGACGACCGTTCCTACACACGGCGAATAAAGCATAGTTTTTCACGGCAAGAAAAAAGTGTAAGTACAAAGAAAGGGCCTTATTTGCATGCCATGAACGTGACAAGGTGTACAGTGTATACATATAATTCCTATAATATAACTCCGGCTTTACTAATGCACTTTCAGCCACCCAAGTTAACAGCTAGTGCCAAACTATGGTACCTTAGTCAATACATATTACTTCCATGTGCCAAACCTTTAAAAGTCACGTCCATGTCACCTCGATGCAAAAAGTGTCAAGATTGTATATTTTATTTATTAAGTAAGTATGTAATGTTACGTACTACGAGCTGTTTCACGACTTTATTCGTGTTCAAAAAACTGCTTTCTATATCTCGCTTTTTTATGTCCCCACGGGAAATTTGGTAAATCCCATCTCTATGGTTGTGTGCGATGAAAGATACCGACTTGTTCATATTAAAGGTTAAATTATGTTTACAAAAACATTCCCACTTTTGGGTTTCTATTCTACCAGGGGGTCAAATAAAAAGAAATGTTTTTTTTTTTTTTATATTAGTAAATTATCTTTTTATAATAGATATATTTTATTATATGTAATACTTTTTATAATAATATTTATTTTTGAAGTGCCTTTAGATTGAATTTTCATATCACGGAAGAGTCATAATCACAGCTTTGTATGTAATCGTCTCTTTTCGGGATAAAAAGATAAGGCTGCTAACTTGCTAAGCTTATACGTAGTAAATTATGGCATTAACAAAGAGGAAAGCCTATAATAAATCAGTACAACATACAGCAACAGGCACTTGACCCACTCCTTTAAGAAACGGCTGCGGCGACGTGATATCTTATAATTAACTACCCGTGTAAACGCCGATCAAGCCATTACACCACATTATCAAGGCAGTTAAGACATTCAAATATAGCATTTATTACTTATTACATTAGTTTGAAAGAGATAGCAAACGTAATCACATAAGTATTCACATGTGGTATAGATTTGATATGCTGGACGCCCGCCGACAGTGTTGTCAAAACTGTTGAGCGGCCCACACACGTAGATCAGTGAAAATAACGTCATACAATCAATTATTCACTACCACATTATATTAACTAACATATAAAAAGAAATATAAATCAAAATATTTAGATTTACACGGAATTTTAGCTTGGAGAAAAGTCGTGAAAATTACCGAAGAAAAACGTTCAAAGATAGCTTTTATTGTAACCCTTTAATGGTGTACCTAGTTTTGTGTACCGATACCGATGTTACTTTATCGGTATCAACATACCTACTTGAGTATGTTGGTATCGCTTGGAATCCCAGTAGAAAGGCAGTTTGTCGCCAGTTACTATCGCGTGTCATTATGATAAGACACGAAGGGAATGTGTTGCGTGGAATGAGAACACACTGAAGACAAGTTTTAGGTAGTATTGGAAATACCAATGGTTTCAATTTTAGTAGAGATGGCCGTAATTTCCCGGTAAGGTTTCTTCCACCTTGCGGTATCACTGGTACCTATCCTCGGTACCCACAAGGTGATAATGGGTATCACCGCCCTTTTCTTTGTTGATACTGATGGGTATAAAGATGAAATGATATGTACTTATACACACGACGAAATACCAAGCTATACATTTCCAGTTTTAGCTGACCTCGCATTGTATAGGCTTTTCGTACAAGGAGAAGTCAGTATATACTGGAAGTGTATAGCTGTCGTCTTGCGTACCAGAATATAGAGACAAGAAAAGTCGCTAGCATCGACTAAGTACTTAGATATTGTTGCGTGTTATTCAAGTACACTACCTACCTATTTAAAGTTCGGAAAACTTTAACAGAGTTTCAAAGTTAATCATTTATGAGTCCATTTTATGATTTAAGGTAGAACCTACGTGTGGTAAATTCATAAATTCTGTATATTGCGATGTTATCATGTAAAAAGTTAATAAACTAGTATTTTGTACCTTGGATGTATATTAAATAATATGATAACTTTTAGCTCGCATCGCATATTAAGGGCGAACGTAGGAACCTTCATATTATATTAATATTAGCAAGGTACAATGAAAGAAAATTATTAACATCTAGGATTATTTACGCGCAACTTTACGATAAATGTAGCGTTTTATGAATGCATTTTTCATAAAACATTAACTTTTACAACGGTATTGCGTACAGTTTATACGAATCATAAATCTAACATTTAAGATTTTTTTAAATTTACATGGCAGTCACGCCACGTCACTAATTTATTGCATCGTACTTTGTTGAGATAAACATCGGTGGTGCGGTGTAAGCTATCGATGTTATTGGTATCGATACGATAGGGTTGAGTTTGCCGCGAAGAGTGCGTCGCGTCGCTAACGAGGTCGCATGATTCACTATCGTCGTCATCCCGGCGCCGTGCGATTTCGCTATCCACATCTTCCCGACATCCCGAACTCGACTACCCCAGGGAACCGAGTAATCTATTTTCATTCGTTTGATGTGAAAAGCTGTGTCCGTCAGCCTAGAAAATTATATGTTACACACTCTTTGTTTATATGTTATGTATCTAAAAGGCACACTAACATTGGAATTGTTGTTTCAATTTTATCGCAAAAAATATTCGATGACAAAGTCATAGTCGACAAAAGTAATCATGACTAGTAAGACTATAAAGCTCTTCCAATGATATTGCGGAAAATAAAATACACGTGGAAAATAAATTACAAAAGGGAATAGGCACGGTACACAATACTCAGAAAAAAAAACAATACACGTGGATAATATTCTCCTTGTCAAATCCATAAATTGGGATTACGTTTCTTTTACATTATTTTAATTATAACGTAGCTAAGGGGTAATCGTAATCATAATCCTACTAATCTTGCTCCTGTCATCGCCTAATTATAATCGACAAAATAAACTATCAAAATTAAATTAAAGCGTTGAATAACACAGCGCTCCGTCGACGTCATAACGGTGACAAGAGCTTAGGTAACAATGTTATAACTTAGCACTTATTATGTGATACAATAGGGTGACAGAATCTTCTCGCAAATAAGACTTAATTAATTTATTCACTGTGAAGTTACGTAGCGTGTTGATGAATTAATTATGCAGATTTTAACGAAATCCGAACAAAAGCGGCGCCGCGGATTATACAGTCGCGTTATGTGTATAACGCCTTAATCTGTAGTTATGTCATGTTGCGCAAACTTTACTAATTAATATTATTAATTTTTATTACACTTTGCGCTAAGAATTTAAGCCCTAGCCAAATTTTAATTCGTGATCATAATCTTGAAGAGTAATGCTTTTAAACTTAAACAATTTGTTATATAAAGATGGGTCTATATTTCATTCAGGCAAATAAGTTGCAAGTATCAAATATTTTGATGAAGCAATTAGATTAATATTGTTCCAAAGTGCGATGAGATATAACTACCTATCATTAATTTCTCCTTATGACGCTACTAGGTTTTGCCCGCGGCTTCGCCCGCGTGGATGTAGACAGTGTAATTAATCCGTAATACATTGTTTTCTTATATGACTCTATTAATTTGCGTGCCGCACGTCAATAAAGCTCCCGGTTGGCATGATTTTAATCATCGTCATATTTCAGACAATTTAACCAAACCTTGATGAATTATACACCATAACCTTCCTCATGAATCACTCCATCTATTGGTGTAAGCCGTATGTAAATCCGTTCGGAAGTTTTTGAGTTTATCGCGTTCAGATCACACAGACAGACGCGGCGGGGGATTTTGTTTTTTAATATGTAGTGATAATAGTTACTGTAGGTAATAGAGTTATTAAACTGTACCATACCATACTTTTTTGCTTTAGTAATTTTGTTAAAAGCGTGAGCGTAGTCTTAAGTAGTTATTTGTTCTATATTGTGAATATCATCCTTTTACGATGTCGTAGCACCATGCTTAGATAGGAGCCTTTTGAACTCGTACAGGTCTTTCTGTTTCATTTTTCTTTTTGTTACTCTTTTTTTATATAATAATAATAATAAAACTTTATTTTCTCATTATAATTTGGTTTTGTTACTTTTTTTATAATTTGTTTTTATTTTTATTTTTTATTGTGTTTAGTTTAGTTTAGTTTATGATTTTCCTGTGCGAGTCGCAATAAATACTTTTTTTTCCTTCTTTCTCACTTTCTTATAAAATAAATATGAACTCATTTCTAATGCCTTTACTTTTAAGACATGAAAATATAATAAATATAATTCAAATTACATGTAATTTTAGTGATAGAGGTTTAGTGGCTATAATAAAAGATCAGTATGTACCTAAGTGTGTTAGGTAGGACAAGAAAATGGAATATTTCGGTTTTAAGAATATAACAGACAACTTTAAAAAAAGAAAAATCTAAAATTGAAAACCGAAAATGTGACAGGGGTACGTAGTTACGTCTCTTTCAAATAAATCAATTTTTTAATATCATATCAATGTGTGGTTGAGCTGGACTCCTTAAAGGTTTGGCCTACCATCGCAGTAGACCCGGAAAAGAGCAAAGCCAGGCCTTTCCCCTGCAGTGGGACAACACAGGCTTATGATAAACTAGCTGCGCCCCGCGGTTTTACCCGCATAAGTTTCGATCCCGTGGTAATATCGGGATAAAAGTATCCTTTGTGTTAATCTCCCTGGTTATAAATTATCTGTATGCCGAATTTCTTCCAAATCCCTTCAGTCATTTTTACGTGAAAGAGTAACAAACATCTATCCATCCATTCATCCATCCATACAAACTTTGGCGTTTATAATATTAGTAGGATAAATACCAATGCGTGTATTTAGTGCGTCACATGTTACAGTTATTACAATATGTATGTTCCTATTTATTTCGTTTTGTTATCGACAGTTTAATTATTAACGTAATAGGCATCCAAAACTACATAAATAATTAAATAAAATAAATAAATAGTCTTGATAAGACCCTTCATAAATAATCTATGAAGTAGATAGGCAGCAAAAATATACATACAATTAGTCTATTTATTAATTAGGCTACACCTCATAATATTAGTCATAATAACAATAATGAATTACAGAGGTGTTTGACGTTCTTTTGACGTTCGCTTCTCCTATATATGCGTCTAATATGTAATGATTATGAGTATTGTGTCGATATCAAGCTCCATTTATTATTCCTCACATATCGTAGAGGGAGGACTCTGACTCACGCCGGTATCGATACTTTCGTATTGTGAAAATCGGTGATTGCATTTAAATTACAGTAGTTTGTAAATGTGGTATGCAACTCTCTGAACTCTCACATTAAATTGAATTTTCTCGTCATGGCCAGCAAATCTGTCACCAAAATCCCGCCAAATGGTCACTTTAAAATTATTTACTGTTCCCATAACTCTTTTTGTAAATTTTTATGTCGTCATTGTTGCATTGCTGTGGTTTGTGTGAATGCAAATTAAATAAAAAAATGTGTGCGACGAATTTTGTATACTGAGGGACAAACGAAGAGTGATTTGTATTGGCGAAAGTTTGTAGTATTTTTCATTTAGGAGGAATCCTGTGGCCTTTTGTAAATCAAGTAGGTATCTATAGTACATAAAGTAGAGAGTGCTGTTTTTCTGGATATTCCTAGTATAATACAATCATATGAAATGTCAAAATCTTGTTAACTTCCCTAGTATGTTGTAACAGTTTAGTAGAAGCAAAACCTGCTAACAACATTTTAAACCATCATCAAAAAAGTCATGGTGACCCTTAACTATTACAATTCCCAGTAAGATCACGTTGCACTTGATATGTAGTTAGTTAGAACAATGAGGCTTAATTAAAAGCTTTCATGCCAAATGAACCTTACTCCCTACATTGTCAAGATCAGGATAAGTTACATGATTTATGTCATGTGACGAGCGACACCTGCCTATACGTCCTATTGGTACCAATTACCTGACCGCAAATTCATGCAGAATGACAAGAAAAGATTCTTCCCAGTAATTGCGAAACTTATTCCAGTTAAATGTTATTATAATTAAGGTCCAGTGCACAATGGACGTCCGCCGGCCACGTCACTGCACCAACGTAACGTCTGGCGAACATCCTCCACTAAGCACAATTAATCACCGCTGACCCATCCAATCAGGATAATAACTACCTTATTTCAACGACGCTATGGCCCAGTATCCTGTGATTGATTCATACCTAACAGTACACGCATTATGTCGCTAATGTAGAGACGGCAGGCGCCAACCAGTAAAGCTGTCTTAGAAAACGACATGATTATAAAAACAAAGATCTTAATCATGCAAATTCTGCGCGAAGTGTTGAAGACTAAAATAATAATTCTATTATTTATAAGTTCCAAAACCTCAACTAAGTTTTATATTCAAGAACTTTTGAATCAAATAAAATCAAATTATGATTTTCAGTGTTGAGGCAAAATTATTCATTATAATTATTTCTGAGCTTCAATGTTTGCTAAGCGAATGAGTTGATTGTGGTTAAGTTAAACTGGTAAATAATTGCATTTATTTCATGCATATAAGTACCTACTTTATTAAAAAATTATCTAAATAATTAAAAAAATTGTCATTGTTATAATAATTAGATTTTGCAGTAGGTTACCCGGAGGGTGCGTTTTACTGTTTATTGCGATATTCTGAGACAATGGTCTTTGATTATAATTATGTAAAACATAAAATGGAGTGAAGGCTCGCTAAAGCTTGCAAATGCGCATTTCTATAAAATACGTCGTGGAAAATGATGCAGACTGTCAAAAGATATGAGTAACGTGCACTCACAAAGGATTTATTTCGATTATTCTAGGAACACATGTGAACATAGATAGGACAGAACAATAACTTTTGTCTATATTCTGTACGTTCATGGCATTTAAACGTGCGAATTCATTGTTATTTCGACGGTCAATTGTTCCCGATTGTACATAGGCAGAAGGCTCGATTCTCCAGACAGTTCGGTAGTATCAGCTTGTCCCGAGTACTTCCGAGCGTGAACTTTGAAATACATGAGTATAAACTACCCAAAATCATGATCAACTCCGCTACAGATAACCCGTAGAACCACAGAGGTCCCATAAACTTTACTACGGACGTAAAGGAGACATTGATAAATAGCAAGATTATCACGAAATAAATCCTTTTAGGAACTTTCTTCACCGAAAAACGTTGAATTTTTCGTAAATAAAAACTTATAGTGGCAGTTTAGTTTATCGACTCTTAACGATCGTCGTGGTTGTTTGGTAGTTTGGAGAAGAATTCAAAGAATCTAGTGTTTCAGATTGTATCTGACCCTTATTCCTCGATCAACAATAAGCCTAATTAAGAACTGTGTCACAATGATTCATGTTCCTACAGCTGCTATGAACCTATCTAAACGGAGTGTAATCAGTAGAATTGCATTGCCTATGAGTAAGCCTATTTAAATGAGGCAGATGAATGAGACTCACAAAAGCGCAGAACCCTAAAGGAATGAAAGTGCTACCCCTATGTAATCTGGCTATATACATCCCGCCATAAAGTATAACGACATTTCAATACCTTTTAAAGTTATGTGCCTACGAGATAGGGCTGGCGTAACAGATATTTCGAAAGTAAGTTTCTAACTTCACTTTTTGAGCCTCTGAATTTGGATCTCTTTTATCTTCTGGGGCACTGTGGGCCCAGTGGTAACGGCTGTGACTAACGAGTTGTAGGTTGGAACCCAGATAGGCGCTTAAGTTTGTGTAAATTATTTCATCGACACTGCTCTCGAAACGGTGAAGGAAAACTTCGGGAGGAAACTGGCATGTCCTAGAACCAAAAATTCGAAGACATGTGACATCTACCAACCCGCACTGGGCCCATGGATTACGGCCCACTTCCTCTCACCGAGAGGTGCCCTATGTCCCAGCAGTGGAAACATTATAGGCTGATTATGCTATTCTCTTTAAATCCATTTTTACTTAAAAGAACCTATTTTAAGTATCTCACTTTCACTTAGGGCTTCGGTATAATTAATAAAGTAATTATCCAAATACTTGCTACATTTTGTCAAGTGTTAAACATGCAGTGAACTGTGTAGTAGAGTGTCGTGTCAAACAGCTCCTTGTCGTGTTTGAAGCCAGCCCTGAACTTAACATTAAAGAGAGCCCGCGAACGTGCGTTATACAAAGCAGTTAAAACTGAAATGCATTGATTGACGGATTCATGAAGACTATAAAAAGTTCTTTGAACCTTCAAAAAATACTCCACGGATGTATTTGGACGAACACTGCATAGCATTTTGTCAATAATATTGTTATTAATGTTACCATTGACTCTGCCGGCGACCTATCAATTTGGAGTATGATATATGTACCTATTTGCTATTTTGTCAGCTGCGACAATACGTACTTAGTGAATGATACAAAAGAATCGATTACAATGTTTGAATCGATATATCGAAGGCTGGAGTGTAGTGAGGGGATGCCGTCACCTGTCTAGCATGTACATGTTAAGTGAACCAGATAAATTAATGTGTCTGACCCGGGCTCGAGCCCCTCTTCAAAGGAAAAGGAAAAATTAACGAGTATTTGTTACAATTTTTTTACTATCAGTTACTGCTGAAGGTTCATTTCACTCGAGTACATTTTCTCATTAGCTCTCTAGACAGTCTGCAATAATAATTTGCAAGTAAATAGTTTTTTCTAGTTTTTAATCAAAACGTAAGAAAGGTGTTATGAAAAAAGTCGTGGTTTAAAAAAATCTCGCAAGGCATTTAAATGGTTTATGTTTTTAATTTAAAATGTAAATATATCACACCTCATTTTTAATTAGCTTTTCTACGATTTCATAATAAAGCTTTGTTATTTTCTGTTTCCACTTGTTTTATCGGGCGGTCTGATACGAGTATACACAAGAATATCCTTGAACTATTTATCGGTCAGTAGTTTGATTATGAAAATACAAATAAACAATATTTATCCTTCGGAATAATAAATATAATGAAGAAAAGGCATGAATGAATTTGATAAGTTGTATCATTAATAATACTCCAATAAAGTAAGTTAATGAACAAAGCACTGGAAAGTTAATCTTTGTGAACAATCCTCCATGGCTGGCAAGTGCATCGGTCTCTTGTTCTAATAGTAAGGGTATAATGCCGTTTTTATGGGTGATCGTTTTTTTTCCAACGTCTAAACTTAATGTTTATGGTTCTAACATGCAATCGCCCCCTTGTGGAACTTAAAACGTACCACACTGAATACTGAAACAAAGAACGAAAGTAAAACAATTTTAGTTAATAGAACAATGCACTAACTCAAATTAATATATTCCTTACCTATACATATTTTAGTGTTCAAATTCTAATTATTTTAGTGGAAGGCATAAAATAAATGGATTTATGTTCAAATAATAGCTGTAGAACGCTCGTAGGCTCGTAGCCGGTATTTAATTTAATCAAATATTCACCCCTATAATATTAAACGCGGTACTATGTCAGTATAATAACTAGGTTGGAGTAGAGTTATTTAAATTATACAGGACATTATAATTACATAAATGTGATGTTTATTTATTTATCACTTGGATTATGATGCAAATTAACATAATCGTTTCTAATAACGGCTTTTAACCCTACAGTCTGCCCATTCAATATAATAATGACTTGTAAGGTCATTGCTACTCAACTCTGGGTCACCGTTACCCTAACTTGTGCTTTAATATCTGGGCCATAAAGTGTAAAGCATGATTGAGGTTTATGTTTCCGTAGCATGTTCAGAAAAGCTCCTCAATGGATGTGATAGGATACATCCTGCGGTTTCAATTACATTGAAAGTGCAATTCATAGTTTATTGATACGAATGCGGTTGATTCAGATAAACAAGCTCAATGAGTGTAGCGTAAATAAACCGCAATTTGCTTGTTTAGTGAAGTAAAGAAAATAAAGTGATTTATTTTTCGTGTCAAAGGCCTACAATTACTAGGAAACGACAACGTAGTTAAATATCAAACAATTCACTCAAGAATATTACTTAACACCAACCGTATTTCTAACTTCAATTCCTGTTTAAGAATTTGAACAATTCCTATTTAAGAACAGTAAATCCATTATCGGTGCAACCAAAATTAAGCGTCAAGTACGTAAAACAGTAACCAATTTTACAATGACAATAACAGTGATTCATGTAACAGGTATTTTGAACGGTTTGTCGTGCCGCCAGTGTACCAATAGCAATAAGCTAACTGCAGGCGCGCAGGCGCCGACTACGGTAGTAAACTACACGTGTTTAGAATCATTGTGGAACAGAAAGTCATCTTTGTCTCGTGCTCCCTACATAAGGGAGCTTTTTTAACAATGTGCGTTTTGTTCGTGATGGGTTGGGATTGCGTCTGGCGTTATGAATGTGGCGGACAAGTTGGGTTATTCTGCAAAAACTCACTTTTGATCTCACTCTTGTATATTCTGTATTTTCTTCTGTCAAACTGTTTTACTGTAATACATAAGTCAGATCGATAGTGAATTTTACAGAATGATGGCGTTCACGTTATACTTACCTGAGTCCTTTACCTAATCACTTAAGCACGGGTGATGTATAACAAGTATACCTTTATTCCTTTAAGTACCTTACCTTTTTAAGTAATTTATTATCATTAAATATTCAGTTCAGGGAGTCAATGTTTGCAGATGACCTGTCTATTCGGAGGAGCTTCGTCAAAAGTATAATATTGTTTCTACAATTCTCCTAAATTTTTATCTATAGTTCGTCCTCTACTAAATTATGTAATACGTCAACTTTTATTGTTTGTAACATTAGATATCACAGAAACTGTTTTTTTTTAAACATAGGTTAGTGATTTTTGATGGTCCCTTGTCAATTTTGTTGACATTCTGACCATTTTAGACATGTTAAGTATTTGCGAAGTGGGAGCGATAAACAAAAAAAAATATGAGAGAAAAGTTCAGTCAAATCAATTCGGTCAAACCACATTTAAAAGCTTTTGTATACTTTACGTATACAAGCTTTTATAGGAAGGCTGTAGTGCAGTGCATTCTTTTTTATTTTTCAGTTTCAGGACAGGCTTTGAAATCCTATGTATAAGCGTTTTAATGTAGGTTCTGTTGTAGGTCTTGAACTTAATACTTATATTTTTGTAATATTATATCGGGGAAAGTTGGGTTTCTTAGTAGCAGCCTAGAGTCCGGACTTAAAGAAAGAAAGAAAGAAACCTGTGCCTAACCCTTCGGGGCTTACAGGCGTGATGTTATGTGTTATGCAAGAATAAATATAAATATCAATACGTTTATCAATATTCATTATTATATACTTTAAATGCATTGTGTAAATTAATGTAGGTACACCCACAGACAAAAATCAATGACTGTAAAAGTCCAACGTCCCAATAAAGCTATTTATAGATTATATTATTCACGGCTTTATGAAGACAATATTAAATTTTACTATACACTAAATTATGAGTGACTGGGATTCGACTCGGCGTGTCCCGAGCTTTTATTCTGCATCATGTCAAAAGCCACACGACAATATTTTATTCACGACGGAGCGTATCCATACTTTAATATTTTACTACACATGTAATTTAAATTTCAGCTGAATGTCAGCGTGGTTCATTGTTTTTCATAAACTTTCAATATTTGTTTTGCGAAATTATAAAATATTCACAGCTCTGCATATACATTCTGTTTCATAAATGCATAGATACTCGTATGTAATTAAGTACACCATTGGAATTGAAATAGCAAGATACAGACGAATTGGATTGATTATCTCTTTGAATTTGTTGCATTTAAGTACCCTTACACTGATCAACTGCTGTTGTGTCTGACTGTACTTCCACTGTTTATGTTTACATTGTTAGCTGTGAATAATTGCCGATCGTTTAGAAGGAGCATGAGTAGAAACACACTATGTGTGTCACGCTAAGACAGATCCGTTCCGCAAACTCCGGCGCCAGTTATGATTAAGATCGACCACACGTGTCCACTTCGCCCAATAAAACGGTAGTAAAGCCGACTACACACGGACCACTGATCAAATTATCCTTATTATCCTTAATAAACTCCAATGTGTGTACTTGATGCGTGTAATAAAAACTTCCACGAGAAAATATTTACAGTGATATAAAGTTTGGTACAGACCTGCGCAAGATGGATGGCGCTTCAAGAGCTTCATTTAAAAATAAACATTTTATTCGTTCGTTTTGAGTTCTTAGTAAGATCTCGGTGTAAGGTAACACTTCGTACAGATAAGATTTTATTTATTCTTTTTTATTTGCGCTCTCGAACGGGGAAGCTCTCTTCGCGAATACTAATGCGGGCAGTTATATTTTAGAGTTCAGAGTTTCTGGTAAGGAGCTCCAATCGAAAAATTATTTACAGACTAATTCTTTTATAAGAACGTTCCCACTGTTAGTCGAATGTTGATACTCATTGTAATCTATGTACACACGCCAGCATATCAAGCTATACATTTCTAGTATAAGCTAACTTCTTTTGTACGAAAAGCCTAAACAAAGCGTTGGCAGCTAAAACTGGAAATTTATAGCTTGATATGTCGTCGTGTGTACGTCATCATCTGCCTAGCCTTTTCCCAACTATGTTGGGGTCGTCGTGTGTACGTATCAAATACAAATTACAGGTCAGTATCCTTCGGGAATAATTTGAACAACAAACAATTTCGTCAGTAGCCCGTGACGCTTGACGTTGATGAGCAAAATTAAAATTAATTCTGCGCATCATTACGTTCATTCCAGTATTGTACGGATCGATTAAATAACGTAATGTCAACTTAATAAAGCAGTCGTTCACCTATCGCAGTGAAATGAAAATGTATGGGTGGAGTAGTAGGCAAATGGAGTGCCAATATGGGTCAACAGGATCCAATAAATGTAGGTATTCGCGGACTAAGAAACGCACTGGTTTTGGTACCTAGTGATGCTATAATATCGAGGATGACTGCGATGATAATGATGTTCAGATCGGTAACTTCTAGGGTTTAGTCTTCTACTAATAGGTACTCCTATAGGGCAAGATCTCAAATAATCACCAACGAAAATTAAAGCCAATTGAGCTGTCTTGAAATCTTCAAGGTGAGACGTCGTATCGCACGTTAGCACTCCATTCTTAAGTCTTAACTCGTCCATGTGCTGGCCTGATGCCCGCCATTGATTCGTCCAGCCGTGCGATCATTTCCGTGATCGATGACTTTGTTAAACAACGACCACTTATGCGTTCATCGTGATGAATAACGTTTGACAACCCTGCGCTGAATGATTACATTAACCTCTTTGACAGCGAAGGACTGTGCTAAGCATCGATGGGTGAATGTGGGCTGAATAGAAAACTACCGACACCTTGTATTACAAAATTGATTGAGGCACGTGAATAGATTGAGTAAATTACTAAGTTTATTTAAACTTATTATTGGAATTGCTGAATTGCCAAACGTAGCGTGAGACGTCCCAAGGCTAGATGAACAACCTTCAAAAGACTTCTGGGAAGGACTGGATGCGGAAATCGGTCAAGCGGATGTTGTGGCGCAACTTAGAAGACGTCTATATCCTGCAGTGAACTGATTGGCAGGAATATAAAACAATGCCAAAACATATGGTTATTTTCTGCTGCCTTTACAAACCAGAATGTCGTCACCATACTTAGTAGGGTCAATGAACGCCCAGTGCATGCAATAGGGCTATAGGTATAAAGCATACAGTTCGAATCGGGAACAGCTCGAAAACTCATCAGAGTATCGATATTTGTTAGCATCAATCATCCCTAAAATAAACGCGTGGCAGTCTGAAGCCTGGTTCACACTACAGCTTTATTTACGGCACATTTAGATTTAGAGTGGCGCAGGAAATGTTGAAATTGTTTTTTATTTACTACAGTACGTTTGGTGAGTGTATTGTTTTAAATGCACTCTTTGTTCAAGACTTGAAGGACAAACCTCTCCTCTTATGGTCCTGACTTTATAATGGCGAACGGTCTTTCAGCGAAAGTTAAAAAACCATTGCTCTCCAAATATTTATGGAAGTGAAAAGCTCTCCGATATGTGTTACAAAATAATAAAACCGTGCAGGGGTTTTATTGGTCGTTTTCAATGGTCGTTTCTGATTCAGATAAATTTTCGCAACTGGCCAACGATTTGCATTTACGTATCTATGCGGAAACCATTGGGCAAGATATGATAATCGCTTGCCATCTGACAAGGCAATAAATAAAGAATGAAGATATAGCACCATGTAAATTAACCATCCAATCACTTGCCTTAGGTCTTTTAAGGAACATGATAACTATAAAGTTTCTAGTAAAAGGAAAGTCTTTTCATGGACTCTACGGTAAGAAACTGCTGTATGGAACGAGTGTGCTGTTATCGTATACCAACCCCGGAACTACTTGTATACGCAATTTCTTAGGGACGAGCCATGTTTAACTGTGAATAATAATAATTATATGATCATTATTTATATCCTGAACTCTAAAGTGCATACATTAATTGCATTAAACATACTTAATGCATAATGTTTGATATAAAAATCGATAAATCTCAGGCATGAACTTTCAACGACCTACATTTTATGTAACAGTACCTCTTCAAGATGAATCATCGTTACTCCACTACCTTTTATCGAGCTCATAAGACGTACAGTCAACCACATTCATGGTAACAATATCATATCGCCTTTATGTCGCAGCAGTAAGTGCTGTTTTCGTAGTTCAAGTGTTAACACTGACAAGCGGTTAATCGTACAACGTGTATTGATGTAGTAGCCGATGAACTTTGTACGGCCACTTTATAGTTTGTTCGTATTTACAAATACGTGCTAAGTGGTAATTTTATGAACAGTGTATGACCAATAAGACATACTTTAAATGGTAGTGAGTGTGAGTTAAGCAAAGGAAAAATTCTGTGAATTTGAGTATCTGGCACCGTATTCATTAAAACATCCATATTAGGTAGATATTCAAAGCTTGTAAGTGTTGACATGCTAGCTGATATCTCCATTAAAGTTGTTGTAAGCACCACCGGCGCTATCCAGACAATCTAGTCTACATTACAATTTACATAGAGTTTCCTTCAATCATTCCCATACACAGCGTGGGTTGTTATTAATTGATACTCTCCATTCCCATCAACTAGCCCAACATGAAATACTGGATCAACAGTTTATTCACAACCGCAAGTATCTACTGACAATATATGTTAGCTAAATAATGGAGCAAATAAGCTTGTTCAGCCGGTCGGGATGACAACAAAAGGAGCACTCGATAGTTCATTTTCCGCGTCACTGGCGACCAGCCAAAGCATTGCATTTAATTCTTTCGAGCCCCCTTCCTACGAGTTGGACATAAACTGCCTTTCCTCAGTGTCAGGGACACAGAACGATTTATTAGTAAACAAGAAACGCCACACGATTTCATCCGGGGTGACTCACCGCGGTATAACATATATGCGTGTTATAATGGGGCTATAATGTTGCTTATAGAGCATTGATTATAAAAAATAAATAGTTTTGTATACATTATTATGATGTCTCTTTGAAATAATGTAATTTGTAGTATTTTGTAAGACTTCTAACACCTAATTAATTATTATTGGCTGTTTGAACTATTTTGCACCCAGCAATTTCATCGCCTTTTTCTTTTATAATTAAAGGGGTGTCGACGCGAGGGATGCTTTCACTCACATTTACTTGAAAATTGCAGTAAAAATAGATTACATTCTTGCTTCATCATTTAGCCAGCTAATTTAAGAGTGCTGCATATAACTGACATCTGTCACTGTTTCAACATCTTGTTCAGACATAAAACAACGGCGCTTCTTGACTGAACTGAAATAAGTGAGCATTTGAAATTGAGTGAGTATGGTGCGTGTAAGTACTTGCGAATCGTGACAATAACATCGGTTTTCACTTTCCAGTGACAAGGCTTGGGTTATCCGAAACAAGTTACTTTATTTCTTTGTACTTTCTTTATAATAATTCTGTTGGTAATTATTTCGTTGCTGTTAGAGATTAATGGGATCATTGATGTTGAACTTGAAACCTAATTTAATTATAATAAATAATAGCCAAAAATTAAATTTAAAAAAACTTTTACTTTTAAATAAAGAAATTATTTCATTTTTCGAATAACAAATAACGTTCGATCAGCTGGTTCAAAGGTCAGCTCCCGTGCGTTGACCCCACCCGGCAATCGATTGCGCTTCCCGCCATGGCGTATTGTTGGCATGCCCATTGAATAATATCCATGTACTCGCACGAACATCGGTTATTACGATTCATTAAGAACTCACTCAAGATAATCTTCTCATTCATCGTCTTTTCGCAATACACTTGAAGAAATATTTGTATAGCACTTAACAAGTAACATTTGTATCGAAAATATTATTTATTGTAAGTATGTCGAACACATTTTGCGCCAAATTGTAGGTTTTAATAAAACTATGTAGGAAAATATTTTAACTTAGTCTAGTTAGCAGCCAATTAGATTGAGTTTTGTAAACTGCTTTTGTTAGGTTACATTTAACCCTGGACCAACAAGACGTAACAAGAATATTTGGCTCATATTGAGAAAACTGGAAATCTCATTTCAGAATAAAGACTGAATACTGGCACATGTAGCATTCATTAAGCTTTGGCGCGACTATGAATATTGCGTGCCGTCTGTACGTGATGATGAATATATGTATGTATTTAAATTCATCCTTCTTTATCCTTTCACAAACCATACCCTATAGAAATTAATTAAAAAATATATTTACGACGCAATGAAAGTTAACCTGTTTTACATTTTAAATCACAAGTTTCTACTTTAAGTTAATGGAAATGCTGTGCAACCTGTAGGTAATGCAAATACTTGCTAAACATTATACAAATGCAATTCTTTCGGTACTGTCTGGATACAAATAACAGAAACGCGTAAACTCCGCAGATAAAGGAACCAGCATTCTATCGCTCCGGTAAACGCAGACTATGCTGAGATAATGTACGTAGATAATTAAAAATACCTTCTTTTCTTGCACTATCTTTACAGGAAGTGGGCACGTACGGAATCCGATATCTTGATATATTACTGGGGGGGTCTATGGCGCATTTTTACAACCCCCAGGGGTGTCTATCTATTTATAAGGGCGTGGGGTACCGGCGACCTTTACAAATTCAGCTCTAACCGATATGCTCTACCAACTGCTGTCATAAAAGCGAGTTCAATGAAAGTAAATGAATGACGTGCCGTGAGGGAACACTGTCGTGCTTCTTATACGGAAATACCTCATGGTTCCCTTTAGAATATGCTACCCCCTGCCTTACTACCAAGAAATGCACACACAGTGTACTTATTGGATTCTTATTTCTTCACAAGGATACTAAAACCTGGTACACGACAGAGATTGGTGGTAAACATTTGGACATTAAAGGGATGACGATGACTCAAATTCAAATATGTATGTGCCTGCGGTGAGGGCCTCCAACACAATTGTTAATAAACTTCAACAAGTGTTGTTGTGCCATTTCTTTTGTGACACACATGGGAACCACGAGTTTGTTTATATTACAGTTCTGAAAGCACATCAAAGCTTAGGAACAAAGTGTACTACTAAACTAACAAACATTCCCAAAATATATTAAAATCATTTCTGCTCTATTATATTTATTATTTCTTGGAATCCATTGTTAACAGGCCTAGAATCGGTTGTGATCTAGTTTTGCGTTAGTGCTTCCTGTTGGCTTGGACGGTAGACAGCGGTGTGTTAATCAGTGGTCAGGTACATTATTTCATCGGTAGTTACAGCTATGTGGCACAAGCTTTCGACTTATGTAAACAAACAACTTTTAATGCTCTATGAAGGGAACTGTAAACGTGGGAACTGAATAGCGGAACTACCTATAATAGATGTTTTTATTAGTTAAATAAAATAGTGCTTACATTTTTTAAATGTGTTATGTATTGCTGTATCTACATTCTACATCTAAACTTCTAGTAAAAGAGCAATGCAGCTTGTGAAAGGTTGCTCTAGACAGCGTAGATATATAGTACCTATCGTCCTAACGTCGCGTCGGAACGCTTAATTTAATAATAGTGAGAGAACACTGCCTTAATCATGTCGTTTGATAAACGAATTTGATGATTATATCAAGTTGGACAACTACTTATGTGTCTTCACACGTAATCTTTTGATCGGCTTCTACAATACCCAGAATGAGGATGCAGCTATTCTTAGCAGGAAAACACAGTAAAATACAAACTGAGATAGTCTACAGGGATTTAACTCAGCACTACAGTAAACGTTATTAATGTTATATTGTTGTTAAGCATGTGTTTTAGTGTTTATTACTAGACCAGTAATCTGTTGCTCCCATTCGCCAATACATCAGCTGTGAGACGGGTCACGCCCTCGCGGGCGAGCGGTGAAAGTGGCCACATTTATAGTTCGGCGCATGCACAGGTAGCCCCCCTCGCTGCGTCAGTCTAAACTAAGCCTAAGACTGCAGACGTAGTGCACGGGCGGGCACCGACATTCTCGGGTGACAAATAGACTAATAAAAAGTATTGGGATAAGGAGATTCGGTTATTAGAGTGACTTATGAATATACAGAGTCGGATGAAAGTTAAAAGCTGCTACTTGCATTTAATACACTATCTAATAAAGATAGTGTATTAAATGCACAATCTATCGTCAACACAAGCACATGGAAAGGTAGGTCCTGACTAATTGCTTGTTTGCATAAAAATTTGCATGCTGAAATATTCATTGTTAATCTGCTAATAAAATCGCCATCTCTTGTATACTGTGTCCGCAGCTAGAGATAATATTAGGCCGCGCACGCGCCGGCCGCCCGCGCGCCCTGACTGTCTGCGTGCATTAATACGAGTACATATTTGTATTTAACTGTATTGACTCCGCATAGTTTATGAATCCTGCGTACAGCACGCGTCGATCGACTGAAATATGATCGAGACGGAAGCGAACACATCTTTCGTCATGTGCATCTCAACGTGCATTTAAATTAGAGCTGGGTTAAACTCATTAAAAGTTACTTAAAGGTTTTTAATTAGAACGATGAATTGATTTATCTATTAGGTACTTAATAATGTTTTTTTCCTTTTCAGCATATTGTCTCCCAATTCCTGGTAGTTTCAAGATTAAGTATTGACTTTAACAGTTCAAATCCCTAGAACAACAACCCAACCTAACGTGTAGGTACTAAAACCACGATTAATTACTTAAACACTTTATAGCCAGTGTGTAAATAATAAATTATACGGTCACTTCACACAGGTATTAATAAATTATGCAAAAAGCTCCTTTGCATGTTAACTCTAGTCACGTAGAGGTAGAGCCACATACGACGTTACACAGTGTACAAGCGGAAGCGGTTAATCGATAACAGATATCGAAAGTAACCACGGTTAAAGTAACCACGGTTAAAGCCGCATTCCCACTTGCAAGAAAAGTTTACGTCAAGTGTCTGATAGGAATTGAAAGTTACAAATGCAAGTTTAGCGATGGCAATGATGGACAGTAGGAAGCGAGGGTAAAGGGATTTTCATAAGAACTGATTATGGGCATTATTTCCAGAAGCCTATATAGTTAGCTGCAGTAGGTGATTAATGATTAGATATGATAGATGACAGCGCGGCAGAGTTAATTTTCTGCAAATCATACGGCAAATCGATGTGGCTTATGAGGGACCGGAGGGCATTATTGAAAATCCAAATACCAGCCCTACTAAGTGACCAGTGTTAAAATTGTGTAATACTAACCGATGCACCGAATGTCCTTACTGTAGGTGGTGTTTATAACATCAATAAAGACATTCAAGATTTAAGTGACTCGAAAGTAACCCCCCCCCCCCCCTCTATCGCACTGTTCTCGCTTTTCCGCGCGTCACATTTGTTTGTATATGTTTCCCCTATGTTATGTTCACCAGCAATATAGCTTTCAGACGTAATAAAACTTTACATAAAAATACAAAGCGACACACAGATGGGGTCTCAAATATTAACCATTCCTAATATGAAGAGCATATCCAATAGGTATCCTATTCTTTTCAGGACAGCCGGATTCTTCCCAGACAGCCAAGATAGTCTGTAGTCGTTACCAAACAGCTTTCGAGTATCTAGTCTACATTAGCTTTTCTTAAAATCAATGGCAAACATTTGGGACAGCTGCCAAAGTATTATTGTTTGTGCTAATTAGTTTTGTTTAAATAGTTGTGTGTATGTCTGTAATCTCGAAATTGGTGAGGTATATTTTACAGTCATCATTACTATTTTTGCTTTTATTATAATTAACTAACTCCACCCTACTTATTTATTAGAATTTTTCTAATGAATCTTATCCGTCTAATAACTTCACAATTCATATCATTTGATTTCAGAAGAATCTATTTCTACAACAGTACTTAACTATAAAAAATACAACTACAAGAATCGAACAGCAATGTAATTCAATTGGTTGATGCAGAATGTGACTAAGGGGAGCATTAAAAGTAACAATCTGGTATAAAGCAAGGGAGACACGTAACAAGTCCAAGAAATAAACTTGACCATATAAAAACGACGGGTAACGAGAATGCAGTATGCACTTTTAAGGTTACAAAGTAACTACGACAAGGGTACACTTGGTCACACAGGCGACACGCCTTCAAAACAGTGCACGCCGAAATAATCGTTCTACCAAGGCCTGTCAGTCTGTTTTGCCATACAGTTTGGAACAAGGAGTCGTTAGCTTCTCGGTCAGCTGTACCTAGTTCTAGTGAAACCTGATGAGCGTTGTGACATAAGGAGAATGCGTGAAATGTTACGCTAGCAGAAATACAAGGAAAATATGCAATGCTTGACAATGCTTCATAAAAGCACAGTCAATGTGACACCCGCTGTGGATACTGTTTTATGAGAGCTTATCTAGGAAAATAATATACTAGTCTAAGAAATGTAGAGTCTGCCCCTTTCTTTTATGCTTTTATGGGATTTCTCATACTATTGCACTCCTACTACTGATGTTTGAAGGTTTATATTACTTTTAATCGAGTTTGTGAAATGAAAAATAAAAAATCTGGCCAGAGTTTATTTACACAGAAGATTAGGACGACAAAGCTGATTATGAAGCTCCAGACGTACTAACACTAAACCTTAAACAAACTACACCCATGTGTCCGCATAAAGATAATTATGACAAAATTGCGAGAAGTTTGAAATCCAGAATAAAGTCTGCCTTGTCAACTTGCTTGAACAACCTTATTTTTACAAAGAAAACTGATACCAAAAGTAAGATTACTCATTGAACTTCAAACATAAAATTTTATCTTCATTGTCGGCAATTATTAGCAAAATTAAGACTAACAAATTAAATGCGCTGATTCTAAGAAACCGAACAATTGTTATTACATCCAACTAAATTTTGAGTCGCACGCGAATGAGTAATTCACATTAAAAGCAAAAAAGCTCTTACCCAAGAAATATAAATGTATAAACTAAGGAAATATTGAACGTTGTCTAATTTAAGATTTTTCATTCCATTAAGGCATTTAACTATTTAGGAGATACTAAAGAAAATATAGGTCAACGACGTCATAGATATAAAGTTTAAAGAATAGGCTAAAAATACGATACTGAAACACATTTGGAATAACAATGGGAAAGCGGTATAGAGCTAAATTACTAACACAATAACATTTGCATATGCGTTGATGCTTATTAGAATGCTGTAGAGTTTAAAATTGTTCGGGGAGTTGAAAATTTGGACGGATGCAGTGTGACTCACCGGAACATTGCGCTGAATAGTGTCCGGACTCACCTGGGAGTCGGCAGCGAACAAGCAATGAATACTAATTGACGAATCTGTGAATAGTTGGTGCCACGGTGCTCAAACATACCCTCAATTAATTGTTACAATTTACATTGTTAATTTTTCGAACAGCGACTCGTTCTGAATTGAAATTAGGATACATAATACATTTTTGCATGCTACGGTGTGTTATCGTTCAACAGATCTTGATTTATGCCAGTTTAGTTAAGCGGCTGTACTTCCTTATCATAAGAATCTTCATTAGCACTCTTTATTTATTCACTGTCGACAGTGGATAAATAAATACCTCATCGTCAAGCCATCATCGTCACCTGTTCTTTCTTAGCACAATATTTTAGAGTTGTTTTTCTGTTGATTCTGTTATCAACTCTTTTGGCAGCTTTTGATTCGGATAAGGTCCTTGCTCCACGTCTTTCACTATTCAGGCACAATTGGATAAAACACCTTGGCTAGAGCTATCTTGGGGTCGAGATGTCTATTTTTCAACTTGACGGTCGAGAGCTAGACCTTTCTACTAGACTACTTTACCCTTTCCGACCTTTCTTCTTAGAGTCTATTTACTTACTTCGTGTTTTATTACTATTTATGTCTAGGTAACATAGACTCTAAAGCCACTTGATTGATAACTAACCACAAAAAAAATCAATTTTGGTAAACTAATCAAGGGAAACGCAATTAGCTACTCAAATTCATTAGAATTGATCAAAAACTCAGCTGCTATCAGCATCGTATGAATAACCCAATTAACATTGATTCACATGTAAATAGTGCAGGCCTATTCAGCAGCTGAACAACTGAAATGTATCCGTCCCTGTCTAACTGGTTTGTATGAGTATTATTTTTGTATGTCCGTCCTCTTTGCGGCTAAATTTATCTCCGAGATGCGGTTTCCGGTCAGCACATGCCATTCGGCAGGCTCGCTGAGTTGCATTGCACTCGATTTGAATGAGTTTGTGAAAGTCATGCACTTCCTGAACTTTAACGTTTCGCTTTGTCGCGATATTTAAGTAGATACCTATATTTTTATTAAAATAATGTTTATTTAGGTATAAGAAAGACAATAAATTCTTCATTTTTGTTGTACTTATATTGTTGGTACATGCATTATTAAGTTCACATCATGGAGCAATGTATTTTATGTCCGGAAGCAAATGTTTTACCAGATAACAAAGGAACGAAGATTATGTTTTTTCTACAACATCGCGCGGCACAGTTTTGTTTACTGCAGCTTGCAGCAGATAATGACTGGAGTCTTATGTCATCGTTATCAATTTTCGGCCTTCTTATCAGTGAGTCTTAGATATCTCTGCGGGCGTTTAACGAGAGACTTTGAAGATATTGAGAATTTTAGAATACATTTTTTATATCAATTTTATATTATGTGTTTTTGTTTATATTCTTGGCTGTTGAGCTTTGCCCGACGTTAGCATGTTTTTTAACAACGAAAATAATTTTAATTATTCAGAAATGCATTAGAAATGATTGGATTAAAGTGTTAGCTCAAGTCATCGTACACTAAAGAACATTTTACATTCCACATGGGGCCAATAACTTACCAGCAGACATAATGTGTAACAAGTACAATTCGCGGAAAAATACTCATTATCGTCGTCTGTAATCTACAGCAGTTGACTTACTTATACCTACTACCATAATTTTCATGCAAAAGAAATTCAATATACCTACACAGTGGTACCTGACTATAATATTTTAATTTTCCACGGACATTGGTGACATAAGTACTCGTATTTTAAGTTTTCTTAAAGAAGTAGTGGCTGAACTGTGGTTTTTTTTTTCACAAAAAAAGGTATTGCTTGCTATTGGCTAGCTTGCTTGACTTTTTGGTATCTAAAGGCTAATTAGGACCTTGGCTGTGAAGGTGTAGCCAAGATTTGCCTACCAGTTCCTTAGAAAAAGAACAAAGGCTCCGTTCAAATGAGTAGGTTGCACCTAAGTATGAAACTAATGGCGCCTACTAACAAACACATTTATTAACTCAACATTCAGGGCTCATTTAAATTGTAACATATTTAATATCTAGGTTATCAGCGCTTCCTGGAAATCTAGGTTTAACCGAACATGGCGTGAAAGATGACCAGTGATCGGTGCATCGGGCCCAAGTATGCTAATTTTGACACGAATCTAAAAGCTTGATTAGTATATTAATTACTTTGATGGAGCTGACAGGATGATTATCAAAGGTGCACCTCAACCATTAGGCAAGGGTTCGTTCTAAAATGCAAATTCTAATTGGCGACACATTCATGCGGGTAGATTAACAATAAAGTTATATGACGCGCGGCTAGGATTTTGATTATATTTTCGCCAATTCTCCTGATTCTCCACACATTTAGTGTGGAGAATCAGGAGAATTGGCTTACAGTAGGTCCAAAATGTAAGTTTATTTTATGTGCTTTTAAATTTTTTAAGAGGATCTCACTTTCTGTTCTTAGGCAGAAGACGTGTGATGTTTTCAAATCAATCATCTTAATTTTTATTCACATCTAGTATTATTTTATAAATGTTAAATACTACATTACAATTTTTCGAGCGAGATTTTGTTAAAATGATGTGTCGAATAGGATGCTATAGATAGCGTTATGAATATTTGGGTCAATAACGATGGTCTCCAGCGCAGTTTCAATTTAATTATGACTCACGTTAATTTTCACTTGTATTGTTCACGAAAAATTTTAGAGTAACATACTAAATCCCATCAAATGATAAAGGCAACTGAACTAATCTGGAGTTAATTTAGGATTCTGTTTATTTTCGTTGTCAAATTGTTATTATTACTATGACATTAACTGTGACTTATCTTATCGGAAATAGAAACTGATATGCTATTTTGAGTGGGTTCCTCAAGCCCGGCTAGCTCAGTCGGTAGAGCATGAGACTCTTAATCTCAGGGTCGTGGGTTCGAGCCCCACGTTGGGCGCAAACTCTTTTTGTTAAAGTACCTATTCCTTTTTTCATTACATTGGAAACAGAAATTCCAAAAGTTGTTAATCAACTGTTTTACTCGTACTTCAGATTGTCTGTTGTTTTACAATAATCCAGGACCACATATTTCATAATTTTATCGAGATCGTTGTAACTCAAGAGATGTGTGAATTTGCGTCCATTTATCACTTAGATCAATGTTAGCGCCGCATGTTACAGTCAGATGTGACCTCATTTCGGCTAAAGAGAATTATACACATATCATACAATGTCGGTCATATAAGTACATACGTCAGTTGGGTACACCTATAGGTATAATAAGACTATTTTAGTATTACGCGAACCACGAAAAGCGATAACCTAGTTTTACGGCAAAGGTCAATTTGGACGAGTCTGAGCCTAAACGACTGTTTAAAAGAGTTTAAAAGCCTACTATTTAAAGTCTTGCACCGGCCAAGGAGTTAATAATTAGCGTAAACGGTAGATACTTGAAGATACAATAAGCCTTGCCTTGCTTGATTTTCCGTTTGTATCAAGGAAAATTAATGGAATACGCACTTTAGATTGTGTTAATTATTTACGTCGGTATTATACATAGATATATCGTATTTCAGTAAAGGTAAGGCAACCATTGGAAAATAAAATATCACACCTACTTAGTTTCAATTGGTATGAATTCGGTAACGGGGTTTTACTAAGACTGGAAGGAAATATTGAACTCTTACGGATTTAGACTAAAAATTGAAAACTGAACTGAAAACAATGCTCCATTTTCCTTATTTCGAAGTTACATAAAAACAACAACAATGTTTCTGCACCAAAATATCTATGAATAATATAAGCCACTATAGCCAAGTGTAGACAGCCGAGCTAAGTGGTCCGCCGTAAGGAAAGGCGGTAGACAATGCATATCCCGTGCAGTTTGCAAGGTATTTACTAGCTCTACACCAGCCGGGCCCAGACACCTTTTGTTTCATAGTACGTCACCCACACACAGCCGCGGTATCTCACTGCATAAAATGAATCTGTTCAGGAAAGTGCCAGACTTTCGAGACTCGAGAACTGGAGACCAATGTGAAGAATAAAGACGATGCTTGCATTCTATATTGTTTTTTGCTTTCACGTTCTATCCAAAATTCATGAATTAACCTTTTCCGAGTGTGCTTTTACAATACAGACCTAATCAGTGTCTCATTGTGATTTGGCTTGGTATTGGCCAATATAGGGAAAGGGGAAACGGTCAAAAATTTTACCGGGACTCTGGCTCACGGGTTAGAAAATCAAGGTTATTAATGCAAAAACTATACACTTTCATTAGGACTAGTCAATAATCGGGCCTACTGAATACCTACTCTATGTCAACGATATGTGCAATACCATAGTGATGGCTCTGTATACCAGTTTGCCGATAATACCTGCATCGTGATAGCTGATAAAGATACTGAAGAGGCCGCACGTGTTCTTCATATTAACTTTGACTTATTATGTAAGTGGTCGTACGATGTTGGTCTCGTCATAAATGCAGACAAAACCAAAGCCATGCACATACATTCTCCACATAATCAAGCCACTTACACACCATCCGTCAAGGCGCATAACCATTCATGCCTACACGCAGTATGTACCAATAGTTGTGGCTGTGAAACATTAGAGTTCGTCAAGGAACATAAATACATTGGTCTCATAATCAACTACAAATTTAATTGGGTACCACTCATTAACTATACAGGGTGATTTTTTAAAGACCAGCCAAATTTAAGGATGTGGTACAGACCATCAAACTGAACAACTTTCTCCATGGGACAAACAGCGTAATCGTAAATATTATATAATAAGTAAAGACTTAAAATTTCGTGTTAGTTTAACTTTTTTATATTATGTGGAAAATGTTGTTGGTTATACATTTATACTCCCATTTTAGTTTTAAGTTCTATACCATAACATTGTAATGTGTAACCGTTTATTTTCCCAAATAAAATAAAATAAAATAAAAATATTCTTTGAATGTAAAACTAACAAACTTAGCGTCTAAATTTTTTTTTTTGTAGTACCTATATTAGATATATTTTTCCGAACTCACTAGCCATCAAAGGCTTCTGTGGTTTTTAGCATTTAATCATTTAAACTCTGCGAAAATTAATTTAAAAAAATTTTTTTTAACTAGAGCTTAGAGCTTATACAGTTAGCTTTCCTTATAAAAACTGAATTTCATTCCGTTTGATGATTGTGATCTACTTACATGCTGTATGTTTTAGTATATATCTTTTCTTTTCTGTAGTCTGATTATATATGTAGGTTATTTGATCCTCTGCTATTACAATATAATACTTATTCATCAATATTCAATACTGCAACTGCACCTGTTACAATTAATTATGAATAATAATAATTAATAATTGTCCTGGACGGAATTCTTAAAATATTTATGACAATATAGGTAATTTCATTTCTACTTTATGCGACAATTTAATGACAACGGCAGTTTTGTTTACCTTAATGTTTTCCCCATATTACAACTAATTACCGCGGTTTTGCCCTCTACAAAATAAAAATATATTTAAATATAACTACACCATGGTTTAGTTGAGTAATTACTTAAAGCAAAATATGGCTATGCGGTGAAACCAAAGTTTGAACAAGGAAAATCATTGGATCCCTACTTGTTGCCCAGTGTATTTTGACATATCATGGCGGTGCTTCTTGCAGAGATTAATGTCAAAAATATGTCAAATTTGAATTTCGTTCCGTTAATCACCGCCGACCAAGTTATACTGGCCACTCAGCAGATTCCGACTACAATACCTGCTCTTCCTACGCCGATAATAAATTCGACGAAGAAAAGTAAACGTGTTCGTGATTGCTCCTTTACTGCACCGGATCTGTGTTGGTGTCAACAAATGTTACGTAATGTTCTAGCAATTTTGAATTATGGTACCTAATGTTGTAATCTAATAATATTTTACTGTTGACGACGCGAAAACGAACAGAGTGACAAACAATATAGGAGAGGAACAGCGGAGGCCGAGAAGCATACCAGATCTGCGGTTCTAACTTGTCGACGGGCATACAATCAGAATGTAAGGAGACAAGTGGTGCCAGATGGAACTTTTCAAATCATATTGGTTTTTGTCTGATGCTTCCAGTTTTACTACAACACACCGTCCTCTGATTTACGCCAGTCCAGTATTTATTGGAACAGGCTTTATGTCCAGCAAAGGTCTGCGATATGCTGACTTGATTAATTAATGTTGAATTGTTGATACTTAATAAAGCATTACAATTGCTGTGGCCATAATAATATTACATCGAGTTTAATTTGCTTCCCATCTATCTTATTCGTTTGAGGATGAAATAATTGTAAAAAGTCCCGGCAGCTAGGTAAAACTTATGACATAATAACAACTAGATACATACATAATAACAAGAAATGGAAATTTCCATAGCATTGCGTACTGCACCAGTTTTCCTGCACTACACGACATAAATTAACTTGTTTACTAACACTAAGTAAGTACTAAGGGTAAGTAGACGTAAGGGTTACACTATCACTATCATGGAATATCACGAATGGAGTGCTCAGAAACAAACATATTTCTCACGATTTCCATCTACCTAATACAGGTATGAGAAGTGGAGATAATGAAACGTCTGTAAAAGTTTCTATTACCGTCTTAAATCAATCGCCCTCATGTTATCCCTCCGTTTACTTACTTCTCTGTGCTCGCAATGGACCAGTTATCACTTACATAACTAAGTTTAACACAAACACAGCCTATATGCGCTTGCGCAGGAAGCCGTTAACATCGCGGTCACGCCGTGTTTAAACTGTAATTAAATCGGGTTCAAATCTGATTCAACTCATCCCGTTCGACCTAACTAATTTATCTCGTTGTAGTGTGTTGTGTTGTATCTCGTTGTTGTGTGTTGAGGAAAATGTTGTACCGTAATTGGAAGAATAGGCACATGATAAAAATAAACAATAAGTCGAATAGAAAATCCGTGTCTCCCACAGGACTAGCTGTCGCGTGGCCCCAGTAAAATTAGTCGAAATTTTCACTATTTGTAACGGTCCACGAAATAAATGAGCGGGATGTCTTCCCGAGTCGTGGAGGACTACAGGCATGCCTCCCACTCGTCACTTAGCCCATTAATCTCCTCCCAAACGGTCCGTCCGTCTGTCACTGCCAGTAATCTAATACGACACGCCAGCTTTTTGTCCCCATATTACTTGCACTCAGTAGAAATACGCCTTAAAATGGTCGTTAATCCGTCAGTGGATAACGGTCCCTTCTAAGGGAGAATCAAACATTCTCCGGGTCAAAGGGAGACCTTCATTGCGAACATTACTGAGACATCCCATATACCTAGACTTACATAACATCACGATTGTAATCGTGATCCGACTAACTACACGCCAATAATAAAAGTAATAGTAGGTGTGTAGCTACCTGCAGAGCCCATATTCCATATATTATAAGTACTATAATGGAATCGTCATCATGTTAGATATATGGGTATAACAGTAAAGAACTACTCATTTTTATGTTATAGAATGTAGAATAACCGTTCAGCCGTAGAGATTAAAATTGTCCATGTAGACAAAGCACATTATAAAAGGACAGTACCAACTGCTTTTGTTTTGTATGAAAAGATCTCACTCAAATTTGTGCAAGTACTCAAAAATGGCTATGTATAGAGAGACATTGTCTGGTAAATCAGACAGATTCAGATAACACAGACAATGCCGGTATAATAAGCCGCACGTTTCCGGAGCGCTTGGGACAGGATTGAAGTTTACAAGTCCTCAGGATACACGTATCTTACTCCTTAGTATGCATGAGCTAGAATCGGCCACATCTTCCTACTTATTACAATTTATAAATCATAGGACCCATTGTCGTTATTTGTATCTCGGCAAATTGTTCACTGACTGTGAATCATGATAATTTATATTCATGGTAATGTTTAAAAACTTACCGCAGACTTCTCGTGTGCACTACGCGTGGGCCGGGACCTGCTCGTAGCGGGCGCCGCGGTACTCGTCGCCAGCACGGTCAGGAACAACCCCACGACGGCTATGGCGCGCACGTGAACGCGGACGCCCATTGTCCTCCCGATCGCTCCCATCCACTCCTGTGCATCCCGACTATATTTAAATTTCAAATTAGCGGCCCGCCTTGAACCGCCGCATTCGTCAACCTCAACCCTCTTTCTGGTAATCGATTCTTTTCCGTATACGTCTTCTTTGTTATGCAATACGCATCGTTCGGAGGCTCTGTGGCAGGGACAATCTGAGGCAGAGCATCGTCTTTCAGACACATGTTGGCATTCAATTTTTTCTTTATTAAGTATCCTACATCTATCTAAGTCAGTCAATTTATGTACTTCTTCTAAATTATCATTGGAATGATTGTCGTGTGCCACTCTGTCGATGTTTGTTACTTCACATGAAGTTTGCGAGTTAGTGTTCATCTTGCTTGGTGCAGTAACATTAGCGAGGTCATCCATGTTGGATGAGGTCGGTTTTGCGGCGAGATTGAGTTTTGAACTTCTGTGAGAGTGATGAGTTGGGGAATCTGACATTGTGGTACTGCAGCGGGTATTCACATGGGTCAGCTAACCATATTATTATAAGAGGATCAGCAGTGTCGGTAGTTTTCTCATCAACAATGTAGTAGCAGGGAGTTCTTTTTCGACATAGCTTGCAGTTGCCGTGGGATGCTGTGTTATCTCGCTATGGGGCGATATGCTTTGTTTGTTTTGTACTTATAATATTCTTGTGGGCACAAGATATCGAAGCGATTTCTGAAACAAAAGAAACATATTTGTTAATTTTCATTATTTTTTTACATTAGTAATGTTGTTGACATTATAAATTAATTAGATTACATAGCATCGTACTTAGTTAATAAATAAACGCAGGTAGGACTATATGAGATCATGAACTCGTAATTCTCAAGAGTAGCATTGAAAACAGGAAATCCAGATAAGGGAAGCTCTCACAGAGTGACTTAATATCGACTGATACTGCTGCTCGGTACATTGTGTGTTGATAATACATAGAAGAGAAAGTAAGTACTTCATTATATTTTTGAGATAACACCTGCCTGCGCCCTTAGCATAAATCTTCATTTATAATTATGCCTATAACAAATGATATTTTTTGTGTATACTTTATATGAATAAACGGATCGTAGAAAATGCTTACAAACTGGTTTGAAATTATTCAAACCAGTACGAGAATAGGCTAATGAGAGAGAAAAAATATTTTACCTATCTACGCACTTAAGAATAGCTTAGTTTTTGCCAAAAAATAGCAATTAAATTGTGGTAATTAATGACCAATAGTTACCACGCCAATTGAATGGAAACCTAAAATGTAAATAGGTATTAGGTATACATATAGGTAGATGTATAGGTAGGTAGGACTTAGAGCGCAGGAAAATAAGTAAATTACTCGAAATGGTAATGAATTAATTTTCCTTTACTGTGAGTGAATCCTGTTTGCATACTATATAAGTATGTGTGTTCATTGCGTGTTTCCCAATGAATAACTTGCGGAAAACTGCTTATTCGGGACTATCACCTACATAAGTGCGAAAAACCTTACTTCAGTCTACTTAAAAACTATACTGAAATTAGAAAATTGATATCGGCACCACTACCTTTAAGCATAATTATAGGTCACCATTAATGAAATCGTTTCCTAAAATGAAAGCAGTGGTTAATTTTGTAGGGGAGTAGGAAGGAGACCTAAATTATTTCTAATTTAGGTTTTGTAATCAAACTTTGTGATATTTTATGCGTAAGATAACCGCTTCTTTGATGCACTGGATTCGGGGGAGCGTCAACGGAATCCTAAGGAACTGCGAGAGGCCCGAGTCTGCACTGCTGGGGAGATTCATCCAGTTTCATGTGACGAGTGACACTATGATTTTTTGACACGATTTTTGACATGCTTTTTCGACATGAGTGATTTTATGATTTGAATTTTATGAATGATGACTTGCTTGTATACGTAAATTGTACTGAATACCGAGGAGTACAAGCAGCCACAGTTTATGGCATTTTTGGATTACAAGAAAGCCTTCGAATCCATCGAAATATGGACAGTTCTGGCCTCTCTGCAACGATATCAAATTGACTGGCGCCACATCAGTGTTGAAATCGAGAGACGACCTTAAGAAGGTGGCTGGGACAGACTGGACGCGGAAGGCGGAGAACAGGGCGTTGTGGTGCGGCGTGGGAGTGCCTTATGTCTAGCAGTAGACTGCAATAGGCTGAGTTAATTTCATTCAAACTTTGTTAGTTGTACGTAATCATTGAAGTTGGTGTTGCAATTACCCATTAGTTTGAACTTATAACTGCTGCCAAAGATGTATACGAATCTTCCATATGTTTTTAAATCTATGTCAAAAATGATTGTCCTTCCTATTGAAAATATTAACATTAGTCCACTTTTGTAGATCTTATTGCGATTTTGATGTAGGTTTCTACCAAGGTACTGTAGTACGGTTTTTGTTTTTGACGTTCAAGAATACAGAATTAACTAAATTCTTCTGACCAATATCAATTAGGTCTAATATACCTAGTTTTACGTATCAAATTTAAGTTTGCTGAAAAAGTAGTGAGTCTGACCTAATTTCGTTTTCGGTGTTCGGAAATATTTGGCGAATTGTTCATTTTAGTTTTTGAGAACATTACAAAGTTTTTTGTTATTTAAGTATAAATGCAAATATAATGATTAAAATTAAAAGATTGACAATGCATTTCTTTTACTTTTACCAAAGAAAATCCATATCGAAAACAAAAAAAGAATTTTTTGGCTTTCGGCCTAAAATAAAAATCATGCCAAGTTTCGTGTTCGTTTTCGGTCGGACTCTAACAACTACGTATTTCAAAAACTAAATACGCATGTTTTCAGATACGAGCAATTTTTTAAAATTTTGTTCGTCTTGAGCAAACCTACCTAAATGATGTTCTGAATGATTATTCAATTTAATTTGTTGTCAATAATTGGAACAGCCGATTTACGATTAGATCGTTACCCGAAAGTAAGTCACATTTTATCTTGGTTGCATTAAAGATCCCTTGTAGTTAAACTAATCACAACACTATTACGACATCGGCGCCATTTTGTTAAATGCACCTCATCTGTCATGACCTGTCATATCACATGTCATCGTCGTTACTAAAAGTTATGGCAGCGTTAACGCATTATTATTTGCAATAGAATTACGGCATATATCAGCCTATCGATTCTGTAAAAATCTCACCGTGATTAGTTAGGTGAAGTGAGCTTAGAGTGAGCTGTCAATAGTGCCAATCCCTAGTATTAGTTGGAATGACAGCTCATTCCACGTTCACTTCACCAAATTTTTCACGGTGAGATGGTTACAGAATCGCACTGCATTAGTTGGTGTACGTAATGTCTTAGTTAAAATAACTATTAATATTTGCCTAAAATATTTACTTGAATGTCAGTTGTAGTGATGGATCAATTTGCGATGAACCAATGGTAAAGTAAGTAAGTAGGTAAAGTATCAATGAAACTATTTATAAATCTTTCTTCTGGGTAAAATATTAGAAATACTCGACACCTTTAAGGCTATTCGGGTCATTAACCCGATTTTTTTGCTTTGTATTTAGTATGGCCATTTCATTATTGTGTTACTAATTTGACTGACTAAATACCTACAGATGCAATTACAGATTAGGTTAGGATTTTAAATCTTTTGGAAGAACCAAGAAGAACATTCAACTGATACCAAACAACAAAATAATAATAAAATAATCCATCAATGGTGAATTCGAATGAACAATGGTTTAGACAAACCTTAACGACATGTAAATTGTTAAATGTTATGATAACGGTTGAAACACTTAGGTAGCGGTTTACTGTACATTTGACAAAAAAATTTAAAAGCTATCAACTTAAGTTTTGAATGATACGTACGAAGCTTAGTTAGTCGTTGGCACAAGTAACGTGCAAGGGCTCCTAAGTGGAGACTATTTATAAACGAACTCAAGTCTAATTGGAGCCGCCACATGACCGAGAGTGATCTACAAATAAATCATAACACAACACAGTAACTAAATCAGTACTACTAGATCTCAGTACACAAATAGAAAAAAGTTTTTGTAAGCACAATGCTTTGTTGTTGTCAAAAATTACACTATTGACAGCCAAGATTTTGTCAACAACAAAATAAAAACAAATGAAAAAATAATTAAGCACACAACTTCAGTGATAAAAAGCTCAAACAACACTTACATTTCCTTAATCCGCTCTACATTTACATACAGCAAAGAAAATCATGAAAACAAAACAACGCTTGCTTAACACTCGGCCTTCCTTTCCCTTTCTACTTAACCGAGAGGGACAGCAAATAAGCTTACACAGCTGACACAAGCACTAATAACTTTGTAGAATTCACACTCAGACTTTACATCCAATGAACTTGTACTCAAAAATGATGAAGCTCTAAGGAGTTGCCAAAAATCGATAAATGGAACATGAAAATAGACACTATTATTAATTCATACGTACAAACTGTATAGTACTTAATTGAACTAACGCACTGTTTCCATTGAAATTTAAATTTAGTACGAGTTTATCGTAAATGAAAAAAAAAAACAGTGTCCATGAGCGCAACGCTCGTCTCGCGTCTACCGCCGCGACCACGCGCGAACTGACTACAAAACTTTTAGATTGGTCGGGGATCGCAACGGCGCGCGGCAACTCCGTCAGGGTTGTCAGTCTCTTCTTTTTAAAATCTGTCATCAAATATTTCCGATTTTAATTTCGAGCCCAAAATACGCGAAGATATGAAAAAAAATGGGGGTGAATCGATTCAGTGGATTGGTCCCCAGGTTTTGTTTTCTACATGTTATGGCCGAAGCCCTTGCGAAAATGAAACGTCTCAGCCGTTTTCTAACCTGATATTATGTAACTATTTTGTAAGGGTTACCACTTCATTATTGTCTTTAATTAAGCGAAATAGGTACAAACAATGAAAAAGAGTTATTTATTTTGTACCAATCAAAAAGTGAATTATCTAAAAACCTTTAATAATATATTTTATAGGTTATTTTTACTTTTACTGTCGATATTGTGGTCTAAAGTTAATTAATATATATATAATATGTATAAATTAATTTGACAGGTGTAATGTCAAATTTCCTGTACTAAAAAACGCAAACACAAAAGACTTAAATGTCAATATGTGAATTAAAAAACGAACTTTAGTAGTCGATATTGTACTTTTTTGTTTTAGTCAGAGTCATTTCATTTGTGCAAATATCATGGATAACATAGTAGGTTGGCAACCCTTGTTAGGCTGGGCCTACAGTCGGCATTTGTTGCGTTGTCCCTTTCCTTTCGCATGCAAGAGATGAGATCCAACGACATAAACGCAGCCGTTTATACATGACATTGACAATTAATAAATAAATAAAAATGACATGATTAAGTGTGATCTGTCACCTGCTCTTTAGAATTTTGATAGTGATGTATTACATTACTCGGCAACACGGACAACACAATATTTTATGGTGCTTAAAATTAAAATTTTAAAAATAATTAGCCATCAGCTTACAAGAAACTATCCCGTGAAAATGGTGAATATTATGCTTAGCAAATACCGAAGGACGACTATTAGAATAATATTTTTGTTGCGGAACACCGAACCCCAATTCTGATTTTTTTTTTGTTTTGTGCCAGTACGCAGCTTCTGTAGGGTCTTAGTGCGCGAGCTTAGGGGAACATAATAGTCTGCAGCTCAATGCATTCAATTAACACAGAAAAAAAACAAAAGCCTCACTTGTGAACTGTGATGTTCTTGTCCAAAATTACCAAGCAATATTTACTTTTAATTAAATAAACAAAGTTTTTACTGCGTTTGGTAGCGAAAAGGTGAGACAAAAATTGCGGGTCAAATCTGGCTTGTTTTACCGAAACGAGCTAGCTATAAAGTTCCCTGCATCGTCTAGACACACGCAGTACCCGTTGTAACTAGGTAAGCTCCAGACGCGACTAGTTTTGGAATATAACATCTGGTCTAGACATGAGACGGTTGCTTATTGACTACTAACACAATAATGTAAACAATCGCCTTTTTTGCGTGTCCAAAATAGATCGTAACCTATTTTTCTGACCAATGAAATTACTCATTGAATCATTAAAGTAAAAAGTAGGGCCACATTTTTATGGATCATTCCAGGCTTTATTCTCATCTTAATGGAGGTATAAAGTTTAGAAATGAGACGGTAAAGCGACCATATTCAAGTCTGAATTCTATAGATGAACTGCACTGAAACATTAGGTACGTTTATGAAACTAAGCTACGAATTTGGCAGGACAGACAGGTCTACAATGTCACCAAGATGAGACTAGTTCAGACACTGGTTTTCTCGATATTCCTTTATGGCTCAGAGTCGTGGACGATTCGGGCAATAGAACAGAAAAAGATGGAAGGTTTTCAGATGTGGTGATGGCGAAAAATGCTCAGCATATCATGGACTGCCAAGAGAACGAACAAATCTATCCTCGAACCACTACGCTTAAGAGATAGACTATCCACGATCTGTTAGCAAAGGATTCTCGGTTACTTTGGTCATATTGCCCGTCGGGAACTAGATAATCGTAATTGAAAAGTGATGAGCAAGGTGGAAGGGAAAAGACCTCGCGGCCAGGTGACCGGCCGCGACGTCTTTTCCCTTCCAGCTTGCTCCGCTGGTCACACCAAATAACAGCCCTCACTAGACTCTCTGTTACAAGCGCCCTGAGAGACGCTGAAAACTAAACGAAGTGGAGGTTTTCAGGGACACGACCTTCAGTAATGAACTGCGTGAACAAGAGAAGAGATTAAGCTAAAAGCTTAAGTAAGAGACAAATTCTTCCGTTTTAGTCATAGGCAGAGGGAAAGTGTTACAACTCCTTTGTCTTCGAAAGGAAATGCTATGACCTAATATTCCTTTTAATCAGAAATAAGTTGTGCGCAATTTATAAACGACATAATAATATATATTACTCACAACTATAATCTCATTTCCTTTCATAATCATGATACCTGAGCAATGACGATGCGACTACGGTCATCGAAGATAGTGTAATACAGACATTATGAAGATTTATTTTGGCTAATATATTATTAGTAACAACTGGAATTGATACTCGATAGTAACAAAATGTCAACAAAACATTCAGTGCGTATGAATCAGCTGCTAAATAAAAAAAAGGATTTTCCTAGACTACAGACCGTCTACATCCGTGTAACCGATCGTTTTCATTAGTTGTTTTTCGTGCTCTTTGAGGTTTGAAATGCATTTCATTTATCTTCTAGGCTTTATTACCGGCAGCGTCATTTTTGTGCCTTGTGGTTGGCTGAAAACACAGCTGAAAATCTGTAAGAAACACTATAAAAATCAAAGAAAAATTATGCTTCCTTAAAATTAAAGGGCTGACTTTTTCGTGGTTACGGAAACACAAGTCAGCTGCCAAGTGGTATTTTTGAAGACCTAAATATGTAAATGGTTAAAGAAGTATTTTTTAAGACCTAAAAAATATAATAAATATGAGGTTGGCTGAAAACCTCCAAAAAATTACAGGTATACCATTAAATTTAAGAAAAAAAAATCTTTTTCGTCTAAATGGAAGCTTATTATTTTTCACCAATACAAGCCAGTTATCGAGTGGTATTATTAAAGACCTAAATAAGTAACTGATTTAAGAAGATTTTTTAATACCGAAGTTAAAACGCGTGGCTGAAGTGGGTGAAAACAATTACTGAAGCCATTAATGACGGATGTTGAAAAGTTTTTGCAGGTTTTGTTCTAAGTGCTTAGTCATAATTTTTAGTTTCCAAATTGGCTGAATGCACCAACAAAAAATGCCTCAGCGATCGCTTCTTGACCCCCGCGTGATCTCCTACCATGCAATCTGGCACGACATTCAAAGAATTGCACAATCTCAAACAAAAATTCTGGAGTTGGAAATGCATATTACAGTAGTACAAATAAATAAGGCAACGATTCAAAGTAAATTATAATTAATTATGGAGGTATAAAGTTCAGTAAAGACAATTGGAATAACGTTCAATCATAACATAACGTCTGGATGTCCACTCGCAAACAGGAAAAACCGACAGTTATAGGAAACGGGCAAGTTCACGGTAATGTACTATAATGCGGTAGTTTAGCATACCCACTGTGTTTGGACAGACAGGTAGACGGCCACACGACAATTGACAATGTTTCATCACATATAAGGACTCATTCTAAAATCGGATGTTAATAAAGGACCTTACGCCTGCACATTGTAAGGTATATGAGTATTTCTCACGTTTCAATAGAATTGCGATGTCACATTGTCGGAAAACGATTTTCTTAGCTGGTTTATGAATCTAACAGTCGATTAAAATACTTAAATGGATTAATAAAGGAGTGGCTTGAAGTCTCCGCCGGATCGAATGTGACTTTAGATGATCCACCACCGATGTGGTCGGCATGTCCTATAAAATTTCTAAGCTAGCAAAAGGCCGGTCATATGAAACAACCACCAAAACAAGAATGAGGGCAATTGAAGAGCTCTTTATTTACGGCAATGGACTGCTACAGGCTGCTGATGATAATACACACCCCAGAACACGGATAATTTTTTTAATCGTCGTGAATTCAAATTTGGAACAATGATGACATCAAAATAATGGCCGGTATTTCGGCTTCAAAACTGCATAAGAACTTTTTCTTTGAATCATCATTATTTTGATGTTTCAGGCCTTTATAACCTACATACATGGTAATTTTATGCATGGCTCGATTTAGAAGATCAGGAGTGTAATTACAGAACAAAAGTTTTTTTGTATTTAAATTACCACCCAGACACAACTTACAGCACAGAGTGTGACGATTATGTCAAAGGAAATGATCGTCAAAAAGTACTAGATTATATCGACAACACGTGCTTTGCGTATGCAGTAGATAGACCGTTTTGTTCATGCGCACTGCAACGATAAAAAAGGCAGCATTGTTTCCTTACTCTTTTTTATAAAGGTGCATTTACATGCTCAAATTGATGACTACCGTCTTAATTAGGAATGTGGATACTTTAAAAGTACAATGCTTCATCCATGATACATTGAAATCGTTGCAATTACCATAACAGGGTCATGACCCTATGATTCTGAAGAAGAGTAAACTTTGTAACGCCTAGATTTGTGTCAATGCTAAGTTATTGAAAGGGTATGCAGGGGACAGCAATATCCTCCAAATGACTCATTACTAGGTCGGTTACCATCTGCCAGTCCTGAGATATGTGTCAAAAACCAATCAACTCAGCCTATCGCAGTCCACTGCTGGACATAGGCAGAGGCCTATGTCCAGTGCAGGCAGTACAGGCTGCACCACAACACCCTGTCCTCCGCCTTCCGTATCCCGTCCACAGATATGTGTATTATGACCATATCTAAAAAACTTTTCTTTGTAACTCAAGAGGCTTAGCAGTAGACTGGAGCGTAAACCCACCAAAATTCCAACAATATCACTATCTTAACACAAGTAAAAGTTTTGTAAAAACTTCTTTAAACTTTCTGTAATTGATGTCGGACGTTTCAACCTTTCACACACACACACACACACACACACACATGGGACATTTAAAAATAGAGCGTGTGTGTCCGACGCAGTTTTCACATATGGAATAGTACGTGCCTAGGAGTGATGGTTGAGGCGCCAGCGCACAACGTGACTTTGACCCACGACTGCGGATTGTTATTATACTAATCACGCCACACATGTTTTTTAAACATTTATCAAATGCATGTTTGTATAGTCTGTCGTGGGTGCGGAAGAAAACAGGATACCAGTTTAATTTTATGATTGTAGGTAGCTCCAGGCACAGAAATCCCTTTATGGAAAGCAATATAGGTACAGTCTAAACACACCAGTTTCCATTAGATTGAAAATCAACAACGATGATTTTCGACATCAAAGCTGCGTCTATTTTTCAACAATACGTACACCCTTCTTCACCTTTGTCTTTCCGTTTCTCCTGTAAGTAGTGGATGATCATGAAACCCCATGCTACATCACTGCATGCTGTTATCAGTATACAGGAAATTCAAGCTGTCTGAATTTATTTACCAGATATTTCATTTTTTTCATTTTTGTTACCTACTTCTTTTTGCAGTGCTTTTTCTTACAAAAAACAAAACATCAAAACCTTTGTTTAAAATAATAACTAAAGTGATCGAGCTTTTTCGTTTGTTATGACTATAAAATAATATACAGCTGAAATTTTACGATACAGAACAGTCATATTAGATACCCCGGATCAGAGGACCTGAAAAAAGGCGGAAAACGAGAACTGAAGGTACTGAAGTGTCATAGCATAACTTAGAAGAAGCTCTTACTAGTCACAGGTCTTAAAAATGCACCAGACATCTCATTCCATTGTTCAAATATTTGCAGAAAAATTAACAAAAATTGCAACAGCTGTTTTCATTTTTCCTCGCACTGGGCGGTGATGACTAACGAGTAACGCGAGTTGTTCACCATTTCTAAGTACTTGACCCACATGCGAGCCGACAGTCACCATGTAAGTTGACTAATAGGATTTATGAAAGCTAACATTAAGTAGGGTATAAACTTAATGGAAACATTTTGAAGGAGTTGATAGCCGTACGTAGAAGCAACGTTTCGTTTACCAGGTAAATCTTTTGCTATAATTCAAACAGCATGAGGCCACTATTTTCTGGGAAAGGGGTTACTTGAAGTGTGACAGGCGGTGAAAATTCATGACGGTCCTGTTTTTGGTAGGTATTCGTGCTGAAAGTAAGATGGTTTGTCCACCCCAAGTTGTCGATGTTAACCAATACTTTAGAAGAATGCAAAACGTCTACCAAGACTTTAGTATAAGTCCTTTTTACTTCAAGATTTGATTTATGGATGAAAATTATTTATATATCTCCATAGATAACAATATCAAACAAAGGATCCATGGGGTCCTTAATATTCGGAGTTGGGCTGCACAATTACTGGCATTTGCCAGTAATCGTACAGCTCAACTGCTTGTACTAACTGGACAGGTACACTGATATGTGTGGTTCTTTTGTCAAAAGAATGAGAGAAGACCATTTCAAACACCAATGTACATTGTCTTCACACGATCTGACCTAGATGGTCTGGACTTTAAAAGAGACTGATCTCTGAGTTTGTTGCGGCCTTTTTTCTCACACTAGTAGATAGTAAAGGAAACGCCGACCTCATAACTCTAGTTTTTTTATTCTAGTTTTTAAAATATGATTGACGTGAAAAGTACACAAAAACACTAAAAGTGTATCATTATGTTTTATCCGAAATCAAAGTTTTGATTTAATACGGGACGTCCGAAAGAACGATAAAAATATGGGGATTCCGGATTTCCGATCATTCATATCATTACATGACTCAATGAATGGAAATGAAGGTTCGAATGCATATTAATCATCGTTTTCGGAATAGATCGTGTTTCCGGAAAACTAGATGAGTACTCTAGAAAGGGTAACAAAGGCATTGCTTTAGGCGGGTAACACACTACAACGGGACACGCGACGAGGCGCGCCAAATTCTCGGTAGTTGCTCTCTCGGTCTAGCTTGGTAGTTCTTTAGTTTTTTGAGTGGTTTGATCCCCTTTTCATGGCCAATTATGTTGTAAAGGCGTGGATGACGATCAATCTAGTGGTAGTGTTTGCTAGCGAAGACTCTCTTGGTACCTTCAACTGGGCACCTGTTAATCCTCTTGGATGAGATAGGCAAACTCGGGATGGCGTATCGGTAGTGTCTTCACAGGCACTCGTAAACAAAGATCTTGCGGACGGAAGTACTTTGGCTTTTCCGTATATTCCTCGATCGTGGGCCTCCGGTATCTGAATGACAAAAGGAGTTTTAGTATCGGACGCTGAGCCCACTCCAGTTCGATCATGAGGGTCTTGCCTGTCCCACTCCAAGCGCAAATAGCGTATCCCACAATGCCATAAGGCTTTATATCTTTGCAACATCAGTTTTAGACTAGCAACATGTCTCAGAGATTTAAAGATATGAATCAACTTGCGCACTCTTTCGGCGGTAATCGGGATATGTTGTGTCCATTTAAGATTGTCGTCAACGATTACTCCTAGATATTTAAGGAAACTCCTAGATAGTTCACTCTGTTTAGCTTGGGGCGCGTGCAGGAGGCAAAGTTACAGCTAATTTTAAAGTTATGGGGCTTCCTGCTCTAGTCTTACTAAAACATCGATATTTTGTTTTAGAAGTGTTTAGTGATAGCAGACTATCTTCCAGCCAAGCTGTTACTTGGGAAAGACCCACTTCACAGACTGTCTCTAGACCTTTCTACGACTTTTCATGGAACAGAAGAACTGTGTCATCGGCAAACATCATGACATCGATTTTTTTTATTGTGACATTGCACAGTTCATTAATGTACACCAGGAATAGGGTTGGAGCAATCGTACTTCCCTGGGGAACTCCATATGAACAGGAAGCTTCATCACTTGTCATATTATCAAGGCGAGCGCTTTGACGTCTTCCGGATAAGTAACTTAATAGCCATTTCTGTGGCACTCCTCTGATTCCGATGTTTTCTAATCTGTTTATTAGAATAGGGATTAAGACAGTATCGAATGCTTTCTGAAGGTCGAGGAAACTACCGACACATTTTTCTCCTTTGTCTATATACTTGGCTATGTTTCCAGTAAGTTTTAGAATAGCGTCAATACTGGACCGATCGGTTCTAAAACGGAATTGGTTTGAAGCAACTTTAGTATTTGTGACTAAATATCTTACTAGTCCCATGTTTGCAAGTTATTCCATCGAATGGAGGAAATCATTCGACTTCTGTGCTTGTATTGCTAGAGTTCGTTCACCCTGCTTGAGTTAACTTAGAGTTGTATTTGCCAAGTCTTTACCAATTGATGTGAAGTATCTGTTAACTTCGTTAAGAGAGCCAGCGGAGTTAGATTTGACCTGTAACAACTCCGTTGATATGTTAGAGCCTTTTTTTATGTTACACATGTTCTTAATTACATTCCAGGTCTTTTTCATATTATTTTATTTTTTTAGTGATTCGCTTTGGTAGTAAGCGCGATTTAATTTTAATTTTTTTAATGAAAACGTGTGCGCGCGTTATCTGCGCCCGTCGCGTAGCGCGTTGTACTCGTGGTGTGTGATCCGCCTAATTAATCGAAATATAAAGCTTTCAAAACCACTAGACCATTTCATTACTTAGGAAAACTGTATTGCAAGATTTCTATACGTATCCCAGTAAGACAAAAATAATAATATTTTTTTTATTGACATACAACAACAACTCATAAGTTCTTTATTCGTAAGGTGCATCTCCAGCCAAATATAACTTTTCTCAAGATTTCGCGACTTTATAGTCTCGAGGGTACATCAGCGTTGCGTTCCCAATAAATTTTAAAGCTTTTTTATTTCTTCTTAACATTTGAATAATATATGCCTTCAGTGCGTGGGATTCTCTTCAGACGATCGCTTGATAAACCCAGCTCCTAAATAGAAAGGGTCTGAGGGCACTCTTGAATCACATCGCTTGCTTGCATTGTTAAACAAAGATTATTGATATCTTATTACTATATTCTGAATACAATAGGTACCTGCAAATTACCGTTTCACATATTTTATGTTTAACATATTTATTTCAGACCAAACCAGAAATTAAGAGATGCCTGCGAGAGTGAAGATTGTAAGTCCAACCAAGTAAAGACATTGATGTAAGAGAGCGGATTTTACAAGGATTGATTTGCACAATGATACTTTGAGAACGATTTCATTGCTTTTGTTCGTGTCTTTAATAAATCAGTACCTACATTAACTATTTTCATTTGGTTTGTAATGACATTTATTTGTTGATAAATAACACATGAATAAACATGTCTTTTTTTTTTTTTTTTTTTTTCTGGGTGGGAAATCGTCAAATGACTCCTCCCGCTCTGGGCGGAGCAGAAGGGAGTGTCAGACTAATACTGACTAAAACCCACCCGTGTTCCTTCAGTTGCCTGTGCCAGGGGCCACGGTATCTCTTTCGAACAACCCGCAGCCCCGGCGGCATCGGCCCTAGCGGACCCCGTCAGTTCGTGCTGACAGCTCTTTGAGGCGCGCGTGGAACACAACGCGCCGTGAATGAATGAATGAATAAACATGGCTGATGATTTATTTTTTGATCATAGCAAACAGGTTCGTATTAATGGCAATTATTAGGAACCTCTTTGCTACGATCGTGTTGCTACAACCGTTATATGATCACTGGTTGCGTATTGCTACGAGTCCGTATGTCGCTACGAACGATGCTACAATCGTGCTACGCGGCTGAATGTTGCTACGAACGTGTTGCTACAACTGCTACGACCACTTGTTGCTACGGTCGAATGTTGCTACGAACGCGTTGTTACAACCGTGTGTTGCGACGTTAGTTTGATGCCACCTCCGTTTGCACAGTCAATCATCAAATTGCGTCTGAAATCATCAATTTGTCATGCACGATGATACACATAATTATATAGGGAAAATCCACTTTCAATAGCTTATCGTGTGCCTAAAATGATACGGTCTTTGAACGTATGTATTGCTATCGGATACTAATTCTTCATAGCGTATTTAATCATAAATACATAGTAATCACCTCCGTAACTTGAGACTACCAATATTGCGTTGTAAGTGTCATCGCAGGAATGTATACTCTGTTGTTCGCCAGGTGTGTTAGGTCAGGTTTGCTCAACTATAGGTAGTACCTGCTCTAGCCAACGTAACACCTAGCTAGTTTCACTATTCACTACGATTTCAAAACCATCACTTGAGTTTATTGCTACAAGTTTGTGTACAAGTGGTTAGACATCAATATAATGTACTTTCTGAAACTCTCTGATCACAAATCGAACATTTATTTTGTTAGGTGTAACTATTTGGTTAATTTCGTAAGAAATATGAAGCTTAGTTCTCGCCAAAATTTCAAGTAAGTATTTTGCGAAATTGTCTTGAACTCATTGAATACAAAGATATAGTCTCAGATTCTCCTTTGTCCATGTTGAAACGTGTTACCAGGGCACGAGCGCCTCTTCAAGGGTGAATACTACCCTCATGTCCTTTGTCTAGGCCGCTCGGATCAATGCTTACCACGTGAGAGGTATGATTAACAAAGAGATTACTAGTTAAGTATGTGATATTCTTCTAACTAAACAATATTTGTTTGTGCTGCGAGTTCACTAACTCAATAGTGCAATTGCGACCTCTGCCTCTCCAGTACGTGCCTTAAGGACTGGGCTATTGACACTTACAAAACTGTATCTATTGAAATATGCCCAATTGGATTCTACGATTGGTTTATAAATATTTGAATTCGAAAAAAAACTAAATATCTCTACATATCCAAAGCTGCACCTCAAATGGTCTTATTAAGTCAATTACATGTGGGATCTACATATTTTGTCTACAGAATCCCTATAAGTTTCAATTCTGGAGTAAAAAACACACGAGTCAAACGTATCGGTCATAACCAGACATACCACACATAGATAACCTTTGTTTTTTATTGTTAAAATATAACATTTAACCAACAAATTAATAAAAATTAATAAGTGCGACTTTTGTGCGGGGTTCACGATAAGTTCCACGAACTGCGCACAAAATGAATATTTCTTAATTTGTGGACCTTCTTTGATTAATGATGCTGGAGACGTCAGATGCCGCGGATGCCGCAATGATTCATTTAAACGTGCCTTTGGAATATTTTGACCGCGAAATGTTAAAGGTAACGTTGTATTATTAGGCCAGGGGGATAATCGGTAGTACAGGAGGCAGCATGTCAGTGGTAACAAAACCAGTATTTACCCACGACATGCAGTCGACTGTACTTACTTGACATGAAGTTTTAAACTCATTGATTATTTCCTGGCAAAAGCCAGTTAAAATAGATCCAATGATTCGTTTTCGTGATTTTCTTTATTATTAGCTACCATTACAAATATATTTCTCTTTATACGGATATAAACTGCTGCATAAAAAAAACGTCCTGTACATTACTAAAGGTGAGAGGGGCCAGAACGTGTTTTAGAAAGCCAACTGCTAGTAAAAGATTAAGATGGGAAACACCAAGATGTTCGGGAAGTAGAAGGTAAACAATGTAGATATTCCTTAGTAAGTTGATTATCAATGGGTTTTGCTTGCACGCATGAAGTGCCTAGATACCTACCTACCTACTGTTCCTAAGGGTGCTTGCATAAAGAAGCGGGTTCCCGGTAAAGAAAAGGCGGTACCGATCGGGGTGGGTGTAATAGTCCCGCGCTCGCACATAAAAAAACAGCTAAAACATGTACCAGTTTCTTTGCGAAGATCAACCTGCAGCGTCTGAAGATCAATCTGTACCGGGAGTCGGGCCCAAAAATCCGCTTATTTATGCAAGCACCCTTAGACCTTACCAGATAATGTCGTTAACTACTCTGTCGGCAGTAAATTTAAGATAATATTAGCATCTGCACTGGTAGTATGTAAAATATGTAGCTACAATCTATCACAATATTGTACTGAGGTCAGAAATCAATTTCAAGGTGGCGCTTAAATATTTAGGTCTCAGCGTTTATTTATAGCGAAATATTCACAAATGTCTGTATTTTATGGTATTCTTACATAAAATACGCAATGCTGAGAATAGCTGAGCCTCGAGAATGTTCAAATCTAACAAAGAAAAGTTTTTGGACGTATTCTCATGAAACAGTTTCGAGGTCAGATTAAATTCCTCAACGATGGTTTTTAATACAATTCGAAAATAATATCTTAGTTCTATAGCTGTACGCATCTTATAAAAAACTAGTTTTGCCTGCAGCTTTACCCGCAGATATCGGAAAATATTCCACGAGAACTTACTACCGGGATTGAAAGCAGCCTACGTGGTAATCCAGGTTCGGAGTGCCTGATTTCATTCAAATCCGTTCAGCCGTTTTTGCGGCAATCCGGAACATACATCCAGACAAAAGGACAAAATTCCAAACACTATATTTTCGGCATCAGACTCGTTTCCACACTTCGTAGTATCTACTTTTTTTCAAAAATATTGAATATACAGTTTTAAGTCGTTACTATTCTTTTATAGGTATAGGTGTAGAGTATAAGTGTAGAAGTGAAAGCCAAGTGCCAAGTCCAAGATCTTTGTAGCCACCTATTGTGTACAAGAAAGCTTCATAATAAAAAATAAACTTAATATTTAGCAAACAAACATTATCTCTCTGTAATATATGGCAACACAATTTATAACAATTAGTGGCGGCCTGTCAGACCGTCGACCCGACGAGCACGACATCCTGCGCCACGATAACGTACCGATCGACAGTATAACTTAACTAGAACACTAACGTATAATATTATCCTATACATACATTGTTATAAAACAACATGTATAAAATAATCATCACTCTCACTCACAGAGGAGGCCTGAGTCGCTGAACCTTATCAGCTGTTTGTATTTTGTTTTAAAATTGCGCGAAATAAATTCGTTGCTGAAACAAAAGAGTTGAAAGTTGACACAGATTATTTAAAAACAAATGCTGCAAATTGAATTTTATAAAAACAGAGCCACCAATCATTTTAAATTGTGTAAAGTTAAAATCTGGCCTGTCATAACCATTGCAGAGTATACCTAACTACATAATAATTTCGGATGAACGATGAATTAAAATATGTGTTTTGAAAGTTTTTAATTTAATCGTAAAGCTCAGGCCATACTATTTATGAAACATGAAAACAAAAGGTGCACTAAAAATAGTCACATACAACTTGAGAGGGGTTTCACTTTCAATGCAAGATGAGCATATGACGAGTTTTCTCTAAAAATCTGTAGCCTGAACAGACTTTTGAACACAATCAACAACTTGTATTAACCACCGTATTAATACCTAAACTTTACACAAACATTTGATATAATATTATAACAGAACAGTGGCGTTATTCGCTTAGCTAGCACTAACAGACAAATGACAATTGAAACATAACAAGTAATTTTCTACAACAAAGAAAGTACCTAATTATTAAAATATTTACAAAACGGTTATAGGAATAGGTAGATTAAGTGCCTAGTTAAATCTATGAAAAGAATTCGGCCGGCAGTAATCGGGAAATGTTTCGTATAGAGACGAAAATAGAAAATTCGGTCAAAGACCACGGCTGCTATTTAGCTGGCTAAGTTTGTCCGCCCATTTGTTTTCACACCACAAACTGCTCGAATCTGGGAAATTTAAATATCAGCACAACAGAATATGGGTAACTATGCAAAGTGTAAAGGAATTTCTGCAGACTAGTGGTATCTTCGTAAAGGAGGATTTCACAATGCAGATTGCAGAGCTTTAGCACATAAGTAGTACACTGTCTGTGAGCACATCGTTTCGTTTCATGTACCTACTTCAATAAGGGAAGAAGTTTAGTAGTTTATAATAATGATCTGACGTATACTCTCTTTTCCCTGCACCTTAATTGCGTAACACACTGTCAATCTCAATCTGAATCATTTTGAAGAATATTGCTAATCCATTGCTTCATATGTTCTAAATATTTGTCTCCTCAGCATCGTAAATAACGTAATGAATGTCGCTGAACTGTCAAAATAAAAGCCATTGCTACTGACTGATAGTGTGTTTCGCAACTACCCCGCTGATCTTGTTAACGTTTTATCAGTAACTACAACTTCCAACGTCCAATCCTGTCATAAAACATGGAATAAATTGTATTGTTATGGGGTTGTCTTCACATGAATATGTATAGTGAGAAAGCTTGGCATAGCAGTTATCAACAGCAGATTCTTTAATTAACCCACGTATTAAGCCCCCGGGCTCTTGTGGCTAGAAGACCAGTGAGACAGTTGGTCTGAATAATATACGAGGAACCTACAATTGGTCAATCAAAGTGGGAAACGGGATTCTACCTGTCATTAGCTGACATACATATACGTATGTATGTCACGCCGTCAACATCCAGGAACAACCTGCGTACGATGATGTGGTGACGCATTTATTGGTTTTACAATTAATGATTAACACTGTAAGTAGGTGGGATTTATTCATTGGCCTCAGAGTTTTAAAAAAAATGAGTAGGTACGATTTTGGGTACGACTTTAGCGTCTATTAACTATAGGTACCTAACTATTCATTTCAATCTTCTCTTGACCTCCTCTCGAGGAGACTATTAGAATTAGTCAGTAAAGTTGGATTGTGAGGCTTTCCCGTGGGCGCTTAAACACCAACGTTTGTGGGCGCTTCAACACCAACGTTTTTCTATAAGTCATACGTTGATAAGAGTGATAGCAATATAGCATGGTGAAAACATAAAAAACAACAATAAAAAAAAAAACAATTCTTTCCGTTAATTAGTGAACGTATTATTATAAAAACACATAACTATGGTAATTAAAATATATCAACGGAATTGATGAATTCCGTTGAATTCCCCAATGTGAATAAACATACATAATTTAGCCTATATTTGACTAAAAACTAAATTACCGAAAAAGGATAAAGACTATGCGTTAGGGCAACT